>OX439483.1:326900704-327630943 GCA_949320155.1 Melangyna quadrimaculata
TTGCGTTGGTGGTGCGAGAGTCAGCAATGTTAGCTATGTACATAGGTAATTAGGAATTATTGCATCATAAGTAGCACCGCTAGAAGTGATGGCATGATGCTCTTATATACCCTTAAACCTTGAAGTTTAACTAGGACCACTAGCCGTGGTGGTGCGAGAGTCCAGCTACGTAGGTACATAAGTAAGTGATAGAGTAGAAGCTTAGCTTCTGCTTTTGGGCTAGCAAGTTGGATTTGTTACCTCGGCGAGTGTGGTTCGGTATTACTCTGTTTGAATTTAGAAAAGTACTAATTGCTCAAACAATATAAATAAACAATATATAAAAGTGACAAGTAAATTTATAAAATTTTAGAGTTTATATAACAAATAGTCATCGAATTCCTAGTTTCGTACCCAACAAGTAAAAAAATTATTAACAGCGAAAAAAAAAACAGAGTGAAAATACAGTGTGGTACAGCTTAAATAGGCCTACGTATATTTTTTTTGATAGTTATGTATATCGAGAAGCCTAAGTGTTAAAGGAGCTAAGAATAGATGTGCAAGTTAAAGCCCATGAAATTCAATCATCCCAGTACCCTTAGTTCACCAAACTTAATTAACTCGAGTTTACCCCGCCCCTCGCTCGCTAAACGTTATATAGAGTGATTTGCTAATTCCATTTCTTTTTGTATATCAAAGTGTAAAAAAAAAAATAACCTGAAATACCTATATACATACCTATTACCTACTTACCTGAAAAAAAAAAGAAAGAAAAAAAAAATATAAATAAAAAGTTAAAACTCTAGAATACTAAACGACTACCTACTGTCACTAACTATACTCACCTACAAATACCTGTGCTGGAAAATAAAAGAAAACTTTAATACTTACCTGCAACATCAATACTTACCTAATTGGAATAGTATAACTTACCTGGAAGAAAACCTAAAACATCTAAAAAAGACCTGGAGAGCTGAATACATGGAGCAGAACACCTGGAGCAGAAACCCTGTGTGAAACGAAATTGTGTCCCATGTGTTCCCGCTGCATCTCCTTAAGCCTTAAGTGTACCTACCTTTCCTTGTGTGTTTTACTGTGTGGTTTAAGTGTCTGAGTTTATAAAATATAAAATCAAAAAAAGAAAAATTTATGAGATTACTAAATACGTATTGTAAACCCATCAGATATAATTTCATCAATTGTGAGTTAAGAAAAAAAAACGAAATAATAGAGAAAGAATTAATTAGCAAAATTAAAATTTTAAATATATATATTTCTTTTCGTTTCGCAACAACTAAATAATTGGTTGGTAAAAAAAAAAAAAAATAAATAATACGAATTGTGACCCTTCGCCCTCAATCCAATCAAAACAAAAAAAAAATTTTTTTACATCTTTTGACAGAACGCATCATCCAAAAAGAGATCATCAGTTCCACCAAAGCAGTGCACTTCCTTGGTAGGATCGGGATAAAAGAACGTAAGTCCTTTTTTTTTGCCAAACTTTATATTTTTTTCATGTTTTGATTATTTGTGAAAATTTTGGGAGTAAACCAAATAAAAAAAAAAAAAAAAAAAAAAACCTATTTCATACTTACCACTTACCTTAATAGAAAATCAAGATAAATAAAACAACAAAATTTACAGAACAACCAAACTAATCCTTTTTTAGATACCAAAAAAAAAAACATACAACCTAACCATAATTACGATTACCTACCTTTTATTTTTTTTTTAGTGCGACTAAATAATTTTGAATAAGAATAGGGTTGCCATTATTGCTGTAAATTTGAAATAAAATTTCTGTAGACCATTAAGATTGTATTGGTCAATTATACTACTCTATTCAATTTTTATATATCTGGGTAATTGTAAATAAAATATTATAATTGTTTTTCTGAAACCAACTTTCTTTTTTTTGTCATTTAAATGACAACTACTTCAAATAACGTGTGAATTCGTTCTTGATGATTGAAGATTTATTAATTTAGAAGGGAAGATAATTTTTGTTCCCGGTTATATGCAACTAGTTCTGGGCCACTTCTCTAGCAGCATGATCTACTAAGCTACTAGGTCAAAGGTGCGGGTGACCAGACGAGGAAGACTACTACGATGAAGACTGGGTAAGCTGATATGATGTCAGGTTAGGGGCTACTGCTCAGGCGTGGAGGACGCAGTAGCCATGGTGGTATCCTTAGGATACACGGGTGGGCAAATCCTCCGGAGGGTCAACAACATCTTGCACCCTCCCCCCCTATAGGGATCACAACCCCCCCCTTTTTTTGTGAACGAATTCGGGCCTCTAGGATTTATAACCCTATTACTCTCGACTATACTTTATAAAGGCATGTAGTTCGTAACTCCAGTCCAGTGCTGCGGTGGCAAGAACCCCTCCCGTCGACGAGCTAGGACGTGCAACCACTAGCATGCCTCGCTGCCGTAGCCTGGGCGCCCTCTCCTTCCTGCTGCCAGGGTCAGCCTCATGCTCCTGTAAGCATGGGGTTGTAATGGTGGTAAAGGAGGGAGAGGTTTAAGGGGTTCTCAGATTTGTCCCGAGTGTGGGTGACAAGCACCTATACTTGAAGATATACGCAAGTCTGGGAATCCCTGCCGATTAACACCAGCGGTTTCGTTACAAGACATGTGGGAAACTTCTGACCAGGAAGTACAGGCTTTTTATGCATAGAAAAAATGAACATTCAGCAGGAGCTGATGTTAATGAAAGATGTATAAGGAAAAGAGAGCTTTCACCACAACATTCCACATCGAGAGGAATATCATCTAAAAAACCAAGGATAGTCGATAATGATCGATGCTACATCTGTGAGGAGGATGTCGAAAGAAACAAAATGAAGCAACATCAGATGAAAGCATCACATAACAAATATGTTTCGGAGCTCTTTACAGGGGATTTTGAACGTTGTCATATTTGCGAGTAGGATGTTCAAAAAAATCAACCTTCCACATCGAGAGGAATATCATCTTAAAAACCAAGGATAGTCGATAATGATCGATGCTACATCTGTGAGGAGGATGTCGAAAGAAACAAAATGAAGCAACATCAGATGAAAGCATCACATAACAAATATGTTTCGGAGCTCTTTGAGGAAAATAATGAAGAGGTTTCACTTCAATCTTCAACATCTACAGGGGATTTTGACCGTTGTCATATTTGCGAAGAGGATGTTCAAAAAAAAAAAAATGAGTCAACATCGAAGAAAAGCTTTGCATAAATCTCTGGCTATGCAAATCCTCTCAGAAAATGTAAGTGTGATAAAAAACCGAATAAAGACTTATTGTCTGAACATCACTGACGAAGAACTCATAGACGTTAATGCACTCTTTGAAGAAAAGAAGCATATTATCAAAGAGTTGTTAGAAAACGAAATTGGAATGTTGGGATCAATAAAAGTTAACCTAGAACTTTTCGCTGATTTTGTAAAGGCCGGCAAAGAATCTGACAACTTGATTTCTGAAGTAAAAAATATACAAACAAAAATGTGTGTTATGTTAGATATATATGCGATAGATAAAACACTCCAACATATGTTGAATGACATAAAAGTTAAATTAGAAGAATTTCAAGAAAAAGATAGCGGATCGGCTTTGCTTTCCTTTCTTAGAATTGAGGTTAATATTAACAAATATCAACCTATGGGAGGATCATCATACTTTGAATTACCTAAGAAAATACAAAATAAACATGCCTGTATTAACGTACAGAACAACGATGTGTACTGCTTCAAATGGTTTATCATATCTGCTCTATTTCACATTAACTTGATACATCCTGAAAGAACATCATCATATACATGTATAAATAAAATTGGCTATGAAATAATAAATGTTAATGGTAGACTCATCAACTTTGAAAACTTGAAGTTCACTCTGGCAGTAAGAGATGTTAAAATATTTGAAGATAACAATCCACAGATAAGTGTAAACGTGTTTGGCTACCAATCAACAGGTAAGAGCAAAGATATTGAAATCATCGGTCCATTCTATCACACAAAAGAGGAACAGAGTAACCACATTAATTTACTCTTTTGTGAGAATGAAGTTGGAATTAAGCATTATGTTTTCATTAAAAACATCAGCCGTTTAACAAGATCATAATTTACAAAATCAAAAAACAAAATATATATTTGTAATGGTTGTCTACAACATTTTACAAGTGAGGACATATTGAAAAACCACAAAAGCGAGTGTTGTAGAGTTGTAACACAAATGCCAGAAGGAGATCAGACATCTTTAAAATTTGAAAAACACGCTCGAAAGTTAGAAGTACCTTTCGTAGTCTACGCTGACTTTGAGTCTATTCTCCAACCTATATACCATCAACTGCATGACCCGGAATCCCTGAAACCGTCAACTACTGATGTGCAGCAACATGTACCTTGTGCTTTTTCCTATTTCATTAAATGTGCATTTGATGAAAAATATAACATACAGAAGACATTTGTTGGTAAGAATCATAACCTACATAATTATTCCATTTCTCTTTAGATGCTTATTTTTTTTTTTTTTTATTTTAGGTGAAAATTCATCGGACAAATTTGTTGAGATGCTGGTAGACGATTTAACAAATCTATATAGAGAATTTATTCAAAAACCGAAGCAGTTACCCATGTTGACAATTGCACAGGATTTTCATCAAAGAAATTCAACGAGTTGTCATATATGTAAGTTTAATTTTAAAACTACAGATTTAAGAGTGAGAGATCATTGTCACCTGGCCGGGTTATATAGAGGACCTGCTCACGTCTGTTTTAATTTAAATTTTCAAGTACCAAAATTTTTTCCAGTTTTTTTTCATAATTTTTCGGGATATGATTGCCATCTTTTTGTAAAATGTCTTTCGAATATACAAGGAGATGTTTCAATAATACCACTAAACAAAGAAAATTATATTTCTCTTTCGAAGCGCATATATTTAGATGCAAAACCCACTTTTGAGATCAGATTTCTAGACTCGAATAGGTTTCTTCAGTCAAGCATTTCAAAGTTGGCAGAAAATTTATCGAATGATAATTTCAAGACTACAAAAAGTATTTTTCAAGACAACGAATCATTCGGTTTGATGCAAAGGAAAGGTGTGTTCCCATATGATCATTTAGATTCATGGGAACGATTTGAGGAAACCTCTTTACCTTCAAAGTCGAAATTTAATAATAAAATGACTGATGAAAAGTGCTTAGATAATGAATATAATCATGCTCTTAAAGTATGGAGTCACTTTAAATGCAAAACATTTAAAGATTAAATGGTTCTCTATCTAAAGATTGATGTTCTTTTGTTGACAGACATATTTGAAAGTTTTAGGAAACTCTGTGTTTCCATTTATGAGCTTGACACATGCCATTATTTCACATCTCATGGGTTATCATGGGATGCTATGATGAAAACAACTAAAATAAAATTGGATTTATTAACTGACGTTGACATGTACAACTTTTATAAAAGTGGAATCAGGGGTGGCTTGTGTCAATGTAGTCATAGACATGCAGTAGCCAATAATAGTTATATGCCAAGCTACGATTCCGACAAAGCATCAGAATACTTAATGTATCTTGATGCTAATAATTTGTATGGATGGGCTATGTCCCAACCCCTTCCCTATGGTAATTTTCATTGGGATAATTCCGAGCTCTATACACAGGAGTACGTTTCCAACATTAAATGTGATGAAGATGTTGGATATGTATACTTCTAGACTTAGATTATCCGTCGAGTATTCATGACTCACATAATGATCTCCCATTTTGTCCTGAAAACATTATTACCCCGGGATGTAGTGTGGGATGTTCATACATTTCCCAGTTTCTGAAATGAATTTGAATTGGTTTTGTTTGTATTTGTTTGAGTAGAGTAAGTTTTTCATCATCCACCAGGGTGACGTGAGAAACTCTCCATTGCATTTTCAAAATTTTGATTTTTACATAATCTTTCTCCGAAACGAAAACATTCTCATCAGTTCGAGTGCGAATTAAAATCAATTCATGTCTTGCATTTACTATAATCCTTTTATAATCTTCAGCAAATCCAAGTAAACTTTTTAATGGTACACAAAAGTTGAAGGTACCAGATGAAATCGAAATGTTTTCTTTCCCATACCATGATGCGTTATTCAGATTTTTGCTTTCATTCTCATTCAGCGAAATGTAGTTTTTCAATGATGTTGTAATACCAACATTTTTATTGTATTCGATATCCACTCCATTAAATTCGTATTGTATTTCCTCAAAAAGAAATGCCATAGCATTATTACATAATCTAACTGAATCTGAAAAAAGTTCATCTGATTTCTTGAGAGTTCCTTCGATGTAAATGAAGCTTTCACTAGGTAGAATACATAGATCTTGTTGTTGAATGGAAATACGTATTTCATCGCTTGTATTATAAGACTGTAAAAATGGTGAGTAACTGTGATATTCAAATTTGGAAATGCTATTATCATAACCAGGTGTTTGGGTTATATTCAAAATATCACTCATTTTGTTTGCTTTTTATTTAAAAAAAAATCCCAGAGACTGAATATAAGATTTATTTTTGGATGAAAGCTTTGCTCTTGACAGTTTTGATGTTCTTGTAGAACTAACCGAATTATCCCTTTTGCGTTCGATTATATTATTATAAGTTAACATTATGCGGTGATGGTTTTAAATGTAAGCGGATGGTTATTGTTTCTCCTCTAAAATTTATTAACTCTCCGTCTTGATCAATAAGCTTCAACGAAATTGAACTTAACCGTTTGACGCTCACTGGTAAATAGATGACATTTCTCGGAACTTCAATGATTTTATATCCAGGTCCTGCCTCTGGGAAGAACTCATGTATCGTGTGAACTGGTATGTTGTTAAGATATGAACCAGCAATAATATTACACTCAACTCGTATAACATTTACATTGTTTATATCAACACGTAAATCTTAAATGTGGGATATACCAGGTTTCAGAACTCGTTTACTGAATCCCAACAATTTCCCTATAGATCGTTCTTTTTCAAAGTGTAAAGTCTCTGTGCTAAAAACTTCACATTTTAATGTATTATTATTTGCTAAGACAATGAAAGTATTTTTCAAAACGTTTGTTATTTATTCATAAAAGCACTCTTCTAAAAATTTTAGACATAAATGACCGCAATTAACTGAATCATAATTTTGATATTTAATATAATTATACCTAATCTTGTCACCTAAATAATCAATTATTTCTATCGGTGGTTGAAGATTTCCAAAACTATCAAAATATTCGATGTGATTGCCTTTTTTATAATACGCTACTCAATGTGTTCCTGCTCCATTCGAAGAATCTAGATTCACTATTCCACATTCATTTCTTAATGGTTTATTTATTGGTAAATTGTCACGCATGAAAACTCCTTTGAAATGTGGTATTATTTTTCTTGCAACATTTCTCAGATCTACTTCATTCAAAGCACGTTTGGGTAGCGTTTCTATTAGTTTTTTGAGTGCGGATGCAAATATAGTCCAAGTCCTTTTCTATATGGTTTCAGATGTAAGCCGTTTCCCATTGAAATAGCTTCCAATTTTCGATTGTGTCGTTTTTTCTCATCCAGATCTTTTTTTTAGCATTATTAGCATCGTTGACAGCCTTAGCAATCCCTGCAGCACCCCCAGATAAAGCTCCAAGAGCAGAAAGTCCAGCAAAGGGAAATGGTACAACTCCACCAATTTTTGGTACTGAAATAACTCTCGGCGTTTTAATGGTTTTGCTGTTCTGCATTGTTTTCTTAGCAGCTGATAAAGCCATTTTTATAGCCTTTTCAAGATTATGAGGTTTTTTTCTTTGAATAGTTCTTCCAAGATTTTTAATTGCCCCACTAAATGTGAGTTTTTTTTTTTTTTTTTATATATATTTAGCGCGCGCTATAGGGGTTATGAATACCCTTAAATTGATAAACAAAGCGCGAGCGATTAGGTAGCTTGGAGGGGATTTGAAAGGAGAAACCGATGTACATTGGTTTTGAATGTCTGTAGATCACAATGGGAGGGGAAGATAGAGCTGGGTAGAGCATTCCACATTCGTGAAGTGCGACTAAAGAAAGAATCTCTGTACTTAACTGTACGTCCGAAGTTGGGCTCAAGGGTAAACTGATGGGCATTCCTAGAAGCGCGTGTATTACGGTTGAATTGTTTAAGGGGAGGAATGCAACTTGCTATTTCGCTAGAGCAAGTTTTGTTAAAATAACGGTAAAATAACGAAAGGCATGAAACATTTCGACGGTGCTCCAGAGATGTAAACGTTTCCGTTATAGTTCTTTCACCTATCATTTTAAGAGCTCTCTTTTGAATTCTATCCAATAGACTCAAGTGGGTTATTGGAGCACCTGCCCAAATATGGGAGTTGTACTCAAGTTTTGGACGAATAAAAACTTTGTAAATCACAGCCAGATCGGAGGGGGAGAAAAATTTCTTGCATCGACGGAGAAAACCTAAACACCTAGCAGCATTTTTGGCGATGTCAAATATGTGGTCGTTCCACAAAAGGTGGTCTGTGACACACATACCGAGGACTGAAAGCTGTTCAGTTTCCTCTATGCAAGTGCCGCTCATGGATAGCAGCATTGGGGGTGGGTTCCGCTTTAACGACAGGAGACAGCATTGAGTTTTAGAAGCATTAAATTCTACACGGTTTTTTATTCCCCAGTGGACAATACTGTCAAGATCAGTATTTAATGAGCTTATCATACGCTGCCGTTCAAGTTCCACATCCGAAGGACATGGATGTGAATCAAGAAACGAATATGAAAAGCTGAGGGTACTGTCGTCAGCAAAACAGTTAAATGGATTAGAAGTTTCAGATAAGAGATCGTTTATGAATATTAGGAAGAGGGTCGGAGACAAAACGGAGCCCTGGGGCACACCAGCATTTATTTTGTGGATTTCAGATTTGAAACCGTCCAATACAACTTGTATTGAGCGGTCCGAAAGGTAATTTCTAATCCAACGAAGAAGAGATTCATCGATACCAAATGCACGCATTTTCGATAAGAGAGCTTGATGCCAAACTCTTTCAAATGCTTTTGAAATATCAAGCGCAATAATCTTACTTTCTCCAAAACGATGTAAAGATTTGTGCCAATGTTCGGTGAGATATACCATCAGATCACCAGTGGACCTATTGCTACGAAAGCCGCACTGTCGGTCATTAAGAAGCTTTCGTTCTTCGAGATATTTCTTTAGCTGAAAATTAATCAGCGTTGGAAAGAAGGGACGTAAGCGCAATTGGTCGATAGTTGGAGGGGGAAGAGTACACGCCTTTTTTAGGGACAGGCTGGACAAATGCTGTTTTCCATCCACTCGGAAAGAGACCATTAGAGTAGGACAGATGGAAAAGCTTACGCAGTGGTTTTGCCAGCGTTGAAGAACACCTCTTCAGAACAATGGGAGGGATACTATCCGGGCCAGCGGATTTGTGAACGTCGAGATCTTTTAGAACTCTAGCAACTGCACGAGTGCGAAAGAAGATTTGTCCCATAAAATCATTTACGCTCTCAAGTACAGGAGGAGTCATAACACTTTCTGGCAGAGTCGAATTAACAGCAAACTGTGCTGAAAGAAAATTGGCTTTATCTTGCGAGCTGACAAAAGGAGTATCATTGAAGACGAGCGTTGGAACCGAGGACGAGGTGGTGTTTCGTATGTTTTTTACAAATGACCAAAAATTTTTACTACCTTTGGGACATTGAAGTAATTTTTTGCCGTAACTTTTGATCGCAGGTCTTTCTAGCTTGTTGAAACTTTTTCCGGTTTTTCTCAGTTGGGTTGGCTTTATAACAACGGAAGCTTACTTCTCTGATCCTGATAACCTCTTTACAGCTCGAATCAAACCATGAGTTTTCTTTGGGTTTGATAGATTTTACCGTATTTGGGATAAAATTTTTCATTCCACAATGAATTAAATTTGTGATCATATCTGTACTGGCATCTACGTCACTATCGAGGAAGCATAGTGACCAGTTAAAGCTCCTGAAAAAATCATTGAGACCGTCCCAGTTGGCCTTCTCATATTGCCAAACGGTCCTCTTGGGAGTTTTTTCTCTAACTGGATTTTGTTGCCATGAGAAATTTGCAGATATGACACAATGGTCTGATGTGCCTAGAGGCGATAATATACTAATAGTGTATTTATCAGGGTCAGAGGTAAGGAACAAGTCTAGAGTGTTGGCAGATTGACCTGCAACGTCAGGAATCCGAGTAGGCTCGTCAACAAGCTGAGTTAAGTTGTTTAACTCAGAAAAAATCTCGGCGTACCTTCCTTCGGGTGTTGTCTGACCCGAATAGCGTAGCCACAAAGAATTATGTACATTGAAATCGCCCGTAACTACGATTTCACTGTGCGGAAAATGGGAAATAATTCTCTGGATGGAGTCAGGTAGTGCATCGAGTTCATTGGAAGTCGAATTACCATCCAAACTAGGACTACGATAAACAAAACAAGTATGGATGATGCGCTTATGGATGGTGAATTTAAACCACATGAAATTAAAGTTTGTATTCAAACAAGAACCATATTGTGGTTGAAGCTGATAAGCAACATCGTTTCGAACATACACGGCGAGACCATGATGAGAAAAAAATAAAGGCTCTAAGCTATAACCATGTAGGCTGAATTCCGAGTGATCGGTATTTTCCCCTACCTGGGTTTCACTAAGTGCCAAAACAGCTGGCCTGTTTTACACAGTATGGACATTTGCAGCACAAAAATTCTGCCTAAGTCCCCGAATGTTGCTGTAGTCAACCCTAAATTCACCCCCCATTACGAAAAAACAGACAAAAGAAACCAAATCAGACAGTTAAATATGCTGTTATCAATTTTGGGCCCCAAAAAACTTCCCAGTACAAATACTACTAGTATTATGCCTAAATAGCAAATGCACTGATCCGCTCCTGGATACCCAAAATCAATAACAACAATTTATCTGATATGCTTTGGCTCAATCAATTATAACCATTGTATGGTATGATACATACACACACTGCATATAATGACTAAACCAAAGCACTGTGAGTGATGTGGGAAGGAGAGATAGGAATTTACCGCTGTGTTATGGATCGTTGTAGTTGAGCATCATCTTCTTTGATGCATGGGTGCACTTTTTGTTGTTTCTTTTATGCACTGGCACTTGAACTTTGATTTGGGTATTTTTTTTAGGGAATATGGGCTATTGATTTTTGTTTTGTTTCACGCGGCGCTACTTGAAGGTGCACTTTTTGTTGTTGTTTTGCATTAGTACTGTGGCACTTGCACTTTTTTTTTTGTTTCTTAATGGGACTATTGTAATGATTAATTAGTGTAGACAATTATTAAGAACTGGGGATATTTAATTATGTAAATCACCACTCCCGCACACGTCCACTCACAGTGGATTGCAGATCGGAACTTCAAGATTGGTAACTAACATAGCACTAGCGCGCTCTCCTATACAAGTGTCCTTTGATGTCACTCATTTCCAGGCTTTTTCAGCTAAGATCTTATCTGCTGTATGATGTTCAGTTCTATTTTGAAATTTAGAATAGGATATGTCGTGTTGTTTGCATGCTTGATCGAGTTCATTTATTCCTGGATCTCCTCTCGCTAATCTTTTCTCTAGTTTTGTTCCAGGTCCACAATATTGGTTACCAGGAAGGTGTAATTCAATCGGCAACTTTTTGATTACGGAGTTTACTAAACCATTTCCGCTTACGAGGGTTTGTTTACTGATGGAGTGTTTTGAAAAATCAAACATTTTTATAGAAAAAGAAACAAATTGTTCTCTCTCTCTCTCTCTCTCTATATATATATATATATATATATATATAGGAATATATATATATATATATGTTCAATTGGGCGGTTTAAAACGTTATGAGTGTTTTTGAATATAACCTTAAGATTTAAAGGAAATTGTTTAGTATCTTTCATCATGCGATTTGTTAAACAACAACAACTCTTACCAATTAAAAATATGGATTTTGGTAAAAGTAATGAACCAAGAAAACATGGTGAATTATTACCCAATAGTATAAGGGGTTTAATTACTGGTCCCTCAAATTGCGGAAAAACAAATGCTATGATGAGCTTACTACAACATCCAAATGGTTTAAAATTTGAAAATATATATATTTATTCAAAGTCATTACATCAACCAAAGTACGAGTTTCTGCGAGGTTATACCCCCAGAAAAAGCAAAACCAAATTCTGTATTCATCTTTGATGACATTGCTTGTGAAAAACAAGATACTATACGAACCTATTTTAGCATGGGACGACACCATTCAATCGATAGTTTTTATTTATGTCAAACGCATACGAGAATTCCTAAACATTTGATACGAGACAATGCAAATTTTTTAATTGTTTTCAAACAAGATGTTATGAACTTGAAACATATTCACAATGATCATGTTAATTCTGATATGACATAATGATGAATATGGATTTTTAGTAATTGATAAGGATAGCCCATTGAATAAAGGACGATATAGGAAGGCCTTTGATAATTTCCTTAAACTATAAAAAGCAGTCCACCACAGCTGTATACATCATACGTACAGCAATGTTGCATGAGTGTAGTTCAAAAGCAGATTAAAAGCAGTTCAAAAGCAGTTCAAATCGTTCAAAAGGAGTTAAAACCAGCAGTTTAAGAAAAGTTTAAAGCGGTTTTAAAGCAGTTAAAAAGCAGTTTGAAAGCAGTTCAAAGCGGTTAAAAAGCGCTTAAGAAAAAAATAAGGAGTTCATCATAATTTGTACATTATACATAAAGTTATGTTCTATGAAAGCAATTCCAAGAAATTCAGTGTATAGTTCGTAGTAGTACGAAGTCATTCAACATGGTTTAAAAATCGTTGTTCGACAATCAAAAGCAGAAAATTCAACATAAAAATCAATTTCAAACCCATCTTACATAATCTCCGAAACTTATTTATACCCTATTGTAGGAACAATACAGATAAGGTATGATGAATTCAAATTTGGAGCTCACAAGCGAACTCATTAAAACGTCTGATACTCTACGAAAAAAATATAAAGCACTTAGGAATGGAAAGGAAGCATTCGAATCACAATTGGAAGAAACCTTTAAACCAATCACTATTCCTCTGAAAGAATTAATTGAAAAAACAAATGAGAAATAAAATTACTTTGAAACTCAAGTAAATAAAGTAAAACAAAGTTTTGATGAAGATTACGTCACCCCTGCTACAAATATTAGTAGTATCACCTCAAAAAACTTTTCAGAAACACCGACAAATACAGATAATAAAAGTGCTAGAAATAGTCGCCAATGGTATCGTAAACATTATAAGGTCCATGACTTTGCGAGTCAAATAGAAGAAGATACTTTTGACAAAATACCACAGAAATATGTAGATTTATTGTTGAATGAATCGAATACACTCGATAATGTGTATGGCGTTTACGCGAAAAACGGGAAGTGGTTATTGGGGGATGGTGATTTTAACATTCTTGGAAAAAATATACAAATAAAGAATAAAGTCTATGAAGGGACAAATGGAGTAGATGAGTTAATTTTCAAGAAAAAGCCTTGCGAAAAGATCTATAATGAGAAAGATTTGAAAATATATAAGGATATATTAGAAGATACCAATGCTTAAAGACGCTCGCATGATTCTACAAAACAAGTCGTAGGAAATCGTGAAATTAAATATAAAGAAATAATAAGCAAGTTATTAGAAATTACTGCTACTGTTTCCATCCCACATTTATTAATTAATTATATTAATTATCCAAAAATGAAAAAGGCTATATTTTCTGGGATGATCCGGATGAACTCGTAGTTCGATTGAGACTTCTTATTGCTTCACATCAAGCTGGACATAATAATCATTCTAATGAAATTATTTCGATCATCGAAGAACTAAGAGAATTTAATATTATTGAATAAAAATGAGTGTTGATAAGTTTGGAAGATTTTCTATTCGACCTGCAGCAAGACTTCGACCAGGATCAATTGGAGAACGTGGAGAGCAAGGGGAACCAGGACCATCTGGATTACCGGGAGTGCCGGGACCACCCGGTGAGGGATTTCTCAAACTGCCGAATTTGAACTGGAAGCGTCTACAAAACCTACAAGAACCACAAGAAGATGAAGATGCTGTCACGAAAAATTATGTTGATAAAGGAATTAATGAACTTACAAAATACATACAACATGAAATTAAAAAAATTGAAAAAATGTGAAAGTTTGAATATACTCGTACAATAATGTTTTTATACAAAATAAAAATAAATAATTTATTATTTTTTTAAATCAAAATAAAATTCATTTATTTTTATTTTATTATTTATGTATTTGGTTTTAATTTTTTATTTTATATTTTAATCATTTTCTTCAAAAGAACTGAGAAAAAATTCTGTTAACGCCGAGGGGTTTATGTCAATTTCCGGATCCGATAAGGGCAAATCAAGTTTCAAAAAATCTTAATGGGCTTTCTGCAGTCCTCCGATTTTCACTTTCAATTGCTAATAAAGGCGGCCCTATTGAAGAATAGTGAGAATGTTTTTCTTTTATTCTCACAAACTATATATCCTACATAATTATACTACAAATTTATGAGATCGTTAGTGAGACCTTATTTTCAATGACAATTGTAATTATTTTGTATCTCAAATCACCAAAGAAAAAAAAAAACACTTTGCTACAACATCTTAAGAACCATTCATACCTACACCGAAGAAGATTTTTTTTTTCTTCTCGTTAAGTCAGAGTCGATAAGAGCATATTCTGTTCATATCAACCCCATATCAAGACACACGACATTAAAAAAAAAATAAACCCACTTTGCTACAACATCTAAAGGATCATACCTACACCGAAGAAACAAACATTGGAAAAAAGGATCATGGGTTTTTTTGTTTTTGTTTTTATGACTACCCTCAATACCTCGAGGTCCGGAGGTCTGGGATCGCTTCCCAGCCTCGTCCACCTAAGAACAGGGCTACTGCCTCTTGCGAGGAATTGACAAGTCCTCCAAGAGTATCACTTGTCACGAATAAGTGCTTCTCATCTAGCCGTTCGCATTCGGCATAAAATTGTAGGTCCCTTCCATTCCTGTCGAAAGGCGCACACAGGAATGGTTGCGAGTTGTTAGTCACTAGGCCCTGGTTCTTCATGAGCCGTTGTGCCACCCGATTTATTTATTTTTTATTTAATTTTTTAATACTTTGATCACATCAAATAGTAATTTATGCACACACAAGATTATCAAGGCACACGACCGACGATAAATTCAGTATAGCATAGCACCAGGTTGCATCACTTTTCCCATATTCTATTCATATCAACCGCATACCAAGGCACACGACCGACGATACATTCAGTAAAGCATAGCAGCATAGCAACAGGTTGCACCACTTGGTGCCTCCTGGACCAAAGTCCCTTAAAGCCCTCTACTCTGGCTAAAGTAAACGTGTCGTAGACCTACCAAAGTTGGAACCTTCAAACTTGATTTTCTGCTAAGCTAAGCTAAGCTAAGTCGCTCTAGCGACTTTAAAAATGCATATTCGAAACCTGGGGAGTGCCACCTTTCAATCGATGTATCGCATGATATGATTTTTCGTTTAGGAGCAGGGGGCTATTTTCTGATTTTAATTTACTATCTTACTTCTAGAAAAGTGGCAACCTTAAATATATGAGGCCTATTTGGGCGACCTGCATCGTGCCTGATCGGGAAACTATTGATTGCTCAGAACTTGGTCTGGGCCAGTAGCGCAACAATCAGTCACGATGAAGTGCTTGTTTTACCTCCTCGTGGTGGTCCCCGGGCAACTATTTATGTATCCCAATATACATAAATAGGCTAAAATTACAAGTGCGAAAAGGCCTAGCTTTCTAGGATAGGTTACGGAGGTTAGCATTCTCCGTAACTGAAATCAACCCGCTACCGAAACTAACACTACGCCTCGGATAATTAATGATAACTCGTTGACGACTTTTGGCTATTGTACCCGGACAAAGATTGGTTTCTGGAATGTGAAGACGCTTCTTGACAATGGAAAAGAAGGTCCTCAGAATGCCAGATTCCTGCAACTAGAGAAGGAATTCATGCGGTATAGGATGGACATCTTAGGGATAAGTGAAGTTAGATGGCTGGGTTCGGGGAAGTTCAAGTCACCAACCCGTAACACTGTACTATTCTATTCCGGAAAAACACCTGGAAGCGCTCGGGAATCTGGCGTTGGATTGCTGCTTTCCAAAACAGCTCTCAAAAGCCTAATTTCCTGGGAGCCTTTAGGTGACAGGATCCTGAAAGCCAGGTTCCGGACTAGAGTACGTCGCGTCACCATCATACAGTGTTACGCCCCAACTTTGCTCTCTTCTGACGAGGAGAAGGAGGCCTTTTATAACCGGCTGAGTGCTGCTTATGATAGCGTTCCACGAGGTGATATAGTTATGGTGATGGGAGACTTAAATGCCAAGGTTGGCAATGACAATACTGGGCTAAGGCATGTCATGGGAAAACATGGTGTTGGTAACCGAAACGACAATGGCGAACGATTTGTCGATTTCTGCAACGCCAACGGCCTTGTTATTGGAGGGACCATGTTCGAGCATAAGACGTGCCACAAAGTCAGTTGGGTGTCGACTGACAGACAAGCAACTTCCAACCAAATTGACCACTTCGCGATCAGCCGGCGTTTTAGAAGCAGTCTCCAGGACGTCCGTAACAGAAGAGGTGCTGACATGGGAATGGCCCGGGACCACCATCTGGTGGTTGCTACCGTAAGATTGCGTACAGCTGCAGTTCGGAGATCTCAAGGAAACACTCGAATGCCCAAGTTTAATACAGATAGACTAAAGGATCCTGCAGTGCGCCAACAACTAGGGGACCACCTTTCACAAGGATTAAACGCAATCAGCAGCACGGAAACCACATTCATCGAAAATCATTGGTGTGCTGTGAAAAATGTGTTCATATCCGGTGCTGAAAGTATAGTCGGCCGGGCGCAAGGAAGAAATAGTGCTTGGCTTTCCGACGAAACTTGGGCAAGGATCGAAGAAAGGAAACACCTTAAAGCTCGCATCGCAGCTGCCCCAGCAGCAGGGAGAAACGAGCTTGAGTCTACGTACCGCATGAAGATGAGGGAAGTTCACCGTAGTGTGCGACGTGATAAGCGTAACTACATCAACGCACTGGCTACAGAAGCAGAAGAAGCCGCTAGTAGGTGTGACAGTAGGACCGTCTACAGAATTACCAAAGAGCTCACTGGTGTCCAGAGCTCTAAACAACACCTGGTTAAAGACACAAACGGATCCCTGCTAATTTCGGATGAGGACCAGCTCATAAGGTGGAGGGAACACTTTTCTGCGGTTTTAAACCGCGTTTTCGCAAGTGAAGTGAACCCTATTCCCACTGAGCTACCCGAAGTAACAATTTCCCGAATACGCACCGTACCCCCCAGTAAAGAAGAAATTATCACCGCCATCAAAGCACTGAAGAACAACAAAGCGGTTGGACTTGACGGTATTCCTGCAGAGCTCTTAGGAGCAGCCCCAACGACATCGAGCGAGCTACTGCACCCACTTATTAAGAGAGCTTGGGAAGCAGAGAGCTTTCCTGAAGAGTGGAAAAAAGGAATGATTGTCAAGCTCCCAAAGAAAGGAGATCTCACACAGTGCGAAAACTGGAGAGGAATATGCGTTCTGCCTGCAGTAGCCAAGATAATAGCAAGGATAATATTGGACCGAATTAAAGACCACCTCGAAGAAACACTCGACGCCGAACAAGCAGGTTTCCGCACTGGATATTCCTGTGTTGATCACATCAACACCTTGAGGATCATCATCGAACAGTGCGTTGAATATCGATCACCACTTCACCTGCTGTTCATCGATTTTGAAAAGGCGTTCGACAGTGTCAATAGAGAATTTATTTGGCTTGCTTTGCACAGGAGGGGCATCCCAGATAAATTGATTGCTATTATCAGGGCTACATATGATGGATCCAGGTGTCACGTTTTGCACAAAGGTAGGCTGTCAGAGGAGTTTGAAATCCAAAGTGGAGTTAGGCAAGGCTGTATACTGTCACCAATACTGTTCCTGTTGGTGATAAGTGACGTACTGCACGCAGCTTTGTCAAATGGAAATGGAGGAATTCAGTGGACTCTGCAATCTCACCTCAAACATCTGGACTACGCGGACGACGTATGCTTACTCTCTCATAGGATCATGGATCTCCATCAAATGACAACAAGGGTGGAGAGAGAAGCAGAAATCGTAGGGCTTAAGATCAACTCGGCAAAAACTAAAAGGATCAGCCTTGGAACTTCCTCATCAATCCAAGTAAATATTTCTGGACAACCGGTAGAGATGGTAGAGGATTTCCAATATCTTGGGAGTATTATCTCTACGGGTGGCGGAACTGAACTGGACGTAAACAGCCGAATCAGAAAAGCAAAGGCTGCGTTCGGAATGCTGTCCAAAATATGGAGAAACAACTCTTTTAGCTTAAAGACCAAGCTACGACTGTTCCGCTCCAATGTTGAATCCGTTCTGCTTTACGGCTGCAGCACTTGGAAAGTCACTGAA
Organism: Melangyna quadrimaculata; assembly: GCA_949320155.1. Taxonomy (NCBI): domain Eukaryota; kingdom Metazoa; phylum Arthropoda; class Insecta; order Diptera; family Syrphidae; genus Melangyna; species Melangyna quadrimaculata. Next base: position 326,919,235 of record OX439483.1, read on the forward strand.
ATTGTCACCAGAAAGCTGCAAACCTTCGTTAATAGATGTCTACGAAACATCTTGAGGATTTTCTGGCCCAACCGTATCTCCAATGCCGAACTTCATGCGAGAACGGGTCAGGAGCCCATAGACTCCATTATACGAAGAAGAAAGTGGCAGTGGATTGGCCATACGCTTCGAAAAGGCGATCGGTGCATTGCATCTCAAGCAATGCAGTGGAACCCGCTCACACAGGAGGGAAGACAAGTGGGCCGGCCTAGAAGTACATGGCGAAGAACGGTCGAACAGGAATCGGCACGACTGGGGAAAAGTTGGAGAGAGCTGAAATATATTTCAAGAAATCGTACACGATGGCGCGTAGGTGTAGTGGAGGCCCTATGTCCCGTAAGGGAAACATCACGGACGTAATAGGTCCGAGGACCTAAGTAAGTAAGTAAGTATTCAAGGCCTACCTTCCGACACATCACCTGTATTTTTCGGATTTTTCGTTTAGGAGCAGTAAAGGTTTTTCCGATTTTAGCTTATTATCCCAGGCAGCGTTAGCCAGCCAGTAAGTCAGGGATGAGTGTAAAGAAATATAATTAATTGATTAATTAATTTTAACACCTTAATGATTTCACAAAACCGAGAATCAAAATTTTTAAATCACGTTAAAACAAATTGTATTACTTACAAAAAAAATTAATTAAATTGATTTTAAACATTTGACTCACTTTGAATGCATTTCGGAATACCTTCACTCCATCATCAGCAAACACGACTATATCCAAGGTTAGTCATCGTTGATGCAATTCCTCTTGTTATTTGGGTAAAGAGCAGTACAAATACAACAAAAACTTTAACACTATCATTTTTGTAAACAATTGACAAAACGGTCAAACGCGATTGAAGAGGCATGAAACAACGTTGCCGTTGTCTTGATTTAAAATATCTGTTCCTTTTTGGATATAGAAGCTTTCACATGCGTCAAGTTGTGCTTCATTTGTCACTGTTTTAATTAAACGTACACTGTATTTTTGATTTATATTATGTTTTTCGTTTAACACATGTGATGCTACAGCGGAGCAAAGAGGTTTCTTAAAACGGATGGATGTGATATGATCGTCATATCTTTTTACTATGCTCCGATTAGTTTGACCGATGTACTCGCGTTCACAAACATTGCACTTTATTGCATAAATTCCCGACTTTTTCAAACTGGGGGTTTTATCTTTTGTGGAACAAAGTAAATTACACAATTTGTTGTTGTTTTTATAAACTATATCTAAACTATGTTCTTTGAATTTTGATTTTAATTTATATGTAATTTCTGGCGTAAAAAATAAAGCTACTTTATAATTATTAATAAAAAAAAAAATAAACCATAATTGAATAATTTTTCATCACTTTTTAATGTTTAAGCAAGTAAGAAAAAATTTATTTTTACATGAAAATGGTTTTTTCTGCAATTAAATGTTTTTTATTTTGTAAAAAAGTTATTTTTTTTTGTAAAAAAGTTAGTTTTTTCTTTATCAAAAGTTAATTTTTTTTTGTGTGTATAAAAGTTAATTTTTTTTTTTTAAAAAAAAGTTATTTTCTCAGATTAACTCAATTTACTCTATTCAATGCAAGAACCATTCGCATCCATTAGTTAAAAATCTAATGGCTTCCCATGTTCCGGTATAATGGAGTGTCTTACAGAATGTCTTTCCTCTTTCAAGTTTACCCATACCGAGAGTTTGTTTTTTTCTTAATACCTAGCGCTAAGATGTTTACACATCAAAAAGGATAGATAAAGACAATAACAAAATACGGTTTAGTTATTATTGCCATTATCATCTTGCTGTCTCGTCGCAAATGATAAGGTAAAAACTTTCCTTAATCATGACATTCGAGTTGCCGATGATAATGACAAGAACAATTAGGGATTATGTACAACTGGGAAAAACGTATAAACGAAAACAAAGACCAACGCTATGGGCGCCATTTGTAATAAGGCTGAAGACTGATTAAAAAAAAGAAAAAACTTGAATTCGATAAACATGTTTGCTTGGGTGCATGGGGCTGGCATGCTATCTGTTTGCTCGGCTTGTATGCTTGTCGTTGAAGCTTAGAAGGTGTCGTCGTGTTGTTATGTTGAGTCTTCAGAAGATGGGAGATGCATAGTGGTTCTGTTTTTAGTGCAGATAATTTTGGCTCGGGATGCGGTTGTCTTTGTTGTTGGTTTCTGCTGCTGAGGCGGCTGCGATTGTTGTGCGAATCTGATCCCTCAGGGGTAATATGCCTGTATTAAAAGGAATTCAATTAGTGAATATTAATAATAATGATAATAATAATAATAAAAATACAGTTTTGTTTTACTTTCCTATTTCATTTTTTTTTGATAGTTCGGCTCACGGCCGTGTTACTTTTATCTGTTTTTGTTTTTTTTCTGGCCGTCCCACTTGCTCTTCGTATGTCTGTACACTTCTGGCACTGCAATAAATAACAGAAAAATTCAGTGTTAATATGATGTATTTAAAATTAGCTTTTTTCTTGTTGATAGGACTTTGTGGCGATCACAGACTATCATCCCAGAGTCCGGATCACCGTCGAATTTTACGATTGAAGATTAATTTTGTGAGTTTCAAGATTATCTTTTTATTATTTTTGTGATCTGTTTGCGTATACTAACATCACTCGAGATGTTTTATAAAATAAATATAACCTCGAAAAGTTACATGCTCGATTACTGCATCTTACCGAAAAAGTTAACAAAATAACCACCTCGCCTACAATACACAATACCGAATCACATAATGATGAAATCGAAATGACTGATAACCGATCTCAAAATGACACATCATCTTTAAAGCGAAAAATTGACGATACTGATTCCGAATCTTGTGAAGTTAATCCCTCAACGAAGAAGCCTGCCACTTCTAATTCTATCTCTGGATCTCTGCCACCTTCTAAACCTCTTCAATCACCTCTACCACCATCTACTTTTTCAACATCTCTTGAACCAATCACAGCACCAGTAACATCATCATCATCAATCGAGCCTATACCTGCACATGCACATGACAATCCATCTTCATTAACGTTACCTAATATAAAATCTTCATCTTTTGATTCAACCAAAAAACCAAGTCTTGTCCATCATTTTAATTCACCTATATCAAGAGGATTGAAAGTTGTAGAAGGTCATAGAACATTGTTTATATCTAAACTTGACCCTTCAACAAACGCCCTCGATATAAAAACCTTTATTTCGAACAAGGCTGGTATATCTTAGCTATTAAAAGTTGAGAAAATGATCCATAGAAACTACTCGAAATATGCATCTTTTAAGAAAAGAGTTCCAGATTCAATTTTCCTTCTTCTCAACTCAACATCGCTTTGGCCAAAAGGGATAATAATAAATGAATTTGAAAACAAACAACATAATATAAAAACCTTATCCCATAACCCTTTTCAAGAGACCCGGACAATGCAATATCATCGAAGAAGCAGCTCCAACAAGTTTTGATTTATTACCAAAACGTCAATGGACTAAGGACAAAGATCAATGCGGTCTACAAAAACATAAACAATCTCCAACATGACATAATTCTACTAACAGAAACTTGGCTAAATAATTCTTTCTTAGATACCGAACTCTTCGACTCAAGTTACCAAGTCCTCAGGCGAGACAGGCACCACTCGAACGACTCAGAGACAGTTGGTGGAGGAATTTTATTTGCAGCCAAAAACTGCTTAATATGCACTTTGGTTGATTCTTTTGATCTTTCTGACGTCGAAATACTTTGTATTAAAATCAAATTGGAAACAGGTTATCTTTATACCATCTCTGTGTATATACCTCTAAGATCTACAATCTGCATCTACGAAAACTGCATACATTTAATTGAGAACATTCATGACCAAATGGAACCAAATGATGAGCTCCTAATCTTAGGTGATTTCAATCTTCCGAATTTGAACTGGACAAAATCAACAGATCTCAACTATTTATTTCCTGTAAACCCAACGAGTACTAATGAGTTCTTAGTCATTGATGGTCTAGCTTCTTGTGGACTTAGTCAAATTAATGGGGTTGCTAACCGTTTTAATAAATATTTGGACTTAATATTTTTCTCCGACACAATAAATGCTGACGTAGCTGTAACTCCAGCCGATGTTATACTATTAGAAGGAGACCGTCACCATCCAGCTTTAAATATATCACTCAGTATAAACGTATGCAATATCCCTTTCATTTCAAATGAAAAACTTGAATTCAATTTTAAAAAATGTCATTTTAATGAACTAATTAATTTGTTATGTAATGTTGACTGGAATCAAATGCTCTTAAACCTTAATTTTGATGACATGAGTCTTAAATTTTATAGTATTCTATTTAACTGCTTTTATGAAACTACACTATTACGAAAATCTTGCTAAAATTCTTAAACTCCACCATGGTTTGACACTCACCTAAAAAACGTAAAAAAAATAAAAGAAATAAAGCATGGCTTAAATATAGCAAAACCAGAGCCGATGACGATTTCAGGACTTACTCCGAACTTAAATATATTTTCACTGAGTATCTCAACACTCTTTATTCAGATTATATTTTAAAAATTGAAGATGAATTAAAACAGACCCCAAAAAACTTCTGGAACTTCGTAAAAAGTAAAAGACATGTTGATGGCTACCCTAACTATATGTCATATAATAACACAACAAGTCATGACACCCAAATAATTTCAAATATGTTTGCTAATTTCTTCAAAGATGCTTTCGATGTGCCTCCTTCTATTCAAACTTCTGATTCGTTCTTTCCTAAGCAAAATTTCCCACACCTTAACTCACTTAATTTTACCATATGTGAAGATTCAATTGTTCGTAGTGTCTCAGAACTTGACGACTGTTTTAGCCCGGGCCCTGATGGTGTACCATCTTGTGTGCTAAAAAAATGTGTGTCTTATTTATCCTATCCTCTTTTGGTTTTATTCAATGAATCTCTTAGGTGCTCCATCTTTCCATTATTATGGAAAAGCTCATTTATAACTCCAATTCATAAAAAAGGGTCTAAGAATGAAATCACGAATTACCGACCCATCGCCAAACTTTCTGTTATTCCCAAAGTGTTTGAGTCCATTATCTGTAATATGTTTTCCTTTAAATGTAAGTCAATTATTTGTGACAATCAACATGGTTTCGTCCAAAATAAGTCAACTATTACAAATCTACTTCATTTTACTTCCTTTTGCCTTGATTCCTTCGAAAATCAGAATCAAGTAGATTGTGTGTTCACAGATTTTAGTAAGGCCTTCGATAAATTGTGTCACCAGACTTTGGTCCATAAACTTAAGTCCTTAGGATGTAATGACAAATTCTTGATATGGATCTCATCATATTTAAAGAATAGAAGTTATAGTGTTAATTTTAGAAATGAGCTCTCTGATCAATTTTATGTCAACTCTGGTGTCCCACAAGGTAGCCACTTAGGCCCCCTATTATTTATTTTATATATAAATGACATAACTTCCATAATAAAAAAAACTCCTCTGTTATGCTGATGACATTAAGATGTTCAAAACTATTTGTTCAATTAATGACTGCTCACAGCTTCAAGAAGATCTTCATAGATTTAGAGAATGGTGCAATATAAACCGACTTTTGTTGAATATTGACAAATGTAAAACAATGTGTTTTACACGCAAAAAAAACAATTATAGATTATAACTATATATTAGATTCTTCTTCTCTTTGTAAGCTTTCCGTTTTCTCCGATTTAGGTGTTATTCTTGACACTAAATTGACGTTCACTGACCATTATAACTTTATAGTTAAAAAAGCAAATAAAATTCTCGGTTTTATTAAACGATTCTCTCGTGGTTTCCGTGATTCCTCAAGCTTCTGTATATATCTTTTGTTAGACCAATACTTGAATACGGCTGCGTTATATGGGCACCTTACTATTCAGCTCATATAAACAGACTTGAAGGTACCCAGAGAAGGTTTTTGCGTTTTTGTCTTCGTTTTCTTCCGTGGTCCCAAAGGTCCACACTTCTCCCATATTCTCACAGACTCTTGCTTATAAACCTCCCTTCACTATTACAACATAGAAAGTATCTCCAACTTTGTTTTATTGTAAAATTAATCAATGGTTCAATAATATCTTCATCAGCTCTGTACCGTCTAAATTTTAGCTATAGCCAAACGAGCTTAAGAAGTCAGTTGCCTTTACGTCCGATTTTCAGCAGAACAAACTATGGTGCGAACAGCCCTCTAAATCAATTGATTTCAGTTTTCAATAATTATTATTTTTTAATTTCCTCTGTAAACGACAACGTCAAAAGCAAAAGATTTAAAGATAACTTTTTTAATATATTGTAGTTATGTTTATTTATTTATTTTTTTTAAGTAAATTGTTTTGTAAATTAAATTGTGTGTTAATAGCTATAAGTTTTTTCTTAACGTTAGGCCATTAGCGGATTAATAAATAAATAAATTATCAATAATCTACAGTAATATCAAGAATCATACCTATTGTGTGAAATTCAAGAAACATCAAGAACATTGTAAGGGTCTCAAGAACCTCAAGAACATTCAAGGACCTGCAAGAGTTCATAGACTTCAAGAACATCTTTACGTCAAAATACTCAACATTATTCAAGAAACCCTAAATTAAAGATCTAATTTTAAATTCAAGTCCCGAATAATTTTAAAATTTTCGCGGATATATAAATCATCATATTCGTAGAGATAAATTTTAAAATCATCCTTAAAGTTAATGAAAGGCTCGATTTATATACATATATACATACATATGTTTATAAAACATAGTTGCTTATCTATATAAATATATATATGTATATACCTAAAGTGTACTTTAACCACGCTTTCTTTTTGTTTGTACTTTGAAAGTGGTATGCTTTGATAAATTAAATTAGCGGTGCCACTTTATGTTCTTTATTACTCAATTTAGCTTTGTTTTATGTCAAATATATATCTAAAAAAAAATCTCAATTTGTGAAAATATAAGTAAACAGGAAGATTCCCAGAATAGCATTCCAAAACTCGATTGATCAATTAGTTTCAACTAGATAAATTATAAAACAAAAAAAAAATATATGTATAAATAATTTTTTTTTTTTTTTAACTCAAGGTTATTGAGATTCACTCTTTATCACCCTAATTGAGCTCAAGGCAGGTAGATTTTCCTTAGGAGATAAAAACAAATTTAAGTTCGTTATAATTTATAGGTTGAAGCTGAGTCAATTATTATATTTATTGGTAGATATGTCAACTGAGCTGGAATAACGGTAAGCCGGTACATGGGGGAGTTGAAAATAGGCCGCCAACTTCCATGATAGGGGGGGATAGGTCTCGCTGATACCACCGCAGCGCCCTCTGGTGGTAATGTCCGTCCGTGTTATAATTTGTATTTGTCGGTTTAACGTACGAGTAAAGTAAATTCAAATGGCATGATTATTGTTTTTGTAGTAGGCGGAGTTGGGTTGTGTGTGGGCAAGATCCCACCCATTTTCGGCGAGGTCAAGCCGACCAAACTGTTAGCATGCTACCCCCATGCGCCCAAGCAAACATGTTTATCAAATTCAAGTTTTTTTCTTTTTTAAATCAGCTCTCAGCCTTATTACAGTATACAACATACTCAAATTACTCTACAAATAAATATGTTATAGTTGATCAAAGTTGAAATTTCCTCAGGGGTGCCAATAATTATAGTCGTTACGCTATGCTGTGCCTTGGTGTTTGCTACTTGTGCATCAACATGAACAACTACACTTTTTTGTTGTTGGTTTTTGTTTGGGTAACGCACTGGCACTGGCACTGCACTATGTTGGATGATGCTTACTTAATTGTGGGCTATTTTTTTTTTGTATTTCGCAGTGCGACTGGTGGTTAGATTATTATTTCTTTTTTTTATATTTTATTTGAAAAGATGATGGGCTTGGGTATTGAATTTAATTTATTTTGTTGAAGGACACTGGATTATTGTATGTTATATTATTATTATATTATAACTGGGAATGCAGCGTATGATGAACCGGCTTGAAAAAGGCGGTAGATATGCAAACTGGGGGAATTTGGTAGGTATATTTCCACCACTCACGCACACATGTTCACTCACAGTGGATTGCAGATCGGAACAAATCGCACTTCCTGGATGGCTGTTACGACAGCCTTTAGCCTGTCCAGGTTCTCCACTAACTGTTCGAATGGTCGTGTTCTGTATAAGGACAAGACGTTCCACGTGCAGATCCTAAATTCATTGTCCTTGTATCGTTTACTGGAGTCGTCAACTTTAAAATCATCCATATCCGAGGCTTGTTGTTGTTTCAGAACAATCTTTTTTTTAACGTGGTAGGGAAGTTACCCCGACCCGGAGGATCAGACCCTTCGTATTACTCCAAGGGTAGGGAGCCAGATACCGCTGCTTATAGGCCTGAGCTACGAATATGTCGTAGTAGCCCATTAAGGTGTTAAGTTAAGTCTCTTTTATTCAATAAAGTTTTAAATACAAAAAATAATAAAATAAAAAAAAATGTTTATAAACTTTTTTAAATCATCACAAATGTAATTGGCGCCCAACGTCTTTTTTTTACTCATTAGTATAAGTCGACCTAAAGTAGCCCACTAAATGAAGTTTTTCGCTAAATGAAATGTAAGCCGACTAAACTAGCTCGCCCTGAAAATTAAGTAAAAAATAAACTCCACAAAATAAAGTTTTTCGCTGCCGACCTAAAGTAGCTCGCCGCGAAAATTAAGAGGAAAATAAAAGTCAATCTATAGAAGGACTAAACCTCGAGAAAGGTGTAAGACTTTTTACCTTAGCAGCTGAAGCAAACCGGACAAAGAAGATATGCAAACAACGGAAAGTGGACATATAAGGGTGAAAATGTTGAAATAGTCCGAGAATATAAATACTTAGGTGTACTTATTACTTTAAATTTAAACATGAGAAAATATTTTGAGTTCAAACTAGCGGAAGCAAAAAGAGCTGTTTCTTCAGTGTGGACTCGCTGTATTGAAAATAAACAAAAATGGTACAAAGCTTAAAATTTTTCATGCAACCTCAGTTTCTATATTACTTTATGGTGCCCAAGTTTGGGGATACTCACAATTTGAAGAGGTTGAAAGGTTCCTCAGGTACTTTTTAAAGCGCATATTTGGGTTAACAACTAGCACACCAAATTATATGCTCCATTTGGAAACAACAGAACCACCATTGTTCCTAAGGACCCTAAAGCTGCATTTTGATTATGTAATGAAGGTGATGGAGATGGATGAAAGTAGGCTACCTAAACAAGTCCTTAAGAAGATGTTATCATCCAGGGGAGATGTCGTAAGAAAGTGGGAGCAGCTGGCTCTTCGTGTAGGTGAAGAGGCACAGTCTTCACAATATAGAATTATTTACAGCCAACTCAATACAATTCTTCAAGAAAACACATACTTGCTCAACCGTTACCATATATATATAATAAATGTAATATTTAAAGTTAGAGGCGAACTTATTAATTTAAATTACATTCCTCATCGACCTGACCTGCCGATTCTATGCGACCTTTGCAACCTCAAGGAGAGGGAAGATGTATATCATTTCATCGCCAGATGTCCCATTTTGAAAGAGTTTCGTGTAAGGTACTTTGGAGTAGCTTCAATGGAAATAAGCGACACGTTGGACGTCCTGAATGGAAAAGTAGGCTCGGAAATATCGTATAAATATGCTACAACTGCACTCAGTTATAGGCAACGAATCCTCGAAAGCGACTTTTAAAGTAAACAAATAAGTTATTACAACAGTTAAGCTTAAATAAATTGCCAATCTGGTACACGGATAATGGCGAAACCATATTAAACTTAAGGTTATCAAATTATAAAGTTTTAAAATTTTTAAAGCATTTTCAAATTAAGATTATCAACTAACTAACTTACTAACTGGGGGAATTTGGTAGGTATATTTCCACCACTCACGCACACACGTTCACTCACAGTGGATTGCAGATCGGAACAATTCGCACTTCCTGGATGGCTGTTACGTCAGTCTTTAGCCTGTGCAGGTTCTCCACTAACTGTTCGGATGGTCGTGTTCTGTATAAGGACAAGACGTTCCACGTGCAGATCCTAAATTCATTGTCCTTGTATCGTTTGCTGGGGTCGTCAAATTTAAAATCATCCATATCCGAGGCTTGTTGTTGTTTCAGAACAATATTTTTTTAACGTGGTAGGGAAGTTACCCCGACGCACAACCCCCGACCCGGAGGATCAGACCCTTCGTATAACTCCAAGGGTAGGGAGCCAGATAAACTGCTGCTTACAGGCCTGAGCTACGAATATTTCGTAGTAGCCCATTAAGGTGTTAAGTTAAGTCTCTTTTATTCAATAAAGTTTTAAATACAAAATATAATAAAATAAAAAAAAAAAATTTTTATAAACTTTTTTAAATCATCACAAATGCAATTGGCGCCCAACGTCTTTTTATTTTGCTCATCAGTATAAGTTGACCTAAAGTAGCCCACTAAATAAAGTTTTTCGCTAAATGAAATGTAAGCCGACCTAAAGTAGCTCGCCGTGAAAATTAAGTGAAAATAAAGTTTTTCGCTGCCGACCTAAAGTAGCTCGCCGCGAAAATTAAGAGGAAAATAAAAGTCAATCTATAGAAGGACTAAACCTCGAGGAAGGTGTAAGAGTGTTTACCTTAGTAGCTGAAGCAAACCGGACAAAGAAAACCCTTACCAGCGTGGAATGATCTATAAGATCTTCTTAGTGTAAGATTAAATTAAGAATAACACAATTTCAATAAAAGTGAAAACAGTAGATAATTAAACTCAATTAAAAAAGTTAATTAATGATTTAAATTTGAATAATTTTTTTTTGATATCCGAAGTAAATTAAATTTTATTAAAAGTAAACAACTTCGTAAACACAGTTTTAAGAAAAGAAAAAATTATTTAAGTTAATTTTATTTTAATAAAAAAAAAATGTCATACATTTTAATAAAAAAAAATATCAAACATTTTAATTTAAAAAATATATCATATCATTTAATTTTTTCTCCCCAATATCACACATTTTTTTTCCAAAATTCCCAAAATTGAGAAAGAAAGAAATACAGGAAAAGAACCATGACAGATCCCTTGGGTTCTAACTCTACTAATAATATCTTAGCCAATATAATGTGTATGGGCCATACGACACAGACTCGTCGCTGCAGATCTTAAATATGTGCAAACATGCCTTCGCCACATACGGCGCAGACAATCTGCACAGACATTAGTTTGTATCGTGTCGTCGTGGTCGTCGGTTCGGAAAAATGGGGTATACCGGATACTGCTTGTGCTGCTCTTATCATCGATTTGACAATTAAAACAAAAAAAATATATGAATCAAAGATAAACAAAAGAATTTAGAGCAAGGAATTGTTTAAAAAAATTTCTTTTACTATTATTTTTCATGTTTTTTCACAAATTTTCTCGCTCGTCTGTGCACAGTTCTCCATACACGACACAGACATGTCATTGCAGACCAACGAGATGTCTGCGTGAATACAAAATAAAATATCAAAATGCAAAAATAATTATTCAATTATGATTTTAAGTTATATAATACAAAAGATCAAAAATGCAAAAATAATTATTATTTTAAGTTATATAATATAAAGATCAAAAAGGCAAAAATAATTATTCAATTATTATTATAAATTATACAATACAAAATATCAAAATGCGAAAATAATTATTCAATTATGATTTTAAGTTATAATACAAAAGATCAAAATGCAAAAATAATTATTCAATTATTATTATAAGTTATATTATACAAAGGATATATAAATTTATAAAATTTATAAAAAATGGTCATGGAAAAACATTTTGATTTAATTTTTTTTTTGTGTGTATGCTTCCTTATAAAAAAAGAAGAAAATTTAATTAAGTTTATAGATACTTCATCTAACATATAAGTTTAAAGATACTTTATCAAAAAAAATGTTTCTCAATTTATGGAAATTCATTTGATTTTTGATTCATTCATTTAAAGGCAAACGACAAAGTTTGACTATTGGCCGAGTAATTTCGCCAAAACGCGTTTTTATTGTTGCCACTCGCACACTACCATCTGGCCCAGGGAATACCTTAACTATACGTCCCATACACCTTCCTTTTTAATTATAACGAAGTCACCAATCTTAAAATCTTCTTCAGAGTAATGTCATTTTGTTCGTTTATGAAGTTCCCTGACATATTCCTCCTTCCATCGTTTACTAAATTGATGCTGAAGTAGCTTCAGCTTTTCCCAGCAGTTTATTAATAAAAGAGATTTTTCTTCGGGAGGCAGTTCAGGAAAGGTGAGAAGTGGGCTTCGATCAAGAAATGTTCGGGAGTTAATGCCAAAAGATCAGTTGGTTCATTTGACAAAGGAGATATGGGTCGCGAGTTTAAACATGCCTCTATGCGAGCTATCAAGGTAGAAAATTCTTCAAAGGTAAAATGCGATTGGAGTCCAATTTTTCGAAAATGAGTTTTGAAACTTTTTACCTCGGCTTCCCAAAGACCACCCATATGGGGTGAACCTGGGGGAATAAAATTTCAACCCAAACTTTGAAGACCGTATTTCGAGAGAGTAATTTCTGGAAGTGATGCAAGAAGCTTTTTAAATTCCTTTTTGAGCATTGTGTCGGCACCAACGAAATTGGTCCCGTGATCAGAATAGACTGCTTGCGGAAGGCCCCTTCTTGCAATAAACCTAGCAAACGTAGATAAGAAAACTGCAGATGAAATATCGCTGGCTGCTTCAAGATATATAGCTTTCGTTGCAAAGCACACGAAAAGCCAGGCATACCCTTTTGTCAACCGACAGTTTCTACCAGTAAAGCTTTTTATTGTAAATGGTCCCGCGAAATCTATCCCAGTATGGGTAAAATCAATTGTTTACCTAAACGTTTTTTGTGGATCGCACCAGTTTTGCATTTAAAAATATGAGATTTAACAAGAACTTGAAGTTTTGGGATCCAATAGACTTGTCGAATCATCCAAATCATCAAAGCGTTTCCCCCATGAAGAGTTAGTTCATGAATGAAATGAACAAAGAGCTTCGCAAACCTTGCTCCGTAGGGTAGGATTATAGGATGACGCTCATTGAACGAGAGATTCGCATTTGATAAACGGCCGTGGGCTCTGAGAATTTTGTTGGAGTCCAATGTTGGATTTATAGATAAAATTGAACTTTTCGGACTTACATTCTGATTTTCTGCTAAAGATTGGAATTCATTGAAAAAAAACATTGCTGGCAAAGAGAAATAAGGTGCCGTTGACCAAATTGAATTTCGTGTTGAGTGATACGGCAGGAATCATAAAAAATGAGTTTGAATTTTTTCGGAAACTTTATACGAAGATATCGAAAAACATAGGATAGGACTCTTGAGGCCCGTGGTAAGGAAGAAAACTTGAGATGGGTTTCACCTCTAAATCCTCGCATTGAGGTTCAATATGAATGCTTGTTGGCCACTGAGATTGAGGTGTAGGGGAGACTGGGTACAGTTGAAACACAGGACGGTTGAAACAACGCAAATATCTTGCAAACCGTGGGTGGTGGGTGGATGCGTCTCAGAGACGCACGAAGAAGCAACAGCTTTAAAGACGAACTTCGATGTCGCTTTGGTCGTAGCACGCTCCAGTTGTCTACGGAGGGCCCTTTTTGCTTTTTGACATCCAAAAGTAAGTTTTTTTGTTCGAATGTTTTTCCCAATACCGTATTTTCTATTCGTTGGAGAGTTTTGAGTATGTTTTTGTGATCGAAGTGAAGAGTATAGAGTAGAATATGGTGACTATTTTCAGTGTGTCAGTATTGTAACCGACACAATTTATATTTGTTTACCTACAAGAGGGGTTGGGGACGGTGGAAATAATGTATCTGGGTACGACTATTGTGTTCTGGAATATTCCGAAATGGTAATTTTATTGGTTTTTGACCAATCAAAATTGAATAAAACTTTTCTTTTAGTTTCTTTTCAATTATTTAATAAAGTAACGTTTTATTTTTAAATTATTTCATTTTTATTGTTTATTGTTTTGTTTTGTTTTGTTTTTTTTTTTTTTTTGAGACACATTGAAACACTGAAGACTAATAAATCTTGTCAAACAATGTCATAATTAGCGTTATAATTTAAAAAAAAAATCATAAACATGCATAACTTTGTAATATCATGCACTATTCACGTTTGTTTCAACTGACCCCAATCACTGTTTCAACCGTCTCTGGTATGGGTACGGTTGAAACGAATTGGATTTTTTTTTTAATTTGACGTTAACCTAAAATAATGCACATGGTTCTAAAATAACCCTGTCCATGTGTGGATAAAAACATGATCTTTCATTCAAAATACCATCAACATCGCTCGGTGTTCATATGGCAATACTATAAACGATATAAGCAAAATTTTTTCAACCGTACCCAGTCTCCCCTACTCAGCCATGAAGGGCCTTTCCACCAAAGATAACTATCCTTTAAATCAGCGGGAGTAAAACCTCTCGTAGCAAAGTCAGCAGGATTATCACTAGACCGTACGTGATTCCAGTTTCTATTGCCTACATATTCGATAATCTCAATCGTTCGATTCGTGATGAAAGACTTCCATGTTCCTGGATATTTTTTAAGCCGCGCTAACACAACAGAAGAGTCGGTCCAGAAAAATATTTCATAAGATTCCACCGTTATTTGAAGAAGGTAAGTTTAAACTAGTCTAGAAAGAAAAAGAGCCCCACACAATTCTAGTCGGGGTAACGAAACAGATTTTATTGAAGCGACTTTGGATTCCGCGCAAACTTAGTGTGAACTTATATTTCCATCTGTATACTGGACTGGATAAGGGAGGCCGCATATGCTTGCTCAGAGGAATCACAAAAACCATGGAACTGTAACTTTGCAGAAGGAATGTATTCAGTCCATCTAGGTATTTTGATTAGTTGAATTTCATTAAAGGCTTCGACAAAGGTTTTCCATTTGAAAAAAGTGTTGGGCTCTATGAGTTCTTCCCACTTAGTTTCTTCTATCCAGATTCTTTGCATTAACATCAAAAAGTTTTGAAATCTCGAAAAAACTTCGCGTTTGGTAGGGGTATTAGAAAATTTGAGAGTTTGAGCGGTAAAATAGAAGAAATCGTCTTTTGCGTTCCAACGAATCCCTAAGGTTTTCGTGGTGCTGACAGAATCGATTTTTAAAAAATGTTTGCTTAATGTATGTTGAGCACGGAGATGATCTAAAAGGTATGATGTATTTGAAGTCCATTTTCGGAGAGGGAAGCCTGCTGAATTTATAGCTTCAATAACTTGGAGCTGAACTCTTTTGAAGATCATGCGCAGCTGAAAGAAGATCATCGACGTAAAAGTCTGATTCAATTACCTTTGCCGCTATTGGATATTTAATGTGAACATCTTTCGAAAGTTGCTTAAGTGTTCGGATGGCAAGGTATGGTGCACAAGTAACCCCAAAGGTAACAGTGAGAAGCTCACAGTCCTCAATATTTTCTAATGGCGAAGTTATAAATAGAATACGTTGAAATTTAGTTTGATCAGGGTGAATTAAGATCTGGCGGTACATCTTTTCGATGTCCGCATTAAAAGCGTATTTGCAAAATTTCCACTTAATTATAAGTGATGGCAAATCACTTTATCACTTTGGAGAGTAGGTCCAGCATGCAAGCAATCATTAAGACTCATACCAGTTGACGTAGGATTGGAGGCATTCTTTCTGACTTTCTGGCTTAATCACTGCATGATGAGGTAAGTAGTATGGTATTGTAGTATTTACATTATGTCTATCAAAAAGAGTTAATTTACGCATATGATTAAGCGTGAGATACTCGGTAAGCACTTGGGAATATTTTATCCGAAGGTCACTTTTGTTTTGAAGATTACGTTCTGTGCGACAAAATTGTTGATAAGCACTATTTCTTGAATTCCCAAGATGAGAATATTCAAAGTCAGGTTTAAAAGGAAGTCTGACTACATATCTGACTACATATCTACCGTATTAATATCTGGCGGCATATCTTTTCAATGTCCACATTAAAAGCATATTTGAT
The DNA here is from genome assembly GCA_949320155.1 of Melangyna quadrimaculata. Classification (NCBI taxonomy): domain Eukaryota; kingdom Metazoa; phylum Arthropoda; class Insecta; order Diptera; family Syrphidae; genus Melangyna; species Melangyna quadrimaculata. The sequence goes on from OX439483.1 coordinate 326,935,280, forward strand.
AAAAGGTACTTTCGTCGGTATTAAATTTATCACAAGCCGGTAACGATAAAGTGGGCTTTATTACGACTATAATTGTCAAAATACTTATTTTGATTTTAGTATCTACTAAAATCATTTTAAAGTGTACTTTATGTGACTATAATTTTGAGCCATTGGTGTTCCTTTGTTTGTTTGTTTTTTTAATCCGGACATTGATTTAATCAATAGCTTTTGCCGAAACAATATGTGTAATCAAAAAAATTTATGAACTAACCACCAGTGCCCATAAAAATTAGTTTTAAGATTTTGCACTTTTTATTTTTGTCTGAAATTTTAATGTAGCAAGTAGCGATAAAAGTAATGTCAGGTACCTATAAGTACTCTATAAAGCAAGTTTATGATTCGTAAGAGAATGAACTCAGGATTTAGATATTACGTACCTACTTTAAGAAACAAAAAAGGTATAAAATCGATTACGATTAGGTTTATATTTCAATAAACCTATTCTATTTCCTGGAAAACAAGAAACACAAGATCGTCTGATTTTGAACGTTTGCCTTAAAATTAAGAAGAACACTTGGACTCTTCAGTGAGGGCCTTGTCAAGACGCAATTTTTATTAAGTTCAGTCCAGCTTACATCAATTTAACAGCAAAAATCAAATGTGAACTATATCCAACCCAATTAGAATTTCTAATCAAGAATTGTTGGAAATTTTGTTACCCGTGGCCTGGCATTGTTTACATACGAGTGTTTTTTATAATACAAATTCTATATACTTTATACTACTGAAATACATCAGCCAAGTAGAAGACTTAGCATTATTTAATTGGACTTGTTGAATTATTGATTCAATATAGCTTTTAACGGCATTTAGTCTATAAAAATTGGCGTTTCGTCCCGGAGTTCTCACTTGGACTCTTCAGTTGACAGTGAGGGCCTTGTCAAGACGCAATTTTTATTAAGTTCAGTCCAGCTTACATCAATTTTACCGACGAAACGCCAATTTTTATGGACTAAAGGCCGTTAAAAGCTATATTAAATCAATAATTCAACAAGTCCAATTAAAAAATGCTAAGTCTTCTACTTGGCTGATGTATTCCAGTAGTATAAAGTATATAGAATTTTTATTATAAAAAACACTCATTAAGAAGAACATTGAAAACTAAAGAAGAACTAAAACTTAATAATATACTTGCGAGCGAAAAAAATGGAATCACTCCATTTGGTCTTCTAAAAACAACAATGACGGTGGATACAACAGGGGCAGACTGGGCTACCGGGCATGAGAGATTTTGCCCGGTGGTCCCCGGTTGAACAAAAACTACATTAAATAATCTGCACTTCTTTTTATTCTTTAGGGGAAAAGTTTATTATAAAAATAGTATTTTGAGAGTTCGCACATTAAATATAGAGCTTTACTGGCCCCAAAAGGATCTTGGGAGGCATATCCTCTCCCTCTAAACCTCTGTTGGATACCCTTTAACTTCTCTTCAAAGACTCTAGAGATCTGTTGGAGAGATCTTGGATCTCTTTAGCTCTTTTAAAGGCCCTAGATCTCAGTAGGCGGCTCCTACACCTTTCTTGAAAGATCCTAGATCCTAGATTTTAATAAATGTGGGAAATTATAGTGTTTTAACCCTATTTGAGTAATCTTTATTTATTGTAATGTGTATTCACCTTTAATTAACAATCCATCTTTCTCTTTCTGGAAAATATCTATCTATCTTTTAATGTGCTTAAATTGTATTATTGATATGAAAACTGTATCTTATTACGTTTAACTTTCTTATGTAAAAGCATTCCAAAAGCATTCCTTTAATATTAATAAAGAATTTAGTTACAAGAACTAAGAAACATATTTGCATATACAACAGAAATCATAAAAACAAAATATTTGTTCACTATTGAAAATTGTAAAAGGCTTTTCTTCGGAAACGCCTAAAAACTGGTAAGCTTTCCTAGTGTTAGGTCCTTGGTCGCAAACTATGGCGCAAACCTTAAGATCAAGGTTTTGACAGATCCACAAATTATTTTGTATAATATCTTTCAGGTTAGCCCCCTTTACACCGTTTGCTGAACCAAATAATTTATGACACTTTTCCAGCTATCAAATAAACCATTAAAACACATATTTCGTTGGCATTCATTTTTTTTCTCCTATCCCTAGGTCTTCTAAACCATCGACCAACTCATTTTTAATGTTATAAAAGAGATTTAGACGAATTCTTATTTCAGCAAAAATTAACACTACATAGCGCTCACGCTGGCTTAACGCTGCAAACCTTGATTTCAGATAGGCGTGGGAATTGTTTACGTATCCTGGTTGTTCAGGTGAAATATATATTTGAGAAACGAGATAGCGCTCAATCAATTTCCTCTTGACGTCTATTAAAGTTTAATAAAATAACCCATCCAAATATCCCAAAAACTCGCTACTTGAACCTATTTCCTTTTTACTAACCTACTATTCGGTCACTTTTACAAAACCCATCTTAAAGGTAAGACCTACAAATAAATCGATTGTACTCAACCCAGCACTTATACTCTTTTATTTTCGACTTGATTTTTTTCTTCCGAACTACACCCCAACATTTGGTCCATACGAGCCGGATAAGTTTCTAGCCCTGAAATTTACTGACAAATATTCAAGCAGTAATCATACTCATTCCATCTCATCGAAATTACTGCCAAAAAATCTCGAAGATTATCGAGATAAATTTGTATTGGATCGCCCGATATTCAAGAAACCCATCACATCTTCTCATACCCATCGACACACGCACACATAAATCATCAAATTGGATTTGATTTGATTGCCCTCAAAATCCACATCACCCACTCAACTCATCCATATGACCATAACTCACCCTAACAATCAGTAAAAAACCGTCACACAACACACAATAGAATATTTATACCTACCATATAAAAAACATCATCACTTTAACCGTCACCATCACCATAGAAAACTACCCAACGAAGAGAACCTTCACCAGATACACATTTTTTATCACCCATTTCACGTTTTCATCAGTCATCACCATCATTAAGCTCAGCTTAGCTCAAGCTTCTTATCGATCACTCTGTAGATCATTTGTGCGGATGAGTGCATTGTGTAATAAATTTGGTACATTCTCTTTAATCTAATCTCATTATTCTTCTTTTATTCTCGCGCGCGTAAGTACATTCCTTGCAAAAGTCATAATGGAAAAAAATCATCACGTGCAAAGAGAATATTTATTTATTAATTTAAATTACAAAATACCCTTAATCGTGTTAAAATTAATTTCAATCTTGTGATTAATTCGATAATGTTCTAAATTAAAAACAAGAACCCCTAAAATTGCGAAAACTTCATATTTATATACATACATGGATATTCTTTCATCTCGTTCTTAATCCTTATTAATCCAGTTATTAATTAAAAAAAAAAACAACCCCACACCTGCGAACACATGAATTGCAAAAAAAAAAAATTCAGGGGGCAAATCTTGCAATCATTTTCCATCACCAATTTATATCGTGATTAATTCTCAAATTAAAAAAATACACATACATTCAACGAATTAAATTTGATTGAATTCCTGAAATAAAAAAAGAATACCTACCCTCTTAAGCTTGGATACCTATACCTACCTACGTAATTTTATCATCATTACACATATTAATAATTATTTCACAACAATTTAATTAATTTACAGGTGAGTGTCCTTGTAACCATTTTCTTTCTTCTTTGAGGTACTTTACCTGTTCGTTCGAAAATTGCTCGGTTTAATTTAAAACAGTGATAAGAGTTCTTTTAGTTCAGTTTTTCTTTAATAATTCTTAAAATCAATCTATTAAATTTAGTTGTTTCGTGATCTTAAATTCTCTTTATATTTACAAAAATGATCGCTCTCGAAGATTTTATTATAGCTTCCGACCAACTGGTCGAATTCAATACCAATTTTCAAAGCAAACTTTTAACCGATTTAACAATCAGATCTTTAGGCCGTGTGTCAATTGCGTTAAAATTTTGCTTAAATTTGATCCCAGTTAAATTTGTTTTGCTGTGTCAATTGCATTAAATGGAATTTTTTAAAACATACATTTCCCATCGACGTTCCTTGCGTTAAGGAACCTATCCGAGACTGTGGATACCTTGATTTGTTGTTGCAATAGCTTTTTTGAGAACACAAACCTATCCAAATCGCGTTAGAAACGATCTTGAACGCGGAAATTGCATTTTGATAGTGGCAGTCATGATGAACCTAATCAACCTGGACTGCTCGATCTTCATTCTCATTTGTTAAGCATGACACACAAGACGTCATTTTCAACTTTTGGTTTGCATTTGAATAATTTTGCATTTAAGTGTGAATATGTTTCTTTATTCATTTTATATATTCAACATATTTGGAATAAGAATTTTGTGTTTCCTTATTTAATAATATACTCGGGATAAACCATTATTGTCGATTTTTTTATTTATTCCGAATGATTGGAATGGATTTTTCATTCCATCTGAAGCGAGTTTTAGAATCACTTCCCAACACACAAAAGAGCATACCAAGCATATTTACTTGAGTAGAATACATTCTTTACAATACAATTCTTCGATCGATATACATAAATGTAAACAAAGTCACCCTTAACCAAAATATAAAAATAGTTAACGATCGAATTCTTCGATCGACATAAAAGATAATCACTTTCAATGAATGTAAACAAAGTCACCCCTAACAAAAATAAACTCAAATGTAAACAAAGATTGTCAACGATTCAACTTCTTTGAATAGTTATCTAAATGTATCTTTCTAATGTACAAAGCAGCATCACTGCATATACAAATATTTTAAGATAAAAAGGGCTGGTATGATGAGCCACAAGTCAGTTGTAATTCAGAGTTCGATATAAATTCTTTTAACTAAAGATTTCCCCCCACCAGTAGTAAGGGATCTGAAGTTCTAAAGAATTAAAAAATAAAGAATTAAAAATAAAAAGATTAAATGCAAACTTAAATTGTGTTCTTTTATTTAAAATCCTTTTTTAAAAAATTGATCCCGGAGGATTCAATACAAAATTGGCGCAGTCGGTAGGATCTCACTAAGAAATTAAATGCAAATTAATTGATAGATGAGATTCAGTGATCGAACCGAGAAAATAATAATATTGTGTTTTGTGAAAATTAATAACACCGAAGTGTTTTAGTGGACAAAACTATTTTTTTTTTAAATAAAAATTAATTGCCGAAGTAATTAATTCAATAAAAAAAATTTTTATCGTAAAGACACCGAAGTGATTTTTCGAATTAAAAATAAAATAATTATATGCTTTATAAACGCTAAAGTGTTAACAACAAAAATAAATAATACACGAATTCTCGTAGAGAGATTAGCGGAATATAAAAAGCATTAATAAAGTGTCGAAAAAAAAAAAAAAAAAAAAAAAAAAAAAAAAAAAAAAAAAAAAAAGTGTCTTTGTAAAAGACAAAGACAGTGAAGGAAAAGGAAAAGTTGAATAAATCAAATTGATATATATATATATAAAATATATAGACATAAATAAAGTGGTTAAAAGATATAAAGGTACAAACACAAAAATGGCTCAAGTAGCACCAGACCAAAATGTACCGCTGTTAAGATTGGAAAAACTTCCGACATTTTCGGGTCGTCCAGATGAAGACGTCATTTCATTTATTGAATACATAGACTATGTGTATGCTTATGTGAATGTGGACAATCAACCGATTGCAACTCTAATAATTAGAAATAAAATCCAAGGAGCGGCAATCAACACATTACGCAGAATTTTAATGCCAACTTGGCCAACAATAAAAGAAGCATTAATCCAGGACTTTGGAGTTCGTGAAACATACGAACAAATTCTTCAAGATCTCCACATGATCAACACCAGCGATCTCCAACAACTTTTTGACCAGACCAAAGGAATCCTTTTAAAATTAAATAAAAAGAGTAAGTTAGAACCTAATGTTATTTATAATCCAGTTAACAACGAAAATATTGTTATGAATAAATTTTTAAATAATTTAAATGCCAATCAGTCATCTGTCATTATTGCGCAAAATATTCAAAATATAAGAGAAGCATATACTTTACTCATGCGCCATAGGAATTTAAATAAAGACTATAGACAGGGAAATTTTAATAACGCTAAGGTAAATCAGGTACATCATAATAACAAAGGAATAGGTATACATCTCAACCAGAGACCAAATAATAATTTTTATGTAAGACCTCCACCTCAACATAACTTTGGGAATAACTTTAGTCATCAAAGACACAATTCAGGACTGTTTAGAAATCATAATAATAATAATCAGGGAAATTTCAGAAATTTTAGTAATAATCAAAGGCCTTTCAATTCGGGACAATATAGGAACAATTATAATAATAATAATTATAATAATAATAATAATAGGTATCCAAGGCCAGAACCTATGGATGTTAATAATACAGAATTAAAATACGAAGAGGTAAATTTTACCATAGCCGGGAAGAAGAATCACTTCCCATAATAAAAATCACAATAAATAATAAAAAATTTAACATTCTAATAGATACTGGCTCAACAACAAGTATACTTGATGAGTCACAACTATTAGAAATTCCGAGAACTTTAATGAAAGTTCCAATCAAAGTAAAATCACTTAATCATGAAAGCATGATTAAATTTGAGATCATAACTGAAGTACCGGTAGAATTCAACGAAAATGAATCTACTATGGCATGGAAGTTGATGAGAATATCGAATAATAAATTTGTAGGAATCATAGGACAAAATTTATTAAAACCTATTGGAGCAAAATTAAACTTAAAAGAAGGATAAATCGAAATAAATAATAGAAAAACATATTTCGAAAATTATGGTAGTAAAAGTATATATGAATATGAAGAAATTCACACTCTTGAATATTGCAACTCAACGCAAATGAGCCAATTAATAGATGTGAATTTAAATTTTGAAGAAAAAAAAAAATTAAGAAAATTTATAGATGAAAATAAAAGTATTTTTTATAAAGAAGGTGATAAACTCACATCAACAACCCAAACTATGCATAGTATTAGGACTGAGCATGACAGTCCTATATTCAGCAAAATTTACAGATACCCTAAGATTCATGAAAAAGAAATTGAACGCCAAGTTAAAGATTTATTGCAACAAGGCATAATAAGAAAAAGTGTTTCCCCATATAATGCACCTATTTGGGTAGTCCCAAAGAAGATAGATAATTCAGGTGAACAAAAATGGCGAATGGTAGTGGACTACAGAAAATTGAATGAAAACACTATTGAATTTAAGCATCATATACCTAATATCGACGAGATATTAGATAAATTAGGAAGAGCTCAATATTTTTCAACCCTCGACCTTGCTAAAGGCTTTCATCAAATTAAAATGAATCCTGCTGATTCCGAAAAAACAGCTTTTTCGACTCCATATGGACATTATGAATGGTTAAGAATGCCATTTGGTCTAAAGAATGCACCAGCAACCTTTCAAAGGATGATGAATGAGGTTTTAGAAGGTTTGATAAATAAAATCTGTGTAGTATATCTTGATGATATATTAATTTTTAGTACTTCATTACAAGAACATTTAATAAATCTTCGCTTAGTTTTTCAACGTTTAAAAAAATATAACCTTAAAGTGCAAGTAGATAAATGTAATTTTCTTAAAAGAGAAACAAAGTTTTTAGGACATACAATTACAGACAAAGGCGTGAAACCTAACTTAGATAAAATAGAAGCCATAGAAAAAATACAACTCCCATGTACAACTAAAGAAATTAAATCATTCCTAGGAATAACAGGTTATTACAGGAAATTTATTCAAGATTACGCAAAAATTGCACAACCTATTACCAAATATTTAAAGAAAGACAAAAAAATAGATAAAAATGATATAAATTATATCAAAGCACATCAAGAACTAAAAAATGCACTTCAAACAGAACCAGTACTTGCATATCCTGATTTTAATGAAAAATTTCTATTAACAACAGATGCATCCAATTATGCCATTGGAGCAGTGCTATCGCAGAAAGGGCATCCAATTACGTTTATAAGTAGAACTCTCAATGAACATGAGATAAACTACAGTACTACGGAAAAAGAATTACTCGCAATAGTTTGGTCAGTAAAATATTTACGACCCTATTTATATGGTAGACGATTTGATCTCAAAACAGATCACCAACCATTAAAATGGTTACAAACAAAGAATTTAGGCAGAGATATTTCACCCAGATTACAAAGATGGATACTCCAGTTAGGAGAATATGATATGCAAATAGAATATTTAAAAGGTACAAGTAACACTGTAGCAGACTTTTTGAGTAGAGAAATTAAAGATGTACAAGAAATAAACATGTTAGAACAAGAATCACTTAAAGCTACAATACATTCACAACATGAAGAATTGAATGATCATTTCCCAATTAAAGATAGTGCAGTGAACATATTCAAACAACAAATAATTTTACAAACAGGAAACGGAATTAAAAAATCAGACAATAAAAGAATACATATAGGAATAAATGAAATACAGAAAGATAACTTTAATGATCTAATAATACCATTAATAGAAAAAATTAATACAGGAATTTATACTGAATTAACAGACAATGAATATAACATACTTCAACAAAAATTAATAGAGTTATTTGGAACAAGAATCAAATTTTATAAATGTGTATACTTTGCTAAAGATATAGATATAGAAGAAGAAGCCATTAAAAATATAAAATTGTATCATGAAAAAGAAACAGGTCATTCAGGTATCGAAGAAAATTATACAGGACTAAGAACAAAAATCTATTTTAAAAAATTAAAAGATTTAATACAAGACGTTATCAACAGTTGCAATACATGTAAGCAATCTAAATATGATAGACGACCAATTAAAGAAAAATTTCATCTTACAGAAACTCCAAAAGACATTAATGAAATAGTTCATCTAGATATTTATTGTATTAATAAAACAAAATATTTAACTTCCATTGATAAATTTAGTAAGCTAACTACAGCCACATACGTTCCAAATGTCTCTCATGAAACCTTAGAAGAAACAATTCTACAATTTTTAGCGACAATTGGTAAACCAAAAAGACTCGTAATGGATAATGAATTCAACTTTCCAAGAATTATAAAACTGTTAGAAGACCTTGATATAGAAGTACATTTTACTAAGCCAAACAGTCATACAGGAAATTCAGACATTGAAGTATTTCATAGAACATTAGCTGAAAAAATTAGAGCAATCCTAAACGGAAAAATGAACCCTAGCATACATGAAATTCGAGTAGCTGTTCATAAAGCTAATCTTTTTTATAACACGTCGATACATTCTACTACTAAGCAAAAACCATATGATATACAGAAAGGCAATATAGATAAAAATAAACTTTATGACCTAATGATCAAAAACAAAGAAAAAATAATCGATAAATTGAATAGTAATAGAGAAGAGTATACCGAAAACAGATCAGAAGGGTTTGTTAAAAACTCCAGAACAGACCGTAATAAAATAGCACCAAGATACAAATACAATAAACTTAATGATCAACACACGAAGAATATACAAAGGGAAAGAAAAAGTAAACAAATAAACCAAGACAATTTAATCAAAGCAAGCCAAATGAATAGAAAAACTCAGAGAAGAGCTTTAGTTTAAGAGCAAATTCCGATAGAAGAGGACGTAAAGATGAAGAGTTTAATAATTTTAATTACCATTTTCAACATAGTAAATAGTAAATCATTAATTGCTGAAGAAATAATAAATAATAACGGTTACGCGTTAATTAAATATGATGAAGTGAATATCGTGAACAAGTACAATTCAGTTTTGCACATAATTAACTTAACGGAAATAAATGTGTTATTAAGTAAAACAACCAACCGATGGTTAGAACAAAAGAATTGCATAGTGAACTCAACAGAAGACATAGCTAGAACGGTGTATATAGACAATGAATTAAATTTGATTCAAGAAGAAATTAAAAGTATTAAAGGTCATAAACACAATACACGAAAACCAAGAAGTCTAATTAACATAGGCGGAAGAGTCTTAAACTTCCTGTTCGGAACTATGGATGACGAAGATAAAACAGAAATCGAAAATAAATTAAAAACACTAACTATAAATAATCATGAATTGATAATGAACACAAACAGACAGGTAGATATTAATAATCAACTTCAACAAGAAATAAAAATATTAAAACAAATGATTGATACAAAAACAAAAAATAGTTATGGTTTAATGAAAGAATTTAAAAAATTGGAAAAAAGAATTATAATCCTAGAATATGTTCGAACAGTTGATAAATTAAAAGCAATTATTGAAAAAATTCAAAATATTATATTGGCAAGTAGATTGCAAATAATGACGGAAAGCTTGTTAACAGCAGATGAAATTGATTATTATGATATTGATTTATTCAAACTCAAAAATATTAAATTATCAGTAAGTGAATACGATTACGATCTATTAATATTTATAATTCAAATACCAGATAAGATTTATAATTTGGATAAATATTTTATAACTTCCATACCCAATGAGGAAAATATGGAATTAGATATAGAAGATGAAAATATTGTAAAAATAAATGAAACATTTTATAAATACTGTGAAAACAAAGAATTAAAAAATTTAAAACCATATGTTAACTGTTTAAATAAAAATAATTGTCTAAAAAGAAAAAATGAAGAAAGAAATATTATAAAAGAACTCAAGAAAGGTACATTAATTATTAAAAATAGTGATTACAAAGTAAAAAATTATTGTGACGAAAGAAAAATTATTCAAATAAAAAGAAATGTGTTAATTAATTTTGAAAACTGTAACATTAAAATAGGTGACACAGAATATGTAAACAAAAACCCAATTGTAAAACAACCGATAAATATTTATATGGAAGATACTTTTAATTTGACTAAATTTGATTTAAAAACTGAAAATATTAATTTGACAAGAATTGAAAATATTAAAGAAATTATAGAAAAAATATCAGACCAATCATATATTCACCTTGGAATTAATGGATTTGTAATTGTAATAATTTGTGCTATATTAATAATTTTATATAAAAAATTGTTTCAGGAGAAACAAAAGTCAAAGGGGGGAGGAGTTATAGAATCACTTCCCAACACACAAAAGAGCATACCAAGCATATTTACTTGAGTAGAATACATTTCACAATCAGTGAAGTACTTCCATTTATAATATAAACAAAAATTGTCAACGATCGAATTCTTCGATCGATATACATAAATGTAAACAAAGTCACCCTTAACCAAAATATAAAAATAGTTAAAGATCGAATTCTTCGATCGACATAAAAGATAATCACTTTCAATGAATGTAAACAAAGTCACCCCTAACAAAAATAAACTCAAATGTAAACAAAGATTGTCAACGATTCAACTTCTTTGAATCGTTATCTAAATGTATCTTTCTAATGTACAAAGCAGCATCACTGCATATACAAATATTTTAAGATAAAAAGGGCTGGTATGATGAGCCACAAGTCAGTTGTAATTCAGAGTTCGATATAAATTCTTTTAACTAAAGATTTCCCCCCACCAGTGGTAAGGGATCTGAAGTTCTAAAGAATTAAAAAATAAAGAATTAAAAATAAAAAGATTAAATGCAAACTTAAATTGTGTTCTTTTATTTAAAATCCTTTTTTAAAAAATTGATCCCGGAGGATTCAATACAAAATTAGCACGGAGTCAAAAGAATACCAATACAAAAAACTCAATGCTCATGCCGTCCCCCATCTAAGTACTAACCGCGCCCGAAGATGATTGATTTCGGTGATCGAACGCTAACCTGTTTTTGTTTTTTTAAACCGATATTTCCCGTAAGTGTCGTTGCTTTTCAGAGGCGAGAACGATCGAAGATCCTCGAAAGAAAGTGGAGGCTGTGGGGGCTGTTTTCCAGCAAGTGTACAAGGTAAATGCTAGCATTCACCCGAACCATGACCTGGAAAACAGAGCTTTGCTTCACCACTTCTACCTTTGAAATGAATTGACGCAATGGCGATCAGAGAATCTCGGTTACACCGCGTTCAATGAAGAACACTTGGCAAACGCCACCATCGCCTAGAGCAACGGGGCTAATTCCCTGTTAATTTTGAAAGCTGAGCTCCACCTCATCTTCGCTTCATTAAAGAAAAAGAAGTCAGCAGGAATTGATGGTATATCCAACGTTGTACTGCGACATCTGCCTCAGGAAGCAATTGACATTTATGCCACACTGCTTAACAACGCTCTGAATAATGCATTATCCAGGGCGGTGGAAGACAGCTGTGGTTTATCCTCTCCCGAAAAAGGGAAAGGACAACTCCAACCCGGCGAATCTCCGGTCGGTAAGTCTGTTCGGCTTTAAGGCGGGACATGACACCATTCATGCCGCGTCTAAGCTCGTTTCTGATGTCCAATGGAACAAATCTAAAAGACAGTGTACGGGTGCTTGCCTGGTTGACATGGAGAAAGCTTTCGACACCGTTAAGCCATTCAGACTGGGCATAAGTAAACCACTTTTTTATATGCTTTATGATAAGCTCAATGGTAGAAAGTTTGTTGTCAAAATTGGCAATGTAACATCTACCGCAACTTTCGAAATTAATAATGGTCTTCAGCAGTGAGCGGTGAACTCACCGATTCACTTCAGTATTTACACCAGCGATCTGAGAGGTAGTCTAGCCTATGTCATAGCGTATGCCAACGATCTAATTGCGTACAGAACAGCTCCAACAGTTGAGGTCATCAGAATTCTCTTGCAGCGTGACCTCGACAAGATTCAGCGATAGGACTTCGGTTCAGTAGGACTGTGTCCGATCAGGACCGAAGAGACAGGGTAAGACAGGAGAACCAGTTTTGGTGGTTAAATCAAGAATTAGATACAATACAGTTGACTCAGTTTTCGTCTCGGCCGACTTACATAGTTTTAGGTGTATTAATTAAGTAGGGACAGTCAGGGTGGCACAAAAAAAAAAACAAAAAAAAAAAAAACATCAAAACATCAAAACCAAAACAAAAACAAAAAAATTATAAAATAAAACCAAAAAAATAACAAAATTGAAAATGCTTGCTGTGGCTGTTCTAGTTTTAAGGTAGTTGTAAGTTGTTTTAAGTATAGTTTTAAGTAGTTTTAATTAGTTTTAATTAGCTTTTAAATAAAAATGAAAAAAAATGATATATTTGCCAAGTTTTTTAAAATCTTTCTTGTAAAAAATGAAACCAGGATAAGATATTATTTTTAGTAGTTCGTAGGCCGAACAGCATTAAGTTATTGTTTAATTTATAGCGCCCGCTTATTTTGAAGATATTGATATGTAGGCTAGTTTTTCATGAATTTTTGTCTAGCTTTAAGATAGTTTTAAGTTGAATACAAAATAAATATGAATTTAAAAAATCACTGGTTCATTTGTGAACAAAGTTTACGCAACTAAATATCATGAATGAATAAACAGAAATGATGAAAACTCCCAAGTTTACTCACTATCTTCTACTATTTCGTTGATCAACTCTAGAGTTGAAAATCTAAAGTTGAAAACGTCAACTTCGAGTGAATAAAAACTATTTCTCAAGTTGACTGTCAAAATTCCAAAGTTTGTTTAACTTTAAGTGAATAAATAAGGCCTAAGTCGTTTTCAAAATATAAAAAAAAAATTAAATAAAGGGAACCATCGTGATGTTGGCTCCTAGCAGTCCAGGTATAATAGGTCGATGGTGTAAGTAATGTGCAAGAAGCTTAATACAAACGTCAAAATTTATCCACTTGTTAAAATTTAAACGAGCTCCTGAGCAGTTTAAATTTTGACGACTCTATTCACCTCAGTAATGTCAAAATTTAGCCATGGGATCAAATTTAACGCACTTTTAACGCAATTGACACACGGCCTTAGAAGCTAATAAAATTGAATTAAATAATCTTTGGAGTGAAGTCAAGAAAAGTTACTCATTTTGTTTTCGATCAAGTGATTGTACAAAAGATGAAGATCAATTGGAACTAGTTAAAGCGAAATATGAAGTATCTTCAGATACTTTTGTGAATTGTTTGAGTAGGATCATCGATCTCACACAAAAGTTATCACATATTTTAGATGATAATCTGTTAGGTAAAACATCCAATTTAAAAGATGCAGATTTATGTCAGGATTTTAATAATTTACGAAGTGAAGTGCTTTGTCTAAAGGTCCCTCCATGTGACACTGACGTTTTTTATGGAACTTATCAAACATGTCACTCTTTCAGAGACATGTTCACTGCAGTATACGTGAATCACCCTAAACTTTGTGGAGTGCAAAAGTTATATCACCTTAGATCGAAAACTCGAGGTGAAGCAAACAACATTGTTTGCAAATTCCCACTTACGGATGAAAGTTTTAATGACGCTTGGGAAGCACTTAAGGAACGTTATGAAAACACGCGTATTTTAGTAAATAGTCAGCTTTAAAATTTATTTAATTTATCACACGTTTCTCAAGAATCCAGTGAAGGTGTTAAAAGCATTCAAAGATAAATTAATGATTCTCTTTCCGCACTCAAAGCTCATAAGATAGATACTTCAAATTGGGACTCCATTCTTGTTTATTTATTTTCAAGTCGATTACCTGACATAACCCTTTCGTTGTGGGAACAATCTATCGAAAACCCAAGAAAAATTCCTACATGCTCCGAGATGAATAGGTTAGGTAAGCTTAGGTTAGGAGGGGTGTGCCCAGCCTTGGCTGTTGCGTACACGGGGGCCTAACAGAGGTGTTCCTAACTAATGGTTCAAATAGACTGGTTCATTTGTGAAGCAGCCTGTTTTTTCTATAAATTTTCTCATATTTGCCATTAAGACCTGCGCTAGGGCGTCCAGTTCTCCAACAAACCTGTTTCTGAAGTACCGGAAGCGATTTGTTTGGAGGTTTGGACAATCACAGAGTAGGTGCTTAATGGTTTCAGTTTCCTCAACATCCTGACAGCTCCTACAGAAATCGGGTGCGAAGGCGCCTATTCTGGTAGCCATTGTGCCAATGGCGCAATGACCCGTTAGTACCCCTATCAAGATTTTTCTTTTCTTTTGACTCAGCGATAAAATATACTGAGTTTCCTTTTCCTTAATTCCAGGCCATAAACTTCTAGAGATAACGCAATCGTTCCTGGAAATCCAGGGGTTATTGATTTTCTCTTTCGTTACTAGGTCAAGTTGCCTTTTAATGACGCCGATCGGGATTTCAGGCCCCATAAATAATTGGCTACTATTGTTTCTATTTGCTAATGACCCTTTCCTTGCCAGTTCATCTGCTATATCATTCCCTTCTATATTACTATGTCCAGGAACCCAGCAGAGTTTGACTTGGTTGGAGTAACAAATTTTCTCCAATACGCCTCGGCATTTTGCCACTGTCTTGGATCTTATAGTGTCACTGGCTAATGCTTTGATAGCAGCTTGGCTGCACGAAAAATGTGATCCCTGACGAGCTCAGTTTTTTCTTGTGTACCATTTCTGCCCCTTTTTCAAGTAAATCTCAGCTTGAAAGACACTACACTCATCTGGGAGTTTATATGATTCTCTAATATTGAGAGGTTCAGAGAACACCCCTGCCCCTGTTCCATTTTTGACCCATCAGAGTTCGTTAGGTTCCCATCCATGTCTTTCGGGAATTAAAATGGAGAAGTGTATTTTAAAATCTATTATCGGTGGTACGTAGTCAGTCGTCATATCAAGTTCGGCCACTGTGTCATACCTTTGCAAGATAGACCCATGACCATAGCTCTGTGCTTCCAAGAGCTCATCTCTTTAAGTTGAAGTGCACTTTTGGCTGCTGTGCATCTTATGTATTCGTCCAGTGCTGGAAGATTTAGAATAATTTCCAGCCCTGCTTGTGGCGTAGAACTCTGTACCCCCGTTATTCCTATACAAGCTAGTCTCTGTACCTTATTCAGGTTTTTGAGATAGCCTTCCACCCTCTACTGCCTTCCACCACACGATCGAACCATAGGTAATTATGGGACGAACAATTGCCGTGTATATCCACTGTATGACATGTGTTGCATACCCCAATGCGTACCAAAGGTTTTCTTGCATTTGTAGAAAGCACAGAGTGCTCTTTTAATTCTTTCCTCTGTGTTACGTTTCCATGTTAGCTTGGAATCTAGGATTACTCCAAGATATTTAGCTTCTTTGGAAAGTTTCAGTGGAATTCCATTAAGCTTTGGAGGGGTAAAATCCTCTAGTTTCCTTTTCTTGGTAAACAGAACTAGTTCAGTTTTTGTAGGGTTAACTTCCAGACCGTTTTGTGCTGCCCATGAATTCAGTTCTTGAAGTGCAGATTCCATAATATCTTTGATGGTGATAAGGTACTTACCCGATATCAAAATTACTATGTCGTCTGCATAAGCTACAATTTTAATGTCCTGATTCCTAAGTCTTGTTAGAATTTTGTTTACAAGGAGGACCCAGAGGAGAGGTGAGATTACCCCTCCCTGTGGTGTGCCTCTTGTGACTGTTTTCTCGACCATAATATCTCCAAGTTGCGAGCTAATGATTCTGCCATTGAGCACGGTATAAATCCAGTCCACAATGGCAGGTTCAACTCCAACTTCTTCCAGGGCAGATTTAATGGACTCCGTTTTTACGTTGTTGAACGCTCCTTCGATGTCCAAAAATGCCGCCGAGGTATGTTCTTTGTACTCGAGACTTTTCTCACTTTGCGAGACGACCTCATGCAACGCAGTCTTCACTGACTTACCTTTAAGGTAAGCGTGTTGGAAGTTGCACAGATTGTTTAGGTTGAGAAGGTCTCTAACATACAGATCAATGATTCTCTACAGCGTCTTGAGGAGGAACGAGGAGAGGCTGATTAGGTCTGTAATCTTTTGCAGTCGAGTGTGTCGGTTTTCCAGCTTTTTGAATAAAGACCACTTTATACTTTCTCTATCTAAGTGTAATACAACTTTTGAAGATTACCCTAAGCCATGGGGTGATTATCTGTTGAGCATGTTGAAGAAATGCTGGTATAATCTCATCTGGTCCAGCTGATTTATAGGGTTTGAATGAGTTTATAGCCCACATAATCTTCTGCTCTGTGATAACCTGTTCCAATTCTGGAGTTGCTTGAATAAAATCTAAAGAGCCTGATTGTGTATAACCTGAGTCTTCACGGCTCTTGCAGCCAGGGAAATGTGTTTCCATAAAGAGTGCAAGTGTTTCTTGGCTCGAGTTCGTCCATGATCCATCGGGATGATTAGTATATCCTGGCATCGTGGGATTGAATGCAAGGATCTTTCGAAGCCTCGCCGTCTCACTTGTGCTTTCAATAGATTCACAATGCCTAGCCCATGTATCTTTTTTTTAGACCTTCTTAACTCTTTGGTGTATGAGTTAAGTGCCAGTATAAGTTCCAGTCTTCCTCTGTTTTGCTCAGTTTGGCTTTATGAAAAGTTTTCTGACCCCTGTTCTTCGTTTCTTAAGTTCACGGTTCCACCATGGTGGATTAGTGGGTTTAGTATAACGAGATATGGGGCAGTGTTTTTCGAATGCCGTTTTCATTTTACTAGTAAGGGTTTGGACAGAATTGTCAATATATGAGGTTGTCGATTTTCTTCTGTCCATTTTGTCCTAGTTGGGTTTCTAAAAGGCTTTATATCTTTCTGTTTTCTATATAAGGTGAAGACTGAAGAGTATCCTTAAGTGATCCGAGAAGGATTCCTCAGGAGAGACTCTCCAATTGCCTACAGAAAATTTATCATTATTACTCATAAGAGTGAGGTCTAGAATTTCTTCCCTGTTTTTAGTCCTAAATGTAGGGTGATTCCCTTTATTACATAATATAAGGTTAGAACAAAGAATAAATTCAAAAATTGACTAACCCCTTTTATTGATATCCTTGCCACCCCATTGTGTGTGGTGGGCATTGGCATCACATCCCAACACCAAAGGTGTCCCTCGTGCTGTGGAATAATCCACAAGATCGCGGACCGTTTTTGATGGAGGGCCTTCTTCATGGCCCGGCATGTACGATGACGCCAAGATGAAGTTTCATTGGATTCAACGCTGATTGCCGCGTTATTCCCGTTGCTATACCTAGATAAAAAGAAAGCATGACTTTTTAGCTAAAATACTACTCCTTATATCACCTTCTGACGTGGAGTGGAAAAGGTTGTAGTCTTTTGACCTTAATCCTTGCACCTGCTTCTTTCGAATCCATGGTTCTTGAAATAAGGCCACATCCACGGTCTCCTGAGACATGTAGAGCATTAGGTCGTACGTTGCTGCTTTAGTGTGATGCAAATTAATTTGCACCACCAGCAGCTTTTGACTCCCCTTTGCTTTCATGCCTCTTTACCTTTACGGTTCCGAGACCATATCAACATGTCTGCTTTCTCTTTCGGAAGAAGGTCAGATTTCCTGTCTTTTACGAACGAGAGGTCCTTTCCTTCCGCGCTGAAATTTTTCTTAGACTGCAGAAGCTTCCATTCTAGTATAGAGAACTCCTTATTCTGTTTTGCCATCAGTTTGATTATCGATCAGTCCTCATGCGTGGCAGGAGGGGGAATCCATATTCTTACTCGAAGTGGAAGAGAAAAGCACCCTCCCACGGTTCACCAATATTGGCGATTGTGCGAGTGAGGAACTCCAGGGATTTCCGGTCCCCACAGCAAACCACTTTAACTCCTTTCCGCCATCCTGCTCCATCGAAGATATATTCTTCAGAACTATCGTTCTCAGATGTCGCCATCTTGGCTTAAAGTATTTCGTTTTCTGCAAGTAGCCAATTTTTTGTCGTGATTTTCCCATCCACGTCGTCCCGACTTATTATGGCCACCTACAGATCGATCGGTGTTGTGTCAAAACTGTTGGTTTTAAGCTTTTTAGAACCTTCTGTTTTAGCCGCCTCCTCTGATCTTGCTCTCTTGGTCGAACTTGGCTTCGTCCCACAATAGTTGCCTACCTGTGCTTTTTCGTTCCTTTTCAGGTTCGATGTAGCGTTGGTTTCCTGTTTCTTGCTGGAGGTCGCCAAATTCGCCTTTGAGTCTTCTTGACTCGAGTCTTCCAATAGCTCGTCTTCGGTTTGACTTCCTAAAGAGGGAGGTACGTTCCAAGTCTTCCTACCGTCGATAGCCAAGCTATCTAGTGCAGGAAGAAGAGCTATTGCAAAATTTTGAGTGTTTTCCTGTCTCTTGTGTTCTTCACTGCTTGTGTTTGAATTGTTGTGTTTTTCACTGGCGACTTAGCTTCTTGCGAAGCCAAGCCCTCGCCGACAGCCGTGACTTCTGCTGACACTTGAGTGTATATCCCCACTCAAATTTCTTCCTCATGCAAACTTTTGTCCATCTTATTTTGTTTGGATAACATCCCTGTTTTTTGGTTTTCTTAGTTGCTTGACCCTGCAGCTGGATTGCTGGAGTGTCAAGCGTTAGCCCCCCCGCCACCGTCAAGGCGAAAACGGTGAGGAGGATACCTTTTTGACCAATCGTTATCAAGTTTTAGAAACCGTATCAGATATTCGCCTTAAACCACAAAGAAAGCCTATTTTCAATAAACCTAATTCTAATATACTGTAACGAACCATAGTGTTATCGGCAAGGATTCCCAAACTGGTCACCACGAGAAAATAAAAAAACCCGTTTGCTTAAGTTTGAGAACCCTTAACCTCGCCCTCCTATACCACCATTACAACCCCATGTACGCAGGACCATGAGGCGGATCCTGGCAGCAGGAAGGAAAGGGTGTTCAGGCTACGGTAGCTTGGCATGCTTGCATATGGCACAACCTAGCTAGCGATTCATGCCACCGTAGCACTAAACTGCTGTTACGCAACTTCATGCCGGAAAATAATAAAATAAAAAAAACGTAGCGTTTTAAAAAGGTTCAACAAAATGAATTGTTGAGCCCGAATTCCTCAAAAGTGGGGTCTGTGATTCCGATAGGGGGAGGGTCTTAGATGTTGCGGACCCTTCTGGAGATTATATCCCACCCTTTGTGTCTTAGGACACAACCTTGGCTACTGCTTCCTAAATATTTTGTGCAGTAGCCCCTAATCTTAATGTTTATTTCAGCTTACCGAATTGAATTTTAGTCCTCATCAGTCGTCATCCTTCCAGCGAGTCACCTCACCTCTAATACTGCCTTTACTGATTCATGCTAAAAGCCAATCTAAAATTGTGGAATTAAAAGAAAACGACTTCCCATAAGAGTGTACCACATCAGACTCTCAAACCATATTGTTTACTGGACGATAAAAAGAAAGAGTAATTGCAATTCGTGTTATTGAGTACAATTTATTGGTTATGCTAATGGGCTTACGTAGTATTACTAAGGGTTGGTCTTATTAGAAATTCCATATAAAGTCAATTATAAGTTATAATTCAGCAAGATTAGGATCTGAAAAAAAAAAACAAAATAAATAAAAACAAAAAAAAATAATTTATAAAAGAAGTATACGTTGGTAACCATGACGTGGAAGCAAAATTAAGATTAATTAATTGAAGTAATCCAACTTTTTTTTTTTTTCATTCAATTACTTAAAAAATCTAAAAAAAAATTGTTGGCAACCATGTGAAGGAATTCAAAATTATTCATATCATTTATGATTGTTTTCCATTCCGGAAGTTTGATAATTCATAATTCTTATTTGATTTATTTTCTTTTTCTTTTTTTCTGTTTTTTTTTGTTCTTTTATTTTACTATTAGATAACTCCCTCCCAAAGAACAAAGGTATCGAAACAAAATAAAATTCAAACAAATTTGATTTCAAATGCAATTTAATAAATAGACTTAAGGCGTGTTTTTTAGAAATTTCCATGTAAAATACAAGAACAAATATGCTTAGCTCGCGGCGATAAACATCCCTGCTTAAGAATTAAGCTAAAATAAAAACAGTGCTTCCATACACTATTTTCTACGTATATCCGATGAATTTTCAACATATCTCAAAAACTCATCCGAAAATTCGTTAATTTGGCAGATGGATCTTGAAGCATGGGCTTACTGGTCGTTAAAAAGATGATAAAAAAAAGGCAGAAGCCAAACATTTTTTTATTTGTTAAAAAATATAATTTATTAATTTGAAATAAATGTTACTTTCCATTCCAATACATAAAAGAAAGACCTGGTCCAGGGATGAGACGTTTCTTTTAATTTATTAAAATTTTAACGATATTTTGTTTAAATTTTTTTTGCCGACAAACAGTTTACAGCCAAAATGTCAGAAAATGGCCACGATCAAGAATCGATGGGATAAGATAGTTTCGTATCCATATTTTATTACTATACCTATTATTTTAATAATTTTTCTGAATACAAACGTATATCAAAATTTTTCGGATAGCATGGATAGCTATCACACAGGATTGGCTGCATTCGGAAACCAATGCGATAGCCTATCTAATACTACGTTTTCATTAGAGCCGAAATGAGGTAATTTCCAAATTTGGCAAAAATGTGTTTTCATTATCAAATTAGCTAATTTTCATTTTGAATTTGGAATGGCAGTTAGCCTTTTATTTTTGTTGTTTTCTCTTTCTGTTTTTAATAGACTTAAGGCGTATTTTTTAGAAATTTCCATGTAAAATACAAGAACAAATATGCTTAGTTCGCGGCGATAAACATCCCTGCTTAAGAATTAAGCTAAAATAAAAACAGTGCTTCCATACACTATTTTCTACGCATATCCGATGAATTTTCAACATATCTCGAAAACTCATCCGAAAATTCGTTAATTTGGCAGATGGATCTTGAAGCATGGGTTTACTGGTCGTTAAAAAGATGATAGAAAAAAAGGCAGAAGCCAAACATTTTTTTATTTGTTAAAAAATATAATTTATTAATTTGAAATAAATGTTACTTTCCATTCCAATACACAAAAGAAAGACCTGGTCCAGGGATGAGACGTTTCTTTTAATTTATCAAACTTTTAACGATATTTTGTTTAAATTTTTTTTGTCGACAAACAGTTTACAGCCAAAATGTCAGAAAATAGCCACGATCAAGAATCGATGGGATAAGATAGTTTCGTATCCATATTTTATTATTATACCTATTATTTTAATAATTTTTCTGAATACAAACGTATATCAAAATTTTTCGGATAGCATGGATAGCTATCACACGGGATTGGCTGCATTCGGAAACCTATGCGATAGCCTATCTAATACTACGTTTTCATTAGAGCCGAAATGAAGTTTTGTAATCAGCTGTTTTTTTACACGGGATTACAACAACACGAACGTATCTGGATAGCTCTACATAGGTTTCCAAATGCGGCCATTGCACAACACGAACCCATCATAATAGCTCTACATAGGTTTTTGAATGCGGCCAATGTCATTGTTATAACAATGCTGCCAAATTATTTTCTGAAGCAACGATGAGCGTTTTTTTTGTGCCATTACTTCTTAAGCTAACATAGAGGGCACAAAAAAACACGCCTTTACTCAGTTTTCATAAAAATAAAGTTGCTGCCAATGTAGTGCACCACCTTGGTTGTTTCCTCTATTGTTTTCGTTGGAATCTTTACACTAAAAAAAGTTTTCGAAAGAAAAGACAAATATTTTGTTTTGTTTTGATGGTTATCACTTGCGTTTTTATAGCTTATTTTTTTTTGTATGGGTGCAATTTCCTACAAAACTTGTCCTTTTAATGAGAGCTCGAATGAAAAGGAGAAGGGAAGAAACAAACCTCTAAGTATTTGTTTCAAAGTGAATATTGTGTAAAGGCAAGAAACGATATCAATCCATTAGGTTTCCCTGAGACGAGTACTCGTGCACAGACTGAAAGCTGGGCATGCGTCACTGTCACCTTTTAAAATCTTTACAATGGTAAACGCCCATTTTCCTGCCATTTAGATCCTCAAGCTCATATAAATTGTTCCCAATAACTTTGCAGACTTTCATTTTTACGAATTTTGGAATAAGTTTCGCGCATAACCTCTTCGCAGCATCACTCAGTGCAAAGTTTCTCCGAAAGACTATGTCTCCCACTTAAAACTTGATATCCTTGTTACGCAGGTTATATGCATTTTCATACTGAGTATGCGCTTTAGCCAGGGAATTTTGTATGTATGAGTGCATGATGTTTATTTGAGCTGCCTTGGAAACTATATCCACATTCGCGTTGTTTAGACCATCGAGGTTACGCAACAGTTGGTAGTCTGTACCCATGTTCCACACAACTTTGCCCAAAGAGCGCTTCATAGGGCGATACGTTTATCGCCGAATGTACCGTGGTGCGGAGTGCGCTGGCTATTGACTGTAAGTGGCTATCCCAGTTCCTCTGGTCGGGGTCGATGTAAGATCGTATTGCGGCGAATATTGACCTAAATACCCTCTCGCTAGCGTTTGCTTGCGGCGAGTAAAAAGCAGTTTTGATGTGTGTAACAGCATACGACTTCAGATATTTCTCGAATTCGCGGCTGGTGAACTGTTTACCGTTATCTGAAAGGATCGTCTCAGGTACCCCAAAAATACAGAAAACCTGCTCTTGCAGAAACTTCACCACGAAGTCCGTTGACAACAAACTTGGTCAACTGGTCCAGCGCAATCACAATATGCGTATTCCTGTCTCGTGATCTAGGGTAAGGACCTAAAAAATCGATGTACAACATCTGAAAGGGTCTTTCTGCCAGAAATGGTTTAATCATTGGAGGTCTCAGGGTTGCGTTTTAGGCTTTAGAGGTCTTACAGATGTCGCACATTCCAATAAACGCTTTTACCTATGCTGCCATGTAAGGCCAGAAGAATTGTCGCTGGAGCCGATACAATGTTTTTGCTATTCCTCCATGCGAAGCTGGAGGCGGCTGATGAGCAAGCGCTATCAAGCGTTCGGTTAGCAGTTCCGGAACCCAAAGCTTCCATACTAGTCATCCTCTAGAGGAATCCTTGGGCAATGTTTGACCTTCTTATAGACGAAATTGTTCGACACTTGAAGGTCAGGTAGCTTATCTTTTTGTTCTTCGATGCTGTCAATGGGCTTGCGGTAATCCGTAGATTTAAAGCTAGGATCCGCAAGGTCAATATGCGACACATCACAGGGATCTTTCAACACCAAAACATCGCAGTTCAGAGCGTCGACTCCATACACTCGTGAAAGTGCATCGGGTACAACATTCTGGGTGCCTTTGCGATGCTCGATGGTGAAGTCGAAACCCTGCAGCTTTAAGCTCCATCTCGCCAACCGCCCACTGAGATCTTTCTGGCTCATCAACCACTTCAAACTCGCATGGTCTGTCACTATTTTAAATCTATGTCCCTCGACATAAGCTTAAAACCTATGAACCCCAATGACAGCGGCCAGGCATTCACGTTCGGCCACATTGTAATTGCGCTGGGCCGAGTTGAGCTTCTGAGAGTGGTAGTATATCGGACGCTCACTGCCATTTTCGTCCAATTGGCTCAGCACGCACCCGATGCCAGTGTTAGACGCATCACATTGGATGATGAATTCCTTGGAGAAGTCTGGGTTCACCAGAAACGGAGCAGAAGTCAGGGCGTTCTTCAACTGGTTGAAGGCTGCGTATGCCTCGTCTGTGAACAGAAACTTCTTCCTCTTCTTCAGAGTGTCTGTTATAGGGGCTGCTAGTGATGAAAAGCCTTTCACGAACCGACGGTACCATCCGCTAGTCCCAAAAAACGCCGCACTTGTTTCGCTGAGGTAGGAGTGGGATATGGCGATTACTTTATCTGGATCCGTCTTGAAACAACCATCACCAAAAATGTACCCAAGATATTTTAATTCTTTGAAGCAGAATTTTGACTTCTGACCGTTCATCGTTAATCCTGCTTCCTTCAGCCGACCAGACAAAATCTTCAACAGTTCTACATGCTCCTCGTAAGTGCTTGATACCACCAACAAGTCATACAGGTACGGATAGATTTTTTCTCGCAGTTGGTGGGGCACCACTTTGTCAATTAATCTGACCATGCGTTGTGGTGCATTCCAGAGACCAAAGGGCATGACCGTAAACTGCAACAGGGGCATGCCAGGCACAGTAAACGCCATCTTTTCCCGAGACTCTTTCTCGAGCGGGAGCTGCCAAAATGCATCTTTCAGATCCCCACTCAATATGAAATGTGTATCTGGAAGACGCGATAGCAACCCTTCTATATTCTTTGAAGCAGAATTTTGACTTCTGACCGTTCATCGTTAATCCTGCTTCCTTCAGCCGACCAGACAAAATCTTCAACAGTTCTACATGCTCCTCGTAAGTGCTTGATACCACCAACAAGTCATACAGGTACGGATAGATTTTTTCTCGCAGTTGGTGGGGCACCACTTTGTCAATTAATCTGACCATGCGTTGTGGTGCATTCCAGAGACCAAAGGGCATGACCGTAAACTGCAACAGGGGCATGCCAGGCACAGTAAACGCCATCTTTTCCCGAGACTCTTTCTCGAGCGGGAGCTGCCAAAATGCATCTTTCAGATCCCCACTCAATATGAAATGTGTATCTGGAAGACGCGATAGCAACCCTTCTATATGAGAAAGTGGATACGCATCTTTCTTTGTCTTGGCATTAACTTTCCTGTAGTCTAGGCATAAGCGATTTTTGCTGGGCTTTCGCACTAGGAATACAGGCGAGCTCCACGCACTGGTACTTTCCTCAATAACTCCGAGTTTAAGCATACGTTCCAATTCCTCATATAACAGTTTCTGTACCGCTGGAGAAATCGGGTAATGACGCTGCCCAATGACCCTCCCCTTCCTCAGCAATGAGCTCGGAGACGGCGCTCCTACGAGGTACGTCCGAATCGTGCTTTTTGAGCTGCGGCTTCGCGGTCATGAATGTACTTTTCGACTTTAGGACAGACATGGACCATCTCTGACAGACTATTGGTGTGATATGTTATCAGCAGCATTCCAATCTGCCGCCGTACGTTATTCTTTAGTACATCAATGATTTCAGCATCGGGTTTGGGTGTTCTCAGCCTGCTATTTAACTTTAGTACCGCGGCGTAGAAGTCATCGAACGACTCGGTTTGGCCCTTATGTTTGTCGTAAAGCCTTCGCGACAGCTCTCAATCCGTTGCCAGACTTCTAAACTGCTCAATTATGGCGTTTTTCAACACCGGATTTCCGGTAGGTTCAGTACCATCCCACCGCACGATCGGTGATGAAATGGTGGAAGTTAATAACGACCTCTTCCCACGATGCTCCGTTGATGCCCCTTATGTGGTCGAGCATGAACAGGAAGTCATCTACTGTCTCCTCGCGGTTGTCGAACTTCAACTCCCATTTATGATAGTGCTGGTATCTGCTAGTGTTATGGCCAGTTGGAGGTGGGACCGACTGAGTGTTGTCTTAGGAACTCCTCCATGTTTGAAGTCTCGGGAGCTGTATTTCGACGTAGAGGTGAGCGAGTTTGCGCAGGAGTTTGGTTTCTTGGCGGAGAGTAATTTCTAGGTGGTGATCTGGCTGATACACGCGAAGTCGCAAGATAGCGGTAAAGAGCCTCCTCCAGACTGGATCTCCTTTGGGAGGCCGGATTGTTAACTTTCGGCGTGGCAGCCGAAAGGGTCTCCCGCATTATGGTTGCCACTTCGTCTCGTAGGGCGACTCTCGTTCGCTCCAGCTCTCCAGACAAGAACCGCAAATCCTGGGCTGTACTCGCCCTACCGCTGCCGTGACTACTTCCTGGATATAGCCGGCCAACGCTTCCTGATTTGCATCTAAGGATTCTCGTGGCCTTGGAGTAGGCTTTGGCGGTGCAACTCCGTTCCCCGTCTCAAGTCCTTGAGCAAGCAGCGATGCTGCTCCCTCAACCTCATCTAACCCTTCGAAAAGGAATCCGCAAGCAGTTGCGATCTAAAGGCCTTGCTTCGGGAGGTAACCTTTGCCTTGCCTTGCCTCGAATTATGCGCTTAGGCATTTCAGTAAAAAAGTAAAAAAAAATAGAGAGAGGCGATGAAAAATCGTAGACAGAAAAGAAAAGGGAAAGACTAAGCAGAAGAGAAAAAATTGCAGCTGGTTATATTAAAGTTTTGAATTTCTATTGCCAAAGAAAGGAAAACGTTAACCGTTCAGGCAATACAGATTCAGGGAATGGTAGAGTAGAACATGAAACTAGAAAGTAGAGAAATTGAAAAAAGAGTATTGAGGAGCTGAAATTCAAAAAAAAAATTCAAAAAAAACTTTAAAAAATGTTCTAACTAAAATAAAATTGGTAAAATCACGGACAATAAGAAAAAAAATAAAAAAATTTGATATCGTTTTGAAATTAACCAAAATAAAATAAAATATATAAATTAGTAGAAAAAAAAAATCTAAATATTCCATGTAGTCGAGGTGAAATTGACCCACTTGGAAGAATCGAATAGGACTGACGACCGATGAAGACCAATGCTGGAATCCCCTATGGAAGTACATAAGCTTGACCCGAAAACAGACTACCAACACTACATCCACGCCATTGTATCTCAGACCCGCGATGTTGCGCTACAACAGGGGGCGCTTGCTATGTTAGCTAGCTTATCAGCCAAGCTGACAGTCAAGCACCGAATCACTGTGAAGCTAAAACATTTTTAAAAACTGTTTCCGATATGAAATTAAACAACTGAAGTTGAACCAAAATATCTCCAAACTTAGGCTTTAATGAATATTGAGAACAGGGCTTTTAAGTTTAATTTGATTAGCGAACCGCAACAGCCTTAATATGGGTGGGTAAACCCATTAAGTGGACGTCCGCAAAACCAAAAAAAAAATCTAAATTTAAGGAAAAGATCAAAGGTTAAATAAATGTTCAACACTAAATACCCAGGTCTGAAACACAAATTGTGTCTGCAGTGCTATCATCGCCTTTGAATTCCGTTAAATTTTGTTTGAAGAATTTCGGGCCCCATGTTGGGCGCCACCTGTAACGAACCGTGGTGTTATCGGCAAGGATTCTCAAACTGGTCACCACGAGAAAAGAAAACAAAACCCGTTTGCTAAAGTTTGAGAACCCTTAACCTCGCCCTCCTATACCACCATTACTCGTGGGAATCAAATCTTTTTGCTTTACACTATCGACTACTGACAATACAGACGTAGAACCATCCGCCGACACAGAGGATGAACTCTTGGCCTCTAGCCAAGAAACCCTTAAGGGTAGCTCAGTGAGCACCGGAAGTCTCGGTACTCATGGGCCACCCGGACCTTCACGAAGCACAGGCAGTACTAGACAAAGTACCCCTGTACCTCTCAATCCCACCAATAAATCCCGCAAAACCAAAAGACAATCAGCGAGCCCCTTCTCAAGGCCCAGTTCAAGAGAGCTTCCTACTTTCTTGACAAGATAGCCAAGAGTAGGCTAGACAACCCTAGTAGGAGTGAACAAATGCCACCTCTCAGAGCAGCGCAACCGCATGCTCCGGAAGTTGTCAGAGATGGTCTCCAGGTATCGGTTGTGGATGAGCTCTTCACAAACAACAAAGGTCTGAAAAATATGAATATTATAATAAAATAAAATAAAATTTTTGTAAATTTGTCTTTATTTATTTATATTACTTTGCTAAATTTTCACAACATATATATGGATTTATATATCCATCATCGGGCACGGGCTTATGCTTTCGGACTCTTTCGGATAAGCCCGTGCCCGATGATGGATATATAAATCCGAAACGCGTCGCCAAAAAAAAAAAAAAAAAAAAAAAATGAATATATGTTGTGAAAATTTAGCAAAGTAATATAAATAAAGAAAGACAAATTTACAAAAATTTTATTTTATTTTATTATAATATTCATATTTTTCAAAAAAATACACAACATGGAGACTACAACACAAACAATAAACAAAGGTCTGTTGGCTGTGTGGAACCTCATCGAGGCCAAGCTCTCAGAGATGGTGTTTTTATACACTTTATCGGCAAGGGAAGGTCTCTATCCTGGTTTCGACTCTAGTGAGGTGCTCAGGGGATACAGGGTTATTAAGTGTGAGGACGGGTTCACTAGGGATTTCCTTAGTAAAAGCGTTACTAAAATCAGCAATGACAAGGAGGGCTTGAAGCTCAAGCTTATCCCAGCTAAGGATATCCCTAGACAACCAATGGCTCGCATTTGGTTGCCCCTCATGGGCATCAAGCCGAGCGGACAAGAGCTGATCCGCGGACTTAAGAGGCTAAATCTGCTGGTTCCTATGCATGACTGGGCTGTCATTAAGGCAGAGGAACCGCAGAAGAACAGCGGATCTTATCTTCTGAGGATCAGCGAAGAAAGCCGGGGAGCTCTCGAGAAGGCCGATATCAAGCTGAACTTTGGCATACGTAATGTCCGCATTAAAATATTGCATAGTCAGGGAGAAGACCCCGACAAAGCTGATGACAAAGTCGAGATCGACGAAGTTGTTGGTGATGCCGTTGTCCCTAGCGAGCTGCCGGGCCCTGACTGTGCAGGCTGCTCACAAAATTAAAAACGCGCTGCAAGTCGTACAGATTAATGTAAAGCAGTCTAAATGTGCCTCGGATAAACTGCGGGTTTTCCTGAGGGAGGAAAACGTCGACGTAGCGGTCATTCAAGAACCATGGGTGAATGGACTCAGAGTAAGAGGCCTCCAAGATCACCAATATGACCTGTTTTATAATATCGCAAGGCCAGACCAAGGCAAGCCTAGAACTTGTATTTTAGCTAAAAACACTTAAAAGCTTTTTTGTGTCCAAATCTTAGCACTCCTGATCTAACAGTTGTAAGGTTGGAGGATGAAAATGCAGACGGCTTATTGTTAGCCTCGGCGTACTTGGCCCATGACAGGCAGTCACCGCCAGAAGAGTTGCGAACCCTTACAAATGAAGCTAAAGCCAAAGGGACTAACCTTGTGATTGGTAATGATGCTAATGCACGACATACCCTATGGGGTAGTTCAGAGATCAATGAACGAGGTGAGTGTCTTTTTGATTTTATTATTGAAAATAACCTGAAGGTCTGCAACAGAGGTAGCACTCCCACTTTTGTATTTCCGAGCTCGGATAATCATGAAGGCTGGGAGGACGTACTGGATGTTACGATCGTAAATAACAAAATGAATCTAATATTAGAAAACTGGAGGGTATCCCTTCTGAAATCTTTTTCGGACCATAGATGGATACTCTTCCACATTAATTTCAAAACCGAAAATAAATTCCCTTATAGAAATCCCAAAAGAATAGACTGGAAGAAATTCAGTCAAGTTGTAAAATCTAAACTGGGCAATATACCGAACCTAAGACCAGACTCGGTGATAGATCTTGAGTCAAAGGTAAAATCCTTTGAGGCATCAATGAGCACTGCTTTTAAGGTCTCCTGTCTAATAAAATATAGCCGTAAAACATTACCCCCTTGGTGGAATGAAGACCTATGTAATCTTAGCAAAATGACTAGAACAATCTTTAATATCTGCCACAAAGATAAGTTTTATCAACCCTATAAAGACTGTCTCAAGGTTTACAAGCGAGCTCTCGCATAAGCATAGCAAAAAGGCTGGAGAGAATTCTGTCAGTCAATTGAAAATATTAAAGACTCCGCAAGGCTCGGTAAAATTCTATCTAAGGAACATTGTAATCCATCATTCTTGAAAAAGCCTGATGGTTCCTGGACAGTCTCTCCAGCTGAGTCTTTGGAGCTATTAATGACGACGCACTTCCCGGGCTGCGAGAACAGTAGGTTAGCGACGCTGGAACCTTGGGACATGTTTTCAGCTCGAGTAGAGCTTATCAATACCTTTATAACAAAAGAAAAAATTGCCTGGGCAATTAATACATTCTCACCGTATAAGGCCTGGACGGCATACTGCCAATTATGCTCCAGAAACTGCTGGCTGGAAACAATTTTTAAAGGATGTTTATCTCTTAACTATGTTCCCGAGTCCTGAATACATGAAAGAGTTGATTTTATCCCGAAAGTCGGTAGACGGGGGCATGAATCTGCGAAGGATTTCCGTCCAATTAGTCTAACCTCTTTTTAAAACCTTAGAGCGCATCCTCGACATCCATATTAGAGACATCCTGGATAGATGTCCACTTGAAAACTCTCAACACGCATACCTTAAAGGCGAATCCACTGAAACGGCCCTGGATGAGGTAGTGCGCACTATTGAGAAAACTATAAACTATAAAGAATATACTCTTGCCACTTTCTTAGATGTTAAAATGGCTTTCAACAACGTGCCTACTGAATCCATTCTAGGCATATGCTGATGATTTAGTGATATTAGTGTCAGGGAAGTTTACTCCTGTGTTAAGTGAGATCACGGAAATGGCTTTAAGGAAGGTCAGCAACTGGGCCACGAGCTGTGGACTAGGAGTTAACCAAGCAAAACTGAACTGATGCTATTTACTACCAAGACAAAGATACACCCCTTCACTCTACCCCGACTCAACGGCCAAACACTCTCACTCTCCTCTAAAGCTGATTATTTAAGTGTTATTCTCGACCCCAAATTAAATTGGAAGTTGAACATTGAAGAAAGGCTCAAGAAGGCCTGCATAGCATTCTATGCCTGTAGTAAAACTTTTGGTAAAAAGTGGGGGCTTCAGTCGAAGATGATCCTGTGGACGTACACAGCCGTGGTACGACCGATTCGCACATACGGTTAGATTGTATGGAAGCCTGCACTTAACAAAAAATATAACATCGATAGACTTAGAAAGGTTCAAAGAACTGCTAGCATTGGCACGACAGGGGCTATAAGATCCAGTCCGACTGATGCCTCAAGTGTTTTTCTGCACCTTCTACCACTTGATTTACATATTAAATATCTAGTATCTTCCAGCGCTTTAAGACTTAAAGAATCAAACTCTTGGTTTGCCAAGCTCTTGGTCACAGCAATATCACAGACTTGATTCCAATGGAAATGTTTTCGACTCCCACTGACTACTGCACCCCTACAATGAGTATCAGTAAGGATTTCAAAGTTAAATTTCCATCCAGGAAGGATTGGAATGATAACGTCGTGACGAAAGATTTTGACACAACTATCTTTAGTGATGGGTCAAAGATGGAGTGTGGCGTTGGTGCAGGAATCTTCTCTGAGTCTCTAAATGTATCTGAGTCCTTCGTATTTCAAGCTGAATTGCTGGCAATCAGGGAAGCTTGCAAGTTACTTAAAGCAGATCCAAACCAGAACAGTATTATTATTATTACAGACAGTCAAGCGGCTGCTAAAGCCATTAATTCAGCTACAGCATCCTCCAAACTGGTCCAGCAATGCCGGGATGAGCTTGCGGGTCTGAACACTGACCTCAACTGACCTGTAGCGGACACTGGCCAATAGGAGAGTATGCCGCGAAGCTGGGCATACCTCACAATACTCACTGTCAGAGCTATAAGGACCAGCAGGAAAAGGAAACAGTAGTTCATTTCCTCTGCAAATTCCCTGCTCTGGCCAAAGCTAGAAAACAGTCACTCGGAAGAGCATTCTTTGACGACATTAACGAACTTTCTGAAATGAAGATCAAAGACTTGATTTCTTTTCTCAACGCGACGAAATGGCTCTAGGACAAATTTCGGCTACTTCTGCATTATACCTTCCGTCGATTCCCTATGATCACAAGATAGTGGACTAGGGTTCTCGTGGGGGTTTGTGGTGCACAGCGGCTGGATGATCATCCAATCAGATCAGTGGACGATCCAGTGCCAACCAACGAACTGCCTAGTGGGCTTACTGTGGATGGTGCGGTTGCGGGTGCTGATCTGGTTGAGTGATTGAACCAGTTTCTGATGATTGTGCTAAAAGCTACAACAAAATCCTATTCTAAACTCAAATAAAAAGGGACAATATCCTGAGGATATGCCCATATTTCCATCCACATGTTCAAACGAGTTATGGTATCAAAACGGCGCACTTCAGTGCTACTTGAGCTATGGGATAGACTGCCCGTGGCCGCCATTTCTACCTACCTACCATACCACCATTACAACCCCATGTATACAGGACCATGAGGTGGATCCTGGCAGTAGGAAGGAAAGGGTGTTCAGGCTACGGCAGCTTGGCATGCTTGCGAATTCCTGAAAAGTGGGGTCTGTGATTCCGATAGGGGGAGGGTCTTAGATGTTGCGGACCCTTCTGGAGATTATATCCCACCCTTTGTGTCTTAGGACACAACCTTGGCTACTGCTTCCTCAATATTTTGTGCAGTAGCCCCTAATCTTAATGTTTATTTCAGCTTACCGAATTGAATTTTAGTCCTCATCAGTCGTCATCCTTCCAGCGAGTCACCTCACCTCTAATACTGCCTTTACTGCTTCATGCTAAAAGCCAATCTAAAATTGTGGAATTAAAAGAAAACGACTTCCCATAAGAGTGTACCACATCAGACTCTCAAACCATATTGTTTACTGGACGATAAAAAGAAAGAGTAATTGCAATTCGTGTAATTGAGTACAATTTATTGGTTATGCTAATGGGCTTACGTAGTATTACTAAGGGTTGGTCTTATAAGAAATTCCATATAAAGTAAATTATTAGTTATAATTCAGAAAAATTTGGATTAAAAAAAAAAAAAAATAACTAAAAAAATTATTTAAAAAAAAAAGTATGCGTTGCCAACCATGAAGTGGAAGCAAAATTAAGATTAATTAATTAAAGTAATCCAACTGTTTTTTTTTTCATTCAATTACTAAAAACGTCTACAAAAAATTGTTGGCAACCATGCGAAGGAATTCAAAATTATTCATATCATTTATGATTGTTTTCCATTCCGGAAGTTTGATAATTCATAATTCTTATTTGATTTATTTTCTTTTTTTTTTCTTTTTCTTTTATTTTATTATTAGATAACTCCCTCCAAAAGGATAAAGGTATCGAAACAAAATAAAATTCAAACAAATTTGATTTCAAATGCAGTTTAATATATAGACTTACTCAGTTTTCATAAAACTTTACTTGCAAATTTTGCAATCAAAATCATCCCTTACGCTTTAGTTACAAGTTTTTACAAATGACAACTGACAAAAGAATTAAAGCTGTAAAAGCTAATAATTATTGTTCCAACTGCCTCGCAACTTCTCATCTCGAAAAAGATTGTAAGAGTTCATATACTTGTATCCAATGTAGAGGACGTCATCACTCGCTTCTTCACCCATTGTCCATAACTCAATCACACTCAACGAACTTTAATCAAAGCTTAGAAGCCAATACAACTCTTGAACACTCGAACATACAGTGTACTCCACCCCAATCTTCTGCCTCTTTGCCTTTACAATCCTATCATAGCAGTAATTTAAATCGCGTTTTATTAGCTACTGCGTTAGTAAATATTGAACATCATGGTATAACATTTACTCTAAGTGCACTTTTAGACCCGGGTCTGGTGTGTACTTTATATCTGAGGAAGCACAGAAAAGGCTTCAACTTCCGGTCAAGTCGATTCAAGCTCAGATATCCGGTGTAAATAATATTATAACTGCTAATTCTTCGCAGCTTTGTTCTCTTCAACTCAAATCCAAGCAAACCTAAAAATTTACAGTGAATGTAAATGCTATTGTCCTGAAACGCCTTAGTGGAGAGTTGCCATTTTGCTATATAAATCTATCTGAAATATCCGAAACCATAGATTTTCCATTAGCAGATCCCAACTTTCACTATAGCTCTAAAGTGGATCTCGTGCTTGGCGCTGACATATACTCATCTCTTATTCGAAATGGTTTAAAACCAAACGTTCTTGGTTCTTTAGTAGCACAAGATACGATTTTTGGGTGGGTGCTATCAGGACCTCTCTCTCAACGACCTTGTTGTGAAATCTCCTTAGATCAAGAAATTTCAAATTTTTGGGAAATCGAAAAGATTTTAGAACCGATATCTTCTTCTCTTGAAGATGAAATATGTGAGAAGTTATTCTCAGAATCCATAAGCCGCAGTGGTGATGGTAGCTACATATGTAAGCTCCCCTTTAAAGACGAAGTTGCAAATCTAGGTTTACCTAGAGCGATAACCTTAAACCAATATGTATGTAACGAACATTTATTATCCAGAAATCCAGAATTTCACACGGAATATAACAAGGTTCTTGAAGAATATCTCACCCTAAATCATATGAAGAAAGTTAACCCGTTTGAAATTCAACACGCTAATGAAATACGCTCTTATTTTTTACGCCATCACGCGATGGTTAAACCTGAAAGTACCACAACAAAAACACGTGTTGTATTTAACTCATCCATTCCAACTATAAATGGTAAAAGTTTAAATGGCATACTTTACACAGGCCTTATATTACAGTCGGATCTTATCTCCTTGATTCTCAATTTGTGATTCTACAAATTTGTTTTCAATGCGGACATCACAAAAATGTATCGTTAGATCTATGTTCATTCTGAACATACCCCATTTCAAAGAATCCTTTTTCCGAAATTCAAAAATTGAACCCATTGCCGATTATGAACTTCAAACTATCACATTCGGTGTGAATTGTGCACCGTACTTAGCAATTCGAACTCAGAAGCAATTAGCTGATGATGTTCAAATCCAGTTCCCTTTAGCCTCAAAAACCATCCGAAATGAGTTCTATGTTGACGATGTTCTTTCCGGTTCCCATGATATTGAAACAGCAAGGCAACGTCAGCAAGAGTTGGTGACCGCTTTTAACTCAGCTGGTTTTAGTCGCCGGAAGTCGACTTCAACCTGTTTTGAACTCCTGAATTCGTTCCCTTCCTGTAACCTTTTAAGGCAAGAGTTTTTAAAACTCGAACTCGAAAAATCTTGTGCTAAGATGTTAGACATTCAATGGAATACCTCAGATGATAATTTTCAATTCTCCCTTATTTCTGAATTCCAAGAAACAGATTCTTCTTAAATCACAAAAAGAAAGGCTCTTTCGAAAAAAGCAAAGCTGTTCGCTCCAGTTATTATTACCGCCAAGATAATAATGTAGCAGATTTGGCGCGATGGGACGTTCTGGGGCTCGCCTCTAAAGCCCCTAACGTGTCAGAATCGGAAAAATTTTGAAGCCACCCTTCCCGACATTCGGAACATTCAGGTTCCTCGATGTATTGGATACGATCCTTCAGTTTCCATTCAGTTACATGGCTTCAGTGATTTTTCTGAGCGCGCCTGCTGCGCTGCCTTATATATCCGCGTTAAGCATGGACACAACACATTTTCTTCTCATCTTCTCTGTGCAAAAACGAAAGTCGCCCCCGTAAAGCAAATTACACTGCCTAGGCTAGAACTCTGTGGATCCGTATTGCTGTCAAAACTCATTAAGAAAATAGTCCCTCAACTCAAGTACCCTATAGAAAATATGTTTTTATGGACAGACAGCACTATCATCCTCGCATGGTTAAACAAACCTCCACACACCTGGAAAACTTTCGTTGGAAACAGAGTTTCTCAAATATCTCAAAATGTTGGTAATACTGTCTGGCAACATGTACGGACTGCAGATAACCCGGCAGATTTGGCAACCAGAGGCTTGACCCCCTTTGAACTTCACAACAAGCACCTCTGGTGGCATGGTCCTTCTAGGTTATCGCAACCACAAAATACATGGCCTAATTCGATTCTAATGACTATCAATGAAAATGACTTAGAAGCTCGCCCTTTTCATTCTTATGCGACTATGCTTTTCACATATATAGAAGGAATTCTAAAAAGATTTTCTTCGTGGACAAAATTGATCCGCGTTATGTGTTATGTTTTTAGATTGACTCGAAATTCTAGAGCCCGTTTTCAAGTCTTTTCTATCATTCAGATTTTTCTTTATCCCGTGAAGAAATTTCACATACGAGAACCCAGATAGTTCGCTTAACCCAAAAACTTTATTTTTCCAACGAATATTCAGCCTTATCTCAAAGCCAATCCCTTCCAAGAAAAAGTAATCTTTTGGCTCTTAACCCATATTTAGAGCCATTTAAAGTAATGCGAGTAAATGGAAGACTCGCGTCTTCTACTCTTTCATTTACTGAAAAATTTCCAATTATTTTGCCTTATTACGGTACTTATACAAAACTTTACGTGGAATTTGTTCAATCAACTCGTAATTCGAATAATTCTGAGATTTGGATACCGAAACTCAAAAATTTGGTAAAAGGCAAAATCAATAAACGTACCGTTTGTAGAATTTATAAAGCGAAAATGGCTAGCCAAATCATGGCAGCACTACCGATAGAAAGAACCGAACTTACACTTCCCTTTACAAATACCGGCATCGATTTCGCTGGCCCATTTGCCATAAAAAGTTTTTTCGCACGAAACTGTCGCATCTCAAAGGGTTACGTGTGCCTTTTTGTTTGTTTCGCCACTAAGGCTATTCACCTAGAACCCACAAGTAATCTTTCCACAGCCTCATTTCTCGCAGCTTTTTCCCGTTTTGTTGCTCGTCGTGGCCTTCCAAGCACGATATTTTCCGACAACGGAACCAATTCTGTCGGCGCTGGGAAGGCCCTAGCTATTGATTTCAAACTCTTTAAAAACTCTTTTGCGAAAGATGTATCTGAAAGATACAACTTCAAGGTGTTAGATGGAAATTTATACCTCCTGGTGCCCCGCATATGATGGATTGAGGGAAGCGGGTAAGAAATTTTTTTAGACCCACTTCCGCAAAATTGCTGGAAATAACAAGTTTACATTCGAGGAGTTTTCAACGCTCCTCTGAATCCTGTCTCAATTCTCGACCTCTCATACCCTTAACTGATAACACTGACGATATTTTACCTTTGATTACAGGTCATTTTCATTGAGGAGCACCTCTTTTAGCTCCACCGGAGCTGGATATGATTAAGTTCTTTAAATATAAGCGATAAATGGAAGAAAGTAAAAATTCTTCATCATTACTTCGGCCTTCGATGGAAGGAGGAGTATTTGAAAAAGCTCCAGAAAAGATACAAATGGAAACACTCAAAACGTGATGTAGCTCTTAATGATCTCGTCGTTATCCGCGAAGAAAACGTAGCTCCAAATCAATGGCGCTTAGGTCGCATCGTAAAACTTTACCCGGGTTCTGATGGCAGGTTTCTGGTGGCAGATGTTAAAACGAGAAACGGTATTTTAAAACGTCCTATCGTTAAACTTTGTATTTTACTAGAAGACGAAAAGGGAGATACACATTGATCCGTACTAAAGAAGTTTAAAATATTTGACAAATCTATGAATTTATTTAACAATGCACAGCTCTTCAAAAATGTATGTATTTTTGAAACTAATTATAATTTTATTTATTATAAATTTAAACTTAATTTTGAATTTGATTTTTTATAAAAATTATTATTAAAATTCTATTAACCTCTCCCACACTAACTTTTCCTTCCTAAGGAGTGAGTAGATCCCCTCTACACAACAGGTTCTCAAACCCCTTTTTTTATTTATAAATGTATTTTTGTAGAGCTGTTTTGCAGGAATCCTGCAAGGCGACCGGCAATGTTCACGTGAAATATATATTTGAGAAACGAGATGGCGCTCAATCAATTTCCTTTTGACGTCCATTAAAGTTTCATTAAATATCCCATCCAAATATCCCAAAAACTCGCTACTTGAACTTATTTCCTTTTTACTGACCTACTATTCTTTCACTTTTACAAAACCCATCTTAAAGCTAAGACCTACAAATAAACCGATTTTTCTCAACCCAACACTTATACTCTTTTATTTTCGACTTGATTTTTTTGTTCCGAACTACACCCCAACTTAAATCTTTTACAAGGGACCATCGATAAAATGTGGATACGTGAGGAAGTCTTAAGCCCAATCCATCTCTAAGAAAATTATAGGCGCTTTGCGATCTTTAAAAAATGTTATGCGAAAGTTCTTTTTCGTAACAATCATATTTCTTGGAATTGGACAACCGCATTATCATATCACAAAATGTCTTAGAATACTCTGAAATATCAAGTGCTTGTATTTGAGAAGATAAACTTATTTTCAATTTCTTACTTTTTTTAAGAGCAGTACCTATGTGCTCTCATTTTTTTGCCAAGTTTTCTTTTCAGAATTTTAATTTTTAAATTGTAGCTTATTAGATTGTTTTTAAAACAGAATTTTTTTTTCTACTCTTGAGCACATCTTTTTAACAATTGATCGCATTTAACACAAGAAATGCTACAACTACTGGAAGTTCTTCTTCGTTTAGATGGAGGGGATTGAAGTTCTTCCAGGCGTGTCTATATACAAGTCGGAATTTAAATTCAGAGAAGGAACAGCATCCCTTTTAAGGTATTTTATGCCAATGAATTCCGAGCAAAAATGATCTTCACAAACAAAGTATTTTCCTTCATTTTCAAATCGACATGCCTGCAATCACAAATTGCTCAAAATCTTTTTTTTTTTCCTTACAAGGACATTAAAAGATTTTCAATTCGGGAAATTCTCTTTTGATTTTTCTACAAATGGAGCAAGAAACTCCGAAGAATGAACAACGAACTATAAAATTTAAAATAAAGACAGCCACCGGCCGGCCGCCCAAAAAGTTATACACACAAACACACACCACACTGGCAACAGAACAGACATCTGGCTTGGCTAGCCACCAGTCGATCAACAGGCGAGTGGAAGAAGAAATAGAGATGAAGCAAGAATATGACAAAAAAACTACTTGCACTTGTAACTTACATGTTGTATTTGAACCTGTAAGTGTGGCACCAAAAATTGGGACGAACTTGCATTATACTCAAAAAGGTTGCATTGTCATACGAAATCAAATAAGAAAATGTGTATCTTTGGAATCGAACTCACTGGTCGACGTCATCTGGCAATGATCGTATTTTATGGTGTGGATTCTGCTCTGTTTGAAAAGGTTGCATGGTTTAACTTCAAAAAATTGCTTAAAAATTCGTGGTAATTTTTTTTGTACTGATTGCAATATCTATGTAACTCTATTATCTTTGGTATTATGACATTGTACTATTTACATTATGTGTATCAAAAATAGTTAATTTACGCATATGATTAAGCGTGAGATACTCGGTAAGCAGTTGGGAATATTTTATCCGAAGGTCCCAAAACTTTTTGATTCGATCATCAAGGGATTCGTTTTCCACAATATGTTCAGTATAATACTTGCGTAGAGATCTGCTCCGATTAGCAAATCTACTTGAGAAGAGTTATTGGAGGTTGGGTCGGCTAGACAAAGGCCGTCCAATTCATGAGTGTCAATTAAAGAGAATGAAATACTAGGTAGATTGTTAGAAGCTTTTTAAGAAAAATTGCATTAGCTAAAATTGGATTTTCATTATTTATTATCGAAATCCAACATTTTTTGTTTGACCTAGCTGCAGGAGCACCACTAACATCTAGAATTGAATTGAAATGTCTGAGGCTTTAGTAAGGAGATTAAGCCGCTTTTGAGTTGCTTCAGTTCAGTTCAGATGATAGAAGTCTCGGAGCCGGGATCAATCAAGGCTCTTATTCCATGAATACCATCTTTACCACAAATGTCTACTAAAGCCGTGGCTAGAAGCACTTTTCGTTGAGCATGAACAAAAAGGTTCTGCTGTGTTTCATTTGGTATTGTAGGTGATAAAGCGAAATGGGTTCGACTGGTTGTCGGCGGTACGAATGATTGAGCAGTGTACTGTAATTGAGAAGATGGAAGGCTATGAGGAACAGAAGTTGCCCCAAGAGACGATGTCGATGAACCGTTTTGCATGACATTCGAAACCAGTGACCCTGTATTAGCTTGAAAATGAAACAAAGAAAGAACATGTAAAGTGGCTTTGACAGGAATTTGAAAAATTTTTTGTTGAGAGACAATTAACGCACATTTGGTTTTCTCTGACTATTTCATATCTAGCTGATGGGGTCATAGCTAGAAATTGAGAATATTTACTGATTAAATGCTTCCCTGAACAAAGTTTGCAGGTAAAAATTTGGGATTTGGAGCGAAATAATTTTGTGGGTCTTAAAAAATTTTTCAGAAGTTGAAACGGCAGGTGTAGTGACGTCAGCGATTGTTTCAAGGACTTGAAATCGAGTACTGAGGAACTTGTCCAATTGATTCCACGTAGGCAAGGCTGAAGGGTCAGCTAAGGTTTGTTCACATAAAAAGAGGGTATTTGGGGGCAAACGGGTAGAACAAGCGTAAACAAAAAACGGATCTCAACCAACAATGTTGATTCCATGGGCCTTGAGAGACGCTTAACAATTATTTATGTGCCTTTGAAGATTTTTAATAGCTTTCGCTGTTTCTGCAGGACACAACGGTTTTATTTGATTGTTGACAATGATTCGTTTGTTCTCGTAGGTTGAGCGCAATGCCTCCCAAGCTAATTCAAAACTTGAATTAAGCAGAGCGAACTTTTCGACAATACTGAACACATCTCCCGTAGTTTTGGATCTGAGATGAAAGAGTTTTTCTACTGCACCTAACCTAGGATGTTTTATATAAATTGCTTCGAACATATCTGGAAAGCTGGGCCATTTAAGATAGTCACCACTAAATGTTTCCGTATCGCAAACTGGTAGTTTTACACCAAACGATTTTAAATGAGCTGAATTATTGGGAACAGAGAGTGTTTCTTCGGAATAAGTTTCCTGTTTTTTTAAAACCCTATCTTCCGATTCTAAAAGCAGAGCGTAACAATTGATATATGTTTAGTTGGAAGAGGTATACTTTTCCTCTATAGTCGCGGCGATTCCTCACGAAGGCATATTAAATACTGGGATTTTACTTCAGCCCATAAATCTTTCAACTCTCCCTTTCGTGCCTTCAATGCGGGTATCGAGTGCTTAGCTTCAGGAAGTTTCCGAAAAGCTGCCGTAAATTTTACCAGCTGATCGGCTGAATGAATAAAATCGGATAGAGCAGTCATGGTTAATATTATTTGAAAAAAAAACAAGATGGTACAATTCAATTGCAGATAAATCCACAAAAAAATTTTTGAGAATTATAAAAGATATTAAAAAAAGTTAAATTAAAATTCAAGACGGCAACCCTCCACTATAAGAATGAAGAAGGCGCATGTATTCCACAAAAAAAAATAATTTTAAGACTTATAAAAAGTCGCGTTAAAAAGGCGAAGTAAAATTCAAGACGGCAACCCTCCACTAAAAAAATGAAGAAGGCGCATGTTTTTGCAGAAAATTCCACAGAAAAGTATTTTTACGACTTATAAAAAAGTCGCGTTAAAAAAGCGAAGTAAAATTTAAGACAGCAACCCTCCACTATAAGAATGAAGAAGGCGAAGAAGAAAAAACGTATTTTTAAGA
Organism: Melangyna quadrimaculata; assembly: GCA_949320155.1. NCBI lineage: Eukaryota > Metazoa > Arthropoda > Insecta > Diptera > Syrphidae > Melangyna > Melangyna quadrimaculata. The sequence goes on from OX439483.1 coordinate 326,977,350, forward strand.
CTTATAAAAAGTCTCGTTAAAAAAGCGAAGTCAAATTCAAGACAGCAACCCCCACTATAAGAATGAAGAAGGTGCATGTATTTGCATAAAATTCCACAAAAAAAAAAATAATTATAAGACTTATAAAAAAAAGTCGCGTTAAAAAAGCGAAGTAAAATTCAAGACGGCAACTCTCCACTATAAGAATGAAGAAGGCGCATGTATTTGCAGAAAGTTCCACAAAAGAAGTATTTCTAAGGCTTATAAAAAGTCGCGTTAAAAAAAATTTAAGTAAAACTCAAAACGGCAACCCTCCACTATAAGAATGAAGAAAGCTTATGTATTTGTAGAAAATTCAAAAAAAAAAATATTTTTAAGACTTACAAAAAAGTCGCGTTGAAAAGCGAAGAAAAATTCAAGACGGCAACCCGTTTAAGATAAAGAAGGAAGAACGTTTTCCACAATATGTGTGGTAAATGCTGGAACTGTAGTAGGTAAGGGACCTGAAAGAATCCACCCAAAGATTGTTTTTGAGCTAAAAGTGAGCTTGAGATTTGTTTAACTCCGTTCAGTATAATACTTGCGTAGAGATCTGCTCCGATTAGCAAATCTACTTGAGAAGAGTTATTGGAGGTTGGATCGGCTAGACAAAGGCCGTCCAATTCATGAGTGTCAATTAAAGAGAATGAAATACTAGGTAGATTGTTTGGAAGCTTTTTAAGAAAAATTGCATTAGCTAAAATTGGATTTTCATTATTTATTATCGAAATCCAACATTTTTTGTTTGACCTGAATGCAGGAGCACCACTAACATCTAGAATTGAATTGAAATGTCTGAGGCTTAGTAAGGAGATTAAGCCGCTTTTGAGTTGCTTCAGTTCAGTTCAGATGATAGAAGACTCGGAGCCGGGATCAATCAAGGCTCTTATTCCATGAATACCATCTTTACCACAAATGTCTACTAAAGCCGTGGCTAGAAGCACTTTTCGTTGAGCATGAACAAAAAGGTTCTGCTGTGTTTCATTTGGTACTGTAGGTGATAAATCGAAATGGGTTCGACTGGTTGTCGGCGGTACGAATGATTGAGCAGTGTACTGTAATTGAGAAGATGGAAGACTATGAGGAACAGAAGTTGCCCCAAGAGACGATGTCGATGAACCGTTTTGCATGACATTCGAAACCAGTGACCCTGTATTAGCTTGAAAATGAATTAGCTTTGACAGGAATTTGAAAAATTTTTTGTTGAGAGACAATTAACGCACATTTGGTTTTCTCTGACTATTTCATATCTAGCTGATGGAGTCATAGCTAGAAATTGAGAATATTTACTGATTAAATGCTTCCCTGAACAAAGTTTGCAGGTAAAAATTTGGGATTTGGAGCGAAATAATTTTGTGGGTCTTAAAAGATTTTTCAGAAGTTGAAACGGCAGGTGTAGTGACGTCAGCGATTGTTTCAAGGATTTGAAATCGAGTACTGAGGAACTTGTCCAATTGATTCCACGTAGGCAAGGCTGAAGGGTCAGCTAAGGTTTGTTCCCATAAAAAGAGGGTATTTGGGGGCAAACGGGTAGAACAAGCGTAAACAAAAAACGGATCTCAACCAACAATGTTGATTCCATGGGCCTTGAGAGACACTTAACAATCACTTATGTGCCTTTGAAGATTTTTAATAGCTTTTGCTGTTACTGCAGGACACAACGGTTTTTGATTGTTGACAATGATTCGTTTGTTCTCGTAGGTTGAACGCAATGCCTCCCAAGCTAATTCAAAACTTGAATTAAGCAGAGCGAACTTTTCGACAATACTGAACACATCTCCCGTAGTTTTGGATCTGAGATGAAAGAGTTTTTCTACTTCACCTAACCTAGGATGTTTTATATAAATTGCTTCGAACATATCTGGAAAGGTGGGCCATTTAAGATAGTCACCTCTAAATGTTTCCGTATCGCAAACTGGTAGTTTTACACCAAACGATTTTAAATGAGCTGAATTATTGGGAACAGAGAGTGTTTCTTCGGAATGTGTTTCCCTTTTTGAAAGCCTATCTTCCGATTCTAAAAGCAGAGCGTAACAATTGATATATGTTTCGTTGGAAGAGGTATACTTTTCCTCTATAGTCGCGGCGATTCCTCACGAAGGCATATTAAATACTGGGATTTTACTTCAGCCCATAAATCTTTCAACTCTCCCTTTCGTGCCTTCAATGCGGGTATCGAGTGCTTAGCTTCAGGAAGTTTCCGAAAAGCTGCCGTAAATTTTACCAGCTGATCGGCTGAATGAATAAAATCGGATAGAGCAGTCATGGTAAATATTATTTGAAAAAAAAACAAGATGGTACAATTCAATTGCAGATAAATCCACAAAAAAATTTTTGAGAATTATAAAAGGTATTAAAAAAAGTTAAATTAAAATTCAAGACGGCAACCCTCCACTTTAAGAATGAAGAAGGCGCATGTAATCCACAAAAAAAAATAATTTTAAGACTTATAAAAAGTCGCGTTAAAAAGGCGAAGTAAAATTCAAGACGGCAACCCTCCACTAAAAGAATGAAGAAGGCGCATGTTTTTGCAGAAAATTCCACAAAAAAAAAATAATTAGTAGTAGTAGTAGTAAATAATTTTATTTCCATAATATAATTATATAAAAACAGTTGTGCTGGTTTTAAAATTAATTTGACAATAACTTAAATAAGTTGCCTGTCAGGTTAAAAAGGCATTACTAAATTAAGACATTGTGAGCTTACGTTTAAAAAAATTCATTCATTATTTGAAAGCGATATTTAAGTGCGGATTTTAAAAACTGATATAAATTTGAATAGCTTTGACCGTTTAAGTATTCGAGGAACTGGGATCTGGTTAACTTATGGCTTCCGAGAAATTGCTTCCTGTATCCGCTGAATATGGGACAAACTCCAACAAAGTGGTATGTATTCTCAGATGCATCGAAGTTACACATCGTACATAATCCAATGGTGTGATTTTGGAAGGCTCTTGCATTCAGATTAAGCAATCCACTGCGTGCTTTGAGTATGAGACTAATCATCTCTTGTGGATTCGAATCTAAAAAGTAGTTAGGGATATCGCAGTAAGATAAGTTGCTGTATTCATCATGGAACTGCGACTGCTGTGCGTTGCTTATGAACATGCTCCAGTGTTTCTCTCTAAGCTTACTTAGTAGGACGTTTTGTGAGTTACGTATCTCCAATATATTAGATGAAAAAGAAAGTGCAATTGACGCTTCTGAAAAAAGCACTCTCCATTCATTAGCCCAGTAGATGTTCTTCCGAATTATAATTTCCGATAGGATTTTGGGAAGTCTATTATTCGGCAGCTCCATGACTCTGGTTATAAATAAAAAATACAGTTTCAGGGTTGTCAGCAAGGATTTCGGAAGTCCTGTTTCTATATGCAGTACATAGTTTGGCGTGTTATTAGGAAGAAGGAATCACCTTTTCAGAAAGAAACGTTGCAACTTCTCCACCTGGACATGCTCCTTGTAGCCCCATACTTGAGCATAGTACAGCATTATTGTTCTTGAAGCCGCATCGTGAATTTTGAATTTAGTTGAGTGTCGAATCGTTTTATTCCTTAAAAACTGCGACCATGTAGAATTTATAGAATTTTTCGAAATAGTTAGTCTGTTATTGAGGTGATCCGTCCAAGACATGTTGTGGTTTAAAATAACCCCAAGATATTTATATTGGTTAGTAACAGCAATCTCCACACCTCTGAAAAACCATTTTTCTTGAGCTGCTCTTCGGCCTCCATTGCGAAAGATAACTATTTCTGATTTATCAAGATTGACTGTTAAACTCCATTTGGTGCAGTAGGCAATGAAACTGTCTAAAAGGACTTGCAGATTAGAAGCACTGTCAGAGAGTATAACAATGTCATCGGCATACAAGAGAACGTTGATTCTTAGGTCTTCCAGAAACAATCCTATTGGGAGGTCGGTATGTAAGTCGTTCAAAAATAGTATAAAAAGAAGTGCACTTAGAACACATCCTTGTTTGACACCTTTGTTTGTTGGAAAAAAGTCAGATCTAGTTTTTCTATCCCAGACGGCGGCCGTGGTGTCTTTATAAATCAACTTTAAGATATTTATCATTTTTGAGGAGAAACCAAGTTTAGCCAATTTGTAAAAAAGTGCATTTCTATTTACGTTGTCAAATGCAGCTTTTAGATCAACAAAAAAGGCGTACAGTTTCTTCTTTTGGCTCAATTGCAGCTGGATAAGACAAGTTAAATTGTAGATCTGGTCAACTGTAGAGTAGTTGTTACGATACGCAGCTTGATATGCATTCAAAATGTTGTTTTCTTCAACCCAAACTGTAAGCCTAATAAGGAGCACAGACGTAAATATTTTATACAGCGTGTCTAAGAAGGACAATCCGCGATAGTTTGTTACATCATTGGCGTTGCCTTTTTTCATTAACGGATATATGATCGATTGTTTGAACGAGGTAGGTATGATTGCTGTTTCAAAAATCAGTGCAGGGCTGGTGTTTTTATAGTATTCATACGGTATCCCATCTATACCAGGAGCTTTTTTGCTTTTAGAAGTAGTGATGGCTAAAAGAATCTCGTCCTTCTCTATATGTCGATCCAGTTGCGATGCGCTAATTGCAGGTATATTAGGATACGTTGACGTTGACTCTGCTGTATCTGATAGGAGTATTTGAAAATGGGATTTGAAGATTTCCGCAGTTAATAGGACTGTGGCATTTGGTTTGTCTCCACGTATCTCTTTTGCTAGTCTCCACCATTCTTTTGAAGTGCTTACCATATGCAGTTGGGTGATAATGTTCTGATAGTATTCACGTTTTTTCATTTTACACAGGCTTTTGTAATGTTTCTTAGCAGCAGTGTATTTAATCCGAAATACATCAAGATTAAATTTCCTGAACGTCTTTAGATGTTTAAAAGTTGCTTTTCGGGCTACACTACAAGCAAGGTCAAACCAAGGCTTTTTTGGCTCAAACATCAACTTTTGACACACAACCTCTCCCGTTAGCTTCATAGATGCAGTCTTTAATTGCATTGCAGCGATTTTCTATTGATGAAGTTGTAAGTATTCTGCTTCTAAGGCTCTTTCAAGATTTTTGACATAGGTGGGACATCTATTCTCAGTCCATTTAAGCCGGGGAAGGTAGTTCGTATTTAGTACAATGTCGTTCTCGTTAAAATCATTCAAAGAAAAGATAATAGGCATGTGATCCGAAAAAGTTTCAGTACCAACAGCAAAGTCTTCGATCAAATGAGCTGTTGCATATGATGGGCAGCAGTAATCAATTACAGAAGAACCTCTGCTACTGACAAAGGTATACTCGCCATTTCGATCATTGAAGCTCCGACCATTTAAAATAAAAATCCGACAATTTCAAGAAACTCCAGAAATAAGTTACAGTTGCTGTCACAAGTAGTATCTTTGGAGCACCTTGTTTCTGCAACCGAATTTAGAGCTGTAGGGCTGATGTCTACCGAACCTCTTGTTCCTGTTCTAACGTTCATGTCACCAAAAACGATAAACTTGTCTAGAGCAGTTTCAGCAAAAAACGTCTTAAACTTGTCGAAATCATTTCTCCAGTGATTGCAGTTGAGGTATACAGGAACAAAGTTGACTCTAGAACCACCAAAAGTAGCTTGTAGTATTAATGTGTCGTTGCAGTTCATGAATTTAAGTTGATGTGTTATTTCGATGCTCTTCTTGTAACCATATGAGCACCCTCCACTGGCTTGCCCAAAGTTGCTATTTTTTGTTGCCGGAATCCAAATAAGTTTAAACCCAATAAAATATTTTTCATAGTTTTTTATATTTTCAGACATTACAAAAGTTTCAAAAAGAAAAACTATTTGAAATTTACTTATAAAATTAAAAAAGTTACATAAAAGTGTTTTGTTTACAAGACCAGCTATATTATAAAATAAAACCTGACAGGCATTGATTTGCTAATTTTGAATATTTTTATTTTTTTGAATTGGTGGTGACACGCTAACCGTGTAGTTACAATCTGTTTTTCTTAGAAGATCTGTAAGATAAGCACAAAAAAAAAAAAAATTATAAGACTTATAAAAAAAGTCGCGTTAAAAAAGGGAAGTAAAATTCAAGACGGCAACTCTCCACTATAAGAATGAAGAAGGCGCATGTATTTGCAGAAAATTCCACAAAAGAAGTATTTTTAAGACTTATAAAAAGTCGCGTTAAAAAAAATTTAAGTAAAACTCAAGACGGCAACCCTCCACTATAAAAATGAAGAAAGCGCATGTATTTGTAGAAAATTCCAAAAAAAAAATAATTTTAAGACTTACAAAAAAGTCGCGTTGAAAAGCGAAGAAAAATTCAAGACGGCAACCCGTTTAAAATAAAGAAGAAAAAACTTATAAAAACGCATTTTTATTGTTAAATATTGAAAGGAATAATTTTGAATATAACTTGAAAAAATCAAGATTGTAAATATGTATTTTTTGACTTATAAAAAGTCGTTAAAAAAAATCGAAGTAAATCAGGACGGCAACCCGTTCGAAAAAAAGAAGAAAAATGAGTCTCGGGTCGACCCACACTAGTAACTTCCCATTGGTATATAGGTACATATTTACCTTAGTGGTGGGTGATAGAGTATGTAGTGTCATAACTTTGGGTTTTTGGATAATCAGTATATAGGTAGTTTTAGATATAGAGATACAGGGCAAAATGTGACATTGCCTATATTTTGTACTTTTTATTCCTAAATTTTCTCGGTATAGAGGTAGGTATTAATTATTTAAGCCAATTATTTCAAAACAGACTATTGGTTAAAAAAATACAAAAATCAGGGGAGTGTATTTAGAAAAAAATACATGGTTTTAAAGAATATAAAAAGGCAAATTAAATGTCATATACAAAGTTTCGATTTTGTAGCAATTTTGAGTGTAAGAATTTTTCGAATTAAAACATTTTTGAAAAGTTGTTTCTTGCAACATTTTGATTTTTAGCTCTTTTAAGGGTGGTTTTAAAAATCTCAAAACAACACAACATTTAGGTGGTATAGGTATATACAGGGTGTCCCATTAACAATGGTCCAAACTGAAATTGGTGATAGGCCAGGTGATGAGCTATCAGAATTTGGTAACTTTTCCATACCGAATCACAGCGGTTCTCGAGTAACAGCTATTTTTAGAAATTTGAAAAAAATCTAAGTTTGAACCAGTTTTTTGCTCACCCTGTCCATAATTGATTTTTGTTTTTTACAAATTTTGCATTAAAAAATTCACTTATAGTTTTTCTAACTTTACTGAGTAAAATATTTTTGATTGGCATCGCCATTTGCCTACAAATCATTAGTTAATATTGAACTTTGCCAAAATTAATTTTTGACCTCAATCTTCTGATGAGCCCCCTGAATAAAATTCGTATGGCTCAATACAGGTTTTATATTTCAAAAATTGCCTATTTTTCTGTAGTTTCTGTATTAAACTTGCCAAAGCTATGTTTAAATAAATAGTTATAACCGTTTGAACCCAATCAAACAGGTTAAAAATCAAACAAAAATAGAACATTTTTGTTCAAATATTTCGATAAAATTAGAATTTCACTTCAGATATAACTCCGAAAGAACTGCATTTTGGTGGAGATCTTCGTTTTGATGTCTTACGCATTTCTTAAATAAATACCTTAAATTTTGACAAGGACTTTTAATTTTCTGTGGTGAAAGAGTATAAATCCAGTATATTTTATGTATGTATGTTTTATTTTTGTTTGATTTTTAACCTGTTTGATTGGGTTCAAACGCTTATAACTGTCTATTTAAACATAGCTTTGGCAAGTTTAATACCTTTCCTGAAACTACAGCAAAGTAGGCAATTTTTGAAATATAAAACCTGTATTGAGCCATACGAATTTTATTCAGGGGGCTCATCAGAAGATTGAGGTCAAAAATTAATTTTGGCAAAGTTCAATATTAACTAATGATTTGTAGGCAAATGGTGATGCCAATCAAAAATATTTTACTCAGTAAAGTTAGTGAAACTATAAGTGAATTTTTTTATTGCAAAATTTGTAAAAAATAAAAATCAATTATGGACAGGGTGAGCAAAAAACTGGTTTAAAGTTAGATTTTTTTCAAATTTCAAAAAATAGCTGTTACTCGAGAACCGCTATGATTCGGTATAGAAAAGTTACCAAATTCTGAAAGGCTATGGCCTGGCCTTTCACCAGTTTTGGTTTGGACCATTGTTAATGGGACACCCTGTATATATTTTTGGTAGAATTTTTAAACCGATATCATTGTTTGTTTTTCAAAAAATTTGAGTTGAAAAAAATTTGTTAAGAATTTTTAATAGGTTTTGTTCCAGTTTTGTTGCTCTTAAAAAAAACTGTTTATTGAATTTAAAAAAAAAAATTATCAGTTAGTAGTAAGGATGAGCGGGTCCACATGCCGCCGATCGCCGCAACAATGGCGTCAATGGCGGCCGATTGGCGGTTCAAATTGGTATTGTTAGTTGGCGGCGCAGCGAATAAGTTGCTCAGCGGCTTGGTGGCTTGAGTGGATAGCTAATCAGCGACTTGGTGTCTGGACAATTTGGAAATTCATACAAAAATTTACGGAAAAACCCAAAAATCACTTAAAAAACCCAAAAATCACGTAAAAACCCAAAAATCACGTTAGAAACACGAAATTTACGTACAAAACACAAAAATTCGCGTTAATTACGTTCATGTTAAAACCACATAAAATTTACGTTTAAAACCCAAAAATCACGTTTAAAACATAAAATTTACGTATAAAACACACAAATTCGCGTTAATTACGTTCAAGTTAAAAACCCACAAAATTTACGTTTAAAACCCAAAAAATCACGTTTATTACGTTTAGGAATTCATGTTTCAAATTCAAAAATTATGTGATTGTAACTAGACAACGCCTCATATGATTGAAGAGAGAAAGAAATATTTGAGTAGAAACACATCCTTTTTTTTTTTTGTAATGTTTTATTTTATTTGATTTATTTTTTTCCTTAAGATATAAAATACATTTGTCTTTTTATTTAATCAAGTCTACATTTCATTTTCAAGATCAATCCGATACTGACCCCAAGCAAGTGTATTAATATTATTACTACATATAAACCTTTTATCATCGGAACAACTTAAACTTAATTTGTTTATGCATTCAGTATATATAGTATGTTGTCTAGATCTGAAATTCAACATTTTACTATAGAAATTTTGTTTGTGTTGCATGCAATCTCTGTAATTCCTGAGAGTTAATTTTTTTACAGCTGCTGATTTAACGCCCTTCGCTTTTTTTATCAAAACAGAATCTTCTATATGTCTATGCTGTACATTTTTGCTCTTAAGCCTATAAACTCTTTCATTATTTTACCATTATTTTCATCTTTAATAAACCCCAACTTTTTCATATTGAGCTGAGCAATACCATAGGGGTTATTGAGGGGTTAGCCAGAAGAAGACTTATAAAAAAATTCGCGTTAAAAAAGCGAAGTAAAATTCAAGACAGCAACCCTCCACTATAAGAATGAAGAAGACGAACGTATTTGCAGAAAATTCCACAAAAAACGTATTTTTAAGACTTATAAAAAGTCGCGTTAAAAAAGCGAAGTAAAATTCAAGACAGCAACCCTCCACTATAAAAATGAAGAAGGTGCAGAAAGTTCCACAAAAAAAAAATAATTATAAGACTAATAAAAAAAAGTCGCGTTAAAAAAAGTGAAGTAAAATTCAAGATGGCAACTCTCCACTATAAGAATGAAGGAGGAGGTATTTGCAGAAAGTTCCACAAAAGAACTATTTTTAAGACTTATAAAGTTGTGCAGAAAGTTCCACAAAAAAAAAATAATTATAAGACTAATAAAAAAAAGTCGCGTTAAAAAAAGTGAAGTAAAATTCAAGACGGCAACTCTCCACTATAAGAATGAAGGAGGAGGTATTTGCAGAAAGTTCCACAAAAGAACTATTTTTAAGACTTATAAAAAGTCGCGTTAAAAAAAATTTAAGTAAAACTCAAGACGGCAACCCTCCACTATAAGAATAAAGAAAGCGCATGTATTTGTAGAAAACTCCAAAAAAAAAATAATTTTAAGACTTACAAAAAAGTCGCGTTGAAAAGCGAAGAAAAATTCAAGACGGCAACCCGTTTAAAATAAAGAAGAAAAAACTTATAAAAACGCATTTTTATTGTTAAATATTGAAAGGAATAATTTTGAATATAACTTGCAAAAATCAAGATTGTAAATATGTATTTTTTGACTTATAAAAAGTCGTTAAAAAAAATCGAAGTAAATCAGGACGGCAACCCGTTCGAAATAAAGAAGAAAAATGAGTCTCGTGTCGACCCACACTAGTAACTTCCCATTTATATACATATTTACCTAAGTGGTGGGTGATAGAGTATGTAATGTCATAACTTTGGGTTTTTGGATAATCAGTATATAGGTAAGTTAAGATATAGAGATATATATATATATATATATTTTGTACTTTTTTTTCCTAAATTTTCTCGGTATAGAGGTAGGTATTAATTATTTAAGCCAATTATTTCAAAACAGACTATTGGCTAAAAAAATCAGGGGAGTGTGCTTAGAAAAAAAAACATGGTTTTAAAGAATATTAAAAAGGAAAATTAAATGTCATATACAAAGTTTCGATTTTGTAGCAATTTTGAGTGTAAGAATTTTTCGAATTAAAACATTTTTGAAAAGTTGTTTCTTGCAACATTTTGATTCTTAGCTCTTTTATGGGTGGTTTTAAAAATCTCAAAATTACACAACATTTAGGTGGTATAGGTATGTATATATATTTGGTAGAATTTTGAAACCGATATCATTGTTTGTTTTTCAAAAAATTTGAGTTGAAAAAAATTTGTTAAGAATTTTTAATAGTTTTTGTTCCAGTTTTGTTGCTCTAAAAAAAACTGTTTATTGAATTTTTTTAAAAAAAATTATCAGTTAGTAGTAAGGATTAGCGGGTCCACAAAAAAACAAAAAAATTCGCGATAGTTACGTTCATGTTAAAACCGCACAAAATTTTCGTTTAAAACCCAAAAATCACGTTTAAAACATAAAATTTACGTATAAAACACAAAAATTCGCGTTAATTACGTTCATGTTAAAAACCCACAAAATTTACGTTTAAAACCCAAAAAATCACGTTTATTACGTTTTAGAATTCATGTTTCAAATTCAAAAATTGTGTGAGTGTAACTAGACAACGCCTCATATGATTGAAGAGAGAAAGAAATATTTGAGTAGAAACACATCCTTTTTTTTGTATTGTTTTATTTTATTTGATTTATTTTTTCCTTAAGATATAAAATACATTTGTCTTTTTATTTAATCAAGTTTACATTTCATTTTCAAGATCTATCCGATAATGACCCCAAGCAAGTGTATTAATATTATTACTACATATAAACCTTTTATCATCGGAACAACTTAAACTTAATTTGTTTATGCATTCAGTATATATAGTATGTTGTCTAGATCTGAAATTCAACATTTTACTATAGAAATTTTTTTTGTGTAGCAAGCAATATCTGTTATTCTTTAGAGTTAATTTTTTTACAGCTGCTGATTTAACGCCCTTCGCTTTTTTATCAAAACAGAATCTTCTATGTCTATGCTGTACATTTTTGCTCTTAAGCCTATAAACTCTTTCATTATTATACCATTGTTTTCATCTTTCATAAACCCCAACTTTTTCATATTGAGCTGAGCAATACCATAAGGGTTATTGAGGGGGTAGTCAGAAGTATCAAATTTATCTGCAATATCATTTTTTATATCATTATAAAAATCATCTTCCTTATTTGATAGATAAAGGAATCGGTATCCATGTAAGCTAGTTGAAGGCTATCAGTAAATTTAGGCTTCATGTAAGCATAATTAAAGTCGTACATTTTATACTTTGAAATCTCTATAACGCAAAAGCCTAAGTATACAGGCTTATTATACACAGTGTGAATACGGTTCAACTGAACAGCAGCCATGGTTTCGGTAAATTCTAAAATGCTATGAAAATTAGGTTTAGCTATAAGAGCGCGACAACCAAGGTGTCTTCCATTACTTTGTATTGAATCCTCAATTCGAACATCTTTTCATACAGCGTAACACAGAATGGGAGATCATTATGATCACCATGTATTTCTATTGGGTATTCAAGATCAACTTCTTATACATAACCAATGTTTTAATTTGAAACAAGCCATTGTTTAATGCTAGATAAATCGGTAGGAGGTTCAATCCATTTAATGTCTGAATGAGGAAGGTAGCCCAACCGTATAGGTTATTAGCATCCAAGTACATTAAATAGTCAGAAGGTTTATTCAAATCATAATTATTCATATATTTATTATTTGCCTTACAATGTCGCAAGCTACACTGTGTAAAACCTCCTCTTATCCCCTTAGCAAAAAAGTTGTACATGTTAATATCCGTCAAGAGTTCAAGCTTGACTTCTGTGTATTTCAACATAGCAGCACACGAAAAACCTGGTAATGTATAGTAGTGGCAGGGATATTAACCATAAATTGATCTAGAATCAATTCTGAATTTTTCAAAAATATTTGCTAAAATTAAGACGTCAGTAATCAAATAGTGTTCAAGATATTCTCTTAAACTGCTACATTTAAAATGTGACCAAACTTTTTCAGCGTGATTATAATCGTCTTAACTACAATCCTCTTCAATCAAAGAATTTCTAAATGATTCGATTGGAGGGAGCTCCTTATCACTTAATTTTTCTATAGAATTTAAATAGTCATAGCAGAAAACACCCTTAAGAGTCAAAAGTTTAATAGATTCTCTATCTTTAAAAAATGTGGATAATATTTGAAAATCGTTTTTTTCATTAAGTGTTTTTGCTATTTTATCAATTCTCGATGGTAAAAATCTATATGAGTCTAAGAACCGTGATTCTAGAAAATCTTCTTGCTCCCTATTTATTAATATTTTTTTTGATATTGATATATATTTCTCTTTATTGAGAGGAATAATTTTGATATCTCCTCTGATATTACCCAGCTCTTGTATGAATAGATGAGAATCATATCCAGTTAAGTTATGGAAAAAATGGGTATGAATTTAGGAACCCTATAGTTTAAGTTACAATTTGAATGCGCTGCTCCTCTGTTTTTCCCCGTTAAATGGTCATGACCACGTACCTTTACGCCATCCCACAAACATGGCAAATAGTCTCCTTCTTATAATTTTCTTCGTCAACGGGTGTCATAATCTTGCTAATCTTTTTGCTTAAATGGTTTCTATGAATTCGCTTCGAGTCTTCAAACAAGCTAGTTATAAAAACTTTGATACAATCTTCACCTGTATATAAAATAGATATATATATATTATAATTGTCTATACCTATATATAACAAGTACGTTATGAGATTAAAATTAAAGATCAAATTAACTTACTGGTGTATTTGAATAGTTTGTTTAGAGATGGATCAAATGAACATTTGGTGGAGTAAGAAACGGCTATCGGGACATGCTTTTTAATCGATGTAGTCGTTGACTTTGAGGGATCTGGTTGGCAGCTAGTAATATCCACCAGCATACATTCGAAATCTGCATAGATGCAAAAAGGCACTTCGAGTGATCTTGATTGATGTTCAAACTCTAGAATATTATTTGTTTCATCTGATAGGGTTGTCACAGTTCTGTTACATTCAGTTGCATGCTTCTCAAATCCTTTATCCGTGTTAAATGTCTGCAAACATGAATTACACATTCTAATTGCTCGCTTGCCGTCAGTCATCTGACTCCCTAGCAATCTAGACATATTTTGTATCCAAACATAGTGGTTCCAATCGTCATTGCTTATGAGCAATAAATTAATATGTTTTTCTCTTTTGTCTACATCTTTAGAATTATAGTAAGGACCCACAACTCTATAATTTTCTCCAGCTCCATGCCTATCAACTCCAAAAACATTAACACTAATTGAAGGGTTAAGAGTTTCAAAAATCGCATATCTCTGAGAGTCAAGGGGAAATTTAAATTTGTGAAGTTAATGTGTGTTCCATTATTTAAAATAATCATTTCGTTTTGAATGTTTTCAATCTGATAGCTGATTGGATCATATGTATTTACATCAACGGGGTAAAGAGCTGATATGACTGCCCATTTAAAACATAATTCATCACTATTTATTACATTGACACATGCCTTTTTCAATTTAATATTTGTCGGCAGGCTCAAATATCTTGAGCCCTTTGTAGGGTCAAACTCATAAATATTTATTTCAATATGTTTTATACACAATAGTGCCCACCCAGAATCTCTCTCCTGAAACTCTTCACTTTTAATCTCAATAGCTTTAAACATATATTTTAGTATATCTTCCAAGTTATCACCTTGGAGAGCTATCTGCATCGGACAATTAAAAGATTTTAAACTTATCTCTGTTTTTTCTGCTGTTTCTTCTTCTTGAACTGACACATATTTGACAAACTCAGCGAATAGTTCTATACTAAACTTAATACATCCTTTAATTTCAATAGAGTTTTGAATTAATTGTATTATATCAGGTTCACATTTTTTTAGAAATTTATCAATATGAATAGCCCCCTCATATGTGCTGTCTAAAAAATAGGTTTCCACTTTACCTCCAAAACACTGTCTAATTGTGCTAAACGGTGGATTAATAACTGTTATTCTACTTTTTCTCTTAGGCTCATTGGTTTTTATGTGATGTGACCATTGAAGCATTTGATATAGATGGAGAGTCATCATAAGTTTCCCTTCGTTTTCTCTTATGTTTATTAGTTCTTATGTGATGTGACCATCCAGAAGTACTCACATCTTTTTCACAACTTTCACATTCACGTTTTTTCGAAGCTTTTGAAGTAGAGGGAGAGTCATCGCTAGATACGTCTTGGTTTCTTTTGTTTTTAGCTTATCGGTCTCAGTCGAAGGAATATCAGAAGGAATGTTAATATGATGTTTACGAACGTGTCTAGTCATTGAATCCTTTCGCGTATATGTTTTTTCACACTGAGAACATTCAATCTTATTATTACTATGAACATTTTCGACATGTCTCTTAAAAGAATTTGAATGAGTAAATTTAACACTACATACGGGGCAGACGAAATTCTCCATTATATTGTATTAAATTAATAGTTGTATAAATTGTTAAACACACACTTGTCCTGAAGCTTTTCTGCGATATGAATATTAGCGAGTATTTTTTTGTAGATTTTATTTAATAGGTATAAATTTTTTAAAATTCAATCAACGACCGATATTGAAAGAGATGTTTTCTACTCACGCTATGGAATAAGACTATTATTTAATAGTTTGATTATATAACATCAATTTTTATTTTTATAGAACAAATACAAAAAAATCCTACCTATAGCCCCGTATACTCTTACGAGCGAACATAGGAGTTTAACTCCTATGTCCTCTTTTATTGTAAGCAACAACAAGAAAAATGATCATAAGGGAATGAACCATATTTTTATCATCCAAACAGGGAGGTATCATAGGTGTGTATTGATTTTTTACTTCGTAGTCGACATATAATGTGGGAGTTTTCTTTTGATCTACACACACACGCAATTCACTTGTTTGAACATGAAACTGTTAAGCGTAGGGGGAGGATCTTCTATTATATCTATTATAATCCCTCAATATCATACAAACTGTTACGTTATAAAGATTATTGTGTGTGCGTGTGTAAGTCTATATGTGAAATTTTTACAAGAATATTGAGAGGGGATTCTTCTATAAAAAGGAAATCATTTGTAGATGTTCAGTATAGTTGATTTCAAAGAGCTACCCAGCCATCATAATCTAATATTATCTATCATGTTTTTCGATGAAACTGAATTTACCACTTTGAATGTGGATGATTTTGCTGCTTTAAATGCCAATTCGTTAAATCAGAACACTGGTTACAAGCCTACGAAGAAGTTATCCGAGTTAGACATGGGGCCCAAATACACCATTTATGTCTTGCGAAAGGTTAAAACACGTTGGAGTGATCGGATCGTAGTAGATCTAGGAGAATATACGGTGGGTTAAAATTCTTCTTCTTCTATTTGTATATATAATTAATCTGATGTTTCCTTTTTTTATTTTTGTATAGGGGTTTCTACCAATACGATTTTCGAAGCTATTACATCCAGCTTAGAAGTAATTGGCGGAGGCGGATATGTCCTAGAAATAAATCGTCAAATAGGATCAACGTACGAGATTAATTTCAGCAAATTACAATATTTTTTTTATTTATACACTTAATAAGCATAGAATTACTGATAGTAAAACAGTTCTTATCACCTTAATAAATACAAATAGAACAATAAATATTAAATATTTTTAAACTTAATTTATTTCTCTAATTATTTTAAAGAATTTTATTTTTTTCGATCCAAGAGTTATGTTCTAATGAGAATCCTAGCCATTTTACAAAAACTTTGTTCCCTCTTGTTTGTAGAATCTTTTCAAATAAAAATACATCTGAACATGAAGCTCTCAACAGTTCTGCTTCATAAAAACCACCTTGTCCTGGTTTACCTTGATAGTCTTCGAGAAGATATGTGACAGGTGATGTTGTTTGGACTTTTCTTATTTTAAAAACCTCAGTTTGGTGTGTAGCCTTTTTCAAATGCATGTTTATACTTGCTGATTCTAACTTTATCGCAACTTTGAATTTTCCCTTACTTACTCCTTCTTTCTTTTTTTTTGAAAAGTGATAATAAGGACTTTGAATTTTTCTTGCTTACATCTGCAGGTTTGCATTTAATGGTTCGGTGGTAAGAATGATTATAATCATAAAGTATTTTTTTATAAATGTTTATCCACTTGTAGCTGCCATTGAAACTAAATTCTTTCCACATTTTTTCCTTGAAGGTTCTATTAAATCTTTCAATAATTGAAGCCTTTAATGTACTGAATGTAGAATAGTGATTAATTTTATGTTTTTCCGTCAAACTTTTAAAGATTGTATTGAAAAATTCTTTTCCATCATCAGTCTGCAAGTTTTTCGGAATCCTAGAAGAATTGTTGAATATTTCTCCATTCCTCTTGAAATAGTAATACCCTTTTTGTTTTTCATTGGGATAACCCAGGCGAATTTTGAAAAAGTATCGATAACTGCCATCAAATAATTAAACCCATTGTTTTGATAGCTGTAAGGGATCACTTCAACCAGATCTGCTTGCCACAAGTCATCATACACCTTTATGCTGACATTTGAAATTTCGCCGTGTAAGCTTATGCAACTCTTCAACAACTTTTCGCTTAGTCATATTTGTAGTAAATGAATTCAACAAAATAAAATAATTCTTTTATTTTTTTTTTTTTTTATATTTATTTCAATCTTTTATACAACAACATCAATTTCTTAATTCTTATTTCTATAATATAGCAAGCACAAGCATCCGGTCCTTCTTTACATTGATTTGATGCCCAACAGCAATTAGAGTAATGATATCCGTGAATAGTTTCAGTGTTTCTATAATATAGCTAGCACAAGCATCCGGTCCTTCTTTACATTGATTTGATGCCCAACAGCAATTAGTGTAATGATGTCCGTGAATAGTTTCAGTGTAATATGCGTTATCGAATCTTTAAAGCAGGGAAATACAATTAAAGAACTCTTCGTGATGTTCATCTAATATTTCTTCACGATTTGTTTTTAAAAAATCACTAATGTTTTTTAATATTATTTCTGAGTCCATTCTTAAAGATATTGTGGCTGGGACAGTTGAATGCCAACTGACAAATAATGTTTTCTTTTTTGTAAAATAGGAATTAAAGTAAAATGAAATATATTTGTAACACATACAAAAATAAAACTGTAAGACTATTTTTTTTTTTTTTTTTTTTTTTTTATTTGTGCGCGCACTAAAGGGGTTGTGACTACCCTTAATATGTTGAACACAGTGCGAGCTTTAGGAAAATAGGGAAGGATTTAAGAGGAGGAACCGATGCACATTGGTTTTGAAGTTCTGAATATTAAAATGGGAGGGAAAGATAGAGTCGGGTAAAGCATTCCACATTCGCGTGGTGCGGGAAAAGAAAGAATCCCTGAACTTGACAGTACGTCCGAAGTTGGGCTCAAGGGTAAACTGATGGGCATTCCTAGCAGCGCGAGTATTACGGTTGAATTGTTTAAGGGGAGGAATGCAACTGGCTATTTCGCTAGAGCACTGTTTATGAAAATAACGATAAAATAACAATAATAATAAACATTGCGGCGGTGTTCTAGAGAAGCAAATGTATCAGTTATATTTCTTTCACCTATCATTTTCATAGCTCTTCTTTGAATTCTATCCAATAGGCTTAAATGGGTTATTGGAGCACCTGCCCAAACATGAGAGTTGTACTCGAGTTTTGGACGAATAAAGGCTTTATAGATTACAGCCAGATCAGAAGAGGAGAAAAATTTCTTGCATCGCCGAAGAAAACCTAAGCACTAAGCAGCATTTTTGGCGACGTCGAATATGCGGTCATTCCACAGAAGGTGGTCTGTTATACACATACCGAGGACTGAAAGCTTTTCGGTTTCCTCAATGCAAGTGCCACTCATGGATAGTGGCATGGGGGGTGGGTTTCTCTTAGACGACAGTAGACAGCATTGGGTTTTTGAAGCATTAAATTCCACTCGGTTTTTAATTCCCCATTGGACAATGCTGTCAAGATCGGAATTTAATGAGCTTATCATACGCTGCCGTTCAAGTTCCACATCCGAAGGACATGGATGTGAATCTGAAAACGAATATGAGAAACTGAGGGTGCTGTCATCAGCGAAACAGTTTAATGGATTAGACGTTTCAGACAGAAGATCATTTATGAATATAAGAAAGAGAGTCGGAGACAAAACGGAGCCCTGGGGCACACCAGCATTTATTTTGTGAATTTCAGACTTGAAACCGTCCAATACAACTTGTATTGAACGGTCCGAAAGGTAATTTCTAATCCAACGAAGAAGAGATTCATCGAAACCAAATGCGCGCATTTTCGATAAGAGAGCTTGATGCCAAACTCTATCAAACGCTTTTGAAATATCAAGGGCAATAATCTTACTTTCTCCAAAACGATGTAAAGATGTGTTCCACTGTTCGGTGAGATATACCATCAGATCACCAGTGGACCTATTGCTACGAAAACCGTACTGCCGGTCATTAAGAAGCTTTCGTTCCTCGAGATATTTCTTTCGCTGGAAATTAATCAGCGTTTCCAGATGGAAAAGCTTACGCAGTGGTTTTTCCAGCGTTGAAGAACACCTCTTCAGAACAATGGGCGGGATACTATCCGGGCCAGCGGATTTGTGTACGTCGAGATCTTTTAGAACTCTAGCAACTGCACGAGTGCGAAAGAAGATTTGTCCCATGAAATCATTTACGCTCTCAAGTACAGGAGGAGTCATAACACTTTCTGGCAGCGTCGAATTAACAGCAAACTGTGCTGCAAGCAAATTGGCTTTATCTATCGAGCTGACAAAAGGTGTATCGTTAAAGACGAGCGTTGGAACCGACGACGAAGTAGCATTTCGTATATTCTTTGCAAATGACCAAAAATTTTTACTACCTGTGGGACATTGTAGTATTTTTTGCCTTAATTTCTGGTCATGCAAAAATTTGGTTCGTCGAATATGAACATTACAGGTCTTTCTAGCTTGTTTGAACTTATTCCGGTTTTCCTCGGTAGGGTTGGCTTTATAACATCGGAAACTTACTTCTCTGACCCTAATAACCTCTTTACAGCTCGAATCAAACCATGAGTTTTCCTTGGGTTTGATAGATTTTACCCTATTCGGGATAAAATTTCTCATTCCACAAAGAATTAAATTTGTGATCATATCTGCACTGGCATCTACGTCACTATCGAGGAAGCATAGTGACCAGTTAAAGTTACTGAAGAAACCGTTGAGACCGTCCCAGTTGGCTTTCTCGTATTGCCAAACGGTTCTCGTTGGTACTTTCTCTTTAACTGAGTTTTGTTGGCACGAGAAATTAGCAGATATGACACAATGGTCTGATGAGCCTAGAGGCGAAAATACACTAATAGTGTATTTATTACGGTCAGAGGTAAGAAACAAGTCTAGTGTGTTGGCGGATTGACCTGCAACATCAGGGATTCGAGTTGGCTCGTTAACAAGCTGAGTCAGGTGGTTTAACTCAGCAAAGAGCTCAACATACCTTCCTTCGGGTGTTGTCTGGCCAGAAAAGCGAAGCCAACTAGAATTGTGTACATTGAAATCGCCCGCAATGACGATTTCAGTGTGAGGATAATGGGCAACAATTCTTAGGATGGAGTCGGACAGAGCATCAAATTCGTTAAAAGTTGAATTTCTGTCCAGATTTGGGCTCCGATAAATAAAACAGGAATGAATGATGTGCTTATTGACCGTAAATTTGAACCACATGAAGTTAAAATTTGTGTTTGAGCACAAACCATATTGTGGTTGAAGTTGGTACGCAACATCATTCCTTATATAAACAGCGAGACCGTGATGGGGAAAGAATAATGGCACTAAATTATAACCAGGCAGATTGAATTCCGTATGATCGGAGTTTTCTCCTACCTGAGTTTCACTCAGTGCCAAAACGGCTGGCCTGCTTTGTGCAGTATAGACGTATACAGCACAGAAATTCTGTCTAATCCCCCGAATGTTGCTAAAGTCGACTCTAAATTCACCCACCATTTCAATAAAAACAAAAACTAACTAAAACCAAATCAGACAATTAACTAAGATGAATGTCTAATCTTAATCCCAATTTGAACTTTACTATAACAAACTATCGCCAGTGTTATGCCTTGGCGACAGACTGCTACAGATCCGGCCCTGGTTACTAAGAAAAGACAAACACCTATTTATCTAATATCATGACAGCTTAATCTCTGCGAGCACGGTGAGGGAATACCTACACAATGCAACAGCAATTAAGCTTACACGACTGTGAGAGATAATGGGTAAGGAGAAGGAAGGAATTTACCGCTCTGTGTTATGATGATTTTTTTTTTTGTTTTTTCTGTTTTTCATTTTTTGTTTTTTATTTGGGCTATTGCACTGTGTTGATTGTTGTTGTTAATTTGGTATGCACAAGAACTAGCACTGATTTACATTGCACGACACGTAATGGGTATATATTTTTTTTTTTTTTGACTAACGTTAACGGGGTGGGGACAAAACTCTCACGAGACGTGTGCTGCCGGTGAGATGCAGCTCGGCATCTCGGCTCGGAATATTGAATATTCTTATTAATAACATTTGTATTTATGATTTTTTCCAATTGCGGTGGGAATATTTTTCTTTCTTCTATTAATTCCACAATTTTGTTTTCGACCTCATTATCAAGATACTTTTTGACAAATTCATCCATATAATTTTTAGGATCATGAATTTCTATACAAATGTTTATTTGATCATCAATATATTCTTTAGAGGCAGCTTGATGAGGCTTCTCAGGTCTACAAACGTTGTTTAAATATTTATTATCCATGTCAAAGTCACCAGATGGTAGTAGTTTAAATCCTATTCCTGGAGGACCTATGAGACCTCTGTTTTTTGGATGAGGTTTGAAGTTCCTACCGAACTTGTCAACGTTCATTGATTATATGTAAGGATTTTTGTTAGAATAATGCTAATATATAATATTTGATTCCTTCAGTTCTTCAATTATGGAAGTAACTTCATTCTGGTGGTTGTCGTTACCAGCATTTTTAGATGCTACTAAAAGTCTTAGTCTATCAACAAGTTCATTAGGATCATTCCAGTACACATATTCAATATTTTTATTTGTATATTTCATTTCACTTATATTATGAGTATAAGATCCTCCTTTTTTTCCTTTTTTAAGTCTAGCAACAAGGTCTTTAATCAGGTGGTTATATTTAACACTTCTATTACTATTTATTCGAGAAGTACTATAATGATTACGCATATGCGCATTAGTTTTTTGTAAGATTTTCCCATATTGTTCTAGGTCATCCCTATTATATATTTGCTTACGAGGATTTTTCTTTAGCATCAGTTCAATAAGGCCAGGAGTTCGAGCAAACATTTCATCGGCTATGATAATCTCATGATCATTCATCGCAAAGCTACATTTACCCATTTTTACAGATTGTGTACTAGCATCGAAATACGGACCATAAATTGTATCACGATTTGATTCTGACAAAAGTTTTTTAACTAACGAAGATGATTTATTAGGGGTAGCAAAACTCTTAGGTGTACTATAGAAAAAAGTATTATCTGGACTATTCAATTCTAGCGATGCCGAGGCTGTTTGTTCATGATCTTTTTCCTCAGCCTTTTCATTAAAAGATTTGAAATGCAGCTTACGACGTTCATATATTTTATTTTTGTCCTCTTGTTTGATCTCTTCTTTTTTAATTTGTTCCTTCTGATGTTGTTTTCATTCTTTTTTTTTAGTACTTCCAACCATTTCTTTCAAAGGATCAATAATGGGTTTTAAAGTATTTTCCAACTCAGTATCTCTCATCATTTGACCAGTTCTAAGTTGATTGTATTTGTTTTTCAGAAAATTTTTTGTTTTTATAAGATCATTTAATACTTTTTCATCCATTTTAATTTTCCAACATAGTTGACAGTGGAAAAAGGATATGTTTACTTTGATTTGTTTTTATGAAGAACAAGTTCCCCCAAACAGCGTTGGCATTAGAATGTGTTGCTTTATATGATAAATGCTTTATTTATAGTACTGCAATTTTACTGAAACTGTTTTTGTAACGATCTTTTTAAACACTTTTTTCTTTGTCTATAACCAGAAATCCAAAATCATCAGACCAACAGTATGAACACAATTTCTTAAATTGATTGAATGTCATAACAGAGTTTATATGATCTTTGTAAACATGCTTTAAATTCAATTGTCTCTAATTAAATGTTTTTGTATATGGGTATAGGACTGACATAAATAAAAACTGTCAACTCCATTATGACGACCCATGCAAAAATAATCTCTTATGTTATTTTGTTTCTGACATGCGACATCATCGAATATAAATATAGAATTAATTTTCTCACAATTATTCGAAAATTCATTATATTCCATTCCTTTTATAGATGTAATCAGTTTCTTCAGATATAGATATTTCGGTTGATGTAGTGATTTAGAGTAAATATAAATATTTTCGAACTTTAAACCGTGGGGGTCTAGAAGAATGCTAAGCATTACATTTGTTTTCCCACAGTTTGAAGGTCCAACTATAGTTCCCCGAATACTGTTTGGGAATAATGAGCCATGTTTTTTTTTTATTTCGACATTTGAATTAAAATTTTTTTACTTTAAGGACTTCGGACTGCTCTACAAAGCACATATTGATGACTAACAGCTTTCGCTATAAAACATATCATATTTATATGACTACATTCACATACGTTTCAACCTTCGAGTAGGAAGGTGAGATAAATTTAAATATGACTGAGTATAACCTTCAAACTCAATGTCATAATAAAAGAAAATTAATTTAAGGGGGGAGGACTTTTGAATACAGTTATAGACATATTACCATTTGAGCTCGATCCTCCTTCTTATAATTACTGTGGCTCTGGGACAAAATTGGAAGAACGCTTGCGTAGAGGAGATAAAGGAATTAATCCACTGGATGAGGCTTGTCGCTTACATGATATTGCATATTCTAAGAGTAGTTCTATCTCAGATCGACACGCTGCTGATAAAATTCTAACCGAACAAGCGTGGAAAAGATTCAAAGCAAACGACTCTTCAACCTCTGAAAAGTTAAGCGGGCTGTTAGTCACCAACATGATGAAAGCTAAGACAAAATTTGGTATGGGTAATAAGAATACTAAAAACAAAACTATAAGAAATTGTAAACCAAAAAAGAAAAAGTCTTGTAAAAAAAATATGTTTAAAAAGGCAATAAGTGAGATAAGAAATGCTTTTAAAAACAATATCAATTGTTGTGGCACAACATCTATGGGTAATATAGTTGTAGGGGCTATAAAAAATGTTATTAAGAAAAAACAACATATTCAAACAGCAAGGATAATTCCACTTCCAAAGAGTGGGGGTTTTCTTCCATTTCTAGCTCCAATTCTAGCTGGTTTATCGGCTGTCGGATCTTTAAGTGGTGGTGCTGCTGGTGTTGCAAAAGCATTGAATGACGCACGTGCTGCTTAAAGAACTTTTGAAGAAAACAAACGACATAATAAGGCTATGGAAGCGGTTGCCATTCAGGGGAAGGGTTTATACTTAAAACCATATAAAAATGGACTTGGTTTATTTCTAAATCCACCTAATACAAAAATCTAATTGATTTGCTACCTAATCGACCCCTAAATAATCATGATATTCTACGATTCGGAAAGAAACATCTTGAGCACTTTAGAGGAGTTTTTATGCGAGACTCATTACCGAAAGTATCTATATATAAGGAGTGCGGCGTTATAAATTTAGATGATGAAACTGGGATGGGTACACATTGGGTAGCTTATATTATAAATAACAAAAATAATATTATAAGGTATTTTGATAGTTTTGGAAATTTAAGACCACCAACTGAAGTAATTAACTATATTGGTAATCAAATAAATTATAATTTAATTAATTAATTAATTATATTCAAGAACAGGATTTTGATACATTTATATGTGGTCATTTATGCTTAAGGTTCTTATTTGAACAATGTAAGAATGTTTTTTAAAATAAAATAAAAATGAATAAAAAGATGTGAACAAATCAAAAATGTTTCATTTGTCTTTTAATCAGGATGTCGTCAACACTTACTTTAAGTGGGTATGAATCCACTCTCAATGCTGAGTATTTTCCACCTATTGTACTGAAATCTAATTATATATGTGGACTTATAGATTTCCAAACATATAACTAATAAACATATACCTAATGTTGATGAGTTTAATAACTTGTTGCATATAGGTGATAGTGTTATCTCGTTTCCTATTGGTTCATATGAGATAGAAGATATAATTAATCTAATACAAAAAAAAACTCATTGAAATTAATAAAAAAAAAAGTCTCAAAAAAAGCGCAATTAAAATCAAGGCTAACAACAACACCCTGAAATGTGAAATCTACAGTTCAGAAAATATCGACTTCTCTAAACCTAATTCTATTGGATCTCTTTACGGTTTTAGTAAGAAAGTGCTCCAGTCAAATATATTGCATGAATCAGATCTTTACGTCGACATAAAAAGAGTAAATGACATACGCATTGAATGTAATATCATAGAGGGGGCATATATTAATAATCAATTGGCTCATGTACTACATGAATTTGCGGTTAAAGTAAGTCCAGGCTATGAAATAATAGAAGTTCCGAGAAATGTTATTTATCTGCCTGTGAACGTCAAACGCATAACATCGTTGTGCTTAAAGTTCGTGGATCAAGACGAGAAGACATACATTTTAGAGGTGAAATAATAACAGTTCGATTACATTTACAGCCAGAACCATGATTGTATATAGTGATATTATAATCAACTCAATTCCATATAAAAACACAGTTGAAAATATTACATTACTCAATCAAGCTCCGAACTCGGCTGTGGTAACACATCGTCTTACAAAACAGAATCAAGAATTTTTACATTCATTGGGTTACATCGTTAGCCACTGAAAACAATCAGAAATATGTTGAACATCTTCCAAGATCCTGAGATCAGTGAAAGTACATATTTCTAAATATGAATACCATACTTATTCATCATATCAAAACAATTTTGAACGCAATGATATCATTCAGATTTGCATACAACATCAAAACCTTAATGTTCTTCCTTCAGAAAGTTTTTAATATGTGGAGGGATCACTATCAAAGTCAGATGGAAAAGAAATAGTCAACACAAAGCTTGTAAACAATGCAATAGATTTTCTTTTTGATTAAATACACTAGGAGCTAAATGGAAACGAAATCAACTACAATCGTAATGTCGGGATTACATCAACTCTTAAAAACTATCTATCTCTAACTAGAAATGAGAGCGATATGCTTTTGAATGCTCCTGGTCTCCTGATTCAGCTATTAATTTGAATCCATTGCGCTTTAATTATTGTATCCCATTGAATAAACTTTTAGGATTTGCTGAGGATTATAAAAAAAATATTCCAAATGCTCGACATGATCTTATTATGACTCGCGCTAGGGTAGACGAAAACGCACTTATCTCTCCGACCGATGAAAATGTTCAAGTAAAACTTCATAAGCTACAGTGGAAAGTACCCCACGTAACATTATCAGATTGTATGAAATTAAGTCTATACAAATTTATAAGTTAAAATAGTTTTATGAAAATTGCTTTCCGAAACTGGGATCTTTATGAATATCCCATGCTATTAAGCGCTGATCATCCCATCTGGAACGTAAGGACGACAACACAAATAGAAAAACCTCGATTTTTTGGATTCGCTCTGCAAACTGAAAAAAATAAAAACCTATCTGCGAATCCTACAACGTTTGATCATTGTAATCTATCAGACTTAAAAGTATATCTTAACTCTGATGTATACCCGCATGAAGATCTCAATGCTTGTTTGGAGAGAAACAGATATAGTTTGTTTTCCAAAATGTATACAGATTTTCAGAAAATGTACTATAATAAGATTACGACAGAACCTCTACTTTCCTGGGATCTATTTAAATCACGTGCTCCAATTTTTGTTATTAACTGTAGACATCAAAATGAAGACAGGGTCTATCGATATCCGCTTGGAGATGAGGACATCAAAACATATTCCTGCAATACTTCAGCTTACTGCCTTATGCTTCATCATAGAGTTATTGAATATAATCCACTTGATCAAGTAGTTACAAGAATTGTTTGAGAATTATATTTAAGAATAAAATATAAAACCGCTTAAATTATCAAAAAAAAAAAAAATATCCAATATACAATAATAAAATTTTATCATCATCCAAAACAAAAAATGAGTGTTTTTATTTTATTTATTTAAGACTTCTTTTCTATTGAAAAAAGAACCTTCGTTCAAAACATCATAAAAATACAAGGGGTTTCATATATCAATATCATTTTGTTACACTTTTTTTCAGTTTGCTATAGACTATACTCTTTTGCATTCTTTGTCTGTGACCAAAATTTATTGCTGACGCATCTGTAAGAGTACCTGTTGGGAAAATTCCTCTATAATTTTTACTATCTATTGAAACCAAACCATACCGCATCCTTAAAAGAAAACAAATTAAAAAGTTATCTTGACGACTGATCCTTTTTCGAATTTGTTTGACTATGACAAACATGGGTTCCTATAGACTATCCTCTTTTACATTCTTTGTCTGTGACCAACATTTATTGATGGCGCCTCCGTAAGAGTATTAGGATTTTCAGGATATACTGTACTGAACCGAGCTATCATTTTTTAATTCTTTGGCATTAACCGAATGTCGCATATACACCCTTAGAAAATTTTGATATCTAAAGGTATGGTCGGAATATAGTTGCGTAAGTTAAGATCTACCTTTTTTTTGTATACCTAATGTCGGAAACTATTCGACTTTGATCAAATGTTGCACAGATAAGACACCCTTAAAAATTGGTAGTTAAGTGTATAGTTGGAAAACTATTAAGGTATGTGTGTTCGGTAAGATCAACTTTTTTGTATAATTACTATGAACGTTTGTCCTTCTCATCATCAGTTTAAAGTCGTCAGTTGCTAGTTAAACATAAAAAAAGTAGAATGGAATTTACGAAGAAATATAATAATATTGAAGCTAAGGAAGGGGTCAAGCAGTGGCTTGATAATCTTAACAAAGCTTGGTGGGAGTTTTCAGAGGCCAATAAAGCGGACGAATCCAGCGTTCGAGATTTAAAAGCAGTATCACACTACATGGAAGCTCTAAGGATAAGGGCTGATGAAGGGGGATTCGATGTCAGCCACCTTCCACCGATATCAATATTCTTATTAAATTGCAAAATATAATTTATAACTTCATTATTATTCATTTATAAACATTAAAAAAATAAATAAATAATTTAAAAAAAAGAAAAAAAAAAACATTTGTTTAATTAATAATTTTCACTTCTTTCACTCAAATGGGTCGCTATGTTTTCATTTTTTTTGTTTGCTTGTTACAAGCAAGCTCATCGTATTATATGAGAAGCAAATTATTCTATCGAAATTTCGAGGGTTGTTTTTTTCATATTTTAAATTTTTTCAGATTGCCTCAGATCTATGTACCTACATTTGTACATGAGTACAACAATAATTTTTATAATATTTTTTTTTACAGATCTAATTTTCTTTTTTTTTTTTTTTCCTAGCAACTTTTTATTTTACAGCTCTAACCGATCCGCCAAATTGTCCAGACACCAAGTCGCTCAACAACTATCCACCCAATAAAGAGGCCGGCCACGTTTTTCGTGTTTCTAACGTGATTTTTTGGGTTTTTACGTGATTTTTGGGTTTTTTAAGTGATTTTTGGGTTTTTCCGTAAATTTTTGTATGAATTTCCAAATTGTCCAGACACCAAGTCGCTGAGCAGCTAACCACTCATCCACCAAATCAACAGGCCGGCCACCAAGCAACAAGCCACCAAGCCGCTGAGCAACTTATTCGCTGCGCCGCCAACTAACAATACCAATTTGAACCGCCAATCGGCCGCCAATGACGCCATTGTTGCGGCGATCGGCCGCATGTGGACCCGCTAATCCTTACTACTTCAGTTGTTTACTACGTCATTATAGGTAAAAAAAATAGACTTGTTTCGGAATCATTTTTTGTTCTTGAAATATTTGACACAAAAATTATTTTTCAGCTGTTTTTCTTAGTTAAAAAAAAAAGTGTCTGTTGTATTTTTTTTTAATATTTTCCTTTTTGGTATTGTGTTATTATGTGTTAATTAAAATTAGTCTGAAGTGAATATCTTATTCCGTTCTCGAGTTATTCCAGATAAATGACATTTTACATCTACTTTTTAAATTGCTGTAGTAAGAAAACGGTTTATTGAATTTGTTAGAAAACCTTTTCAGCACGTTATGACAATATTATATGTAAAATAAAATTCATCCGAGGTCGATATCTTTATTCATTCTCGAGATATGGTGGACAAAAAAAGTACCCCGAACGTACGTACATACACACATACAGACATCTTGCTAAAAACGACGAATTCTGATTCTAGAGACGTCAAAACGTGAAGATATGTCAAAATTTTCAATTTGACAAATCGCACCAATTACAATAACTTCCAATGGGAAGTTAAAAAAAGTTTTTTCTTGTAACATTTTGATTTTTAGCTTTTTAAAGTGCGGTTTTAAAAATCTCAAAATTACACAACATTTAGGTGGTATAGGTATATATTTTTGGTAGAAATTTGAAATCACTATCATTGTTTGTTTTTCAAAATATTTGAGTTAAAAAACATTTGTTAAGAACTTTTAATAGTTTTTTTCCAGTTCTTTTGCTCTAAAAAAACTGTTTATTGAATTTTTTTTATAAAAATTATCAGTTGTTTACTACGTCATTATATTTAAAAAAAATAGACTGGGTTCGGAATCATTTTTTGTTCTTGAAATATTTGAGACGAAAATTATTTTTCAACTGTTTTTCTTAGTTAAAAAAAAAAGTGTATGTTGAATTTTTTTTAATATTTACCAATTTGGTATTGTGTAATTATGTGTAAATTAAAATAAGTCTGAAGTGAATATCTTATTCCGTTCTCGAGTTATTCCAGATAAATGACATTTTACAGCTACTTTTTAAATTGCTGTAGCAAGAAAACGGTTTATTGAATTTCAGCACGTTATGACAGTATTATCTGTAAAATAAAATTTATCCGAGGTCGATATCTTTATTCATTCTCGAGATATGGTGGACGAAAAAAGTTCCCCAAACGTACGTACATACACACATACAGACATCTTGCTAAAAACGACGAATCCTAATTCTAGAGACCTCAAAACGTTAATTTATGTCAAAATTTTTAATTCGAAAAATCGCACTAATTACAATAACTTCCAATGGGAAGTAAATAAACTTATAAAAAAAAATAATTTTTATAGTTAAATATTGAATGGAATAATTTTGATATTTTCTGACTTATAAAAAGTAAGAGTACCTGTTGGGAAAATTCCTCTATAATTTTTACTATCTATTGAAACCAAACCATACCGCATCCTTAAAAGAAAACAAATTAAAAAGTTATCTTGACGACTGATCCTTTTTCGAATTTGTTTGACTATGACAAACATGGGTTCCTATAGACTATCCTCTTTTACATTCTTTGTCTGTGACCAACATTTATTGATGGCGCCTCCGTAAGAGTATTAGGATTTTCAGGATATACTGTACTGAACCGAGCTATCATTTTTTAATTCTTTGGCATTAACCGAATGTCGCATACACACCCTTAGAAAATTTTGATATCTAAAGGTATGGTCGGAATATAGTTGCGTAAGTTAAGATCTACCTTTTTTTTTGTATACCTAATGTCGGAAACTATTCGACTTTGATCAAATGTTGCACAGATAAGACACCCTTAAAAATTGGTAGTTAAGTGTATAGTTGGAAAACTATTAAGGTATGTGTGTTCGGTAAGATCAACTTTTTTGTATAATTACTATGAACGTTTGTCCTTCTCATCATCAGTTTAAAGTCGTCAGTTGCTAGTTAAACATAAAAAAAGTAGAATGGAATTTACGAAGAAATATAATAATATTGAAGCTAAGGAAGGGGTCAAGCAGTGGCTTGATAATCTTAACAAAGCTTGGTGGGAGTTTTCAGAGGCCAATAAAGCGGACGAATCCAGCGTTCGAGATTTAAAAGCAGTATCACACTACATGGAAGCTCTAAGGATAAGGGCTGATGAAGGGGGATTCGATGTCAGCCACCTTCCACCGATATCAATATTCTTATTAAATTGCAAAAAATAATTTATAACTTCATTATTATTCATTTATAAACATTAAAAAAATAAATAAATAATTTAAAAAAAAGAAAAAAAAAAACATTTGTTTAATTAATAATTTTCACTTCTTTCACTCAAATGGGTCGCTATGTTTTCATTTTTTTTGTTTGCTTGTTACAAGCAAGCTCATCGTATTATATGAGAAGCAAATTATTCTATCGAAATTTCGAGGGTTGTTTTTTTCATATTTTAAATTTTTTCAGATTGCCTCAGATCTATGTACCTACATTTGTACATGAGTACAACAATAATTTTTATAATATTTTTTTTTACAGATCTAATTTTCTTTTTTTTTTTTTTTTCCTAGCAACTTTTTATTTTACAGCTCTAACCGATCCGCCAAATTGTCCAGACACCAAGTCGCTCAACAACTATCCACCCAATAAAGAGGCCGGCCACGTTTTTCGTGTTTCTAACGTGATTTTTTGGGTTTTTACGTGATTTTTGGGTTTTTTAAGTGATTTTTGGGTTTTTCCGTAAATTTTTGTATGAATTTCCAAATTGTCCAGACACCAAGTCGCTGAGCAGCTAACCACTCATCCACCAAATCAACAGGCCGGCCACCAAGCAACAAGCCACCAAGCCGCTGAGCAACTTATTCGCTGCGCCGCCAACTAACAATACCAATTTGAACCGCCAATCGGCCGCCAATGACGCCATTGTTGCGGCGATCGGCCGCATGTGGACCCGCTAATCCTTACTACTTCAGTTGTTTACTACGTCATTATAGGTAAAAAAAATAGACTTGTTTCGGAATCATTTTTTGTTCTTGAAATATTTGACACAAAAATTATTTTTCAGCTGTTTTTCTTAGTTAAAAAAAAAAGTGTCTGTTGTATTTTTTTTTAATATTTTCCTTTTTGGTATTGTGTTATTATGTGTTAATTAAAATTAGTCTGAAGTGAATATCTTATTCCGTTCTCGAGTTATTCCAGATAAATGACATTTTACATCTACTTTTTAAATTGCTGTAGTAAGAAAACGGTTTATTGAATTTGTTAGAAAACCTTTTCAGCACGCTATGACAATATTATATGTAAAATAAAATTCATCCGAGGTCGATATCTTTATTCATTCTCGAGATATGGTGGACAAAAAAAGTACCCCGAACGTACGTACATACACACATACAGACATCTTGCTAAAAACGACGAATTCTGATTCTAGAGACGTCAAAACGTGAAGATATGTCAAAATTTTCAATTTGACAAATCGCACCAATTACAATAACTTCCAATGGGAAGTTAAAAAAAGTTTTTTCTTGTAACATTTTGATTTTTAGCTTTTTAAAGTGCGGTTTTAAAAATCTCAAAATTACACAACATTTAGGTGGTATAGGTATATATTTTTGGTAGAAATTTGAAATCACTATCATTGTTTGTTTTTCAAAATATTTGAGTTAAAAAACATTTGTTAAGAACTTTTAATAGTTTTTTTCCAGTTCTTTTGCTCTAAAAAAACTGTTTATTGAATTTTTTTTATAAAAATTATCAGTTGTTTACTACGTCATTATATTTAAAAAAAATAGACTGGGTTCGGAATCATTTTTTGTTCTTGAAATATTTGAGACGAAAATTATTTTTCAACTGTTTTTCTTAGTTAAAAAAAAAAGTGTATGTTGAATTTTTTTTAATATTTACCAATTTGGTATTGTGTAATTATGTGTAAATTAAAATAAGTCTGAAGTGAATATCTTATTCCGTTCTCGAGTTATTCCAGATAAATGACATTTTACAGCTACTTTTTAAATTGCTGTAGCAAGAAAACGGTTTATTGAATTTCAGCACGTTATGACAGTATTATCTGTAAAATAAAATTTATCCGAGGTCGATATCTTTATTCATTCTCGAGATATGGTGGACGAAAAAAGTTCCCCAAACGTACGTACATACACACATACAGACATCTTGCTAAAAACGACGAATCCTAATTCTAGAGACCTCAAAACGTTAATTTATGTCAAAATTTTTAATTCGAAAAATCGCACTAATTACAATAACTTCCAATGGGAAGTAAATAAACTTATAAAAAAAAATAATTTTTATAGTTAAATATTGAATGGAATAATTTTGATATTTTCTGACTTATAAAAAGTCATTTAAAAGCGAAGTAAATGCAAGACGGCAACCCGTTTAAAAAAAAAAACTTTAGTTTGCAAAAATTAAAAAAATACTCGAAACATTAATTATGAATGATCATTGTCAAAAAACCAATCGACTCAGGTATTGGGGAATATATAAAAAATGCAACAATGTTTAGACTTAAATTTTGAATTATGAACTTTGTTGATAGAAATAATCTCTTATACCTTAATCTTTTACCTTGTTATACCCTGAGCAAAATTAACAAAAGAAAAATTTGTTATGTATCAAAAAACAAAATTAAATTCATTGGGGCACATATAAATGTACATGGCAACATTTTTTCCGCAAAAAAGTACATCTAAGACTTATAAGAACAAGTCGCGTTAAAAAGCGAAATAGAATAATTTAAAAAATTAACTAACAACTATTTTCGTACTAGTTAAATATAAAGTTGTTTTCGATTACGACAGCGCACACGAACAGTGGCAACACTATTTTGTTAATTCGTACATGAAAAAAAAAAACAAATCAACGAGCAAACGAATAAATCTGATTATGTACATATATCGCGTTACACCAACTCGCAAAGTGTGTTAGTGCATATGAAATGCAAACGGACTTCGTTTTTTTTTTTGTGTTTGATTCTGAAATTTTTCTTTCCTCCCAGTAGGAAATATGCTCCTCAATGAAAAATTCATTGGTGAAATCCTATATGACGCATTCATGTGCAAAGAAAAAATGAAGAGAATAAACAACAACAAAAAAAACTTAAATGAATACACAAATTAACGCAATAATTTTTTCCTGATGTAAAGTAATGCATAAGTTCATGAGTTCGTTGTGTAAATCCACTCTTCTGCTTACGAGACGAAAAAACAGAGTTAGTTCCATATTTGATGAATCTACGCATGAAGGGTAATGCAGTTAGTCCATTCGGTTCATTGATGAGGGTTGATTGCGAAAAAAATATAAAACAAAGCTTTTTCTGGAAAAATAAAATTCACAATGTATTCATGCAGTGATATTTATAAGATTAGGTTAACATAATATTTCCATTACATTTTTTAAATGTAATGGACTCATTTTTAGAGAATCCTACAACGATGAACAGTTTTTAATTTGTAATAAAATCACTGTGTTTATGAAATTATGAAATTCATCTATTTTTTTTTTCAAGAAAGCATCACACCATAAGAACTTTTTTGTTAAGGTTACTGATGTAATCGCGCCCTCAAAGTACACTTAAATTAAAAGGTCAAAATTATTATAATGATGTCTGGTTGTCAAAAGTCTAAAAAGTTAGACAGAGACTTATTCATAGACTTCCGCCGACACCAGTTCTTTTTGCTATTACATTTATGAATTTGTACATTAGTTAATAAGTAATAAATTGCTGAATTAAATAGATCGTGTTATTGTAATATTGGATCGTATCATATTGGCGACGAGGATGGGATCATGGATGCTAAAGAAGTGCACGAAATTTTAAAATCTAACCAAGCATGGATGGAAACATTACTCAAGCAAACTACTGAAACCATGCAAAAGTTGTTGCAGAGTAATCCATCAACATCCAGCTCATTTCCAAAGTTTCGTCAAATCGAGCTTGAAAAGGAAACTTGGGATACCTACCTGTTCCAATTGAAACAACACTTTTCAGCAAATAACCTCACA
The DNA here is from genome assembly GCA_949320155.1 of Melangyna quadrimaculata. Classification (NCBI taxonomy): domain Eukaryota; kingdom Metazoa; phylum Arthropoda; class Insecta; order Diptera; family Syrphidae; genus Melangyna; species Melangyna quadrimaculata. The sequence continues at coordinate 327,011,969 of OX439483.1, forward strand.
GATGACAATTTGCAAAAAGCACATTTCCTATCATCATGTGGAAATCATATCAACGAGGTTCTCAACAAAATATTTGAAACTAATGATGTGAGTATACATACATTTAAAGATATTACCACGAAACTTACATCACATTTTCAAACAAATATCCACATACTCGCATCGAAATGCAAATTCTTAAGGCAAAAAATGACACCAGGACAATCATACGCCAACTGGATAGCAGAACTGAAAGGCCTAGCACGTGACTGTCATTTCATCTGTCCCAAAGAAGGCTGCAAGACTTCATATGCCGACAGTATGATCAGGGACATGCTTGTTTTCTACACTCCTCATGATCCTGTTCGCATCGCAGCAACCCAGAAAAAGAATCCAACTCTGGAAGAAATCGAGGACTTGGTGACTGCATACGAATCGACACAAATTGCATCTGCAATATTAAAAGGAAGCAGTACTTCCATAACTTCACCATCTGCAGAGGTTAACCAGCTCAATACACGAGGTCAGCACTCAAATAGCTATGCAAGTAAATCAAGCGAACAATTTTCTACCAGAAAATCTTGTCCGGGATGTTTTACGCACCACGACCGCAAGCAATGTAAGTACATTGAGTCGATATGCGACAATTGTAATCGCCGTGGACATCTCAGCAGTGTCTGCTTATCTGCACAAGGGGCAAGAACAAAATCACAAAATCGATCTAAGAGCCGCGGACGTAGGCCAAATAAAAAATTTAATAAAAGCAAGTGTAACAACACTGCCCATTCGATTATTAAAGCATTAAAGATAATGAACAAGTATTATCAGCAGAAAATTGTGTACAACTCGCTAAACCGGTTGAACAGGTTTTATCAATAGCTTCCCAAGTACAAGCATTGCAAAAAGACCGCAAAATTTTCGTATCGCTTCAAGTGAACCAACAGCCTATGATTTTTCAATTGGACACAGGTGCAACCTGTTCTTTAGTTGGACTTGATGGATATCACAGCCTTGGTAGCCCACATTGTGAACCGACAAACCGGACTTTAAAAGCTTATGGTGATGTGAGGGTTCCTGTGAAGGGGGTCACAAACGTTACAGTGACTTGGAAAAATAAAACATGCAGCTTGTCGCTTATGGTGATCAATAGCTCCCGTGGTGCCAACATAATGGGAATCGATTGGTTCAATGCATTTAATTGCAAAATTTTATTTGGTAAAGATTAGTTTGTGTCACAGATTTTAAGTGAAACGAGAGAAGAGCTAGAATCTGATGCAAAGATCCTCTGTGAAAAATACAAAAGCGTCTTCAGCCCGGAGCTAGGTTGCAGTAAGTATTTTGTAGGTCATCTCACACTTAAACCCAACAGTCAACCAAAATTTTTCAAACACCGACCCGTGCCGTTTGCTCTGAAGGATAAAGTTCGGAAGGAACTTGAGCGATTAATAGGCTTAGGAGTTTTCAAACCTATAGACTCCAGTCAATGGGCAGCACCCATAGTTCCTGTTGAAAAAACTAACGGCAGACTTCGTATATGTGGGGATTTTCGAATAACAGTCAATCCTCAGCTAATGATTGTTCATCATCCACTGCCCCGCGCCCAAGAACTGTTCCATAAAGTGCAAGGAGGAAAATTTTTTACAAAATTGGATTTCACTGACGCGTATCTACAGATTCCTCTAGACGAGGAGTCCAAGAAGTTGTGTGTCGTCAGCACTGAAATCGGCCTTTTGGAATATCAACGTTTACCATTTGGAACTGGAAGTTCTACTGGAATATTCCAACAGTACTTAGACCAACTGACTGCTGGCATTGAATTTTGTGGTGCGTATGTTGATGACATAATTTTATCTGGCCGAACTAATTCCGAACATCTACATAACCTTCAGATGATTCTCGAGCGACTTGAACGACATGGCTTGCGGTGTAATATTGAAAAAAGTCAATTTGCACAAAAACAAATGGAATACTTAGGCCATATAATCGACGCATCAGGTATTCGACCTTCCGATTCGCGACTAAAAGCTATCCAAAATCTTCCAAGGCCATCAAACATAAAGGAACTGGAAGCCTTCGTAGGAAAATTGAACTACTACAACCAGTTCATCGACAACTTTGCCCAGATAGCCGCTCCACTAAACAAATTGCGTTCTCCAAACGAACCTTTTGTCTGGGACAAAGAGCAACAGCGTGCTTTCGAACAGTTCAAAGACAAAATTGTGAGTATTTCCCGACTAGTACATTTTAGCAATGATATGCCAATAACATTGGCTACGGATGCATCATCGCATGGTATCGGTGCTGTCATCTCTCACGTCTTTCCAGACTCGACTGAGAAACTAATTGCATTTGCATCTAAGACTCTAGACGATTCACAAAGGAAATATAGCCAAATAGAGAAAGAGGCTCTTTCAATTGTGTTTGGCGTAAAAAAATTCCATCAGTATTTGTATGGGAGACAATTTGAGCTAATTACTGATCATCAGTCTCTTGTCACGATTTTCAGCCCCAGCAAAAAACTACCTCACATGACGATACAACGACTTCAGCGCTGGGCCATCACGCTAATGGGTTATACATATACCATAAGATATCGATCAACAAAGCAACATGGTAATGCTGATTGCCTATCGCGGTTACCTATAGGTCCTGACAAGGGATTTGATCAATCAGAAGAAGCGTGTCAAATAGATGAAACATCATCTCTAACGGTTGAAGATTTTCCTGTTGATTCTGCAGTCATAGCTAAGGCATCACAAGTGGATCCGACCATGCGCAAGGTCATGGCATATGTGCAGAATGGGTGGCCTACCGGGTTGCCATCAACTGATGAACATTTACAACCCTACTTTCGTAGAAAATTTTCTTTTACAATCCATTCTAATGTTCTTCTCTTCCACAGCGGAATCCCGAGAGTTGTTGTTCCGCCGCAGTTGCAGAAAAAGGTGTTAGATCTTCTCCATCAAGGTCATTGGGGAATCTCACGAATGAAACAAATTTCTCGCAGATACTGTTGGTGGCCCAACATCGATTATGACATCCAGAGATCCGTAACACAGTGTCATTCATGCCAAGCCAACTCTAATCAAGCACCCAAAGAATACACCAGCTGGCCGTCTACGTCGGATGTTTGGGAAAGAATTCATATTGACTTCGCTGGACCATTCCAGAAACATATGTGGCTCATTGTTGTGGACTCTAATTCAAAATTTCCGTTTGTTATAAATATGTCATCGACGACCTCACAAGCAACGATCAGTGCTTTACGATCCATTTTCGCATTGGAAGGGTTACCAAAAACTCTGGTTTCTGACAATGGCCCGCAGTTCATGTCAACCGAGTTTCAAAAGTTTTGCCAAAACAACTCCATTAAGCACTTGACGTCCGCACCGTTCAATCCAGAGTCAAATGGTGCAGCAGAGAGAATGGTGCGTACTTTTAAATCTGCACTTCTTAAAATTTTGGGAGATGTATCCAACTCTGACGAAGCGCTTGCCGTTTTTCTATCAACTTATCGGATAACGCCTGATGAAAATGGAAAATCACCTGCTGAAAAGCTACATGGACGACAGCATCGGACATTGTTATCAGCGATAGTTCCTGATAAACCAAATAAAAGAAAGTGTAAGAATCAAGCATCACTAACTCATAAATTTTCTCTCAATCAACAGGTATTTGTGCGACAGTACTTGCCAAAAAAGAAGTGGGTACCTGCTGTAGTAACAAAACAACTAGGAAGACGTATGTATCTTGTTGAAACGAACAATGGTTTATGGCGACGACATCAAAATCAAACTAGACCGCGCTTCGAAAAAAATAGTCCTGAAGTACACAAACCTCCAGTTTTGACGTTTTCACAGCAGGGACAAAGCAATACTTTCGTGAATGCTGAATCAACATTAAACCGACAACCTGAAGATATATTAGATGAATCCGACATTGAGATCTATTCGGAAAACAGCCAAGCTACAATTGATTTGGACACGACACCACCAGCAACACCAACAACACCACCAACACCACCAACACCAAAAACACCAACAACACCACCAGCGCCACCAATGACATCAGAATCGATACTACCGCATTCCAATCCATCTGATGACATTCCTGACAAGGTGCCAAGACCTGAAGAAGAAGCTCTAAGAAGATCTGATCGGCCACGTAAACAGCCGGTTCGATTTGCTCCAGATTAAGAGTGGGGATATCTGATGTAATCGCGCTCTCAAAGTACACTTAAATTAAAAGGTCAAAATTATTATAATGATGTCTGGTTGTCAAAAGTCTAAAAAGTTAGACAGAGACTTATTCATAGACTTCCGCCGACACCAGTTCTTTTTGCTATTACATTTATGAATTTGTACATTAGTTAATAAGTAATAAATTGCTGAATTAAATAGATCGTGTTATTGTAATATTGGATCGTATCAGTTACCATGGAAAAGAAGTTATGAATTCGACGATTCCCCGAGCGCAGTGATTTCATGTATCCTTTTTCTTTGACGAAATCATCACATCTCAGGAATCAGAATTTTCAACCAAGAAAAAGAAGTTATGAATTCGCCGATTCCACGAGCGCAGCGATTTCATATATCCTTTTTCATTGAATAAATCATCACATCTCAAGTATCAGTTTTTTTCACCAAGAAACTGAAATCATGAATTTCATGATTCCATGTAATCGGTGATTTCATTACAAAATCTTCATCGAGAATGGGTACACCTACTTACCTCCTAGGCCAAGCCCATGTTAAATTCATTAAAGGAATCACCAGAAAATTCATTGATGATACTGCCTTTCCTTGAGGAAAAAGCTACTTTTTCAGTAGCGATTTTTTGAGTATTTCCTACTGGGCTTCTTTTTTCTTAGCACAAGTAAAGACATACGTATATATGCGTATAAATTTTAAGATATTTATCATAGGTTTACAACAAAAATGAAATCAAAAAAATTATCTTAGCATGTATAGGTATATGTACCTTTGAGTTTAACAAGCGAGTGATAATAATGACGAGCTGCAGTTGATGATGATGATGACGATGTGCTGCTGATGGTGGTGGGCAGAGTATATCTAATAATGAGTAGGGACACTCTCCACACATATCCAATTCCAACTAACACAAATAAAAACTAAAACAAACAATAGGTGGGAGAAGTTCCAAACTATTAATTTTAATCCTTACGACAAATCACAAGTGTAAGAAAAATACACAATATGTTTTCCAAGCACTACACATGTAATCTCATTCGTAAGATATATAAATGCATCACTTTTTCATAAAATTTTTTAAAGGCGAGTTTTATTTTGCAATAATTATAAAGTTTACTTTTTATACTTGCAACTTGCAAGAAGTTTTATTAAAATTGTCTTTTAAATAAAAAGCAGGAATCTTTCTTTCTTTAGGAGGTCCAAACACCAACTGACTTTATTTAATTTATTCAATCTTAAAGATACCTAAAGGTACATAGAATGATCTTCAATCTTAAAGATACTTTAAAGATACATATACTCATGTGTACATAGAATGAGAATAAGATAAGAATATACATATGATGATAATAAGCTGACCGTTCATGTTCCCACAGTTCTATGGGGCATGTTTTTCTGTGCATTGATTTTTTATTGTCGGTTGAAGATGAAGTTTAAAGTAAACAACTCTTTATCGAAGAGTAAATGACACTTCATGATTAGTTGTTTTAAGAAATTGTTTATCGGATGAGAAATTTGAAATGACAGGATGTCATTATGATCTTTTATTTATAGTTTAATAAAGAATTTGTATTATCAGCAAATGTTATATTTGAAATGACAGAATGTCATTTCTGTCTTTGTTTTTAATGGTCGTTTGATTATCTTCATCATTTGTATGTAGTTCTTTGGACTTGTTAAGTAACATAACATAACTCGCCCCTCCTGAATATTCGAGTCCCTTCGAATTTTTCTAAATTTTATAATATATTTTATAACTATGTATAATATGATAAAAACAATAAAAGCATATATTATAGTACTTATGGTTTATCCCTTTTTTATATAAAAATTCGTGTATTTCATTCAGATTACTTAAATTAAAAACAGGTAAAACTTCTGTAAAATTGTTTGATAATATATTTAAATTTGGTATAATTACATTTGTTTTACTTTCAATGCGTTTTATATTATAATTGTCAATTTCGATTTCACATTTATGTATTTTTAATAAGTAATTACCTACAACTGGGTATGTACAATTATTGCATTTATTAAAGACTGTTGTATTTGCGTTTATTAACAATAAATTTCCAATATTAATTTCTTGAATGAGTTTATTCTTGAATTTCCTCGTTTTACAAGTTTCATAATTATTATTTTGTATTATGTTGGATATACATGCATCCACGGTTTTCATTTTTGGCATATAATTTTCTTCTTTGACGTTTTAAGAATTAATTCTCAATATCTTCAAAAAGACGTTTTAAGAATTAATTCTTAAAACGTCTTTTTGAAGATATTGAGAGTATTTAAGAAAACAAAAAAGCAAATTAATAGATTAAAAAATAGTCATTTGCCTGAAGAAGACTGTAATCACAGTTGAAACGTCGCATTTGGTTCAATTTTAAACAAATAAAAATAAACAAGACCTATAGCCCACGTAGCAGTCATATAATTTTGAAAGAGTGTTTTATTTCCTCATAATTTTCTAAAATACCTCTATGATTGGTACTTTTATGAGTTTGTTCTATAATTTCGAAAGCATGTTCTTCATTTAAACGATCGATTGCTAATTTGGTACATTTTATAAATTTTATATTTCTATCATTACCAAATAGTTGTATTATTTTCGTTTGTATAAAATTATATTTTTCAATTTCAGAGTAAATACCGATTGTTCCTTTTGTTTAATTTTGTCGAAGCAAATCATTTAAGTAATGTTCGTTTTTAAAATCCGTTTCTGTGATAAATATGATTTTATATTTTTTGTGAAGTATTTCGATGTTCTTATCTTTTGATTTCATGAGTCTTATTTGTGTTTTGTACTTATTTACAATGGATTCATTTATTTCAAAATGCTCGAGTTGATCTTCTCTACTTGTATGAACTTTTTCATTCTCACTGTCTATTTCAAATAAAGGATTAATATCAAAGTTTTCAGGCTTTTGTGTGATATCTTGATTTTCGATTCTACTTAAATAATCAGCTACTTTGTTAACCTTTCCTTTGACGTATTCAATGTCAAATTCATATTCTCTAACATTATTTTCCACCTTATTATTCGGCTGTTTGGTTCTTTTAAAGAATTTAACCATTTAAGTGGTTGGTGATCCGTTTGGACGGTAAATTTTCTACCATAAAGGTATGGCCTAAAATATTTAATAGACCAAACGATGGCCAACAATTCTTTTTCAAGAGTATGATAGTTTTTTTCATGTCCATTTAGAGTACGGCTTGCAAATGAAATGGGTTTTCCTTTCTGACTTAAAACATCTCCTAAGGCCAAATTACTAGCGTCCATTGCTAACGTACAATTAACATTAAAGTCGGGAAATGCTAATATATGAGGATTTGTAATTAATCGTTTTAATTTGTTAAATGATTCGATACAATCTTCATCGTTAGTATTATTTTTCGTATTTTTCTTTAAATAGTGACTTAATGGGCTTGCAATCATAGAATAGTTTTTAATAAATTTTCGAGAAAACCCAGTTAATCCAAGGAAAGATTTTATTTCTTTCACTGTTTTTGGTAACTGAATGTTATTAATTGTATGGATTTTGTTAGGGTTTGGTTTTATCCCTTCACTACTAATGACATGTCCTAAGAATTCGGTTTCTCTTGATAGGAAACAACATTTGTCAAATTGTACTTTTAAATTATACTCATTTAATTTACGAAAAATACGATTTAGACTTTCAAAATGTTCTTCTAATGAAGTTGAGAATACAAGTATGTCGTCCATTGTCCTCAAAACGTAATTCATCATCTGCTGAAAAGTAGCGGGTGCATTTTTTAACCCAAAAGGCATTCGGATAAATTCGACGACATCAAAATCAAACTAGACCGCGCTTCGAAAAAAATAGTCCTGAAGTACACAAACCTCCAGTTTTGACGTTTTCACAGCAGGGACAAAGCAATACTTTCGTGAATGCTGAATCAACATTAAACCGACAACCTGAAGATATATTAGATGAATCCGACATTGAGATCTATTCGGAAAACAGCCAAGCTACAATTGATTTGAACACGACACCACCAGCAACACCAACAACACCACCAACACCACCAACACCAAAAACACCAACAACACCACCAGCGCCACCAATGACATCAGAATCGATACTACCGCATTCCAATCCATCTGATGACATTCCTGACAAGGTGCCAAGACCTGAAGAAGAAGCTCTAAGAAGATCTGATCGGCCACGTAAACAGCCGGTTCGATTTGCTCCAGATTAAGAGTGGGGATATCTGATGTAATCGCGCTCTCAAAGTACACTTAAATTAAAAGGTCAAAATTATTATAATGATGTCTGGTTGTCAAAAGTCTAAAAAGTTAGACAGAGACTTATTCATAGACTTCCGCCGACACCAGTTCTTTTTGCTATTACATTTATGAATTTGTACATTAGTTAATAAGTAATAAATTGCTGAATTAAATAGATCGTGTTATTGTAATATTGGATCGTATCAGTTACCATGGAAAAGAAGTTATGAATTCGACGATTCCCCGAGCGCAGTGATTTCATGTATCCTTTTTCTTTGACGAAATCATCACATCTCAGGAATCAGAATTTTCAACCAAGAAAAAGAAGTTATGAATTCGCCGATTCCACGAGCGCAGCGATTTCATATATCCTTTTTCATTGAATAAATCATCACATCTCAAGTATCAGTTTTTTTCACCAAGAAACTGAAATCATGAATTTCATGATTCCATGTAATCGGTGATTTCATTACAAAATCTTCATCGAGAATGGGTACACCTACTTACCTCCTAGGCCAAGCCCATGTTAAATTCATTAAAGGAATCACCAGAAAATTCATTGATGATACTGCCTTTCCTTGAGGAAAAAGCTACTTTTTCAGTAGCGATTTTTTGAGTATTTCCTACTGGGCTTCTTTTTTCTTAGCACAAGTAAAGACATACGTATATATGCGTATAAATTTTAAGATATTTATCATAGGTTTACAACAAAAATGAAATCAAAAAAATTATCTTAGCATGTATAGGTATATGTACCTTTGAGTTTAACAAGCGAGTGATAATAATGACGAGCTGCAGTTGATGATGATGATGACGATGTGCTGCTGATGGTGGTGGGCAGAGTATATCTAATAATGAGTAGGGACACTCTCCACACATATCCAATTCCAACTAACACAAATAAAAACTAAAACAAACAATAGGTGGGAGAAGTTCCAAACTATTAATTTTAATCCTTACGACAAATCACAAGTGTAAGAAAAATACACAATATGTTTTCCAAGCACTACACATGTAATCTCATTCGTAAGATATATAAATGCATCACTTTTTCATAAAATTTTTTAAAGGCGAGTTTTATTTTGCAATAATTATAAAGTTTACTTTTTATACTTGCAACTTGCAAGAAGTTTTATTAAAATTGTCTTTTAAATAATAAGCAGGAATCTTTCTTTCTTTAGGAGGTCCAAACACCAACTGACTTTATTTAATTTATTCAATCTTAAAGATACCTAAAGGTACATAGAATGATCTTCAATCTTAAAGATACTTTAAAGATACATATACTCATGTGTACATAGAATGAGAATAAGATAAGAATATACATATGATGATAATAAGCTGACCGTTCATGTTCCCACAGTTCTATGGGGCATGTTTTTCTGTGCATTGATTTTTTATTGTCGGTTGAAGATGAAGTTTAAAGTAAACAACTCTTTATCGAAGAGTAAATGACACTTCATGATTAGTTGTTTTAAGAAATTGTTTATCGGATGAGAAATTTGAAATGACAGGATGTCATTATGATCTTTTATTTATAGTTTAATAAAGAATTTGTATTATCAGCAAATGTTATATTTGAAATGACAGAATGTCATTTCTGTCTTTGTTTTTAATGGTCGTTTGATTATCTTCATCATTTGTATGTAGTTCTTTGGACTTGTTAAGTAACATAACATAACTCGCCCCTCCTGAATATTCGAGTCCCTTCGAATTTTTCTAAATTTTATAATATATTTTATAACTATGTATAATATGATAAAAACAATAAAAGCATATATTATAGTACTTATGGTTTATCCCTTTTTTATATAAAAATTCGTGTATTTCATTCAGATTACTTAAATTAAAAACAGGTAAAACTTCTGTAAAATTGTTTGATAATATATTTAAATTTGGTATAATTACATTTGTTTTACTTTCAATGCGTTTTATATTATAATTGTCAATTTCGATTTCACATTTATGTATTTTTAATAAGTAATTACCTACAACTGGGTATGTACAATTATTGCATTTATTAAAGACTGTTGTATTTGCGTTTATTAACAATAAATTTCCAATATTAATTTCTTGAATGAGTTTATTCTTGAATTTCCTCGTTTTACAAGTTTCATAATTATTATTTTGTATTATGTTGGATATACATGCATCCACGGTTTTCATTTTTGGCATATAATTTTCTTTTTTGACGTTTTAAGAATTAATTCTCAATATCTTCAAAAAGACGTTTTAAGAATTAATTCTTAAAACGTCTTTTTGAAGATATTGAGAGTATTTAAGAAAACAAAAAAGCAAATTAATAGATTAAAAAATAGTCATTTGCCTGAAGAAGACTGTAATCACAGTTGAAACGTCGCATTTGGTTCAATTTTAAACAAATAAAAATAAACAAGACCTATAGCCCACGTAGCAGTCATATAATTTTGAAAGAGTGTTTTATTTCCTCATAATTTTCTAAAATACCTCTATGATTGGTACTTTTATGAGTTTGTTCTATAATTTCGAAAGCATGTTCTTCATTTAAACGATCGATTGCTAATTTGGTACATTTTATAAATTTTATATTTCTATCATAACCAAATAGTTGTATTATTTTCGTTTGTATAAAATTATATTTTTCAATTTCAGAGTAAATACCGATTGTTCCTTTTGTTTAATTTTGTCGAAGCAAATCATTTAAGTAATGTTCGTTTTTAAAATCCGTTTCTGTGATAAATATGATTTTATATTTTTTGTGAAGTATTTCGATGTTCTTATCTTTTGATTTCATGAGTCTTATTTGTGTTTTGTACTTATTTACAATGGATTCATTTATTTAAAAATGCTCGAGTTGATCTTCTCTACTTGTATGAACTTTTTCATTCTCACTGTCTATTTCAAATAAAGGATTAATATCAAAGTTTTCAGGCTTTTGTGTGATATCTTGATTTTCGATTCTACTTAAATAATCATCTACTTTGTTAACCTTTCCTTTGACGTATTCAATGTCAAATTCATATTCTCTAACATTATTTTCCACCTTATTATTCGGCTGTTTGGTTCTTTTAAAGAATTTAACCATTTAAGTGGTTGGTGATCCGTTTGGACGGTAAATTTTCTACCATAAAGGTATGGCCTAAAATATTTAATAGACCAAACGATGGCCAACAATTCTTTTTCAAGAGTATGATAGTTTTTTTCATGTCCATTTAGAGTACGGCTTGCAAATGAAATGGGTTTTCCTTTCTGACTTAAAACATCTCCTAAGGCCAAATTACTAGCGTCCATTGCTAACGTACAATTAACATTAAAGTCGGGAAATGCTAATATATGAGGATTTGTAATTAATCGTTTTAATTTGTTAAATGATTCGATACAATCTTCATCGTTAGTATTATTTTTCGTATTTTTCTTTAAATAGTGAATTAATGGGCTTGCAATCATAGAATAGTTTTTAATAAATTTTCGAGAAAACCCAGTTAATCCAAGGAAAGATTTTATTTCTTTCACTGTTTTTGGTAACTGAATGTTATTAATTGTATGGATTTTGTTAGGGTTTGGTTTTATCCCTTCACTACTAATGACATGTCCTAAGAATTCGGTTTCTCTTGATAGGAAACAACATTTGTCAAATTGTACTTTTAAATTATACTCATTTAATTTACGAAAAATACGATTTAGACTTTCAAAATGTTCTTCTAATGAAGTTGAGAATACAAGTATGTCGTCCATTGTCCTCAAAACGTAATTCATCATCTGCTGAAAAGTAGCGGGTGCATTTTTTAACCCAAAAGGCATTCGGATAAATTCGAAATGGCACATAGGAGTAGCAAGTGCAGTCTTCTCTATATCGTTGTCATCCATTAAAATTTGGTGAAAACCTTTGGCTAAATCCAAAGTCGAAAAGTATAGTGAACGACCTAGCTTATCCAAAAGGGATTCCATATTTGTAATCGTCTATAGCCAACTCATTAAGTTTACTATAATCAGTTACGGCACTCCATTTTTTTTTTTTCCTGTGAATTATCTAATTCCTTTTCTACAATCCACAAGGGTAGTACCAAGGTGATTTACTTGGTTTTATTATACCTTGTCTTAAAATTTTTACTTATTTGTCTTTCAATTTCTTTTTCATGAATTTGTGGGTAACGGTATACCCTAGAATATACTGGTTTATTTGAACTGGTGTTGCCTATCTTGGTAAAAAGTTTTCCTATTTTTTCTTAAAAACATTTCGATTTGGTTTTTCTCTAAGCTATTTAGATCTTTGTTTAAAAGATTTTCTATTTCAAAATTATTTTTTTCTAAAATGTGTTTTTGGTCAAATTCAATTCTGTTCCTTAATCCAGTATCGATTTTTATTCTGGAACCTCTTACAATTATTTCATTCGTATCATAATCGATTATTGCTTTCAGAGGGACTAACAAATTATTTCCAATAATACAGTCGAATGGTTTATTACTGAGATTTGTAATCTTTACAGACATTTTTTTTGTTTGGTCTTTAAATTCTTTTGGTAAATAAACTATAACTTCTTGAGTTATTTTGATTGGACCTGTGAGTGTATTCAAAATTATTGTTTTATATAGGTTTTGAAGGTTACCTAGTTTTCTAAAAATATTGAAGTCTCCTATTGTTGTTGCTGCTCCGTTATCTATGAGGCATTTAATTCGAGTATTTTTGAAGGTAAAAAAAAAATAAATAAATCGGGTGGCACAACGGCTCATGAAGAACCAGGGCCTAGTGACTAACAACTCGCAACCATTCCTGTGTGCGCCTTTCGACAGGAATGGAAGAGACCTACAATTTTATGCCGAATCCGAACGGCTAGACGAGAAGCAGTTATTCGTGACAAGTGATACTCTTGGAGGATTTGTCAATTCCTCGCAAGGGGCAGTAGCCCTGAAAAAACTTTTTGGTTTTTAGGTGGACGAGGCTGGGAAGCGATCCCAGACCTCCAGCGTGACAGTCGAACGCACAAACCATTACGCTACGGGCTACTACAATTTTTGAAGGTCAATACAAGGGTAATCTACATTTTGAGGCTGTTGTTGAAAATTTTCATGGATCTCAATAATATCGATATCCATACGTTCATTTATTTGAGGAGCTTGGTTTCTTGGGACAATGTTTCTTATATTTCCCGAATTTTGTCTAAAGTTGTTACGGTAGTCCTGTCCTTCAAAATTTCTGAAATTTCCTGAGTTGTTATTTGTTCTAAAGTTATTCTGTCTCTACTGGATGGAAAAATTGCTAAAGTTTCCTGGGTTGTTGTTCATTCTAAAATCATTTTGTCTTTGTTGTCCGTTAAAATTCCAAGGGGTTTCCTAAGTTGTTATTGTTTGTTCTAAAGTCATTGCGTCTTTCTTGACCGTTTGGGTTTCTAAAGTTTACTGCACTATTTTGGGAAACAAAAGGTCTATTATTGGATTGAAATTTTTTGCTGCATTTATTGCTTTAATGTTATTTTGTAACAAGAGTGTTTTAATATGAACAGGAAGGTAATTTATATAAATATTAAACAAAAGTTGTTCATTAAAAACTGGACTATAAGTTTCGTCCTTTACATTATATTTTGTATTCATCATATTTAAAATTTTATTTAATTTGTAATGAAGTTCTTCAATATTTTTTGCACTTACATTCACGGTTTCTTCTCTTGATTGAAAATGCGATTTGTTGATCCAAATTCCTGTCTCAGTTTCAGCAAGATGTGGTTGATTTAGTCGCTCGACTGTCCTTAGAGCTTTTCCTTGTAGTTAATTCAACATGATCATTTTAAATGTTGCTTGATTTTCCTCAGCAGTCAAGGATAATACCGATTGCACATCTCTCAAGTAATTTGATATGGAATATTCGGTTGTTCGACTAAATGAAGGAAGGCTTCTTCCTCTTTCAAATTTTCAAATAAGGGTAACATTTTTAACTTTGTTTTTGTGTTTTTTTTTTTTCTAACACGGAAAATATTTGCACTTTGTATTAAAATTCTTATTTGGTTGCCCAATTTTAATATGGGGATATAGGATCTCTGTACGTATCCTATCCCATCGTCGTCGCCGTCGCCAGTTTTATTTGGCAATACTTAAAAAGTTTACCTTTTATACTTGCAACTTGGAAGAAGTTTTATTAAAATTGTCTTTTAAATAAAAAGGAGGAATCTTTCTTTCTGTAGGAGGTCCAAACACCAACTGACTTTATTTAATTTCTTCAATCTTAAAGATAACTATAGATACATAGAATGATCTTCAATCTTAAAGATACTTTAAAGATACATACATACTCATGTGTACATAGAATGAGAATAAGATATGAATACACATAGGATGAGAATAAGCTGACCGTTCATGTTCCCACAGTTCTATGGGGGATGTTTTTCTGTGCATTGATTATTTATTGTCGGTTGAAGAGGAAGTTTAAAGTAAACAACTCTTCATCGATATTTTAATTTATCTTTGTTTACCAATGAAGTTCCATAAATGACACTTCATGATAAGTGGTTTTAAGAAATTGTAAAAGTTATATTTAAAATGAAAGAATGTCTTTTCTGTCTTTGTTTTTTATGAGCCGCGTTAAGTTAGCATGAAAACTTTCGAAAAAGTTAAATCTGGGTATGCCATTAATTGCCGAGTAATTGCCGTAAATATGCCGTGGAATCAAAAAAATTGCCGCATAAAGGGCAATCCTGCTAACTTTATATAAAGTTAGCATGACACTTTTTTGTTCTTAGGCCAAAATAACTTTCGAGTATGCAAGAAGTTGCCAAATAATTGACGTAAATATGCCGTGAAGAGAAACAAATTGCCGCGCCCTTCGTTTGCACAAAAAGGGCAATCCTGCTAACTTTAGTAGGCCAAAAAAAATTTAAGGATGCCATTAATTGCCGAATAATTGCCGTAAATAAGCCATGAAGAGAAAAAAATTGCCGTGCCCATGGTTTGCCCAAAAAGGGCAATCCTGCTAACTTTACGCGTAAAGTTAGCATGACACTTTTTTGTTAGTAGGCCAAACAAAAATTTAAGGATGCCATTAATTGGCGTAAATAAGCCGTGAAGAGAAAAAAATTGCCGCGCCCTTAGTTTGCCCAAAAAGGGCAATCCAGCTTACTTACGCGTAAAGTTAGCCTAGGGGGATTCGTATTCGCCCATTTAACTACATGCCAAAAAACGATCGGCCACCGGAAACTGGAGTAGCGACTTAGTTTATAAATCCTCATTATATTCCTATGTTGATAATAATGTTCCTGATGGTGCTGTTGCTGTTGATGAAAATTATGTTGCTGTTGATGAGTTTGTAGCTGATGTTGTTGTTGCTGATTCTACGGTTGCCATTGATAATGAAGTTATTGATGAATAAGTTGTGGTTGAGCCTGCTCTTCCGGAAGCTTTTATATACAATATTGATAATGCTGTTGATGATTTTGTTGTTGCTGATGTTGTTATTGTTGCGGACTCCGTTGTTTCCTATAATAATAATGCTGATGTTGCTGATGTTGCTGATGTTGTTCTTGTTGCGAATTCAGCTGTTGCTTCTAATAATAATGCTAATGTTGATGATGCTGCTCCTGCGGTTGCTGTCGTTGCTGATGATGTTGATTTTCGTTATGATAGTTTCAATATCTATTACCAAAATGTAGGAGGAGTAAAAACTAAATTGAATAGGTTATACTTTTACTTTGCTTCCCAAGATTATGACATAATTGTTTTAACGGAAACCTGGCTGAATGATAGTCATCTCACAAGTGAAATTTTTAATGCTAATCAATTTACTGTATATCGTAAGGATCGCTATTCGATGACAACAGGATTTGATAGAGGTGGTGGAGTATTAATTGCAATTAGATCTAAACTTATTTCGAGTCAGATCAAATTATTATCTAGTCAAATGTCACACAATCTTGATATTGATCAATTAATTGTTAAAGTTTCATTTGGTAAAAATGTAAATATATATTTAAGCGTGAGCTATATTCGTCCAGGTAGTCCTCTAGAGCTTTATAATTTGCATTTATATAATTGTAGGTCGGTATTATGTAATTTGGGTCCCTCTGACCATGCTATTTGTTTGGGAGATTATAATATTGGTAATGTAGTTTGGATGTTTGATGATGAAGACAATTGTTTAGTTCCATTTAATGTTACAACTGACACAGAAAGTTCAGTCATTGATTTATATAGTCAGTTTAACTTAACGCAATTGAATGATATTCCAAATATGCTTAATCGCATTCTTGATTTAGTTTTTGTTAATAAAGAACTTGAAGTTTATATAGAAAAAAAAACAACTTTCCAGTTGTAGATAATACTATGCATCATGTATGTCTATTAATTAACTGTAAGTTATTGGTTTATATCTCAAACTCTCATGACATGATTGAGTCCTATGATTTCAAACGCGGTAACTTTGATGCAATGAATATATTTCTAGATTCTATAGATTGGGAAAACATATTTCTAAGTTCTGAATGGACTCATGCATATGAACTATTCAAATGTTTGGTTCAATATAGCTTTTAACGGCCTTTAGTCCATAAAAATTGGCGTTTCGTCCCGGCGTTCTCACTTGGACTCTTCAGTTGACAGTGAGGGCCTTGTCAAGACGCAATTTTTATTAAGTTCAGTCCAGCTTACATCAATTTTACAGCGAAAATCGAATGTGAACTATATCCAACCCAATTAGAATTTCTAATCCAGAATTGTTGGAAATTTTGTTACCCGTGGCCTGGCATTGTTAGCATATGAGTGTTTTTTATAATACAAATTCTATATACTACTGAAATACATCAGCCAAGTAGAAGACTTAGCATTATTTAATTGGACTTGTTGAATTATTGATTCAATAAAGCTTTTAACGGCCTTTAGTCCATAAAAATTGGCGTTTCGTCCCGGCGTTCTGACTTGGATTCTTCAGTTGAAGCTGGACTGAACTTAATAAAAATTGCGTCTTGACAAGGCCCTCACTGTCAACTAAAGAGTCCAAGTGAGAACGCCGGGACGAAACGCCAATTTGTATGGACTAAAGGCCGTTAAAAGCTATATTGAATCAATAATTCAACAAGTCCAATTAAATAATGCTAAGTCTTCTACTTGGCTGATGTATTTCAGTAGTATATAGAATTTGTATTATAAAAAACACTCATATATTCAAATTTTATTTAAAAACAGCTTCTGATCCTAGTATTCCTAGAAAAATTGTAAAAACAAATTCCAATCCTCCTTGGTTTAACAAAAGGCTGTCAAATCTAAAAAATAAAAAAAAGGCCTACAAGAAACACAAAAAGGATAGAAGTATTTGGGTAAACCACCAAAAGTATCTAAGTTTACAGAAAGAATTTGATGTGCTAAACAAGTTTTTATACAACGATTTCATATTAAATGCTGAATCACAAATCAAGGTAGATAGCAAACGTTTTTCGAATTTTGTAAATACAAAGAAAAACTCAACAGTATTACCGAAGTGTATGGAGTTTTCAAGCAGCATATCTAGTGACTTATCAACGATCTGCAATTTTTTTGCTGATTATTTTGAGTCGGTGTACTCGCATACGGCACCTAGTGTACTTCCGGAGTTTTCTCCTGCTAATGTAGTTGATGTTGGAAGCATTCATCTAAGTCGAATGGAAGTTTATGAAGCGTTACAAAATATAGACGATAAAAAAGGTGCTGGACCTGACGGCATATCTCCTAAGGTCATAAAAAAATGTGCAAAGTCTCTTGCTTTACCACTATGCTTGGTTTTTAATATGTCTCTACTTACTGGTCAGTTCATTGATGAATGGAAAACATCTTTCATCTCCCCTATTTTTAAATCAGGGTCGAGACAAAAAGTATGTAACTATAGACCAATTTGTAAGTTATCTGTTATTCCAAAAATTTTTGAGAAGATTGTTTGCGAAAAACTTTATTTTATTACAAAAAATGTAATTGCTGAAACTCAACATGGTTTTGTATCGGGCAGATCCACGGCTACAAACCTCACAATTTTGTGTAACTCCGTAGTCAAAGGATTTGCTAGTGGGTTACAGACAGATATAGTTTTCAAAGATTTTGCTAAGGCCTTTGATAGGGTAAATCATGAGGTTCTTGTCCATAAATTGTCGGTTCTGGGATTTCATTCTCTTTTTTTAAAGTGGATATGCTCATATTTGTGTGGAAGGATCCAATTCGTTAAAATAGGTAAATTTAAGTCTAATGCGATTAATGTGACTTCAGGAGTCCCCCAAGGAAGTCACATTGGGCCTTTGTTTTTTATACTTTTCATAAATGATATCCCGGATACTTTCAAACTATTTGCTGTACGCTGATGATGTAAAAATTTTCAAAAACATTAAATCTGTCGAAGACTGTCTCCTATTGCAAAGTGATCTGGAGAAGCTTGCGTTATGGTGTAGTAACAATTTACTCTTTTTGAATGTCTCTAAGTGTAAAAGTTTTACGTGTTTTAGGAGCAACTCTCCTATATTATTCGATTATTCAATCAACAATAGTGTCCTTGAAAAAGTAATTCAAAAGAAAGACCTCGGGGTTATATTCGATCGTAAGTTGTCTTTTAATTACCATATGATTATATAGTTAATAAAGCGTATAAGATGTTAGGTTTTGTAAGAAGGAACACGAAGGAATTTTCTGATCCCTACACACTCAAATGTCTTTACTCTGCCTTTGTCAGATCTAATCTCGAATATTGTAGTGTTGTCTGGAATCCCTATTACAAAAAACATTCCTCTAGGATAGAAAGAGTACAGAAAAGTTTCACTAGATATGCCTTTAATAAGCTTAACTGGAATATACCTAGACCTACATATTCAGTAAGGTGTCAGCTTTTTGATATGCAAATGCTAGAGATGAGAAGAAGATATTTTTCAATAATGATGATCAAAGATACTTTAAGTAATCATATAAATTGCTCATACCTACTTGAGCGAATGAACTTTTATTTCCCTAGTAGAAGCCTCCGAATGTGTTTTTATCTACGTGATGATTTTTATAGAAGCAATTATGGAAGAAATGAACCTATATCCCGTTGCATCAGAGAAACCAATAGCGCTTTACACTGTATAGATATTTTTCAAGTCTGTTCAAGAGATTCTTTTAAAAGAAATGCCATGATTGTTTTAATGTCCTGTTAACTTAATCCTTATTTTATTAATTTTATTTATTATTATTTTATTAACACTTACTGTACATATTAATTTATATTATTATCTATATTATATTTATCTATATTTAAGCGTAATCTACAAGATGTTATAAACTCTAATTGATGAAAATAAACATAAACATAAATTGCCGCGCCCTTCTTTTGCCCATAAAGGGCAAAAAACCATTTTCAGGCTAATTTGCGTGTAAAGTTAGCATGACACTTTTTTATTTTTAGCCAAAAAAAACTTCTGATAATGCCAAAAATTGCCGTAAATAAGCCGTGCGGAAAAAAAAAATTGCCGCGCCCTTCGTTTGCCCATAAAGCGCAAAAATCCATTTTCAGGCTAATTTTCGTGTAAAGTTAGCATGACACTTTTTTATTTTAAGCCAAAAAAAAACTTCTGAGTATGTCAAGAATTGCCGAATAATTGCCGTAAATAAGCCGTGAAGAAAAAAAATTGCCGCGCCCATGGTTTGCCAATAAAGGGCAAAAAAACATTTTCAGGCTAATTTGCGGGTAAAGTTAGCATGACACTTTTTTATTTTTAGCCCAAAAAAAACTTCTGAGTATGCCAATAATTGCCGAATAATTGCCAAAAATAAGCCATGAAGAAAAAAAATTGCCGCGCCCATGGTTTGCCCATTAAGGGCAAAAAAACATTTCAGGCTAATTTGCGTGTAAAGTTAGCATGACACTTTTTTATTTTAAGCCAAAAAAAAACTTCTGAGTATGCCAAGAATTGCCGAATATTTGCCGTAAATAAGCCGTGAAGAAAAAAAATTGCCGCGCCCATGGTTTGCCGATAAAGGGCAAAAAAAACATTTTCAGGCTAATTTGCGTGTAAAGTAAGCATGACACTTTTTTATTTTTAGCCAAAAAAAATTCCGAGTATGCCAAGAATTGCCGAAATTTGTTCCCTCCCTTTGCGCCCTTCTCGCCCACAAACTCAAAGTTTCTGTGAACTCAGTTTCCCTGTATGAAAGGGAGCATACAAACTAACAAGATAAGACGTCTCGCTTCAAAAATCGATGTAGGTATTAAGTTGAAAATAATAGGTAAAAATTAAATATTTACCTATGTGCATATAGGTTAGGTTAGGTAGATGTGCTGCCGGTAGATCTTGTTCTCGTCACACTTAGATCAATGTTGATCCTCTGTGATACCCCGATGGATTGGACCATCCCTTTAAAATAAATAACCCATGAAATCCTATGTAGCATCGAGCCATTTCGAGTCGTTGATGAAGTTCATTAAATTTAAGATGTTATTATCAGTTGGCTTCAAGATTTCTGCTAAATCGTTGAAAAAGTAGCTACCCAAACATTTTTTCCTTATGTTGCGGAGTGTCGGACAATGACCTGGGTAGTGAAGGGTGTCCTCCTCTACTTCTTCGTCTCCGTAGCCTCTGCATACGTCTACAGTATTGAGTCCCATTTTGTTTTTATGATACCCTAAGATATTATGTCCTGTGATAATTCCTATCAGAAGATGCAGGGATCTCTTTTTCAGGTTCATAATTTTGTCTGTTTTTTTCTTATTGTAGCTGGGCCACAGATTCTTTGTAGTGGTACAAGTTGCAAGTGAGTTTCACCTGTTATTGGTAAGTTCCACTATTTTCTTGTTAATCGCCTGTTTAATGGAACAGGGTGGAATTTTAACAATGGAGTCTGTAAAGCTTGGATCTAACGATGAACCAGCCTTGTCAGTTCATCGGCTTTTTCATTGCTTTCAATTCCACAGTGTCCAGGGACCCAACAGAGTCTGATGTTGTGCTGTGTGGCAAGAAATCTTAGTTTTATACGACAGCATGAGTACAGTTTGGATTTGATTTCTGTGGCAGAGATGGCCTTGATCGCCGCCTGGCTGTCAGAACCTCCGCTTGGAAGACACTGCTGTAGTCGGGGAGTCTATAAGATTTGGCTTAATTGAGGGTTTCTGAGAAGAATCCCGCACCTACACCCGTATCCATCTTCGATTCATCGGTGTATGTTTCTACCACCGGTTCATCTGATTGTTGTAAACCAGCATCCCATTCCTCTCTTGTGGGGATGGAGACAGAAAACGGTTTTTCAAAATCTGTACGGGCTTTTCTGTAGTCTGTGCATACATACCCCTCCTTAAATTTATTGATAATTTGTGCGTGACCTACCGAGTTTCTTTTCCAGCTGTTGGTTTGGCTTAGTCTTAGGGCGCTGTAGGCCGCAGTTTCTTGTACAAGTAGATCTAGGGGCTTTAGGTTGAGTATCGTTTCCATTCCCGCAGTGGGTGTGGATCTCATTGCCCCTATAATTCCTATACATGCTAGTCTTTGAACTTTATTAAGCGTTTTGCAATTAGTTTCCTTGTCCATCTAGCTCCACCAAACCAGGCTACCATATGTGAAGATCGGTCTTATAATAGCCGTGTACAGCCACATTATGATCTTAGGGTTTGGACCCCAGGTCTTACCAAAGATCCTGTTGCGGGAGTAAAAAGCGATCATGGCCTTCTTGGCTCTTTCTTTAGTGTTCAAACCCCAGTTTAGCTTTTTGTCAAGAATTACGCCCAGATATTTGGCATTTTCTGAAAGACTAAGTCGGGTTACATCTATTGATGGCGGGACAAAATCTTGTATTTTCCTTTTGTTAGTAAAAAGTACCAGTTCCGTTTTTGCCGGGTTGACCGAGAGTCCACATTTCCTCGTCCAGCTACAAACTTTCGACAGAGCGTAGTTAATCTGTTCGCTGGCTGTGGAAAGAAATGTACCAGTCACTAGCAGCGCCAAGTCGTCCTCATAGGCGACTACTTTGACACCGCTGTTTTCCAGTTCGATCAGGATTTCGTTCATAACCAATATCCACAAAAGTGGTGAGAAAACTCCTCCTTGTGGAGTCCCCCTAGATGTGGATACTTTGATCTGTGCATCCCCTAGTTCTGAGTAAATCCGTCTGTATTTTAACATACAGGTAATCCAGTTTATGAGGGAATTATCTACTTCAAGGTATACAAGTGCTCATTTTACCGCATCATTTTGTACATTGTTGAAAGCTCTTTCAATGTCCAGAAAAGCAGCTAGAGTGTACTCTTTGTTCTTGAGTGTTGTTTCTACTATGCCTACTAAGTTGTGGAGTGCTGTTTCAACACTTTTTTCCTTTCGTGTAAGCGTGTTGAACAGGTGACAACACATTCAGTTTTAGAGTACTTCGTATGTGTATATCTATTAGTCGTTCAGAGGTTTTTAAAACAAACGATGTTAGACTAATGGGTCTGTAGTCTTTGGCTTCCGTGTGTCTTGGTTTTCCAGCTTTCGGTATGAAGACTACGTTTACTTCACGCCATGCCAAGGGAATGTATCCCCACTTAAGGCTGCTAACAAAGAAGCGCTTGAGATATTGGCTGACATGTTTAGTGTTCTCCTGAAAATGAGTTTATCGCCCAGTTTATTGTATCCTCCGTTGTAATATCCAGTGGCACCATGTGCTCCGTTTGTGCTGCATCTTCTGTGTTATTAACATCAAAGTTACAACCAGGAAAATGAGTTTTGATAAGGAGCTCCAGTGATTCTCCATATGATTTAGTCCATTGATCATTAGGGTCTTTAAGAACTGGTTCTTTTGCTAGAATTTTTCTAAGTCTTGCTGATTCGTTTGTTCCTTCAATGGGTGCAGAAGGTTTGCCACGAGCCGCGTTTCGCTCGTTGTGTTTCAGCTTTGAATTTTCTTTGACTGTTTTTGTATGCTACCCAGTCTAATTCATTTCTAGTTCGTTTGGCTGTATTGAAAAGTCTTCTTGTTTCTTTTCTTATAATGCCAATTTCGTGTGTCCACCAAGGTGGTTTATTATTGCCTTTCCTCACCTGTTTATGGGGACATCCTTTTTCAAAAGCTTTATTTAAAATTTCTGTGAATTCTGAGGTAGCTTAATCTAAGGATTCAGGTCCAATTATTGAATTATTTCCTAAGGAGTAAATCCTAGTCTCTAATTCCCTATTAAAAGTGTCCCAGTTCGTATTACGAAGGTTTATAAATGATTTCTTGGAGGCCATGGTGTCTGGTATGAGAAATTCAATGATTTTGTGATCAGAGAAAGATAGCTCTTTTGACACCCTCCATTGTTCTATTGGTATTGTGCCTGAGTTGTTTGTTAAAGTAATATCAAGCACCTCCTTACAATTTTTTGTAACAAACGCTGGTTCTCTACCCATATTTGCTATTAATTAATTGTTCTCAATAATAAATTCAAAATCAGACTCACCTCTATTATTGATGTCAGTGCTACCCCACTGGGAATGATGCGCATTTGCATCGCATCCTAGCACTAAGTCGTGTTCTTTTTCCGCAGCATGAAGTACTTACTGGCATGTTAGTTTAGCTGGTGGCCCTTCCGTCCCGTCCCCAGGCATATAACATGATGCTATAATAAGCGGTGGCTTAACGGCCAACTTGACGGCCGTTTGATCTTAATTACTATATTTGGATAGAAAACAAAGGTTAAACTGTTTTCTAGCTACGATACATGTTCTAAAGCTACTGTTTCTTCCTGAGCAGATTTGTACAGTATGGTTTCTTTTGTATTCAGCCCTCTGATTTTGCCTCCTGCTAACCAGGGTTCTTGCACGAGGGCGACGTCAATTTGTCTATTCTCCAAGAGATAGGCTAAGCAAATATGTGCATATACCTATGTACCTAATCCTATCCAAATATCAACTTGGTATCTTTACCTGTACAATCGTTCCGTTATCAATCCTTGGAATTCTGTTTTTGTCAGGGTGATAATAAATATGTGTTTTGCTCCGTCCAAATCTAAAGAAATGTCCAGCCGACCTGACCGAAGTGCGGCTGGCGATATCCAAACTTAAGTCGTACAAGGCTGCTGGTGCGGATGGCTTACAAGCCGAACTATTTAAATCAGCGGGAGATAAATTGGCTAGGAGCATACACCAGCTCATCTGCAAAATTTGGTCGGAGGAAAGTATGCCCGATGAATGGAACCTCGGTATAGTGTGCCCCATCCATAAAAAGGGAGATGTTCTGAAATGTACCAACTACAGAGGAATTAGTCTCCTAAACGTCGCTCATAAAATCTTGTCGGCCATCCTGTGTGACCGCTTAAAACCTTTTGTCAACGATCTGATCGGCCCCTATCAGTGCGATTTTAGGCCAGGCAAGTCAACCGTCTATCAAATGTTCACACTCCGACAGATTTTAGAAAAATCCCGGGAATTCCAGATCGATACACACCACCTTTTTATCGATTTTAAAGTCGCGTATGATAGCGTGAAAAGGGACGAATTATACAGAGCCATGTCGAGTCTCGGCATCCCTGCCAAACTCGTCCGCCTGTGCAGGATGACGATGGAGAAATCTCGCTGCTCCGTCAAAATTGGTAAGAACACCACCGATTCCTTTGATGTTGAGAAAGGATTGAGGCAAGGCGACGCGTTATCATGCAACCTATTCAACATCGTTCTTGAAGCCATTGTACGCAACGCACATGTCAACACCAGCGGTACAATCTATCAAAAGTCCGTTCAATTGCTTGCATATGCGGATGACATAGACATTGTCGGCAGAACGAAGCGAGCTGTGGCAGGGGCATTTGCGAGCATTGAATCGGAGGCGGCTAGAATGGGATTGGCGGTTAATGAGGACAAGAAGAAGTATATGCTGTCATCGAGAGAGGAATCTCAACATCGTCGACTCGGGCAAAATATCACGATGGACAGATATAACTTCGAAGTTGTCAAGGACTTTGTCTACCTGGACTCCACTATTACATAGCAGAATGACATCAGTGCATAGATCAAGCGAAGAATTACTCTTGCCAACCGCTGTTTCTTCGGTCTAAGAAGGCATTTAAGTAGTAAGGCCCTCTCTCAAAGAACCAAGGAGACTTTATACAAAACCCTAATCATCCCGGTTCTGCTTTATGGGTCAGAAGCATGGACACTGAAAGATTCGGATAAAAATCTGCTAGGGTGCTTTGAGAGGAAGATCCTTCGTGTGATTTTCGGTCCGGTGTGTATCGAAGGAGTATAGAGGAGAAGATTCAACGACGAGCTATACGGGCTATACAGCGACGTTGACCTGGTCAAAAAGCTGAAAATACAGCGGCTGAGATGGCTGGGGCACG
This sequence comes from Melangyna quadrimaculata, assembly GCA_949320155.1. Lineage (NCBI taxonomy): Eukaryota > Metazoa > Arthropoda > Insecta > Diptera > Syrphidae > Melangyna > Melangyna quadrimaculata. The sequence goes on from OX439483.1 coordinate 327,037,644, forward strand.
TGGAGCGTATGGACAGCAACGCACCTGCCCGACGAGTCTTCGAATCCAACCCCGATGGGGTACGCAGCAGAGGAAGAACCCGTAACAGGTGGCGCAATCAAGTGAATGACGACATCAAAGCACTCGGTTTGCGCAACTGGAAGCGGCTAGCTAGGGACAGAGCTGGCTGGAGGGGCTTGTTAGTTGAGGCCGAAGCCCATCCTGGGCTGTGAGCGCCATCAAAAGTAAAGTAAAGTAAAGTAAAGTAAAGTAAGTAAGAGTTGTTTAGTGTAAATTTCAATCGATCCGGTTTTGCGGTAGATATAAGTGTAATATGAAATGATTTCTAGAACTTTTCCCTTTTTCAGGAAGAATAATTTATTTGGTGCTATTCAAAAAATGTATCTTATAGACAAGCCAATTTTGAAAGGATTTGAGGGTGTGCGAAAATCATTTCTCAAAAGACATGTTCTCCAAGTCCTGAGTTCGCCTGAAATTTTCGGCTACACCTAGCATAAATATTTTGGAAAATTTAAATGATAATTCAGAAGGTAAAACCAAAAATATAAGTCATTATTAATAGAGTAAGAGCCCAGGGCCGCCAGACATACGTTATTTTATCAAAGCTAAGATTTTTTCTGCGAACAGGTGCTATGGTAACTAAGAACAAATGGATACTAAGAATCTTCAATCCGGGTGCAATTAAGAGTTGCCGAGTGTTAAAGTTACATACAAGTGTTGCAACATTGCGTTATTTTATCAAAGCTGAATTGTCTTAGGGGATGGTGTCATTAACTTTATTGGACACTTGCTAGACATCTACAGTGGGACCTAACGTGAGCTAGACGCTTAAGATATGTCAAACTAATCGTGTCATTTACGTTGTAGTTTTAAAGCTAATATGTATATGTTTTATGGGCGTGTGGAAACACGTGGAGTTCTAAAAGTATTAATCGAAAATGTTATCCGTGATGCTGTTGCTTACACCGAACATGCTTAGCGTAAAACAGTTACAGCTATGGATGTCGTTTATGCTTTGAAGAGGCAAGGACGTAATCTTTATGGTTTCGGAGGTTAAATTCAGTCGGTTGATAGGATTTAACAAATAATCGGTCCTTTTCAGGACCACAATTAAATACAAAAGTTATATCACTTGTATAAAATATGGAGTCATTAAGGAAAGGAACTGGTGATGGAGGCAACCTACTTTTAAGTAGTTTTAAGTTTTTTAACAAGTAATTTATATATAATCTATAATTGTTAAGCTTAAAAACATTGTACATACATTCTTTATTTAAAGATAATGGGGCATATTCATAGTCACAGATAGACCCAGGTTTAACTAAACTACAGTTTAAGACAATTTTGATTCAATGAATACAGATCGATTTTAATTACAAATTGTTGGTTCTATATTTTTATAAGATAACTAACTTGGTATACTATACAAATAGCTTCAAATATTTCGAAATGATAAACTTAAAAAATAGAATCAACGTCCCAAAATTCAACCAAAGTTATGATTAACTTAGACCCAGGTCTAAAATGACTATGAATACGCCCCAATATATAAGGTGATGCCGCCTATGTGCCAACAAATTTGTAAGACCATAATATACCTAGTTATTTAAAGATTATCTTAAGTCAAATTGTAAATATTATGTTCAATAATATTAATTAAGAAATTGTGGAATGTCGAATGCCAATATAAAAAGAAATTACCTTGTATCTTATTAGTTTTAAGCGAGATTGTAGTATATAAATAATGTAGAATGTATTATGCCAATAAAAGTTTATAATAATTGTATCTTATTATTATTACTTGTAAGCGAAATCAATCAAAATTGAATCAAAATAATGCAGTATGAATAATAAAAACCATTTAAAATGGTAGTTAAATTAAAAGGTACTGTGTTAAAGTAATTATTTTTTTGTATTTTCATAACAATGTCAAAACAAATTGCTATTTTTATTAATAAAAACTTCAAATCGATGAGGTTGAAAGAAAAGTATATCTCTTCATGGAAACGATTTGTCGTCCTGAAAAGGACGTTTTTTTGTTTGTTTTTGTCCCGAAACCTATGCACTATTTTCTGTCTTCTTTGGCAATAAAACAGCTTGGATATTAGGAAGAACACCTCCTTGTGCGATAATTTGTAATTTGTTCAACTCTTCGTCATTGCGGATAGCTAATTGTAAATGGCGGGGGATAATTCTAGTTTTATTGTTGTCACGGGCAGCATTTCCCGCCAATTCCAAAACTTCTGCCGCCAAATATTCCATGACAGCGGCCTTATATACGGGGGCACCAGCTCCCACGCGCTCAGCATAATTTCCTTTTCGAAGCAAACGATGAATACTACCCACAGGAAATTGTAGACCAGCACGATTTGAACGGGACTTTGCCTTTCCCTTCACTTTTCCACCTTTACCGCGACCAGACATTTTAAGTTTTTTCTTTATTTAGAAACGAACTCAATTTCATACGAAATAGGCTTACACTATTTCACTTTATTCACTGTATAATTAACCACTGCACTATATACCTGCGGGCTACCTGCGCTTAATTTTACAAGCTGATTTTTCTCGTGGAACAATAGTTTTTTTTTTTTTTAAATAAGTGTTGTGCAAATTAATTAGTTAAAAAATAAAAACGAATACGAGACTGGAAATGGGCGAACCATTCAATCCGGAGGCAGAATTTGCGTCTCTTGAGACGCTGCTCCTTAGCATAGTCAACAACCTTGAACCAGAATATGGACCCAGGCTCACAGAGACCTTCCAAAAAATCGTCTCACCAGCTAAACCTAGCGACGAAATGGAGACAGAAGAAGCCGTGGAAAGCGCAGAGGATTCCTGCACCAGCAGTGTGGCATTCATCAGCCAGACATTTAAAAACAGCTTAAATACGCGAAAAAATCACGTAGGGAATTTAATGTTCTTTCACTTTGTCATATTGACTTTGCCTCTATTACGCTTAGTTTTTCAAATATTAAAGAAAAACTACAAAAGGGGACATTTACCACCCTCTTCTCCCTAAAGCTTGTGGCCCTGGGCTGGGGACTTTGAGTATGTTGTACCTAAGGGTCAGTTCTTCCACTCATACAGTACCGTGGGTGGCTTGCTTTGCAGGTTCAAAGAATTTATTCATTCTTTAACCTCAAGCTCAAAGAAACACTACTATCACATTCTACTGTAATAATAATAAAAATTATACAACAGAAAAAAAACATTAAAAAAATTGTCGTCGAACTTTCAATTTTCTCAAAAACTAGGAGACATAGAACCATTTAGTTTTCAGTTTTCAAGTAAGAGTTATTAGGGGTAGTTAATAATAAAAGCCAATTCAGCATCTTATTTCCCAATTTAAAAAGAAAAATCACAAACAAAATTTTCATTTTTTTTAATAATTTTGAGTTTGAAAGTTATTTTTACAAAAACTATGGACATCAATAACTTGATTTGATTATAGAATAAAAAAACGGAGTTCTGGCTTTCAAAAAAGGGAAATTTTGTTGTTGTAAGTGATGCCGTTGTTTTTTAATATTATTTAAAAAAATGCCCCTCCCCTCTAAAGGGGGGAGAAAGAACCCCCCTCTATGGCCAACAAATTTTGTGTTGTGTTCCTTCAAAAAAAAAAAAAACGTTTTCAGTTTTTGGAGCCATATGAAAACAACTCTTGGTAATTAAATTTTGCCTAATTTAGAATACATCTACTTTTTCGTATAGTTTCGGATATATAGAAAAAAAAGGAAATTAAAACCCCTTTCTTAGCCCCACGACATGATGAAACAACAGTGAATGAATGTGTTTTTACCTTTTTCGTTTTTTCCAGGTAAATTGGTCAGAAAACATTCAATATCTAAGACAATAACAGGTTTTTCAGATTTATTGACTTTTCTATCCCCCGCATCTCCTTTTTTATAAACCCTAGAAAAAATGTCAATACATCATTTTATAGACAATTTAATTTTCTCTAATTAAGTGGCATAGACTTTTTATCTAACGTGCTAGGTTGTGCCAATATTCACGAAAATCTAAAGACGTGTACCTGCACCTCCTCAGATTAGCTCGCGGCCCTGGGCTGGGGACTTTGGGTATGTTATACCTGTGGGTAACCCCTACCATATAAAAAAATAATCCAGAGGGCCTTATTTTTTGCAGGCAAAATTCCTTCGCTGACTGTACCATAAATCAGTTTCATTAACAAAAAAGAAATTTTGTTTAGCACTTTAACAAATCTAGTTAATTCTCTCAATTAGATATAATTATAAGTTTTTTTTTCTATTTAACCCGAAAATCATTGAGTTAAAATTAAAAAAAGTTGAAGCTTCAATATTGCATTTAAGGGTCCAGTTAAAGCTATCATTGGAAACCATCATTGAAAATTAATATTGTCAATGATGGTTTTCAATGATAGCTAACTGGCCCCAAACTTAGAGAAATCCTTTGTTTTTTTATAGGTTCTTAGACAAATATTTTTGTAGATGCGTGGTCCACGCAGGAACGGAACGATTAGTGGTGTCTCTCCGACAAGGTAGGTACTAATACATAGGATGATTGCATGTGAAATTCCTCTCAACACACACATAATATTTTAAAAGTATAGCGTCGTTTAGTGTATATTTCAATCGAACCGGTTTTGCAGTTGATAAAAGTGTGATATGAAATGATTTCTAGAACTTTTCCCTTTTTCAGGAAAAAAAATTGGTTAAGTGCTATTCAAAAAATTCATCTTTTAGACAAGCCAATTTCAAACGATTGCGAAAAACATTTCTCAAAAGATATGTACTCCAAATCCGGAGTTCGCTGGAAATTTTCGGCTACACCTAACATAAATATTTTGGAAAATTTAAATGATAATTCAGAAGGTCAAACCAAAAATCTAAGTCATTATTAATAAATGAAATGACGTTCCAAATGAGCTAATTTCCAAATTCCTCATTTCGGCTCCAATGAAAACGTAGTATTACGCACATGTAATTTTTATTTTATAACTTATTTATTCTAATTTATTTAATAAAAATGTATTGAAATTGACATGCGTTGCATATGCCTTTATTTTCTGGAACACCCTATGCCACATTCTTTAACCAGAGTCTTTCTCTTCTATTTCTCTTTCACCACCACACTTCTTATTACCAGGGCCCGGATTCTCATGCTCTAAAAAACACAAAATATGCACTTAAAATTACTAAATATGCTATATAAATTTATTTATTTAACGGACTTACCGCGTACGAATTAAATTATTCAAATTAATTGAATTACTTCACCCGATGTTTCGACAAAGTTCCATTTGTCGTGGTCACGGGTCAACTGATGGCTTATGGGTGGTAATTGCTTCTTCTTTTGTTTTTACATTCTCCTTCGAACTTTGTCGAAACGTCGGGTGAAGTAATTCAATTAATTTGAATAATTTAATTCGTACGCGGTAAGTCCGTTAAATAAATAAATATTAAATTAAATGTATAACAATCGCGAATATAATAGTTTAAAATCTAAAAAAACAAAATGCTATACAAAATACAAAATGTGCCATACAAAATCCAAAATATGCCATACAAAATCCAAAATATGCTGCAGAAATATTTAAAAAGTAAGTGAAAAAACCATTTAAATAAAAAAAAGACACAAAATACAGTCTTATTCATAGAAAGTTTTCACAGCAAAAAGTAAATAAATTAACATTAAACATAAAATTCAGGTAGGTTTAACAAAAAATAAATAGTATTTTTAATAATATGTGCATTATTTTCGTAAGAAAGTTTTGTTAGCATGAATCATGAAATTTTTTCTGAGGTTTTCAAAAACGTTTGTTTGTAGATTGACCCATTGGATACTCTACTGCATGCATTTTTGAAACTGCTCGTCCATTTAATTTATTTGTTTTTTAAGCGAGTTCCAACCCTCTGGTTTTACTATAGTCTCACTGAGACCCATAGTAGGAGCTTATGAAAGCCAAAGTTTATTTTCATGAAATATGCAAGAAAAATATGCATTTATTATTAAAATATGCTCAATAAGCCAAAATATGCATTTATATCAAAATATGCAAAAATATGCAGTAACGATTGAATGTCATTTTAAAGAAAATTTCTTATAAGGCTTATAAAGCTTTCCAAAAAAAAATATGCATTTGCATAGAAATCCGGGCCCTGCTTATTTTCACCTATATCTCGTGTCTGTGTACTTAAAACAAAAATACTGATAAGAAAAACGTGGAGAGTGTCCCTACTCATTATTAGATATACTCTGGTGTACATGATGACGATGTGACCGTCGTGTATGGACGATATCAGCTAGGCATGTATTGCCTGGGTTGTGTCGGCGGCCGAACAATATGTATGTAACATTATGTATGTTTTTACATATGATGTTGCTGTTGATGTGGCCGTCGCCGTTGATGTGTCGTCTCTGGATGACAACGGCAGCGAGGCAAGTATTGCTTCTGCTGGGTGGTCTCTGATTCACGAGGACGACCGTGTCGGTGAACTGATGTTGGTGCGACAGACTCGCTGTAGGCTGTTGCAAAGCAAAACCTTTTTTGTTGCTGCGCGTTCGTGGGATTATGGCTAGCCAAGTTGTGTTGAACGATTAACGTGCTTTGCTTGGATCTTGGCGATGCGATGGTGGATATAGCTTGGTGTTGCCGCTGCCGCACGTGGCTGATGCACTGTTGCAGCTCTGAGAGTATGTGACTGCAGTATGAGACTACAAATACGTTGTGGCGGTGCAGCGTAGTGGGCGGTTTGTGGCGATGTCCTTTTTTTTATAGTCGCAGAGGCGTCTTGTCGCCGTTGTTGTTCTGAAGGCTCGTGGTCGATCTGGCTCGATATGACCAAAATGTTTGTTTGGTAATTCCTTTTTTTTTTTTTTAATAATTAAAAGACTTTATTTTGTTATTATTTAATCTTTGTTTTAAAAAAAGAATTATAAAATGGTGCAGAAAAGCTGCCTAACAAAAATTGTTTGCGGAGAAGCCACCGTACCAACTGCAATGCCCGCCAAGAAAAGAATGACAGAGCAGAATGAAATGAAAGATGGATGAATGAAATTTAATAATAAAAAATGGATGGCATCCGGCTAGCTCGCAATGTCCACGTCATCCCATTGACGTGAAGTTGGGTGAGGTTTATTATGCATCACTCGAACTAGCACAGGGATATGCCAGAGGGAGTGATACATACTCTCGCCGTGGGATGGCGTGAACCACTAGAGAATCAAAATTTCCGTTCACAGCATGCAAACATTCCTAACAAAAAACAAACCCCTGAACTGCAACCTCATAAACCAGTCCATATTCCTCAACAACCACAACAACAATTTTACCCAAATTTAGCATATGTACTCAACCACTTCCACAACGTCCCCAGTATCCGCAACGTTCCCAATACCCTCAACGACCCCAATATTTCCAACAAAAACTGTTTGTTCCACCTCGACCAACTGCTCCCAAACCATTTCCTAGACCAGAACCGATGGAAATTGATCAAAGCATTCGCTCAAAAGGAGTAAAATACATAAATAGGCCGAAACCCCAGAACCAGTTGCTCGGTAAAAGGCAAAACGAACAAGATACTCCATCCCCATCCATGCAGGGACACGCACCTAAAATCCAAAGAAACTTCCACGTGTCAACGACACCAGCTAATTCCTATCCTTATCCCGAATCAATTGACAATCCAAGCCTAACGCAACCTAATGAGCAGGTTAATACTATTTCAGATAATACTGAACAATATGAATACCATTACCAATATGATATCAACACTTACAATTCTTTAGTCAATGATATGAATGCAACATATATAGGAGATGAATCGTTAGATGACTATATTTCCAATCAGAATAGGTATTCTGATGAACAATTATTAAATGACTATGCTGATATTCATTTTTTAGACTAACGAGCTCGTCTTTACCTTACTTTGAATGTAAGACGAGCGACGGTAAAATCTTAAAATTTTTAGTCGATACCGGCTCAAATAAAAACTACATTCAACCAAACTTAGTAAAAAATCCAATTCCAAATAAACAAAATTTGTATGCAAATTCGCTCGGCGGTAAAGTTGAAATAAGCCATCACACTATGATTAACCTTCGACATTAATGCCGTTCAAATACAATTTTTCATTCTACCGACACTTAAATCTTTCCACGGAATTTTAGGAAACCACAGCCTTAAGAATTTGTCAGCCGTCACCGAACTCCATAAACTAACAGAAACATACTCAAATTTATTTGTCGAACCCGACGAAAAATTAACCTTCACCGCAACAGTGAAGGGTAGAATTCGAACACTAAACAAGGAACGAGTCTATACAAGATCGTATCCTTATCCTATGTCTTGAAAAGACGAAGTCGAAAGACAAATTAACCAACTTCTTTCTTAAAGATGGCATTATTAGACCTTCACAGTAGTCTCCGTACAACGCACCAATTTGGGTTGTACCCAAAAAAGTTGATGCGTCTGGCGAAAAGAAATACCGACAAGTCATCGACTATAGGAAGCTTAACACAGATCGCCCGATCGCTACCCGGTCCAAGAAATAAATGAAGTCCTATCCCAACTAGGACAGAACAATTTTTTTTCGGTACTCGATTTAAAAAGTGGCTTTCACCAAATCAAACTGCATGAAGACGACATCGAAAAAACAGCCTTGTCGGTTAACAGTGGTAAGTATGAATTCATTCGAATTCCATTCGGTTTAAAAAATGCACCATCCATATTCCAAAGAGCTTTGGATGACATTTTACGGGAACATATAGGCAAGATATGTTTCGTCTATATAGACGACGAGGGTTTTATAAAAGATTTATCAAGGATTACGCCAAGCTAGCAAAACCCCTGACAGTCCTTCTCCGAGGGGAAGATGGACGAACGTCAAGGCAATCCTCTAGTAAAAAAATTATAAATTTTGATAATGAAGCCCTCGAAGCTTCCAAAAATTAAGGACTCTCTTATCTCTAAAGATGTTATTCTCAAATTTCCAGACTTTAAAAAAGAATTCCATCTTACAACTGATGCGTCCAATTACGCAATAGGCGCAGTATTGGAGAAAGATGGTAAACCTTTAACGTTTATCTCCCGAACTCTTTCAAAATCAGAAGAAAAATTTGCAACAAATGAAAAGGAGATGTTGGCCATCATTTGGTCCCTCAATGCTCACAGAAATTACCTTTACGGTCAATCAGTTGTAAAAATCTTCACCGACCATCAACCATTGACATATGCGCTAAGCAACAAAAACAACAACAACAAATTAAAACGTTGGAAATTGATACTAGAAGAGTACAACTACGAGTTAAAGTATAAACCTGGTAAAACCAACCTCGTGGTTGATGCATTATCGAGACCACCGATTAATAGCAACGGCAACTCTTTAACTGTCACACAACGTAGTGACGAAAGTTCAGTACAAAACCTTATCCAAATAGCAGATGAACCCATAAATGTTTTCAAAAATTAAATCATTCTGACAGAAGGAACTGTAGCGTCATACAACTTCAACATCGTTTTCCCCACTTACCATAGACACACTATAATAGAACCAGAATTTTCTAATGAAAGAATTATTGACATTCTTAAACGTTACCTCAATCCATCCGTTATCAATGGCTTAAAATTTCTTAGGCAAATTTCAAGAAATATACCCAATACATTTTAAACAATACAAAATTAGATTTAGCAGGGAAATAGTTACAGATTTATTTGACGAAGAACAACAAGAAAATGAAATTATTAAGGAACATAACCATGCTCACAGAAACAGCAAAGAAAATAAATTACAAACTTTAACCAAGTTTGACTTCCCCCAAATGCGTCGTAAAGTTGAAAAAACAGCAAAAGACTGCAAAATATCTTAGGAACATAAATACGACAGACTTTCTAGCAAACCAAAAATCCAAGCAACCCCTATACCTACATACCCTGGACAAATATTACACATAGATATTTATTTCACAAATAAACGACAAGTTCTCGAAATACGCCTTAGTAAGGATAATAAAATCAAGATCCGCTGAAGACATAAAACAACCATTAAGAGAATTAATACTCTCATTTGGTGTTCCAGATACCATAGTCGTAGATAATAAAAAATTCCTAAATTCTCCGTTCTCTTTATGTTAGAAAAATTTTCAATATATTTGTTTTTAAAAGACCTCCATATACGAGCACTGCGAATGGGCAAGTAGAGCGCTTTCTACATTATCTGAAGTGATACACTGCCTTAAATCTCAAAACCCTGATTATACATTCCCAGAACTTCTCGACAAATCTATTCTCGAGTATAACAATTCAAATACGGGTAAAAAAACCAAAAGACATATTCTTTGCAAGAGAGCTTTCCAATAATCTTGAAGAATTGGAAAAAGAAAGAGAAAAAAACTCACTTAGAATTAAATAAAACAAGACGCAGATCTAGAATATGATAATAAAAAAATCCATTCAGAAACTTTTCCATTGGAGAAGCTATTTACGTCAAAATAAACAAGAGATTAGGAAACAAACTACAGTCAAACTTCGCAAACTCGAGCTTTGATAAGTCGAATTTTGTATAACTCGAACTAAATCATGTGGCAACAGCGTTTAGAAATCAAATTCTGTATGTTTTTTGCCTCTTAACTCGAACTTTTATAACTCGAATTTCTTTATAACTCGAACAAAAAAATGACCCGTGCGCTGAGTAAGTCGAATCACGTGTGGTTTTCAAATTTGAATTTTTTGGGGAAAACCCATTTGAAAAGAGGATATTATTTGTATGTGCATGAAAATAGACTCATTCATTTCATTCCATGTTTAGCTGCTGGCTGGAAGGTTTTTAGGTATGGATTTCTTTTGTTTAGTGTGCAATTAAATATTATTGCATTATTTTCTTTAATTTACATACAAAGGTACATAGTTGCTGCTTGTATTTTTGAAATAACGTATTTATTATGGCATCGAAACGCGTTCTCAAATCTTTGAAAATAAAAGAAAAGTTCCAGCTCATCAAAGAAATAGAAAGTGGTTCCAGAAAAAAAGACGCTGCTGTGAACTTTGGAGTTCCACCTAATACGGTTTCCACCATATTAAAAAACAAACAACAAATCATTTTTGCAATACAGTCCGGGGCTTCATGTGGACAAAGTAAAAATTAAGAAACCAGTTTTTGAAAATGTTGACAAGGCCAGTGGCGGATCCAGGGGGGTGGCTATAGGGGCTAAAGCCCCCCCCCACAGGCGGTTCTTAAAGTTGATTGAAATACAGAAATCAGAATCAGGAGTCAAAAAAAAATAACGAGGCTGGGGTTACGCAATTTATATGCTACGTATTTTTTTTTCTAAGCCCCAAATTAATTAGGTTGGGGCTGAATTCTGAAGGGAATTGTAAAAAAACAAGTTCGGGGCTACAGATAATTGACAGAAAATTAGGACGAAAAAAAAATCAGCTCACGAGTAGGGCTTGACAAGAATTGGACAGAAAACGTGGTCGGGGCTAAGCAAATAATTCCTTTAAAACTTACCTTATTCCAGAAAGTTTTTGGGCTTGACTCAAGGGACTGTTAATTCCAAGTTGGGGCTAAAGCTTAAAGAGACAATTGAAAAAAACGGGGTCGGGGCTTAGCAATTAACATGCAAAATGAAAAAATAATTCCCCCTTAGAACTACTCTAACTCTGCAAAAAAAACGAAATTGGGGCTAAAACCCGTGAAGAATTTGGGAACAACAAATCAAAATCTGAGTTGGCGCTCAGAAAATCATGCGTATGAATATTTGCAGTCCCTCTTGACTGACGTACAAATTTACTGACAGATTTTTTCTTCTGGTAGTTCAAAGCTTGACGTGGCTGAAAATTGAAGGTATATACATTTTTTTTTCTATTTCCACTTAAAAATATTTTAAATGTTACCTACTACAGATGTTATTGTATGTAATATTGAAATCATTTTAAACCGGGGATAGAAGCTGATATAAATGCACAAAAAACAAGGCTATTCTAAAAGGAAAAGTGGGAATGCCAAAATTCAATTATTTATATAACTGTAGATTTTCACAAAAAAAACCTTTAACCTAAACTAAAACTTTTTTATATTAGTTATGTATAAATTATAAAAATGTATAAATTATAAAATAAAATCAACATCGTCACAATAGTTAAAATAAATTGTTCTTCAAGGGAAGCGTTTTTCTCTTTTCACTCTCACAACGAATGTTACATTTCCTCGTCACTCGAAAACAAAAAAAAAATAATTTCAAATAGAAAGAAATATAATAATTTATTATTATTATAAAATGGCAGTTATCAATAAGATCTTACAATGGTTATTACGATCAAGTGTTCTGAACGCTGCACTGATAGACCAAGAGCCTACAGCAAATTTTGGGAGTGGATTGCTTACCAAAATATGAGTATGATGGTTTGTAGGTGCATATATCGCGGTATCAAAAACAACCGTCTGGCAGGTTTCTTTATCAGCCTTTGGCGGGGGTGGGAGTTTGAAAATTGCGATTTTTCAGTTTAGTTTTTCATAGGTGTTACCACTTCAATAAATTAAATAATGATACATAATGTGATGCTCTGTCATTTTCTTTAAGTCAAAACGTCAAAATCTTGACAATCCGACGAATAGAACTCAAGATATTAGGTTTTTAAGCGAACTTATTTTTTTTTACATTGACGTCTAAAGCCAAACTATAGCAAACTGCTTCAAAAAAGCAGGGTTTGGACAACATACCACACGGGATGAAGAGGCTGACATTCCTCTTGTTTTTCTCAGAAGTGTTGATGAAGATCGAAATTTAATGGATGCTGAATATGATGAATGGATAAAACAAAGTAATATGGCAACCAATATAACTCTTGACGATTATATGGAGGTAGATGACGGTATTTGTACATCTGCCTTTCCAACAGACGAAGACATTATTGAGCAATTAGCTCCCAATCGATCAACCTGGGGTGGAATCGGCTAAGGCGATAGTTGATTGTTGATCATCAAAATAAATACTTTTGCTCCACGTAAGGTGATTATCACTTTGACTATCACTTTTTTGTTATAGTTTGTGGGTGACAGCTATTTAGGTGTCGTTTTCATACATTTTGCTTTATATTTTTGAGAAAGATAAGTTGTGTTAGCTAAGCTCCGCCATAAATCGATAGTAAAATGAAAAAAAGTGTTATAAAGTGTTAAAAAAAGTTAAAATAAAATATAAGTGAACAGTATTGTTTGTATAATATATATAGGTACTCCAAAGGAAAGTTTCTATGCCAAAATTTCAATTGCTCAGAAAGAAACCAAGGAATAAAGGAACTATTCTGGAACATCCTATGATACCTCAAATAATATTTGTTAAGTAAAAAAAAAGAAACTCTCAAAAAACGTTTGCTTTTCTAAAGCATTTTATTCGAATACCATAAAGTGTTTAAAAAGAAAATAATTTTATTGGCAATCCATTTGCATTAAAGTTCCAGCGGTCCCTTTGATGCTTTTGGGATGTTCGCTAGAGCTTGACAAAGCATTGTACATAGTATTTCTCCAGCTAGGTTAAAAATTGTGTTCTGCTAATTTTTAACAAGTTTAGCATCGTACTTATCCCCTTACATTTTATTTAAGTTAAAATCACCAACTCTTTATTTTATCTTTTTAGTATCGTACTTAATCCATATGAGAAATTTTGAGAAATTTACTCTAGGTATAGGATGGACCCCGAATGTTCCAGGTTCGAGTCCTGCTGGTTCCCAACTTTTTTTTTTTTTTTTTTCTTTTTTTTTTTGTAGATAATGAAGTTAAAATGATAAAAATATAAATATCGGGTATTTATTTAAAGCTTATGATGGGTTTCCAGCAACATATAATTAATTTACAACGCATAAAAACAATAATTGTGTTCATCAAATTCAAACCCTACAAATGTTCTGCTTTTTTAACGATCACTTTACGCAGAACAAAGAAAAGTTGATAATCAAAATTGATTATCAAATCAGCGACAGTCAACTATCGCCTTAGCCGATTCCACCCCTGTATTTCGGAGATACAATCAAACTTCGATAACTCGAACTATTATTATCCACGTAAAAAGTTCTACTTATCAAGACTTCGAGTTAGCCAAAATTTTCATCGTAATGAAAACACATGTTAAATGAAACAACTGAGTCTTAAATTCATACGTACATTAAATTTCGTGTATTTATTTAATACAATACGTTTAAATAAGATTTACATGTGCATCAATTCCAATTCTTACACCCAACTAAAAATTATTTCATGTATTCAGTGATTTGGGTCTGCGAGTACCTTTTTTGGTTGTTTTGCTTTAAGAAAAAAGATTCTAAACTATTCAAAGCCGCATACATTTCATCTGTTCTATCGTCAGACGTTTGTAAATATGAATTCAAGTTTTGTAATGCATCTGCTACACCACTCTTCGAAGGCTGTTGAACGAGTTCCTCGACCGATGTCTCGTCATCACTTTCTATATCGATTGGCACCAGGGGTGGAATCGGCTAAGGCGATAGTTGATTGTCGCTGTTTTGATAATCAATTTTGATTATGAACTTTTCTTTGTTTTGCGTAAAGTGATATTAAAAAAAAAAAACAGAACATTTGTAGGGTTTGAATTTGATGAACACAATTATTATTATTATGCGTTGTAAATTAATTATATTATGATGGAAAACCATCATGGGCTTTAAATAAGTACCCGATATTTATATTTTTATCATTTTAACTTCATTATTTACAAAAAAAAAAAAAATGAAAAAAAGAAAAAAAAGTTGGGTACCAGCAGGACTCGAACCTGGAACATTCGGGTCCATCCTATACCTGGAGTAAATTTCTCAAAATTTCTCATATGGATTAAGTGCGATACTAAAAAGATAAAATAATTGGTGATTTTAACTTAAGTAAAATGTTAGGGGATAGTACGATGCTAAACTCGTTTAAAATTAATGTAATTTGTTGTAATGTCGTTTGTTCGGCGCATAGAAAAAAATATACAAATATTACTGTTCACTTATTTTTTATTTTAACTTTGATAACTTTTTTCCATTTTTTGATTTCAATATTAAGGCACAACACTAATAGTATTGTATTGTGAAGTTTTATTGGGGCCCAAACGCAATATCAGCATAGATAATTATCTGATTTGGTTTTTTATGTTTGTTTTTTTCGTAATGGTAGGTGAATTTAAAGTCGATATCAGCAATATTCGGGGGCTGAGAAAGAAATTCCAAAGAGAACCGTTTGGCAATACGAGAAAGCCAACTGGGATGGTCTCAATAATTTCTTCAAGAGCTTTAACTGGTCACTATGCTTCCTCGATAGTGACGTAGACGCCAGTGCAGAAATGATTACAAACTTGATTCTCTGTGGAATGAGACATTTTATCCCGAATAGGGTAAAATCTATCAAACCCAAAGAAAACTCATGGTTTGATTCGAACTGTAAAGAGGTCATAAGGGTTAGAGAAGTAAGCTTCCGAAGTTATAAAGCCAACCCTACTGAGGAAAACCGGAAAAAGTTTCAACAATCTAGAAAGACCTGTAACGTTCATATTCGAAGAACCAAATTTGTACATGATCAAAAATTACGACAAAAAATACTGCAATGCCCCAAAGGTAGTAAACATTTTTGGTCATTTGTAAAAAACATTCCAAGTACCACCTCGTCCTCGGTTCCAACGCTCGTCTTCAACTAAAAGATCTCGACGTTCACAAATCCGCTGGCCCGGATAGTATCCCTCCCATTGTTCTGAAGAGGTATTCTTCAACGCTGGCAAAACCCCTGCGTAAGCTTTTCCATCTGTCCTACTCTACTGGTTTCTTTCCGAGTGGAAGGAAAACAGCATTTGTCCAGCCTGTCCCTAAAAAAGGCGCATCTTCTTCACCCTCTAACTATCGACCAATTGCACTTACGTCCCTTCTTTCCAAGGTCATGGAAACGCTGATTAATTTCCAGCTCAAGAAATATCTCGAGGAACAAAAGCTTCTTAATGACCGGCAGTACGGCTTTCGTAGCAATAGGTCCACTGGTGATCTGATGGTATATCTCACCGAACAGTGGAACAAACCTTTACATCGCTTTGGAGAAAGTAAGATTATTGCACTTGATATTTCAAAAGCATTTGATAGAGTTTGGCACCAAGCTCTCTTATCGGAAATGCGCGCATTTGGTTTCGATGAATCTCTTCTTCGTTGGATTAGAAATTACCTTTCGGACCGTTCAATACAATTTGTATTGGACGGTTTCAAGTCTGAAATCCACAAAACAAATGCTGGTGTGCCCCAGGGTCTTTTGTCTGAAACTTCTAATCCATTAAACTGTTTCTCTGACGATAGTACCCTCAGCTTCTCATATTCGTTTACAGATTCTCATCCATGTCCTTCGGATGTGGAACTTGAACGGCAGCGTATGATAAGCTCATTAAATTCTGATCTCGACAGCATTGTCCAATGGGGAATCAAAAACCGCGTATAATTTAATGGTTCTAAAACTCAATGCTGTCTCCTGTCGTTAAAGCGTAACCCACCCCAATGCCGCTATCCATGGGTGGCACTTGCATCGAGGAAACCGAACAGCTCTCAGTTCTCGGTATGTGTGTCACAGACCACCTTTTGTGGAATGACCACATATTTGATGTCGCCAAAAACGCTGCTAAGTGTTTGGGTTTTCTCCGTAGATGCAAGAAGTTTTTCTCCCCTTCTGATCTGGCTGTGATCTACAAAGCCTTTATTAGTCCAACACTTGAGTACAATTCTCATGTTTGGGAAGGAGCTCCAAAAACCCACTTGAGTTTGTTGGACCGAATACAAAAGAGAGCTTTAAAAATGATAGGTGAAAGATCTATAACGGAAACAATTACATCTCTCGAACACCGCCGTAATGTTTCGTGTCTTTCTCTATTTTATCGCTATTATTTTAATCAGTGTTCTAGTGAAATAGCCAGTTACAGTCATCCCCTTAAAAAATTCACCCGTAATACTCGCGCTTCTAGGAATGCCCATCAGTTGACCCTTGAGCCCTTGATGTACAGGGATTCTTTCTTGAGTCGCTCAACTTTCCCCTCTCATTTCGAAATGCAAACATTCAAAACTAATGTGCATTGGTATCTTCTTTCAAATCCTCTCCTACTTACCTAATTGCTCGTGCTATGTTAAAACATTTTAAGGGTATTCATAACCCCTTTTGTGCGCGCGGAATATAAAAAAATCATTTTGGACGATACAGCATTGAGGTTTGATACATCCAACTTTAAACTCAATAATGAACATAATATTCCTAGGTTGAATAAAAAAGTCTTAGGAATGTTCAAAGACGAAACATTTCGAAATAAAATGCTAGAATATGTGGGCTTGAGAGCGAAAATGTATTCATTAAATGTCAAAAATGATATATCCGTTCAAAAAACGAAAGGAGTCAAAAGATCTGTCACCAAACGTTTGCGAATTGATGATATAATAGATGTTTGTTTTATCAGGTAGAAAAGTTTGAAAGTATGCTAACTTTTAGAACCAAGTTACATACAATTTATACTCAAAATCTGAATAAGCTAGCCTTAAGTTTCAAAAAAACCAAAAGATTTATTTGTGATGACAAAATCAGCACCCTTGCTTGGGGGCATAAGAACATACCACAAAATGAAAACTTAAATGCAAAGTAAATAAAATATAACTAGAACTTAAGAGGCCAATTAGAAAACAGTGCAAAATGTACGGATGAAATGAAAATTGAAATTTAAAAATAATCGTTTTGAAAGATGGAATTAATACACCTTATGTTTCACCTCAAAATAATCAACAACTAAATTCTAAAGATACTAATGTGAATTCTAATGTATGTCTTCATAATTTATTGCATTTAACAAGTGATAACACATTGTCTACAAGTTCAAACAATATTAATAAACCCCCCAAATCTCCCTCCCCATAATACACCGCCTGTAACAAGTGATATTTTACTGTCTACAATTTCAAACAATAGTGAATCTCTCCCAAACCTCTCTTCGCTCAGAGAAAATTCAAAATCTGTAACTGAAATCATAACAAATAACTATCAAAATTCTCCTCCTTTTATACGTAATAGACCTAAAAAGGTCTTTGGTTCTGACTATGCATCGTCTTTTAATGTTTTACCCTCAATAAAGTGGCTCCATTTATCTAAATTTCGTATTGAAACTGAACCTAGTGCAACACATCTCAAATAAAACCGGAATCCCAATAAGCCATATGCAGTGCTACACACTAATAAAAAAGGATGCTGACTTATCAATGCTGAAAAACGTCAACTTTAAACTAAGCATTCCATCTAGCAAAGTTGACAGCGTTATGAATGCTTCAATGTGGCCTTGCTTCGTACAGATAAAATTATTTGTCTCAAGTCCAAAAAAGAAAGACTCACACAACAAGAACATGGTAACTTAAATCAATCACAAATTGTCTCTTCTACTCGCTCTTCTTTGAATGACTTTCTTACGTTGACTCATTATATATGGACTGCCAGTTGCTAACTTACGATGGTTACTTCTGTAAAGGTCGCTTCACTAGCTCCTTTTTCCCTTCTATCGGAAAACACAAATATCATTTTTGACATTTGAGTCGGGGATTTTTTTGTCTGTCCAGCTGATTTTATGAATCACTTCTAGCAATAGCAACCTTCAAACCTTCTAATTTTGATTAAATACTTTTTTGTGGATGTTATATTTACTTTATTTGTATAATTAAGAAAAAATTAATGAAAAAAGAATGTTAGAATATTAAAACTTTTAGTTATTTTTCCACCTATCGTTCAAAACAATAGTTCAACGCAGCTAAACAAGTGGCTTTGTGTAGATGGAAATTGTGAAGGTAAAAATTGTTTTTTTTTTTTTCAAAAGAAATGTATGTAAATAATTCTCCTGTTTTAAATTTAAATCACATAATGATTCATTGCGTGCAGAAATTGAGGCGCAGAGTGCTACACACAAAATCCAAATTGGAACCCTTGAAAATCGAGCTCACGAGATTTGTTTGGCTGTCCGCAAGTCAAAAAAAAAGTTACGAAGAAGCTCGATCTGATTCCACGCACTACGTAGGAAATTAACTTCTCTTGTGCATAATCTTGCCACAGAAAATAATCGTAAATTCGACATGATTCTACTTTGAGTTCATTTAAACCACCTTTTTCCTATTTTCAGTGGGCTTAAATCTTACACCATCAGGTACAAATATTGTGCCATCACCTGTACACATAAATTCGCCTGCTTCCCCAATGCTTGGCCGAATGCCGGCACCATTTATGAGTCCACCTCCACCACATTTTATTCGAATACCCCTGAGAGAAATAATTTTCTGAAATTATTTATCTGTCGAAGTTTATAAATTATTTTGTGAAGTCTAATTTTATATTTGAAGCATTTGTGGTTCACGTCTAAAATGCATGCTGTTGTTATTGATATAAAGACCTAATTTTTTTACGAATACAAGTGATTTCATATGTTTTATTAAAATAAACATTTTGTCTCTAATTCTAGTAGGTAGTTTCCATTTTAAAGGTTAGACCGCACTAGGCGGAACTGCACTGCAGCGGAACTGCGATTCGCAACAATTTGTATGAAATTCTTTGAAGTTTAGCTGCCACTTGCTGATATATAGCTCATATAATTTCATATGCTGTAGGTCTATATTTGTATCTAAGTATCTAAATCAGACGACGTTTCAAACGTGGTTACGTTTTTCTTCAGGTCTCAAAAACATAGTAATTAATATTTTATAGCTTCAATTTTTAAAAATTATAAAATATGTACTTCCAATTATTTTCTTATAAAAATAATATCAAGGTTTAATCCTCTTTTGGTTGTATTTTAGTTTTTGAATGCAACTACTTTTCTTTTTAATATTAAGAAATGTCTTGAAAAAGACGTTTTTTTTTAAATCAAAAGTTTGAATAATAATAAATATTTCAAACTAAATTTATTATATTTTGAATAATAATAACAAATATTTTAAATAACTTTAACCTACAAAACAAGTTAAATATAAATTCTTAGTTTTAGTTTACTGCCTTTCAATGAGTTGACCATATATGCTGCTAAGTCACGAAGAGGGAATAATTATTATCATAAAATATAGTTATAATATTTATATCTTTTTTTAAGCAACTTCGGTACTGAATTTAAAAGTTCCGAAAACTGTTCACTTGGCTTAAAAAAAGATGTAAATATTACAACTATATTTTATGATTTTATGGTTCATCATAATTGTGTTGCACTTAGTTTACATCATATTTCTTGCCAAAACTATTTCACCAATTTAGATCAAATTTCGGCTTGTAATACTCTAGAGTCTAGACTACTTGATTCCAAATTTTTAGAAGAATTGGACAATTTTTGACCTATTTTTTGAGTGCTTCAAATTTACTTAGTTTTCCAGATTTTTTTTAAATTCATGGATAGCAACACAAATATAACATGCATTTAAAATTCATGTTGTTGTGTAGAAAATTTTATAACAAACAAGTTTATAGTGGACGGGTTTTTCCTAAGTTGCATATTTCCAAAGTTATAAAGGAAAATGTTGGAAAAAATGGGTGATTTTAGCGTTTTTTTCACTGTTGCATTTTTCCTGCAGCGAGCACAGGTTTTTCGAAGTTACAAACTTGGCTATATACTACTCTAACATGCCCCAACAACATATCAAAAATACAGAACTACACCGTGCTTTGCGAATTTAGCACTTTTTTTTTGTATAATTATTGACTGCACAAAAAGAACTCAATCTCAATGTTTACTCATATCAATCAAAGAACACTAGTAACAAAACAATGCATTCATCCTTCCTACCGCATTTTCCTAGAAACATAACATATACGAAAGCAAAAAAGAGAAGGACAAAAAAACGTACCCAAAATGTAGGTACCTGGAGCTGCGCGCATACCTAATGTATCGTGCTTTATCGCATCATTCTTACGCTTACGCTTGCATTTATTTAGCTGGGCTTCGGCTTTGCTTAGGACATTGTGTAGTAAAACGCTCTTGTATTCTAGATTGTATTATATTTGTGTTTGATTTGTAATTTGTATAGATATTATTAAAAATTGTATGAAATTGTGCAGCGCAGATGTTGCAACTTAAAATGTTTCAAGGGAGACTTGTTGTATGAGAGTTTTATGTTGTGTGTCTGCAGGAAAATATAATTGAGAACAATATGGGGGTAGGTTTGGTAAGTATCTATTTTTTATTATTATATCAATACTCTTTGTAGAGAATTTGGTTTTGGTATCGCATATTGTAACGCTGAGGCAGATAGGAAGATGGGAGTTTCGTGTTGTGTAAAGGAAAATATGATTTGAAAATAGTTAGGTAGGTAGGTGGGTAGTTTTTTTGTATTTATCGTATTGATTATTGTAAGAAATCATTATCATTATTTTAACATTGCCATTTGTTACTTTTTGAAGATAAAAAGTACATCATATAATTTATTCATTTAAATTCTTGGTTTAGCGGCGATAATCCTGCTAACTGAGAGGAATCGCCACTGTGTTATGTATAACATTAGCCGTGTTCTTTTGAGAGAGTGACTAGCAACTCTGCAAAATTTTTACATGAAAAACAATAACGAAACAAATTATAGAGAATTTTGTTTGTACTATCCGTGTAAAACTTTTTTTTAAAAAACACGACTATAGAAAATAGGATAGGTCTTCAGTGGAATAAAAGAGGTAAAAAGAGATTTGGGATTGAATCCAATCGTATAAATTGGTAACAAAGAAGCCTTCCCCTTCAATTCCAAATTGCTTGTCCTTCGCCACTGCGTGACTTCTTTGCTTCTTATATTCGGGACTTGCTCAACAATGGTGACAGAAACAGGATACACAAGAGGTTTAATTTCTCTGTGCATTTACTGTAACATAGCCAACAATTTCTGAAGTGCATCTTATCAAAGTAGGTACAAGTAATCGGTGTGAAATTTAACCATTGTCATCTCGTTGTCGATATCTGATTGTCGCATGTTAAGTAATCGTCGATGTTTGTTTCGGAGTTCTTCGATTTCTGAACCGAAATTTTTCTTCCAAAACGTCGCATTTAAATATAGAAATTAATCAATTTTACTGACCACCACTGTTATCGATATATTCGAATATTTTCTTTCGATTGTATCCAAAACGTCGATTTTCAGTTGCTATTCCATTCCATGTTCAGATATCGCCTTTTGGATACTTTTGAACATGACCTGACGCAGTGAAGTAACTACTGCTGATATGTGATTTGATGTTCTTGCCAATCTTGCGTCCTTTAAGTTGAAATCATTCTCCTTTACTCGTAGATTGTTACAGATCGAGTTTTCAAAGACATACACTCCCTGCGCTCTCTCATCTCCTTCTTCAAAATGTCTCTGGGAGACACCTCCACTATTGGCACTCTTGCGCTCTGGCGAGCGCAGAGCTTGTGTCGCCTTCCTTATGGGCAATGCTATCGAATATCACCGAAATATCATTCACCAACTCTTTCTGCTGTTGTTTGATGAGGAAATTCTTGATATGATCCAGTATTATCAAATCGTAGTCTTCTCGCGCTTTATCGAAGATGATATTTTCTCCATCTGGCCCAAACACACTGCAGTCAGCTATTCTCTCAAATCGATTACACAATACCACCACGTTTAATTTTAGTTTTTTAATGTTATATTTATGTTTTTTTTTAAATATTTTTAGCAGAAATACAAAAATGTTTCAATTTCAATTTACAAATGCAGAAAAAAACAATGACATATGAATGACACACAAAGGCAAACTTCAAGTCAAACCAGTGCTGAGGGATATTTTCAAGGAAATCCCATAAAAGAAACCAAAAATTGAAAAGTGAAAAATTAAAATGTTCGCTAAGGAAACCTGCTTGCAAAAAAAACATACAAAAATTGTTTTGATATAAAAATTAGCAAAGCATACACAATTTTCAATTGTTTTTTTTTTTGCAAGCAGGGGTCTTCATCATAATTATTTATTCCTCCCTTTTGTTCTTTTTCGCAGTATTAGGTCTATTTAGTTATAACAATATTGTTATTCTATGTATGTAGTTGATAACAATCAAAAATCGCTGGCTATTTAGTGTGTTTGTGTAAAAGGTACAAGGCAATTAAAGGAAAACGTCAGCAAAATTTCCAGCAACTGGTTTCCCTGTGTGAAAGGGGACTAGGTGATTGAAATTATCTGTCAGAACAATTTTCGTTTGTTTTCTTGCAGGCATTTAGCATAGTTCCGGTTTAAATACATTCAGCGATTTTTTCCGTATTGTTGGTGCAATGATGTGAGATTGCGAGGTAAAAAAAAAGTTTCAGGTTTGTTTGGGAGAATAAAGACTCCCAAAACAAAGAGAAATATTCGCTGACGACAGTTTTTTATATGTTAATAAGAATTGTGTTTCTGTCATTTTTGTTTATCGTTGCGAATGTTTGGATCCAATTTCGCTTTGATTTGGGAGAGTCTATTTATGCTCTTCTTTTCCCCTCGATGATATTTTTTTTTGGAAATAGAATAGATCTGTATGTGAGTTAAAATTTCGCACGATCTGCGTACTAGGCTTAAATAGAAAATTAATTTTATTTGAAAACTAAAAATAAATAAATCTTTCGAATATAAATCTGAATGCCAATTTAATTTTTATAAAAAAAAGGTATTTTAATTATGATCTCCCAGCATACGACAAACGGTGACGATAGGTGGCAGTGTTTCTTAAAAGCTATATCAATAGATGTCCCTAGTTTCTATGAATGAAAATTCATTTAATCTCATTTTTTCAAATTTTGCCACTAGTCGGGAACTTTTCGCTAGTCTCGCTTCATATAGGGGGAACCATTTATATTTTAATTTTGTATGGGAGTGACAATCAGCTAGCAGTCCACATATTCCTAAGTCAATGCTTTCTTATATATTAACTAAACACCGGTGGACTTCGTACCAAACTCCAACAAGTTCTTCTCTTTTCAACATCAACCCAGTATGGCATAATTGCTCTCACGGAGACTTGGCTAAACGATAAACACCACGAAGCCCAGATGTTTAATGATAATCAGTATGCTGTTGTTCGCAAAGATAGTGATTATGAATTACTTGGTTGTAAAAGAGGAGGTGGTGTGCTGGCAGCCGTGCATACATCACTTTATTGCACTAAAGTTGAATTGCCTTCACAAGATGCTGCTCTCGATATCCACCAATTAGTGCTGAATATAAAATTTGATTTTGTATATGAAATTTTTCTTATTATCTCTTACATTCCACCAAGAAGTTCTCTTGAACTATATAAAGATCATGTAGATAATTGCAGTTTAATATTAAAAAATCGTAAAGATAATCAAAGAATAATTATTTTAGGAGATTTTAATTTGCAAAATGTTAAATGGATATAAATATATGATCACGATGAGAAAATATTAATTCCTTTCAATGTTATATTTAACCATGATTGTGAAGTTGTGGATACCTTCGCACAATTTGACCTGAAGCAAATCAATCATTTTCAGAGTTCTTTTAATAATATACTTGATTTGGTTTTCGTTGATGCTGAATTGTGCGTAGGCATAAACAACTCAATCGTTCCCAGTGTTGTTCCTCTGCGTGTCGACTTTAGTTATCTACATTTCAACGTAGATAATCGGTCGACAATGTCGAAAATGTAGACAATGTAGGCAATGTGTCGACAATGTGTCGACAATGTGTCGACAATGTGTCGACAATGTGTCGACAATGTATCGACAATGTGTCGACAATGTAAACAATAACTTAAATATCACAAATAAAATCATTCCAAAAAGTCCTGCTACAACCGATAGACAAGTGGTTGAATAATTTATAATAACAATAAGGGTATTCATGTAACGAGATAATTTTCCGCCTTGCCAGAAAAGTATAACTTTCCGCAAGATGTTTACATGAACACCCCCTTAAAAATACTTGCGTCAACGTGGGAAATAATCCAATTGAACGTCACAAATGACTTATCTCAGGGATCAGGTTTATTTCTGCACTTTTCGCAAGAAATTTGTGAGATAAAATTATCTGTTTTGCAGAATATTTTCGCCATACAAGTTTTGACAGTTCATTTCTGACGAGATAAAATTATCTAGTTTACCAGGTATCTAGTTTTACGTCCGCTACGATATTTTTATAATAAGGGTATTCATGCAACGAGATAATTTTCCACTTTGCAGAAAAATAAACTTTTCCGCAAGATGATTACATGAACACCTTTTTATAAATGCTTGCGTGAACGTGGGAAATAATTAAATTAAACATCACAAATGACTTATCCCTGCGTACCAGGTTTATTTCTACACTTTCCGCATCAAATTCGTGAGATAAAATTATATTTTTTACAGAATATTGTTCCCATCTAAATGTTGACAGTTAATTTCTACCGAGATCAAATTATCTGGTTTACCAAGTTTATCTGGGTTTTAGGCCGTTGCGTTGGTTTAAAACAAAAGTTTGAATCACGTGGGTGGAAATAAAACCGGGAGTTGTTTTCTTCTTCCAACTAAGGCTTTTTAAAATCACTCATAGCTTTTTTTGTTGTCAAAATGTTTTGTTTCTATGAAAGTTTGGAAGTTATTCCATTCTTCAATTAAAAGAGCTCTTCGGACTGCTGTAGGATTATGAAATACGGTAGACCGGAAGGTCTTGAAGTGCATTACACAAAAGAAAAATCGAAAATTTGAGGTCTTCCGTTTATGAAGCACTTCCGACTTCTGTAGAAAAATGAAGATCGGTAGAGTGATATTATTTGGAGTTCATATAGTATAAAGGTAAAAAATGAAAACTGCAGATTTTCCATTCAGGGGGAGTGACACCTAACCTAAATTTTCAGACGTTGATTCTATTTTTTTAAGTTTATCATTTCAAATTTTTTGAAGTAGTATACCAAGTTAATTATCTTATAAAAATATAAAACCACAGTTTGTAATTAAAATCGGTCTCTATCATTCAGCCAAATTTGCCTTAAACTGTAGTTAAACCTTGGTCTATCTATATGCCTCAATATCTTAGGAAAAAAGAAGTGAAATCGAATAAAAAAAAAAATAAACAACTCCAAATTATGTGAGTAATTTATTAGTTAATGATTTTATTACTGAACCAAAATTTCAAGGTTTACTGCCAAGTGGAATTTTATCATTTTATTACTAAATTCCTCAAACTTTGAAAGATTTTTTAAAATGGACCAGTAAACCATAGTAAAGTGATTCAGTGAACCTAGTCTAATTAAAAATATATGTATTTGAAACTGGCCAGTTTCACAGTGAGCACTTACTAGAATAAGTTGCACTTAAGTTACGCATATTGGTACTTTTTGGTAATTTTCACAGTCTGAGCTTATGACACTTAAGTGCAATTTATGCAGGCAAGTGTGCACTGCGAATTTTGGGATTTTGTGTCCTATATTTCGCACTTAAGTGCTACATCTGTTACTGTGAAACTGGGCCTAAAGCCTTTATAAACATAGAACTACATAAATATGCGTTTAGATTTAGATGAAATTATTTTTCACGACTTTCTTGTTGTTACAATTATGGTTTTATCTTTTTTTAAAGATTTTTATTTTTGGTTTAATAAATTTTAGTAGGAAAAATTATGAATTATAATGGTTTAAGGAATTGTCTACACTGTCGACAAATTTATGTCGACAATTGTGAATTGTCTACATGTAGACAATCATGTATTCTACATTTATAGTCTACATGGCACAACACTGATTGTTCCCCTTTTCACCAAAACAATACATCATGTTGCACTCAGTTTGCATTTAGAATTTTGTAATTTTTTCACACCTGAGACTTCAGACTTTAATTTTAATTACAATTTTGCAGAAGCTAATTTGAATGCTATTTTAGATTTTCTGAATGGTACTAGATGGCAAGCATTATTCGATAATATAGAATTAAACGAGTGCTATAATTTATTCTTAAATATTTTAAATATTGCGATGGATTTGCACATACCCAAAATTAAATCAATTAACGGCCTGAAACCTGAGTGGTTTAATAAAAGAATCATTAATCTTAATAACAAAAAAAATAAGGTTTACAAGCAGTTTCGCAAGTCCAATAATGATCGTGAATTGTATAAACAATATCGAATACTACAAAAAGAATTCGATACTTTAAATAATATTCTGTACAATCATTATCTGTTTTGTGTCGAGTGTGACTTAAAGACAAATAGCAGTCGTTTTGGAAGGTTTATAAATAATAAGAAAAAATCAAATGGAATTCCTAATCGTATGCGCCATGACGGCAGGCATTACATCTTCTGACCTCTCTGTTGTATGTAACTTGTTTGCTAAACATTTTCAGTCTGTTTATTAAGACAGTTGTTCTTATGTACCCTATGTTACTAACACTAACTCTGCAGATACTCTTTTGAATATTGTTAGTTTAAGTCTTTCTACTTCTGTGATTGAATAAGCGTTGTCTAAGCTTAAAGCTGCTAAGCGACTTGACGTAGATGGAATATCACCAATCATTTACGAATGTGTGCGAATGCATTGGCTGTTACTTTAAAAATTATTATTAGTCGTTCACTTGCAAATCGCGAGTTTATAAATACTTGGAAATGTTCAACAATTACACCCACTTACAAATCAAGAAGTAGGCAAGATGTTTCAAACTATCGTCCAATTTGTAAAATTGCTATAATTCCCAAATTCTTTGAAAAGATAATATATGATAAATTAGCTCCTTCCCTCAAAGCAATAATTTCTCCATACCAAAATGGTTTTGTAGCTAGTAGATCAACTGCAACTAACCTTACTATTTTTTGTAATTTAGTTTTGAATGCAAGTTATAGATAACATATCTGCCATACCTAAAATAAAATTATCTTTAAGGTATCAATACTTCAATGAAAGAACACTTTAGAGTATAGCTACCATAAAGATAATCTTTACAATATAAGAATAAATACTTTAAGGCTCTCATATATGTTTGAAAGATAAGGAACATAATATTTTATGACCTATGCACACGGTCTCAATGATTTTAAAGAAGTTTGGCCACTAAAGGGGCCAAATGGCCCCTTTTTTGTGTTCAATCCCCGCGGCCCCGACCTTTTCAGAAATTGCCCAATCGACCCCTTTTTACAATTTTACTCTTAATTCAATAATTTTCGTTTAGATAATCAAAAAAATATCACAAAGTTTCTTTTCACCAAATGCTGTCGTTTAAATTCGAAATTTGAATTAGGCTTCGAATATAGCTTTCATTGAAAACCATAATTGAAACACAAATTAGTAAAATGGTGGAATATTTTCTGACAAGTCGGTTATAGCCATCATGAAATTATCCTTCATTGCAAATTCCATTCCCAATACAAAAACCATCTTTGAGGTTAGATTAGATTATTGAACGAAAAACTGACAGACGAGAACAGGAAGAGAAAGGACCACATTTAATTGAAACGAATGTGTTTCACTTCTGGGAACAAAATATCAGCTAATCATTGAAAACAATTTGTATCATTGAAAAACTAAAAGTGATTTTATTAGAAAGTGTTAAAGAAAACTAAACATTTGTTTGACTAAAAAAAATAGATAACTAACAACCATAATTTTGGTAAAATTTTCAATGATGGTTTTCAATGAAAGCTATAACTGGAGCCTTAGCAACGCATAATGATATCAGGAAGGGACAACACTACAATTTATTTTCGAATTATTTGGAAAACTTACACAGTTATCTAGTTTTGTTTTGTTGCAAGAAGTTCGCTTTGTATTGTGTCAAAAATATCGAATTAAAAATAAAAAAAATGAAGAGGTAATTTATTTTTTTTAAGATTTTGTTAAATAATTAAAAAAAATAAACAATTTCAGTTTTACTCCTGTACACTCTTCTGTTTTGTGTGAACGCATTGTCGAATTTTTATGTTTTGGGCCCTATTTTTGTCTCGGGCCTCTTTTTTGGGCCCGTTTTAAACATTTTCAGCGGCAACACTGATCTAAGGTGTAAGTACACAGTAAACAAAAACAAATTTGTTGTGATTGTTTGAAATTCAATTTTTTTACTATTGATTTTGACAACATGCGCAGAACTGAACAAAAATGAACATGCTTATGATATTACCTGTAATATATGTATCTTGGTTCAATGTTAGGCTTTATCTTCCGTAACTCTGAGGAGTTCTCCAATCTACACACCTTTAAGTGTTTATATTTTGCGTTTGCAAGGTTTAACCTTGAATACTGTAGTGTTATCTGGAATTCTTCATATTTTGTTCATTCATTTAGAATCGAAAAAATCCAAAACACGTTTTACGAGAATTGAAGTGAAAAGACCTCAATGGGACATAGATCTTCCTTCCTATGAAACGAGATGTAAGTTTCTTGGTATTTTGCCTTTAAACATTCGTAAGAAGTTCACCGAGATTATGTTCATTCGCGAAATTCTAGCGTACCATGTTGATTGTGCACAAATTTTAGCTTTAATTAGGATCAATGTTCCTGCGAGAATGCTAGAAACCAATCGTTTTTAATGTTCCATACCACAGAACTGTGTATGCTGCCAATGAACCACTATCAAGGTGTTTGAGAGAAACAAATAGTGTTTGCGATATGATTGATTTCAATATTAGTAGATATTTATTTAAATCAAATTTATTGTTAATTTTAAATAACTTTGCTGGTGGTAAAGTAAAAAAAAATGTATATATTTTAATATCAAGTAATCACTAGAGCACCTATTGTAACTTTGTTTGATAAATAAACTAAACTAAACTAAACTAAACTAAACTAAACTAAACTAAACTAAACTAAACTAAACTAAACTAAACTAAACTAAACTAAACTAAACTAAACTAAACTAAACTAAACTAAACTAAACTAAACTAAACTAAACTAAACTAAACTAAACTAAACTAAACTAAACTAAACTAAACTAAACTAAACTAAACTAAACTAAACTAAACTAAACTAAACTAAACTAAACTAAACTAAACTAAACTAAACTAAACTAAACTAAACTAAACTAAACTAAACTAAACTAAACTAAACTAAACTAAACTAAACTAAACTAAACTAAACTAAACTAAACTAAACTAAACTAAACTAAACTAAACTAAACTAAACTAAACTAAACTAAACTAAACTAAACTAAACTAAACTAAACTAAACTAAACTAAACTAAACTAAACTAAACTAAACTAAACTAAACTACACTAAACTAAACTAAACTAAACTAAACTAAACTAAACTAAACTAAACTAAACTAAACTAAACTAAACTAAACTAAACTAAACTAAACTAAACTAAACTAAACTAAACTAAACTAAACTAAACTAAACTTAACTAAACTAAAGTTTTTAAATATTTCTTTTTATCTTAAAAAACAAAATGCTTTATTTATTAAAATGAATGTATATACATATGTACATTAGAGTGTTTCAAATAATTTTATTCATTTTTGATTTTCATCGAAACAGGCTCCATAGTTTTGTTTTGTCAAAAAAACACAACTGTTAAAATGTTGTCTCATAATATTAACGTTTAGACCTGCCCATCGCACTTAACATTTTTCCATACGATTATATACGATATTATGAGCTAAAAGTTTTACAGTTGTGTTTTTTTGACAAAACAAAATTTTTCAACCTCTTTCGAAGGTACTTTATTTTTTTTTGAAACACTCTAATGTACATAGCTATATTTATTTTTAATCTTTCTTGAAAATATAATGTCTTATTTGTATTTATTTAATTATATACATTATTCACAAATGTAGTTTATTAAAGGTGAATAAAATATAGGTATACGTTGTTATATATTTCGAAAAAATAGTAAAGAGAAAAAAATTATGTTTATTTACTTTGTTTTAATAATGGGGATTCTATCAGCTTCGGGATAGACCGAGAAGATTAGTGTCTTTTCTTGTGCCCCTCTTGTGTCCCTAGCAATGCTAGGTAGATCTTGTCACCTATTTTAGTGGACACGGAAAAGCGCGAGTCTTATGCGGGCGGTGAATTAGCACCCGCTTCTGGATTCCGATGGAAGGGGCAGTCTTAAGTCAACATCCCGTCTGGTCCGCGAAAAGAACAGAAAAGTTTAAACGGTCTTCTTCAGGTTTTCTTACGATGACGCCTAAGAACGATGATGACGTAATGGTGGTGGACGAACGTTCCGTTATTCGTTTCTTATTTACTGCCAACAAAGTTAATTCGTCCATTGTTTTAAAATCCTGTCTTCATATGTTATAGCGATATTTTGGTCGTAAACTATCAAAAATTCGATCATGTTTTCGGAAAGGATCAGTTTTAAGTGTTGGTGAATCAGGTATTGGGTGCCTGATATAAAATATTTAGCATTCTCACGTGGGCCCTGACATCTGCGGTATATTTTGTCTTACAACTTTTTAACATAGCATGTTGGTTGAAGGAATGCTTTGTGGAATTCATCCCAGGCTGTTAAACTTCACTTAATAAGTAACCACTCTAACGTAGTTACTTTAAATATTTCTGGCAGAGTTCGTCATATGTCGGCTTGAGGTATTTTATAGCACCCTGCAAGTTCGACTAACCTTTTCATAAACTCCAACGAGTACCCAGAAACGTCAAATACCAGATTCCACTTCCGGACAGTAGTCATCACCTCTGCCTCATAACAAAGTGTTAGGTGAACTAAACTAAACTAAAGGTCTCTTATTGACTGTATTGGGAAATTCGTTGGGGAGAGTCCCAATAGGTACGGTGGGTCGGACAGGTCCGTTAAAGCAGACTTGGGGTTTCAACTTCTAGGTTTCGGCGGAAAGTTGCTCGTTATTCGTTTCTTCTACGACGCCTTCCCAATGCTCGCACAAGTTCTAAGTGGAACCGTGGCCTCGAACTTTCTTTTAATGTAGGTAAGTAAGTAAGTAAGAAATTGTTTATTCAGAAATGCATAGTTTTAGAACAATAATAGTTTTCAATTCAGAATTAAAATTTTATATTTAAATTAAACAATAAAGAAATAGTTATGCATCTATGGCTTATTTAAGCCGTCTGTTGCGATAAAATGTCCATTTTTGAAACCCTATATCAGTGCTTAAGTATAGATGTTCTCAATGTTAATTTGTGTGTTCTTCCGTTGTCATAAATTTTGTTGTTTCTGCTGTTGTTTTGGTTGTGACTCTTGTTTTTTTTATGTTTTTTGTGTTGTGTGGGTGATTATTTTCCGTTTTGTAGTCGTTTCTCTTCATGCTGTTGTTGATTTTGCTTTGGCGATGTTTGTTTTCGTTCGTGCTGTTACTGTTGCTGTTGTAGTTATTGTGATGTTGTTGATAGTTGACACTGTATTTGTCATTGGTCTTTCTATTGGTTTTGATGTAAGTGCGGTTGCTGTTTTTGTTAGTATTGTCGTTGTATTTGTTGTTGTTGCATTTGTTGTTGTTGTTTCCGTTACTTTTGCTGTTGTTGTTGTTATTCTTGGTCTTGTTTTTGATTTTTTTGATGATGTTGCTTCTGCTGTTGTTGCTGTTGTAGCTATTGTGTTGATTTTGTTGGTGCTGTTGTGTATGTTATTGGTATGATTGTTGCTTTTGTTTTTATTGCTGCTGTTTTTTTGTTGTTGTAACTGTTGTAATTATTATTATGTGTTGTTGTTGCTCCTTTTACTTTATTTGGCGATGTTGCCCTTGAGTCTTTTATGTTGCTGTTGGTGTTTTTGCCAGTATGTGTGCTACTGTTGCTAATGACGTAATGGTTATTGTGATGTTTTTCCGTTCTATCCATTATATTCACTGATCAGCTCCATTCATTTGCATGCCGACGTCAGCATGTAATTAGGGGATGTTACTGGTATTCTCAGGATTTATTTAAATGAAATATCGTTGAACCTTTTCCGTTTCTTTCTTTAAATCTCGGCTAAGGCGTTGCCTCAAGGTTTGCATTTGCATATTTCCATTTTCGGTCGTGTCTAATTATCAAGAAATTGATAAGAAACGAAGTTTTTGTACGCACTTAAATATTGATTGTCTTGATCTTCAACGCACGAAATGATGTGGTGGTTAAAAATTTTATTTGGAAAATTTGGTATTTTGCGGTGCGTCGTATGATTTTTCTTAGTGAAATAGTCAGCCATATTGTGAGCTCCGCGTGAAAGAAAATCCGCCCGGAAAAATTTCATTTCACTCTTCCCTTATTGTGAGGTTCGGGCGAAAAATGTTCCCTGGTTCATAAAAATTCCCTAAATGCCACTTTTGAAAACCTTTTTTTTTTTCGTGTGAAATATGTCATGTCATTTACAGCAAGATTTCCATTTAATGTTTGGTAGCGAACGAGGCCACACGTGTTGTTAAATGGCGGGTAAAACTGGCAATAGCTTTTAAAAATCCGGGCGAACAAAAAATTTTTCGGTCGAAATGTTTTCCGGGTGAAACTCACAATAGGGCTGAGTATGTATGTATACGGAAATGTAAGCATTGATCTCAGTTGAATTTGTATACAAGATACAAAATAGGGCTCCGTGAAATAACTCCCTAAGAAATAACCCCAAAAAAAAATATGAAATAACCCCCCAAAAATTTGTATGGAATTTAATTCATACTTTTTTGGGGACTTATTTCATTTTTAATTTGGAGTGTTATTTCATGATGAAATAACTCCTCAAATTCAACTAAGAAATATATCCCCAAATTGAGACACTTATTTCATTCTTCAATTTTACATCGATTTTTGGCTTCTTGCTATAATGAACGGTGATTTTAACGGTTTATTTTGTGAAAATTGGGAAATTAGTCCCCAACTTCAAGAATTGTCTTACCATAAAGTATACAAAATTTGATAGACGATTTTGTGATGCCTGATGACCACGGAGGGTGGGGGGCGCGGTGGCCGCGGCGGTCGCGGCGCCATGCCGGCGGCGCGTGGTGGCGCGGCGTTCGACCACCTAGCAGCGCTGCCGGCCGCGCCACCCGCGACTGACGCACCGCGACTACCGCGAGCTAGAGTACATGGTATGAGAGGGGAAAGGCAGTACTCTTTTTTAATTAAATCATTAAATGATGCTCCTTCTTGAAAGTATAAGATGTTGTGTTTACATTGGTGTTTTATGCTAAATTTTTCACCGAGGAGCATATTTCCTACTGGTTTAGGTCTGAATTGATTTTTCTTCTGTCATTTGGTCAGTTGCAGGAAACGAACCTCCAGTCTTTTATGTCAGTGGATGTAAAGTACATGAAATACTCTATTTTAAGTTATTGTTATTATAAAAAAAAAATAATAAAATGATAAACTCTGTAAACGCCACTTACTTTACTTTAGATGGCGCTCACAACCCAGGCTAGGCTTCGGCCTCAACTAACAAGCCCCTCCAGCCAGCTCTGTCCCTAGCTAGCCGCTTCCAGTTGTGCACACTGAGTTGGTTGATGTCGTTCTCCACTTGTTCGCGCCACCTGTTATGGATTCTTCCTCTGCTGCGTAAACAGGTAGGTGCGTTGCTGTCCATATGCTCCACGTGCCCCAGCCATCTCAGTCGCTGTATTTTTAGCTTTTTGATCAGATCAACGTTGCTGTATAGCCCTATAGCTCGTCGTTGAATCTTCTCCTCCACACTCTTTCGATACACACCGGACCGAAAATCATATGAAGTATCTTCCTCTCAAATCATCCTAGCAGACTTTCATCCGATTTTGTCAATGTCCATGCTTCTGCCCCACAGAGCAGGACTGGGATGTTAAGGGTCTTATATAAAGTCTCCTTAGTTCGCTGAGAGAGGTCCTTACTACTTAAATGGCTTTTTAGCCCGAAGAAACAGCGGTTGGAAAGAGTAATTATTCGTTTGATCTCTGCACTAATATCATTTTACGAGCTAATAGTGGAGCCCAGGTAGATAAAGTGCTTGACAGTTTCTAAGTTATATCTGTCCAACGTGATATTTTGCCCGAGTTGAAGATGTTGAGATTCCTTTCTCGATGACAGCATATACTTCGTCTTGTCCTCATTAACCGCCAATCCCATTTAGCCCCCTCCGATTCAACGCTCGCAAATGCGCCTGCCACAGCTCGCTTCGTTCTGCCATCAATGTCTATGTCATCTGCATACGCAAGCAATTGAACGGACTTTTGATAAATTGTACCGCTGGTATTGATGCCTGCGTTTCGTGCAATTGCTTCAAGAACGATGTTAAATAGGTTTGATGATAACGCGTCGCCTTGCCTCAATCCTTTCTCAACATCAAAGGATTCGGTGATGTTCTTACCGATTTTGACGAAGCAGCGACATATCTACATCGTCATCCTGCACAAGCTGAGGAGTTTGGCAAGGCTGCCGAGACATAACATGGCTCTGTATATCCTAAAAAACTAAAAAAGTTTTTTTTCAGGGCTACTGCCTCTTGTGCGGAATTGACAAATCCTCCAACAGTATCACTTGTCACGAATAAGTGCTGCTCGTCCAGCCGTTCGGATTCGGCATAAAATTGTAGGTCCCTGGCATTCCTGTCGAAAGGCGCACACAGGAATGGTTGCAAGTTGTTAGTCACTAGGCCCTGGTTCTTCAAGAGCCGTTGTGCCACCCGATTTATTTTTTCCAAAGGTTCCATTCATGGGGCATACTTTCCTCCGACCAAATTTTGCAGATGAGTTGGTGTATACTCCTTACCAATTCTCCATCCGCACCAGCAACCTTGTACGACTTAAGTTTGGATATCGCCAGCCGCACTTCGGCTAGGTCCGGTGGATGGAGCTATTCGCTATTATCGTCTAAGTTGAATAGTGTTCTGCCTCCTAGCGGTATGTTGGCTGTCTTCGCCGCTAAGCAGTCTAGAGAAGTGTTCTTTTCAGATCCTCAGCACTGACTGTGTACCATATTCCCACTATCAACTCGGCAGGTTTCCGTTCTAGCTTTGTATCCTTGGGTGGATCGTTTCACCCTCTGGTAAAATTTTCGAACATCTCCCCTGCCCCTACAACCCTCAATATACCTCTTGTTCGAGTCTGCAGCATTGCCTGATATCGAAGTTATTTCTTAATCAGCCAATTTGACTCTATAAGGCCTTAGACAAACACATTTGGCCCACATTGAGAAGCTCGAAAGGCTTTCAAGCAATTATTTACAGGTTTATTTGAAGTACTCAATTTATTTCGCTAAGGCCTTATAGAACAAAACTTTACTACTAAAACATTGCAAATGTAGTAGTGTAGTTTTGTTCAAGTGTTTCAATAGACATATCTTAAAACCCTTATAAAAGGCTTGTCAAGGCCTAGGAGAAGCCTTTTCGAAGCATAATGCAAAACAAAAAAAAAATAAATACTTTATTTTTATTTCTATATTTTCTCCTTTATTTTCATACAAGTAATGATTTTCTTCTGGAACTTTATTTGCAATAATTATTTATATCAGAAAAAAGACATTACTTACTTGATGGATTTTGCGGGAATTGAACCGAGGATGGTTGGGTTGAGAGTCGGGTACCTTAGATATCGAGCTAGCCTGGCATATGAAAAATGAGTGCCAAATTGGGACCAATTGAAACGCAAAGTTAGCTTCCTAAAAACTTCCTTGGAGTTTCCTGAATCCTGATGAATTAAACTACATAATTTGAAAAATACAGGTGACCATTCACCTGTTGCTTGCAAAGGAGTTTGTTTTTACTTAATGTTATTTTTTTTTTTAAATAATGTTTTCATGATTACTCATTAGAGATAACATGGAAGTGGTTACACAAACATACTTTTTGTGAGACAACAATTAAAATATAAGTTCGGTTTTCTTTGAAATCAATTGTTTATTAAAAACAAAATACTTTTATTTGAGAAAAAATATAAAAACTCTTTTATTTTTGTACATTTTGTACACAAACCGAAACCATTTACTGACAATTTTAATTTTTAACTTTTTTAAAAACACTAATTTGCCAAAATAAAAAAAAAACATAAACAACAACGACCATCATTAAGTTTTTTCAACTGAAAGTAGCTATGTATGTAGTATTGTAGTATATATATAACAAAAATCTTTAAAATGTAATAAAAAAAACACTGAGAAATGAAAGCTTCATACTAAGATAATTTAAAAAAAAAACATTCGAATTTCTTAACATGACAATATTTTAACGATGAAAAAGAAACTACTATGGTCACTTCGTTTGTGAATAATTCAGCCAGCAGTAGCTTATTTTCACATCAATATTACTTACCATACGAAGTACCAGCTTTTAATGCTTTCATGTTGAGTGTGCAACACTTCGCTAGGACCAAAAAATCAGAATTATTACTTCCCGCGCATGCGCCTGAGAAGGTGATTAAAAGTATGTTTGCATAACCACCTCTTCAAAGGTCTTATAGAAACAAATTAGGCTGACATCACTTCGCTGAGGCAAATTCATCGAAATAAATGCTTCTCGCGCATGCGTCTAACAGAGTTCATATAATTATTATGCTTGTGTGGGGCTTGTGTTTACTGCGTTATAGAACCAAAATCGGATGTCATGCTTAAGCAGAGTTACCACTGCGATCAAATTTAATTCTGATGAAATCATTTTTTTTGGTGGGATTTTGGTGCCGTAATGGCTAGGGTAAGCGATCCTGATAGCACATGATGACTTAATATTTTCCATGTATGCACTTGTGTGACCCGCATATTCTTTTCTTCCTGTATAATTGTGGAGAAATGATCTGCTGATTTCAGAACGGCTTCTTGATGCAAACGATGTGTTGTTGATTCATCTATGAGTTTGAGTTGAGTGATATTGAAGTTGAGAGGCTGATGTTAATTGCATCTCTGATTAATGCTGTTAGAACGTTCAGTTTGGTCTTGATGATACAACCAACACATTTTTTAATGATTCCTACATCTTTAAATTCTACATCTTTGTGAATGCGGTTGCATATATCTCCTGCTGTCATTCGTTCATTTGCAATGAATAACCATGTACTCATTTGATATACATGTTTGAATACTATTCCGGCTATTTTTATTTCAGTATATACGCAGGCAGTTTTCTCCTGTCTCTGGTATACCTCGTCAATGATGCAATTGATTCTGCTTATGACCGTTGGAGCACATACAAATTGGTGTGTTTCCTGATTTGTACATTGAAGGAATTCTCTTTCTGAGAGTTCAAAATAAGTTTGGCTATTATAGTCAGTCGCAATAATTCTATTCGTAATGACTGGAATGACATATGAATTATTGCTAATCTTGCGTGGTATCGGCGTTATTTTGACTATGTTGAACGTTGTGCTGGTGATCAATGGAAGAAACCATTGAGCGATGATATGTGTCTCGTTTCTCCTTGTCAGCATTTTTTGATGCGGTTTAGGAAGAATTTTAATGGTTGGTTGTAAGTGTTTTGATGCCGTTTGGATAGTTGACATTAATTCTCCAGGTGTAATACAGTTTAGCATTTCTGCCCTCTGTAATGTAATCATGATTAAGATATTATACTTTGATTCCAATTCTTCTAATGGTCCAATGGATATGTTGTGCGCAGTGAGTATTTGTACATCGACTCGATTTATATTTATTTCCTTGAACCATTCCTTAGCTTAATTTAATTCTGCCGTGACTTGATTGAGTTTTTCATTAAATTTTTGTAGTTTAAAATTCGTTGCAGCTTCCATATCTTTTATTTGAACTGTTGTTGTAAGCATTAGAGTTGTCTGGTGCTGGTTGGCTCATAAGAGGTTCTCTTGATTCTGTTCTAACGCGTTCAAGTCTGTATATACCCCCAAATATGTCTTGCAAAATGTTGCCAAACTGTCTTCGGCTCTTTCGCAATTTTTGAGGGGTTTGTTTGCTACTCCTGAAGATGGTGTATTAACATTAAGCAGTGGATTTCTTCTTCATAAAGTTTTGCTTGCTGACATGTGTCAACCATTTTCGAAATTATTCTATCGATGTTATTTCTATCTCTCGTAATGTTGATCGTATAGCTGATTATAACTCTGAGAGTACCTTGTTGAACCTTAGCTTCCCCCATATGGTAGTATAAATACCAGAGTTGAGCAACAAAAAATTGCTCCTACTGTAAAATAATTGCTCCTCCAACCAAAATGGCTCCTCATGGAGTAAAGTAGTAACAGAGTTCAGGAACATAGAGATAAGAAATTAAAGCGAGAATTTAGTGAATTTTATAAATAAACAAAAAATACCCTACATAAACAGAATTTTCAGTACTGTATGCAATCCTGGGTGTGTGCGATAGATGGACTGCTTGGGCGTGGAGATAAATGGATTGCTTATGCATTGTACGAGTAGAAAAGTAGAGAAGGACCAGGTTCTATTTTTGTAAGTGATAATAGTGAAAATGAGTGGTTTGAAAAGTGTTTTCGGGAGTGTGTGGTCAGAAAATATGCTGTATATTTTGTTGTTGTGGGAATTTGAGATTAAAAATTTGCAACTATGCAAAAATGTAACAACTATACAGTAGTATAAATATCAGAGTTGAGCAATGGAGCACTTTTTAAATGATTTTTGTGGTTATAAAATATAATTTTCGGGGTGAATTCTGTTTTGGTGACTGTAGGTTGTTGACGTTCTATATTTAGGTTTTTTAGTTGAATTGGGAAAAAGGAATACTTGTTGTAGGCAGATTTGAAATGTGTATATCTATTATATGTTGATATGAGGTTTGAATGGTAGTGGAATCAATTAACAATGAGAGTTCATTGACTTTGAGATTCATTTTTAGGCTGAAGGGAGATAATAATTTAAGAAATACAAATCAAGGAACAGAAAGAAAACAAAAATTGTATGTCTTTTATAATAATTGTGATTTATTAATCCATGAATTGTTACCCGATGGGAAGCCGAGCCATTTAACATATGCTTTGTCTCCATTACTTTTAAGTACTTTTTTCACAAGATAAATATTATGGTATTTAATCTTTTGTAATTCTTTTTCGTAAAAACATCCACTGATAGGTTGACCATTGAAATCTTCAAGGAGATATGTTGGTGGGTTGGTTAGGTTTACTTTTCTTATCATACAAATTTCCGTTGTCCAATTTGGTGTGTAGCCTTTCTCAAAAACGTGTTTGAACTTGCTTATTCTAACATTGTCGCCAACTCTATATTTGCCCTGTGGAGCGATTTTAATTCTATTATAAGCCGTAGATAAGAGTTTTTTAGAGTTTTCGCGATTCACATCGAATGGGCGCATTTTTATAGTTCTATGCATAAAGTTATTGTATTCTTTCAACAAATCATACATAATGGACGTCCATTTGTAATTACCATTAAAACTGAATTCCTTCCACATTTTCTCCTTAATTGTGCTATTAAAACGTTCAAAAATTGATGCTTTAAGGGAACTGAATGCGGAGTTATGATTTATGTTGCGTAATTTCATTAAATTATGAAATGTCTTATTGAAAAATTCTTTTCCATCATCAGTTTCTAGATTTTTAGGCTGTCGTAATGATTTGATGGAAATAAACTTCATTGCTTCTGCAATAGATGAAGCTGTCTTATTTTTTAGAGCAACTGCCCATGCGTACTTCGAGAAAGTGTCAATGACCGTAATTATATATTTGTAGCCATTATTTTCTTTGTGATAGGGTATCATTTCAACCAAATCAGCTTGCCAAAGGTCATCAAACCCCTTGATAATAACTCTTCGTCGATTGAAATTCTTTCTTGCTGACCTATGAAGCTCTTCAACAACTTGTAGTTTACTCATTTTTCAAAAGAATGAAATAAAAATCTATTTTTATGGTTTTATATGCATATACATACATACTTATATGTAAGCATAACACTTATTTTAATCTATGGTACAATAACACTAGTTTTCTTAATCTTACTAAACGGTTTTCAATCGAACAACATCCACAAGTATCTGGCCCCACCTTACATGTATTTGAAGACCACGAACAGTTTGTAAAGTGACATCCAAACTTAGATTTTACTTGATCAACATTTTTATAATTACTTAAAAATGAAATATTTCTCAGAAACTCATCATGATGTTCTTCAAGCAAATAATGTTTATGAAGCCTTAAATTTTCATCTAAAATTAATGATATATTGATATAAGACATGATTATGGTATCGCTTTGGTTTACAAATAAAAACTGAATGTAAGATTAGTTAGTTTTTCTGTCTTATATGAATAATAATTTGATTCTGCTTCTTGATTCTCTTTAATTCTCTTTAATAAGAAGAAAATACTCTCGAAGATAATCCAACAAACGGATTGTATTGAAATTATGTAGATCAATGTACTCTTTTAATATTTGTTCTTTATTTTTTATTTCATCATCCATGTATGCTTTGTTACTGCTTGATGAGGCATTGTTGGACTTCCGATATTATGCAGACATTTTCCTCCAATATCAAATTCACCATTCTCAGTTTTCTTAAATCCATCACCAGGAGGTCCTTGAGGACCAACGATAATTGTTCTTTGAAATTTGCTGGAGCTTCTACCGAACTTGTCAACACTCATTTTGCTATTAAATTATATTTTGTTCTCGCAGCTCTTCCACGATTGAATTTATTTCCTTTTTATGATTGTTATGTCCCGATTTTTCAGATGCGATTAAAAGTCTCAACCTATCTACAAGCTCATTTGGGTTATCCCAATATACATAATCAATAGGATTAGCTGAATAGATCATTCTAGGTGAACTATCCATGTATGCATTTCCAACTTTCGTTATTTTACTTTTTGTTATGCTCTGAATCAAAGGTTTAAGAATTTTTTTATATTTTTGTCCTTTATTACCCTTAACCTGTGAATTTATATCATGATTTCTCAAATGAGCGTATGTCTTTTGTAATATTTTTTGAGACTGCGTTAAATCTTCAGTATTATAAATACTCTTTCGGGATTTTTGCTCAGTACAAGTTCAAGAAGACCCTCAGTTCCATAGAAAATTTCTTCATCAATTATAATATTGTTTTCATCGTTAATTTTAAAGTTTGATTTTCCTTATTTGTTTGAATTCGATTCAGCGTCAAAGTACAGACCATACAGGGCTGTTCAATACAGAGCTGTTCAATATAAGGCTGTTCAATACAGGGCAGTATAATACAGGTAATAAAAAGATAGGTGTATCAATATGAAAAGCAGTTTCACGACTGTATCAATTCATAAAACAACTGTTTCTTTAAAAGATTTTTTATACTGTCCATTTTTAACTCAACTATCTTTATCAATAACTAAAAACCCATACAATTCTTTCCAGCATTCTGAACACAGCTCTTTTAATTGCTTGAAAGTCATATTTGAATTTATATGATCATTAAAAATATGTTTCAAATTAAGATCATCTTGCTTGAAAAGAATTATATAATTAGCGTTATCTCGAATCAAATGTTTTGGAATGTGTGTATGTGATTAACATAAGTAGAAGCTATCTACACAGCTATGTCGACCCGTACAGAAATAGTCTCTTATGGTAGTTATTTTGTTTTTCACAAGCTACATCGTCAAATATGAAAACTGAATTGGGTTTAGCCTTAGAAGGCAACATAACTTCACAATTATTTGAAAATTCATAATACTGCATTCCTTTTATTTATTTTATAACCTTTTTTAGATATGCATATTTTGGTTGACTTGTCAGTTAAACTTGCTACTGGGAACATCTCTCTTCGTGTTTAAGTGCAATATAAATGTAATAATTAAACCATCATTGCTCGCACCTGATGATGTCCATATTCATGGACGAAACGTTGTGACATAATTGATTTGTTTCAATTGACCTGCAGCCCATTTAGCTTCTATCACTAAGAAGATTTAAAGGTCACAAATTCCACAAGGATTTTGAATAAAGATATATATTTTCAAACTTTAAACCATTTACATCTAAAAGAATGCTTAGCATAACGTTAGTTTTTCCACAATAAGATGGACCTACAATTATTCCTCGAATACTATTAGAAAATAATTATCCATGCTTCTTTTTTTGTTTTACATTCCCGTCAAAATTTTGAATGCTAATGGATTCTTGCTGCCTTATGAACTTCATTTTATTGACTGAAGCTTTTCATATAAGTCTTCGAGTTTTATGATCATTGTTTCATAATCGCTGCCTACGTCTTATGCAACAGTTATATAATGATTGATGTTAGAACATCAACTGTTAGTTCTACTAACTCAGTTCAGGGAAACGGATTGGATATGTTATTAGAAAATAAACTTCTATTTGAATTAAATCTCCCATCTTATAATTTTTGTGGACCCGGAACCAAACTTGAGAAGCGTCTTGCTAGAGGAGATCGGGGGATCAATCAATTAGGTGAATCTTGTCGTGAACACGATATAGCATACAGTAAAAGTAATAATTTAAATTACAGACATTCAGCCGATACAATTTTATCTGAGAAATCATGGCAGAGGTTCAAAGATAGGGATTCAATATTATCAAGAAACTAAGTAGTCTTTTAGTTGCTAACATGATGAAGGCTAAATCTACTCTTGGAATGAGTATATCATCAAAAACTAAGACAAAGAAAGGCCGTCGTCAGTGCCCTAGGAAAAAGAAAATTACTTTCTTCAAAAATGCAGTTGTGGTGATGTTGCGTAGCAATTGGAATGAAATAACTAAATAATTTAATAATTTAATACAAAGAAAAGTAAATGCGGTGTGGCGAGGTCGAATAATCAAAGTAAAGTGAATGATGAAGATAAAGTTATAATAAGATAATACATAGTTTTGTCTCGCTTAGATTGAGGAGATTAGTATCTCTTTCTTTTGACATTTGGAACGAGATGCGTTCCCAATAAGAACTATTTTTGTGCATTAACGAGGCACCATACTACTCCCCCGCTCAATTTTTACCTTATATAATTACAAAATATAAAATATTATAAAACTAATTTTGATAGCGTCTTGGGATCCGAACAATTCGTCCAGATCGTGTTGTAGTACGAAATTTATAATCATCTTTGTTGGTGGCGACCTCTGTGGTTTGTCGTGATGTGGTTGATGGTGTGTTAGATTCGGCTGGTGTAGTTAATCTTGATGATGCATCTGGTCTAGCTGC
Organism: Melangyna quadrimaculata; assembly: GCA_949320155.1. Lineage (NCBI taxonomy): Eukaryota > Metazoa > Arthropoda > Insecta > Diptera > Syrphidae > Melangyna > Melangyna quadrimaculata. The sequence continues at coordinate 327,081,530 of OX439483.1, forward strand.
AGTATTCGTGTCATCACATTGAATGAAAGCTGTCTTCAGGCGGTCGATGGAAATTTTCGTGGGCGGTTCTGAAATTGGACTTTAAAATATTTGTTACCTTTTTCCAAGACTTGAAATGGACCGTCATACGGCTGTTGTAAAGGTGGTTTAACAGAGTCATTGCGAACAAAAACATGAGTCGCATCCTTAAGACTTAGTTGTATGAAGACTTTTGCATTGCAGTGTGCAGAGGCTGCAATGGGTGATATTTTTGCCATTGAACGTTGCAAGCTTTTTGCAAACTACGATTCACATGAAATCTTTTCTCGGCTGCTAAAGAAGTCACCTGGCAATCGTAAGGAGATCCCATAAAGCATTTCTGCTTATGTAGAGTTTATATCTTCCTTGTACGTTGAACGAAGGCCCAGTAGAATGGTAGGTAAAACTGCACACCAATCTTCTGTTTGATAACACCGAATGGCTGATATAAGAGCGCGACGCCATCTCTCTATCATTCCGTTCGACTGCGGATGGTACGGTGTAGTCTTAAAATGTTTAATTCCTAATAAGCGAGTAAGTTCTCTGAAGATTGTACTCTCAAACTACCTTGCGAGGTCGGTCATTATCTGCAAGAGAATTCCAAATCTAGATATCCATCCAGAGACTAAGGTTATGGAAACAGTTTCGGCAGATATAGATATATCCTGTAAGGGGTATGCTTCCGGCCAGCGTGAAAATCTGTCGATGCAAGTCAACAGGTAGCGATTTCCTTGTGATGACGGCAATGGACCAACTATATCAATATTGATGTGTTCAAATCGATGAAGTGGCATTTCGTATGACATCAAAGGTGTTTTGTTGGGTCTGATCACCTTACTTCTCTGACAGGGTATACAACATCGGACAAACTCGGCTACGTCTTTCCGCATATGAGGTCAAACATATCGTTCACTAACGAGTCTTGATGTAGTTCTAGTGCCTGGATGCGAAATATTATGTAAAATCTACATAACGGTGTTACGCAAAGCTTTAGGAACGATAGGTCGAATTCTACTCTTAGAAATGTCACAGTAAACTTGAGTATTGGCTTCTGGAAGGGAAGTAGTTTAATCTTTAAAGAATGTGAACTCAAATTACCTAATTCCAGTAGCTATGTAGTTCTTTGTCCTTAGCTTGTTCCGCTGCTATGTCCTCTGAGACAATGGTGACATTGTGAAGTTCGGATATTAGCGATAAGGAATCAGCTACATTATTATCGGTCCCTTTTACAAATTGAATTTCTGTGGTGAACTGCGCTATAAAATCTAATTGTCGGATTTGGCGTGGCGATGACTTTTCCATTTTCTTCTTGAACGCGTAAGCAAGCGGCTTGTGGTCCGTGTGGCTGCTGAATTGTCAACCTTCGACAAAGTGAAGAAAATGCTTGACACCCAAATACATGGCCAACAACTCTCGATCATATGTACTCTGCTGTCTTTGGGATTCGGTTAATTTTTTGAAAAAAAAAAAACCAAAGGCTGAGCAAATCCATCTACCATCTGGTGCAGAACAGCTCCTACTGCTATATCAGAAGCATCAGTACTGAGTGCAAGTGCAGCATCGACGGCGGGGTGTGCTAGAAGGGTGGCATTAGCCAGGTCGGATTTGCATCTCTGAAAGGCTTCCTCTGCTTCTGTGGTCCAATTGATTGGAGTTGAATCGCTCTTCCTATTGCCTTTCACTAAGCCCTATAGCACTGTTTGGTTACCTTTAGTAGAAGGTAGAAAACGACGGTAAAAATTTATCATTGCCAAAAATCTTTTAAGTTCTTTTGCTTTGGTAGGTTTCTTAAAATCTTGGATAACCTTGACTTTTTCATCGAGTGGCATAATACCTTTGCTGTTGATTTTGTTACCTTGGAAACGAACTTCTCTTTGGCCCAGAACACATTTGGAAGCGTTTATTGTTAGTTCGTAGTTACTTAATCGCTGAAAGACTTGTTGCAGGTGGTGTACATGTTCCTCTTCGTTTTTCGACGCAACGATGATGTCATCTATGTACGGAAATGCGAACTCTTCTAATCCTCCTAGAACTTCGTGCATATGGCGTTGAAAAGTTTGTGCCGAGTTTCGCATTCCGTAGGTCATAAAAAGAAACTCGAGTAGGCCGAATGGTGTTATTATAGCCGTCTTTGGGATGTCAGCTGGTTTGATGGGTATTTGGTTGTAAGCCCTCTACAAATCGATGGTTGAGAAAATGGTTCGGCCATGTAAAATAGCTGAAGCGTCTTGAGCGAAGGGCAGATGATACCTGTCGGGTGTTCTTTTGGCGTTCAGGGCCCTGTAGTCGCCACTTGGTCTCCAAGTGCCGTTTGATTTAGGCACCATGTGCAAGGGACATGCCCAACCACTTTTCGATGGCCGGCAAATCCCTCTTTCCATTAAGAAACGAAATTCTTCTTGAGCAGCTTTTAGTTCTTCGGCATTTAATCTTCTAGCTCGGGCAAACACAGGTGATCCTTTTGTCTCTATGTGATGTGTTGTCGTTGTACCTTTCGTTGCGATTCTGGCGTTGTATTCAGTAAGATGCTTTAATTGTGTCAGAATGTCTGCAAAAGGATCATTAATGTTAAATACAGTTAAGCTTACATTACTCCCTGTTACTGCTAGTGCTCTCGATGCGATGTTCGTTGTGCTGTCGATGAGTTGCTTATGTTTTAAATCGATTAAAATCCCAAAATGACTTATAAAGTCTGCACCAATGATTGGCCTGGAAACCTCAGCTATGACGAATGTCCAGGTAAATGCACGTCGAAGACCAAGATCCATCGGCAAACGTCTTGTACCAAATGTTTTTATTTCGCTTCCATTGGCTGCAAATAAACTAGAAGTAGATGGAGTGAAACGATCATTGTATTTTGCGGGAAGAACTGAAATGTCAGCTCCACTGTCGATAAGAAACTGGTTTTTTGAAGATTTGGCGTGAACAACTAGTCTGCAGATGTATTGGTTAGTGTGTTCACTTGTGTTTTTGCTGACCAACACATCAGAATTCAGTTTTTTGATGCCGTTGCTTTAAAACTGCAAGGCTCGCGGCAGTTTCTGGCATTTTCACCAAAGTGCTTGTGAAACCAGCACATGCCTTCATCAGCTTTTGGTTTATGACGACGAAAGGAGACAGAATTCCGGCTGTGACTGTGAATTCGATGAGTTTGTCTGCCTCGTGTGTGCTTCATGAGTTCGTTAAGCTTTTTTGTGATCTGATTTATCTGCTGTTGTACGTTAGCATCAGAAAAAGCTGTACGGTTGACATCGGATGATGAATGTGATGGATTAATTCCCATGACGTTTTTGAAATCTCCTACTTTGATGACTTTGTCTTCAAGTCTTGCTAGTTGTGGTAGTTCTTCGTTAGAAGCCTGCAAAATAGCTCGCAGCTGTGCTGGAAGTCTTTGCAGCCACAATGATTTGAGGAACTCATTATTAAGCTGTGTTCCGCCCAAACCACGCAGTTCATTGAGAAGTTGTGATGGACGTTTGTCCCCTAAATCCACCTCAGACAGAAGCTTTTTTTTTTTTTTTTTTTTTTTTTCGGAATCGCCAAAATGTTTGATTACCACCTTTTCGAGATTCTCATACTTGTCTGTTGCTGGTGGTGCCAGAACAGCGTCTGAGATTTGTGTGATTTGGATTCGATAGCACTAACCACGGTGTTGAATTTGGAAAGATCGCTGCGAATTTTTGTTATGTCGAATTGTGCTTCTATTTGCGCAAACCATATTTCTGGTTTTTTATGCCAAAAAGGAATATTGACAGTTATTCTAGAAACTGTTTCAGATCCCTCGTGTTGGCTTTGTGTTGACCCGTTAGCACTGTTGGTCCCGTTATTCCTGTTGTTTTGGGCATCTCCGCTACTTTCAAGATCGTTGTCTTGCTTTCCGCTAGTAGGCATGTCTAGCGAGCACGAGGAGCTTAAATCTAACCAGAATCAATACTTTAAAAGAATTTAATTAAATTCTTGGGAATCTTTTGGCAAATTGATTTTAGATAAGAAATCGCGAAATTATATGCTACTCTAACAAAACCAATTTTTTACTCGGGGTCACCAATGGTGGTGATGTTGCCTAGCAATTGGAATGAAATAAGATGATCAATTTAATGAATTCAATATATATTTAAAACTAAATAATTTAATACGAAGAAAATTTAATGCGGTGTGGCGAGGTCGAATAATCAAAGTAAAGTGAATGATGAAGATAAAGTTATAATAAGATAATACATATTTTTGTCTCGCTTAGATTGAGGAGATTAGTATCTCTTTCTTTTGACATTTGGAACGAGATGCGTTCCCAATAAAAACTATTTTTGTGCATTAAGGAGGCACCACACAGTCAAAGAAGCTAAGGTGGCAATCAAAAATTCGAATACTGAAAACATAAATAAATTAGCATCGACTGCTTTAACTGCAGCTAGACAAGTTATTAAGAACAAACGGAAGAACATTACATTACCTAGAGTAATACCGATTCCAAAAATTGGAGGATTTTTACCATTGCTTCCTATCTTAGCAGGATTATCTGCTGTAGGTTCTCTAACTGGTGGTGTTGCAGGAATGGCTAAAACTATAAACGTCACAATAAAGTTATGGAAACTATAAAACCTAAGCAAGGAAAGGGTCTTTATCTAAAACCATATAAAAATGGGTTTGGATTATTTTTAAGTTCACTAGAATCAAAAAGCCATTAAAAATGCTACCCAACCGTCCAGTTACTAACATAGATATACTTAATTTTGGTAAAACTTATATTCCGAATTTCAGAGGTGTTTTCATGAGGGATACATTGCCTCATAACCCATTTAAAATAGAAAGTGGAATCATAAATTTAGATAATAATAGCGGAGGCGGTACACACCCAATGTGCATATAACAAAAATAAAAATATTGTAAAATATTTTGATTGCTTTGGTAATCTAAGACCTCCTTAGGAATTAGTAAGATACTTGCATGAAAATAATATTTACTACAATCGTAAATATTTACAAAGTTTTAATAGGTTGAATTGCGGTCACTTATGCTTAGAGTTTTTTGTAAATCAAAATAAATAAGCTTTACAATATATCTTTTGTTTCATTTCTTTCACACCGATAATGTCGATAACGCTTACGCTGAGCGGAAACAAGTCTTCTCTGACATTATGTGTGTGGATTAGTGGATTTCCAAACATACAACTCTGTACCTAACGTAGATGTTATGAATAATTTATTTCATATTGGTAATGATGTAATAGTTCTTCCAATTGGCTCTTGTGAAATTGAAGATATAAATAATACTATTCAAGAAGGACTTTAAGAGAAAAATAAAACAGCTATTATAAAAATCAGAGCAAATAACAACACTTTGAAATGTGAAATATACTGCACTGAAGATATAGATTTTTCACATTCTCATTCGATTGGCTCGCTGTTAGGATTCAGTAAAAGAAAACTGTTGGTAGGACAAATGCATGAATCTGACCAATACGTTGATATTAGTCGTGTCAATACAACGAGAATTGAATGTAACTTAATTCATGGGACATTCATAAATAGTCAACCTGCGCATATACTTCATCAATTTTCAATCAAAGTCAGTCCGGGGCATAAAATAATTGAGGTACCTAGAAATGTTACTTATTTACCAGTGAACGTGAAGAATATAAGTTCAATAACAAAAAATTTATTAGATCAAGACGGAAACCTTATTAATTTCCGAGGAGTATTAGTAACGATTCGATTACACCTTAATCATTAAAAATGATAGTTTATAATACTATCCCTGATTCCAGTAATTTCTATAAAAGTTCAAGTTTACCGAGATCTGTAATCAATACTTTATTAACTCCTAAAGAGAAAGTACAATCGCTAACAAAAGAAAACCAATCATTCTTAGTATCATTAGGATTCACATTGAAGAAATGAAAGTAATAAATTCAATTTAACAAAGTAAGATATGCCGAATATTTTTCAAGAACCAACATTTGATGATAGTATTTCAAAAAACGAATATCATTCATATTCCCCGTATTTAAACAACATTGGCAAAAATGACATCATCTACATATGTGTGCAACATCAAAATCTCAATATATTACCTTCGGAAAGTTACATTTAAGCTGAAGAGATTGTATCGAAAAGTGATGGATCGGAAGTTAAGAAAACAAAACTTGTAAATAATTGTATAGCATTCCTATTTGATGAGATCCGATATGAACTGAATGGTATTGAAATAGATAGTAATCGTAATGTTGGAATCACAATTTCTATTAAAAATTATATTTCTTTGAATTAAAATGAAAGTGTTATGTTGTATAATAGAGGTTGGTGTCCAAATTCTTCATTAAACTTAGATGGACCATATTTTAATTTTTTTTTGCCGCTTAACAAACTTTTGGGCTTTGCAGATGATTTCAAAAAAATAATTCCTAATGCTCGACATGACTTAATTCTAACACGCTCTCGTACAGATGACAATTCCTTAATAGCTGATTCAGATGAACAAGCGAAGATAACGTTACTCAAAGTTCAATGGAAAGTGCCACATATTCATCTTACTGATTCTTTGAAATTGAATCTATTCAAGTCTATAAATGATAATGACACTATGAAAATCGCATTTCGTAATTGGGATTTATACGAATATCCAGCCCTACCTACAAGTGACTATCATATTTGGAATGTTAAGACATCTTCACAAGTTGAGAAGCCTAGATACATTATTGTTGCGTTACAAACTAACAAGAGAAATCAACTGAAAGTGAATCCTTCCTTTTTTGATCACTGTAATGTTACCAACGTAAAGGCATATTTAAATTCTGATGTTTACCCTTATGAAGATCAAATTATATATCATTTCAGAAAAACAACTTAAGTATTCCTTATCAAATGTACAGTGAGTTTAAAAGACAATAACTAAAGGGCCCGCCAAATTACTTTTTTTTTTTTGAAAATGCATCATCAACATCTAGCTTCGGCTGTGTGGCACGTAGCGCCGTCCTGTTGAAACCAAAAGTTGACAATATCCTCTTCTTCAATTTTTGTGAACAAAAATTCGTTCAACATGGCCCGATAACGATCGCCAATGACTGTAACGGCCACTCCTTGCTCAGTTGAAGGAAAATGGCCCAATTATGCCTCTGGACCAAAATCTGCACCAAACAGTGACTAGTTTTGGGTGTATCGGCTTTTCAATGTATGCGTGCGGGTTTTCTGTGTCCCAAATGCGACAATTTTGCTTGTTTACATACCCGCCAAGATCAAAATAAGCTTCATCTGAAAAGATGATTTTTTTTGGCAAAATCGGCAAAGTAATGTCGCAATATTTCCCAGCGTTGTTCAAGCGTATACACAACCATATTCGTTCAGCGGAAGGATAAAACTAATTATCTGTCAAATCAGACATGAGCTAAGTGTTACCATTCACGAAATAAGTACTAGTTGAAAAAAAACGTTAGATGGCGGACCCTTTATAACAGCTTAGTATCTGAACCGCTGCTAACAAGAGAGCACTTTAAGTTGCAAGCTCCTATTTTTGTGATTGTTTGAAGGCATCAGAATGAAATAATTAAAACTGGACCTGTTGACATTCGTTTAGAAATTAAAACAAGCACAGTATTACCTCCAAATACTTCAGCATATTGCTTGATGCTGCATGATCGACTTATAAATTACAATCCTCTTAGTCAAAACGAGGGAAGATGTTTAACACATAACAAGTGTTGTGCACTCCAAAATGTATTTTTAATTAATAATTTTGTATGTAGCCAGAATCTAAATTTTTCCTGAAAATGTAATATGAAATAAAAAACAACAATATTTTGTTTATATATATATTATATTCTTTATTTTAAAAATTCCTTAAACTTAACATTTTTTTACTTAAATAAATAAATAAAAATAATTTACTTAAAATAAACATTTTTTTTTTCTTAAATAAATAAAAATAAATTACTTAAAATAACAACATTTCTTGCTGTGCATTTATTCAGATTTAATTTTACAATGACCCGATGCATAGGTGCTTATTCCACTTTCCCTTATGAATCGTTTGTCATCGAGGTGACTCAAAACAATCTTATTAAGCTGTTGGGTGTATATTTGATGAGCGAAATATCGAGAAACAAACATTTCCCCGTGGTAGACTCGTTTGTTATACAAACAATCTTTATAGTTTACTAGGTTTATGTCTTTGAGTGCAATTTTTTTGACATCCTTTGTTTTTGACTTCAGTTCCTTCAACAGAAAAGGAGTACATTTTCGACCTCAAACCGATAACTTCTTTCTTTATTTTTCCAGAATTTTCGTCTTTCATCATACCTAACACCCTTTTATTTTTTAAGGGGATGCTATATGGATTGTTTGGAGAGTATCAAAATATAATTCTATTTCATTCTTTATGTCATCATTAAAGTCATCAGTTTAATTGTGTAAATAAACGAGTCCGTGTCCATATAATTGAGTTTTAGATTGTTTTTATACTTGAGCTGCATATAGCTATAGTGGAAATCGTACATTTTCCACTTTGAAAACTCTAAGACTCTAAAATCCTTAACGGCTTATCGTTATAAGTATCAACTCTATTCAATTGAATTGCCCTCATACTATCTGTGAACTTAGTCAAACTATGGAAATTGGGTTTAGCTATTAAGGCTCTAGCCCCCAGACGTTTTTTATGACTTTCCCAAGAGGTCACAATTTTAACATCTTTCCTTTTGTCTACGTTTTCCATAGTTTTTCCAAAAACATTATTATTCATTAACTTGAAAATTTTTTTTCGAACTCGCTGGTAGCTTAAGTGCGATGTTGATTATTCAAGTCGATATATTTTTGTAGCCAACGAGATTGTTTTAACTCTAAGACCCTATGTATACGGACAACTTTTAAACTATTATTAATGCACTGCTAAAGATTTTTGTAATGTATTACATAATTTTGTTTGGGTGTCAAATCTGCTATCAATTTAAAAAAATTCGAATTGTTTACTTTTTTGTTCTGAACACAAAATGGTAAATCATTATGCATTTCATGCAAGGAATCGGGGTATTCTAAGTCTACTTCATATATATACCCCACTTCCAAATCCTCCGAAATATTCATTAAATCTATGGTTTTGTAATCATTTACAAATTTGATTTCACAATATGGTAGAGGAGATGACATTGCCCAACCATATAAATTATTGGCATCAATATACATCAAGTATTGATACTCTTTTGACTCATCGTAATCATTCATATATTTATTGTTAGCAACTGAATGTCGATGAGAAAATTGGGAGATGCCTCCTCTAATACCCTTTTTCAAGTTTGACTTGGGTTTTTCGAAGCATTGCATCCCAAGATAGTCCCGGTGCTATGTAATAGTGACAGGAGTCAAGATCATAAATATTTTTACAGATACTCCTGAAATTTTCAAATATATCAGCTAATAGAAGGACTACAGTTTTTAGATATAATTGCATGTAGTCAAAAAGAGCCTGACATTTAAAAACTGTCCATACTTCTTTTGCATGATTGTATTCGCTTAAAGAGCAAGTATTTCCAGTCAATTTATTATTAAAGGACTCTTGAAGGGGGAGACTTTTTTCATCTAAACTCTGCTATGATTTGATATTATCATAGGGAAATACACCTTTCCTTGTCAGAATTGTCTTCAATTGGAAATGTTGATCTTATTAAATTAAAATCACTTTTTGTTAAATCCTTCGCCAATGTTTCAAGACTAGAAGACATGAAACGGAATGAATCTAAAAACCTTAGTTCTATTTTTCTATTGTCCCCGGTATGTATTATCTTTGAAACGGAAACATAGCGTTTTTTGTTTAAGGGAATTATGGAAATATTTCCTTTATGCATAGCAAGTTCTTTAATCATCAAATGACAATCATACCCTATAAAATTGTGAAAGAATATCGGGAAACATTTTGGCTCCCGATAAGCTAAATTACATGCATTATGCGCTGGACCATTATATTTGCCTGTATAATGACAGTGATCGGCTACTCGATCTATACCTAACTCTTTATGGCAGATATGGCATAACAGACAGTTTCTTTCGTACTCTAAATCGATTTCAGATAGAAGCTTCTTCTATGTAATTCTAAACAATCTTTTACAAGAGAATTAATAAAATCACTAGTGCAATTGATGCCTTTAAATGTTCTAAATCTGTTAAGAGAGCTGTCACAAGACTTAATGAAATAAGCACCTGCGCATGGGGTATGTTTTTGAATATTACTACTACTACTAATACCACTACTACTATTACCTGTTCCACTGCTCTCTACATCCTCCAGGATACACTCAAAATCAGCGTACATGATGAAGGGTACATCCATTTTTCTTTCGAAGTGCTCGAAGGTTAGCGTAGCTTTCTCATTCGTTGGCATTTTCGTTAACACCCTACAACAGTTGTTTTTGTGTGTTAAAAGTTTACTCTCCGATGTATAACGCAGTAGGCAGGTGTTACAAAACCATGATCTCCCATTATAATCTCTTGCTTGAGTTGAAACGAGTCTAAAATGGAAATAAAAAAATCAGTTATTCTGTTATAATGTTAGATCTTAAATTTTTAAAACATTCCTTACCTTGATATGCTCTTTATCCAAATGTAGTGAGAGTTGCTTTCATTCTGCAGTAGCAGCAGGTTGATGTGATTCCTTTTCTCCGGATTTGTTACGTAGTATGGTCCTACTATCATCTTCTTTCTATCATCAAATTCGAAAACATTGCTGCTTATATTATGGTTTAAAGCTTCAAACTTTGAAATGCCACTAAGCCTTAGGGGGAATTGCAGGTCACCGAAGTCTATTCTCATATTGTTTTTAAATATCGTTCGGGCACTTATATCTCTGATCTTATAAGTTTCAGGTCTATGGACTTGGTTCTTTCCTCTGCTCAACAGGGCTGAGATGATTGCCCATTTAAAGCAATACACATCTGTATTGTGAACGTTTATGCATGCTCTTTTTTTCATAAGGAAATTCGGTAAGGTAGTGTACCTTGAACCTTTTATTGGCGTATATTTATTTATGTTTATTTCGATATGACATATACGTTGTAAAGCCCATCCAGTGTTCTTCTCCTGAAATTCTTGCATTTTTGTGTTGATTTCATCTATCATATTTATATAGGATGAAATCAGATCACTGCTTAGAAAGAAGTGCAATTTCCATATTCGTATTTGTGTAAGCCGATGTGAAACCTCCTAAATACTTAACTCAAACAAATTTTGCTTGAGCCCTGAACACATGCCTACGTAATTCCATGCCCTCGAACATGACGTGTATGCTCTAATGATTTCATCGATTCATACCCGAAAATTCGAATTTCATTTTTATTCGAACATCCTCAACTTCGTAGGCCAAAAACAGATTTCATTTCCGGGTATCGCTCTTTTTAACTTTGACTCTCGTCGATGGTAGGCCCTGTCAAAATTGCCAAGACTCGAGTGATTCATCTTCAAAAAGAAAAAAAAAGATCATTTCTTGTGTGATTATTCGTTTTATTCCCTTTTTTTTATTAAATAAAACAAAAGAACATCATAAAACATAAATCAATTATACCATCATTAGTGTGTACAGTGCGCAAAATCGCGACGAGAACTCTGGGAGGCGCTCCAAAGATCACTGAAAAAAAAAAATCTCGTCCGAGTGTACAGAGAGATCCCCATCTGATCTCTACAACAAATATTTCACCTACATAGAAAAAAGTGTAAACCATTAGTTTTAAACCCATTGGTTTCCTATTAAAATTTATCGAAAGCGAGGTTGATTCGTGCCTCCACGTGTCCAAACTTGAACGCGATCAAACACGATCGCCCAAATTTGGTCACATCGAACCAATCAATCGCTTCTCAAGCCAACCGAGTGTAAATCTCCACATCTGCCACGAGCTCCAAGAAGATTTGGCTCTATAAAAATCTGCCTTCAGACTATACTTACCTTGTTCAACCGTACATCGCGAAGTACTTCTTGAGTTCCAATAATACTCAACAAAATCGAAAGAAACACCAAGAATCCAACAACTTGTGCTAGAGTCATCATAAGTGTTGTGATCTAGAGTCCATAGACTCGATAACAGCTCTGACCATCTTAAATACACCTGCGACCATCGCATACTCCACCTACTCCACTCGTTATCATCGAGCATCATCATAATCATCGAGCATCATCATAATCATCGAGCATCATCATAATCATCATTCAACCTTAATTAATCATTAATTAAGTCTCTCATTGATCATCTTCTTTCTTGACTTAATTTCGTTCAACTTGTGCATAACATTTCTTTTCAACATTAAATTTAATATAGAGCTGCGCCATACGAAGATCAGCGCTCCGATATCTGCAGGGATGCTGTGCACATCATCTTTAGCGAGCCGGTAAGTCACAGAAATTTTTTTTCTTGTTGTTACAAATTGAACGAAAATGACTATAATATTTAAATCCTTCTTAATATTTTAATCAACTATCTTTAACTAAAGTATCTCAAAATAAAGGTGAATCTTATATTAATGTGTAGTGCAGTGAGCGTAAGAGAAAACAATAAGAGGTAATAGAGTAAGACAATTACATTAAAAAAAATGTAAACAAAAAAAAAAAAATTACAAAAAAAAAACATAATTACACACCATAAAACAAAAAAAAAAAGGTGAAATTTGAAGAGTACGAGAGCGAAAGAGAACTTTCTCTTATATCATTAAATTTGAATCACGATACTAAAGATTAACATACATGAGTCGATCTTGTTTTAAATTTCTATTAAATCGCGTTGTTTTCTCTCGGGCTCCTACTAGGGTAGCGCTCAATTTATGAATTGTATAATTTTTTTTTACTTTTACTCATTTTTTTGTTAACTGACATAAGTTAATAGCATTCAAGCTTTTAACAAAATTTTAATTTTGTTTTTAAATTTGTCCATATTATTTCCTTTTTTTTATTGGCGATGAGATGACGATTTTTAAATATTTTTTTTTGAATTCATTATTAGTGAATAAAATACTTTTTTGAAGTTACATGAGTTACATGATAGAAGGTTTTGTTTATTTGGCTCATCATTGAGTCATAATGGAGTAAGTCCTTTTCTAGTGCGAGGAGTAGAGATAAGCAGTGATGTGGCAGCATGATGACGTCGAGATGATAATTTATTAGATAGATGTTCATCTATAAGATAGGGGTTATTGACAAATATATAAAGAGTGGTTCAATAACCATGGTGTCTCTTAGTGTAGAGAAACAAGGGGAGGGTAACACTCAAGATCCCCAATAACATCTAGGGATCTGACTAAGTAAATTTTTTGATAGTTTTCGATCGCTTAATAGATTTTATTTTTTTTTGTCTGTATTGGCATGATTCATAATGTGCGGTAGTCTAGTGGCGGGTGCAAGTACCCACCCCACCGACGAGCTGGCCTATGGTGGAAGCGAGCATGCCGATCCGTACCTTGCTGACTAGACTTCTTATTTATTGTGTTGTAGTTGTACTTTAGGGAATCCTGTGGTCCTAAGGCAGCTATGGCAGAGCATGTGACCGCTTCTTGATAAATAAGTAAATCGAAATCCGTTACACAGGTGGCGCCCAACGTGGGGCTTCGAATACAAGGATATGAGTTCTATTTTAACCTAGGAACATGTTTTTTTTTTGTTTTATAGCTTTCAAGTCGATTTCACATATAACAATATAGAATAGAAAATAGAAAAGACACTTCAGCTGACGACCCATTTACTTAGGTCCTTTGATCATGTTTTGTGAAGCGCCAGCTTTAGTGTTCTTATTAAACAATATTTATCTAAATACAGATCAATGGCCGGGAATTTTCATGTACGGGATACAACTACTCCCTCTGTTGCATTGATTTCGATCTTAGATAAACGTATATATTTGGCATCTAGTTAGTTTTTTTTTTATCGACGTCCGAGGAAAACTCAGTTCATTGAAACTTTATTCTGTCTGTTGCGTCCATGATATAACAACTGACTATATTGAACTTTCGTTAACTTGAGGAATTAAGCCCCTCCTATATAGTAAACAAACAAAAAAAAAAAAAAAAAAATAAAAACACAAAAAAAACACAAAAAAAAAAATAATAATTCTATTTTCATCAATTTACTCTACTTAACTTTTAATATTGCTTATTAATCGAGCGACCTAAGATTACAAGGTAACATTTCATCGATATCTTAGTTGCGTTTTAAAATCCGAAAGCAAGTTTACACCTCGTAGTTGCGATGATGATTACTTTATAATTTTCTTAGTCGGCTAGTAAATGTTGCACATCACTGGTTTCTATCTTTACTCAGCACGTATAGTTATTTAGTTTCGTTAATTTTCGTTTGATACTTTTAAATAAAGGTTTCAATCATTCTAGTTTTATTTGAAATTTTTCATTTTTTGATTTTTTTTTTCCTTTAAATATTAATTACCTATTTAATGAATTTGTTCATTCATTCGGTTATAAACCTTTAAATAGTCGAATTTAAAACTTGATTTCGACTTAATATAAATTTTTTTTTGTTACGTACAAACAAACATATTTTTGTTTTTGCTAATGGCGCCAAAAAGAGATAAATCAAAAGACAAAACAAGAGCTGCCCCACGCACTGTGCGTGCAGATCTACCTTTGGGTTCAGGTGCTAACAATGCGCCTGGAAGCGAAGGTCTTCCTCAAGATCCTGATAGCCATTTAAATGCACAGAATAGTGATGGAAATAATGGTCAAAATACCGATCAAAATAACGACCAAATTAATACTCATTCAGAACAGGGTCCAACTTCTATGTCATTAAATGATAGTTTACAACGATATATTACCAATATTGTTACCGCAACAATCGGACTTAGTAGAGCCGAGGACTTGCGCAATAGGAAAATCGAATATGAAGAAGAGAGATGTAGAATAAGAGAGGAAGTCGTTAATACTATCCGCGACACTTTGAGATCACCGACTCCTATAATTTCCAGTGAACCTGTTCAGAATATGAATGCTCCCCTAGAACACAGTACTGTTCGCCCACCTATGGCCTCAGCCGGTATCATTCATCCTCATCAGCTAAGCCAAACTACTCAAAACTTTTTGAATCAAATAAATGCTCTAGATTTAAACGCTGATAGCCCTAGCAATAGTCATAATGAAACTCAAGCCAGCACAACCCGAGCACTAGAATTTCATAGGTGGGGCCTAAAGTTCGACAATATAAAAATGACCGTCGACGATTTTATATTGCGTTTGACAAAACTTAAGTTGGGTTACAAGGCTTCATGGGAAGACATATTTCTACATTTCCAACTCTTCGTTAAGGGTGAGGTCGAAACTTGGTTTTGGGCGTTTCTCAAAACCAACCCGAATGCGAACTGGCAAACCCTAGAATTCGCGTTAATTGAGCAATATAGAAGCATTGAAACTGACTCGGAGCTTTCGAGAAAAATGTTCGACCGACGACAAGGTCAAAACGAAAGTTTCGATAGCTTCTATAACGATATTCTCGTTATGAATGCGCGCCTACGAATTCCAAAACCCCGAAAAGAATTGATTGAACTGATCAAACAGAACGTCAAAAAGAGAACAGGTGAACTTCTAATCACTTTTAGTACTCAAAGCTTAGCCGAAATGGTATACGTCTGTAGGTCAATAGAAAGACATGCTCAGAGAGAAGCCTTTCATTTAAAACCGTCCCTACAAAATAATTTAAAAAAACAAGTCAATGAGTTGGAACACCCATTGACGGAAGATGACATACTTGAAATAGATGCACTGAATGCTTCACATAGTCAGCAAAATTTTTCAAACTACACTTGCTGGAATTGCAAGGTAAAAGGACATTCGTTCGTCCAGTGTCCTGAATCCCAGCGTAGTTTGTTTTGCTACAAGTGTGGTATGGAAAATACCACCACACCTAATTGTACAAAATGTTCGGGAAACCGAAAACGGGGCAATTCGACCACCGGGGAGTTTTGTCAACCGAAAGTGAACCCGGAACGAATGTAATAAAAGACCCTACTGATTATAGTAAACACGGCTGTTTACTGCTACAAGACATGGAAAAACCATCTACCTTGCCCTTGACCCCAAGATCTGATTCGATAAAAACTCTGGAAGTTTCAAATTCGTCAAAGATGAGAAATGAAACCAAACAGATCCAAATTCTAAGACGTGAAATCAATAACTGTGAAAAACCACCTAAACCTTTCAGTTCACCTGCCACTTCTCTTCACGAACGATTACAAAATTATTATGACACTCGTGGTAGAATTTTCAGTCAAGTAACCCCACGCATACAAAAACTAAGAAATCGATTTAACACCAAGAAAAATACTCATCGCGAGATTGGTGCTACTACTCTTTGTAATAATGAAGACCCTAGACCATATGCAAGCGTTTCCATTTTTGGGAAAAAGATGCTGGGTCTTTTGGACAGTGGTGCAAGTATCAGCTGTCTAGGATCTGGGTGTATGCAAATGTTGCAAGACTTCCAAATTCCTTTCAAAAACTTTATCTCCAATGTCAAAACAGCCAGTGGTCAACCACAGAAAATAATTGGCGAAATAACCACAACGGTAGAATATAAAGAGATGAAAAAGGAAATGAAAATTTATTTGGTTCCATCTCTGGAACAAACGCTATATCTCGGCATCAACTTTTGGAAACTATTCGAAATTGCTCCCCTAATAGTATCCGAAATTGGTTCTCCTTCACTCCGCATATATGACTCAAACGCTTATGACCTTTCAGCTAGTCAATCTACAGAAATTGAAAAAGTTATCCGTCTATTTCCGTCGTATGTCAAAGAAGGCCTTGGGCGTACGACGTTGGAAGAACATACAATAAATACAGGCGATGCGGAGCCCATTAAGCAGAGAAACTATCCCGTGTCTCCAGCTATCCAGAAACTGATGTATGAGGAACTGGATAGGATGTTGGCATTAGATGTTATCGAAGAAAGTGAAAGCGCCTGGAGCTCACCCGTTGTCCTGGTTCGTAAGCCAGGAAAGAATCGCTTGTGTTTGGACTCTAGAAAACTCAACAAAGTAACAAAAAACGACGCCTATCCTTTTCCTCACGTGGAGAATTTGCTAAGTCGCCAATCGGAGACACGCTACATAAGCAGTGTGGATCTGAAAGACACATTTTGGCAGATTCCACTGGCTACAGAGGCACGGGAAAAGACAGCGTTTGGTGTACCCGGTAGACCCTTATATCAATTCAAGGTCATGCCCTTTGGCCTCTGCAACGCAGCTCAACGCTTATGCAGACTGATGGACAAAGTGGTTCCTAATGAGTTGAAACAAAGCATCTTTGTGTACCTAGACGATTTGTTGATAGTGTCTGAGACGTTTGAGGAACATGTTGGAATACTTTGTAAATTAGCATCATTGTTGCGAAAGGCAGGATTGACTATAAATCTTGACAAATCTCGTTTTTGCTTTAAGGAACTTCGGTATTTAGGCTTCATTGTAGGCGGAGGTTGTGTAAAAACCGATCCAGATAAAGTAAGCGCCATAAACGATTTCCCGGTACCTAAGACACCTCGACAGGTGAGAAGGTTTTTGGGTTTAACTGGATGGTATAGACGTTTTGTACTAAACTATTCGACACTTGCTGCTCCGATTACTGACACGTTGAAGAAAAGTAAAACGTTTGTCTTCACTCCGGAAGCCCTCATAGCTTTTGAAAAACTCAAACAAGCATTGACAACAGCACCGGTTTTAGAAAACCCAAATTTTAACAAACCATTTATTATCTTATGCGACGCCTCTACAACAGGTATAGGCTGTGTGCTATGCCAACTTGACGACAATGGTATAGAAAAACCAATTTATTATTACTCATACAAATTGAACCAAGCACAACGAAACTACAGCGTTACAGAGCTAGAGTGTTTAGCTGCTGTTTTAGGGGTAGAAAAGATGCGGCCTTATGTTGAAGGTCATAATTTTACAATTGTTACTGACCATTCGAGCCTCAGGTGGCTAATGAGCCAAAAGGATTTAAGTGGGAGGTTAGCGCGGTGGAGTTTGAGACTCCAAAGATATTCCTTCGTTATAGAGCATCGAAAGGGCTCTCAAAATGTGGCACCAGATGCACTTTCTAGGGTGTATGCTGCCGATGAAATTTCATTTAACAGCACAATTTCCACAAGCCTTTCCGATGTTCTACGGGTCAATCTCTCTGATCCGTCGTTTAAATCGGAAGAGTACATGAGATTGATCGAAACGGTAGAAAAAAACAAAACCCAGCTACCTGACCTTCTAGTTTCAGAAAATTTTGTATACAAGAAGGTCAAACCTTGCACAGGGGATCCCATAGAAGATGATTGCGTCTGGAAACTATGGATTCCCACTGCCCTAACCAAACAATTAATCCGATTGGCACATGATCCTCCTCGAGCCTCGCATGGTGGGGTTGCAAAGACTTTATTTCTTCGAGAGCGATTTTACTGGCCTAATATGGCGGCACAAGTGAAATCGTTCATCGGAGAATGTATTGTCTGTAAATCTTCCAAGGCCCCAAACCACATCTTAAGACCACCAATGGGACAGTCGTTTATCGTGGACAGACCCTTCCAACACGTTTTTATTGATTTCCTCGGTCCATATCCGAGATCAAAAAATGGAAACTCATATATTATTGTTTGTCTTGACCAACTTACCAAATTCATACTAGGCAAAGCTATTAGAAAAGCCACCGCTGGGGTAGCTATTCAGTTTCTAGAAGAAAACGTCTTTTCGCTTTTTGGAGTTCCAGAGTCGCTTCTTTCAGACAATGGTAAGCAATTTATTGGCAAAGAATTTTCAAAGTTTCTGGAGTCGAATGGAATAAAACATATTCGCACAGCGTCGTATGCACCGCAAGCGAATGCAAGTGAGAGGGCCAATAGGTCAATTTTGGCCGCTGTAAGATCTTATGTTGGTTCAGACCAAACAAATTGGGATAGACACCTCACACTCATTTTAAGTTCCTTGCGAACCAGTGTACATTCTGCTATAGGAATGTCACCACACGAAGCCCTGTTCGGCCAATGCAAACTCCAACATGGTTCTGACTATGCGCTACTTAAAAAATTACAGAGCCTAAACAACTCTGAGTTCGATGTTTTACCAAAAGCAGTCAGGATGAACATGGTTCATAATCGCGTAAAAGAGTCTTTGGCACAGGCTCATAAAGTATACGAAAAGACATACAATACTCGTAGTAAAGTCTGCAAATTCAAAGTTGGACAAACAATTCTAAAGCGTAACTTTATACTCAGTGATAAGTCCAAGAAACGTAATAAGAAGCTATGCCCAAAATTTATCGAAGCCAAGGTAAAAAAAATTGTGAGTAACAATTTGTATGAACTGGAAGATCTAAAAGGTAATTCCCTCGGTATTATTCATGCAAAAGATATGCGACTTTAACCAAATTCACATTAGAGCTATGGTATCTTTGCATATGGCGTGGGTCGATTGGATACTAAGGAACTACTTTCTCTCATTTCATTTTTGTCTTAACCGACAGCACAAAATTGAAATGTTGTGTGTAAGCCGATGTGAAACCTCCTAAATACTTAACTCAAACAAATTTTGCTTGAGCCCTGAACACATGCCTACGTAATTCCATGCCCTCGAACATGACGTGTATGCTCTAATGATTTCATCGATTCATACCCGAAAATTCGAATTTCATTTTTATTCGAACATCCTCAACTTCGTAGGCCAAAAACAGATTTCATTTCCGGGTATCGCTCTTTTTAACTTTGACTCTCGTCGATGGTAGGCCCTGTCAAAATTGCCAAGACTCGAGTGATTCATCTTCAAAAAGAAAAAAAAAGATCATTTCTTGTGTGATTATTCGTTTTATTCCCTTTTTTTTATTAAATAAAACAAAAGAACATCATAAAACATAAATCAATTATACCATCATTAGTGTGTACAGTGCGCAAAATCGCGACGAGAACTCTGGGAGGCGCTCCAAAGATCACTGAAAAAAAAAAATCTCGTCCGAGTGTACAGAGAGATCCCCATCTGATCTCTACAACAAATATTTCACCTACATAGAAAAAAGTGTAAACCATTAGTTTTAAACCCATTGGTTTCCTATTAAAATTTATCGAAAGCGAGGTTGATTCGTGCCTCCACGTGTCCAAACTTGAACGCGATCAAACACGATCGCCCAAATTTGGTCACATCGAACCAATCAATCGCTTCTCAAGCCAACCGAGTGTAAATCTCCACATCTGCCACGAGCTCCAAGAAGATTTGGCTCTATAAAAATCTGCCTTCAGACTATACTTACCTTGTTCAACCGTACATCGCGAAGTACTTCTTGAGTTCCAATAATACTCAACAAAATCGAAAGAAACACCAAGAATCCAACAACTTGTGCTAGAGTCATCATAAGTGTTGTGATCTAGAGTCCATAGACTCGATAACAGCTCTGACCATCTTAAATACACCTGCGACCATCGCATACTCCACCTACTCCACTCGTTATCATCGAGCATCATCATAATCATCGAGCATCATCATAATCATCGAGCATCATCATAATCATCATTCAACCTTAATTAATCATTAATTAAGTCTCTCATTGATCATCTTCTTTCTTGACTTAATTTCGTTCAACTTGTGCATAACATTTCTTTTCAACATTAAATTTAATATAGAGCTGCGCCATACGAAGATCAGCGCTCCGATATCTGCAGGGATGCTGTGCACATCATCTTTAGCGAGCCGGTAAGTCACAGAAATTTTTTTTCTTGTTGTTACAAATTGAACGAAAATGACTATAATATTTAAATCCTTCTTAATATTTTAATCAACTATCTTTAACTAAAGTATCTCAAAATAAAGGTGAATCTTATATTAATGTGTAGTGCAGTGAGCGTAAGAGAAAACAATAAGAGGTAATAGAGTAAGACAATTACATTAAAAAAAATGTAAACAAAAAAAAAAAAATTACAAAAAAAAAACATAATTACACACCATAAAACAAAAAAAAAAGGTGAAATTTGAAGAGTACGAGAGCGAAAGAGAACTTTCTCTTATATCATTAAATTTGAATCACGATACTAAAGATTAACATACATGAGTCGATCTTGTTTTAAATTTCTATTAAATCGCGTTGTTTTCTCTCGGGCTCCTACTAGGGTAGCGCTCAATTTATGAATTGTATAATTTTTTTTTACTTTTACTCATTTTTTTGTTAACTGACATAAGTTAATAGCATTCAAGCTTTTAACAAAATTTTAATTTTGTTTTTAAATTTGTCCATATTATTTCCTTTTTTTTATTGGCGATGAGATGACGATTTTTAAATATTTTTTTTTGAATTCATTATTAGTGAATAAAATACTTTTTTGAAGTTACATGAGTTACATGATAGAAGGTTTTGTTTATTTGGCTCATCATTGAGTCATAATGGAGTAAGTCCTTTTCTAGTGCGAGGAGTAGAGATAAGCAGTGATGTGGCAGCATGATGACGTCGAGATGATAATTTATTAGATAGATGTTCATCTATAAGATAGGGGTTATTGACAAATATATAAAGAGTGGTTCAATAACCATGGTGTCTCTTAGTGTAGAGAAACAAGGGGAGGGTAACACTCAAGATCCCCAATAACATCTAGGGATCTGACTAAGTAAATTTTTTGATAGTTTTCGATCGCTTAATAGATTTTATTTTTTTTTGTCTGTATTGGCATGATTCATAATGTGCGGTAGTCTAGTGGCGGGTGCAAGTACCCACCCCACCGACGAGCTGGCCTATGGTGGAAGCGAGCATGCCGATCCGTACCTTGCTGACTAGACTTCTTATTTATTGTGTTGTAGTTGTACTTTAGGGAATCCTGTGGTCCTAAGGCAGCTATGGCAGAGCATGTGACCGCTTCTTGATAAATAAGTAAATCGAAATCCGTTACATATTGAAGCTTTTAAGACTTAGCTCCATTTCATCCTGCGATGTAAATTTTATATATTCAGCAAACAGCTCGATGTTGAACTTAATACACTGTAGTTTTTGTAGGTGCTCATTTAGCTTTTCCTGAATTGCTTCTTCAGCTTCATTGAGAAACTCTATGGGATTCAGTTGTCTTCAATCTTGTTTTTATACATTAGAGTTTCTACTCTTCCTTTGAAGCAGCTTTTTAGAACGTGGAGGCCATCTGAAAGAAGTTCCGCGACAAGCTGTTTATGATCATTACGGCGTACATGGCTCTTCCACTTTGGTTCGTTGACTTTCAGCTCACACACATCGCAGTGTTTCACTTTATTTGGGGGTACATCTTCGTCAGAGTCTAAAAACATATCCTCTATAATTTCCATATGTTCCATGCTTTTTATATGACTATTCCATTGACAAAGGATAACATCTTTTTCACATAGTTCACAATATTTTTTTGCTGGGCCAGCTTGCTCCAAACAATCATCGTGATTTGGGAAATTATTTTCATCAAATAAATCCTGCACTAATTTTAAATGTGCCTTGCTATTTAAATGGTTATCCCATTGACACACTCACACACCTCACACACTTCACAAAATGTTTTTGCTGGGGCAGCTTCTTCCGAGGAAAACATATTTTCATATATATGCTTTATCAACATAGTATGTATGTACATTGGTTTTTGTGTGTTCTATCCACTGCCCCATTTTAACACTTTTATCACATATTTCACAAAATTTTGTATCAGAAGCCAGTAGCGTACGCAGGATTTTGTTTGGGGGGGGCTTAGTCTCAATTTTGGTGAAATTTTTGTAAGGTATCACAAAATAGCAAACAAAGTTAAAGCCTTTCGTATTATCAAACACCAGAAGTTTAATTTCAATAGAAAAAAAACAAAAGAAAAAGCACACAAATTACTCCCTAGTTATGAAATGGATTTTACTTTTCTTTGTAAACAATTTTTTTTTGTAAAAATCCAGTTTGACAAAAATCCACTTTATAGACTCGATTTAAACAACGTTAACGGTAATAGGGTTAGGTGAAAAGTGTATTCCCATTTAAATAAATAAAATGTCCGTTTTTTCGTTAAATAAGCTCATATCTATTGTTATATATCCGTGTTTTTTGAGAGAGTGAATAGCAACTCAACAAAATGTTTACACGCAAAACAATAACAAAACAAATTATTATAGAGAATTTTGTTTGTGTTTTCCGTGTAAAACTTTTACTAAGTTGCTAGTCACTCAAAAAACACGGCTAATAACATTTATTAGAAAGTAATTATTTGAAGAAGAATAACGATGACTCTAGTATATTATGTTTTTTTTAAAAAATATTTTAACACCATTAATTTGAGTCAACATAAAAAACAAAATATATTTTTTTTTATTTTCTTATAATTTTATTAATTTGTTTGTTTACACACAGAATGCATTTCAACCAGTGTACTGGTCATCTTCAGCAACACGACTGAGATCTATAGCCGTCACTCATATTAACAACTAAAAATAATTATAATAATCTATGTAGGATATAGAATTATACAAAAGTTAAAACAGGAAAGCAGAAAATGTCTATGCAAAAAAAAAAATCTCTCTTTTCATGCAATATTTTATGGACTTCACTGCTGATTCCCATACTCCTCCGAAATGAGGAGCTCCTGGTGGATTGAAGTGCCATTGTATACCATCTGATGCGAATAGATCTGCTATGTGTTGTTCACTGCATTGAATTGCCTTCTTTATATCTGCCTCTAGTGATTTTTGCGCTCCCACAAAATTCGTTTCACAGTCGCTGTAAATATGAGCGCTCAAGTCCCGCCTGGCAGTGAATCTTTTGAACGCGGATAAGAATGCTTCGGTTGTGAAATCACTTACTGCTTCAATGTAAACTGCTTTTGTCATCATACACACGAATACAGCTATATATCCTTTAAACGATGAAAGTTCTCTGGTTCTCGAGGGTGGGACCTTAATAGGACCAGCATAGTCGACTTCCGTGTGAGTAAATGGTCTTGAAGGAACTATTCTGAATGCTGGCAACCGTCCCATTTTTCGTTTTGCTAGTTTTCCTCTATTTCTAGCTTATCTTACACATTTATGAATCTGATGACGTTGTGTTATTGTGTTACGTCCATTTATGATCCAATATTGTCTTCGTACGAAAGCCATTGTTATATGCCGTTTTCACTGGACCAAATGAGGTAATTTCGTTGCAAATTTCCAAATGAGATCCAAATTACCTCATTTCCCATACAAAATCACTTTTCGAAATGAGGTAATTTCAACCTAATTTGCACGAAATTAGATAGGAAATTAGGTGAATGCATCCAGCGGGAATCAGTTTCAAAAGCTCTTAAAAGCTTTTGTATGAAAATATCAATACACTATACTCAACAACATAAAACAGAAAGAGAAAACAACAAAAATAAACGGCTAACTGCCATTCCAAATTCAAAATGAAATGAGATGTCAAATGAAATTAGCAAAGGACATGTACATGGCTACATGTTTATGCATTCATTATCTGTTAACCGTTTGTCCAAATTCGCTGTGTGACAAAAGTTATTTAATTTTGAATAAAATGAGTTTTAGGGTCACAATTTTTTTTCCATACTTTTTCTTCAATATTTTGTGTATTTTTCGGTCGATTTAGGCCATTTTTTTAAATTAAGTTCTTTAAACTACCTTAATTTTTTCAGATTTTTAAAATTAATTTTAGGGGTCACAAGCATCAATTTTATGCAAAAAGCTGTTTTTGGAGTATTTAATTTGTAAGCAAAATTCAAATACATATTGGTTTTTAAATAATATTTTTGATGTCAAAAACTTATTCCTTATTTATAAACGAAAAAATTGGTATTATATTTATCACGAAATAGATAAAAAAAATATATAAACAGAAAATATAATATTTTGTTTGCTTTTTATGGTACTAAAAGATTTTTAACTCGGTCAGTTCCTTACCGATTTTAAATTTCTTTACGGGTTTTCAAAGAAGAATGTTAGTTTTTTTTTATCATATACAAAAATCACTAATCCAGGTCCTTGTTTTACACAAAAATCAGTAAATTGTCCAGAATCGAAGCCAGGTCGTCGATTTTGGACAATCAGACAAAAAAAAAACATATTTAAACTAAATCTTCGTTTTCAGATAAATTTATTTTAGATAAACTGTTAAACATGTACTTGATTTTGAAGCTTGAGCAAAAAATGTATATAATCAAAAAAGGTATAACATTCTTCTTCGAAAAACCACAATGGCACTCAAACTCGGTGAAAAACTGACTAAATTAAAAATCTTTTAGTACCATAAAAAGGAATAAAAAATATTCTATTTTTTGTTAATATTTTTGTTGATCTATTTAGGAATCATTTCGTAAAAACTGTACAACCATTTTCTACGATACTAAATAAGGAATAAGTTACAAAAAAACTCAACCCCTAATAGTATATATAAGGTTGGTTTAAGCTTGGTTTTGCGGGTTGTTTTCTATTCTCATATTGTTTTTAAATATCGTTTGGGCACTTATATCTCTGATCTTATAAGTTTCAGGTCTATGGACTTGGTTCTTTCCTCTGCTAAACAGGGCTGAGATGATTGCCCATTTAAAGCAATACACATCTGTATTGTGACCGTTTATGCATGCTCTTTTTTTCATAAGGAAATTCGGTAAAGCAGTGTACCTTGAACCTTTTATTGGCGTATATTTATTTATGTTTATTTTGATATGACATATACGTTGTAAAACCCATCCATTGTCCTTCTCCTGAAATTCTTGCATTTTTGTGTTGATTTCATCTATCATATTTATATAGGATGAAATCAGATCACTGCTTAGAAAGAAGTGCAATTTCCATTTTCGTATTGAAGCTTTTAAGACTTAGCTGCATTTCATCCTGCGATGTAAATTTTACATATTCAGCAAACAGCTCGATGTTGAACTTAATACACTGTAGTTTTTGTAGGTGCTCATTTAGCTTTTCCTGAATTGCTTCTTCAGCTTCATTGAGAAACTCTATGGGATTCAGTTGTCTTCAACCTTGTTTTTATACATTAGAGTTTCTACTCTTCCTTTGAAGCAGCTTTTTAGAACGTTGAGGCCACAGATAAGCAATACCTAGATGGGAATCTATGGCTGTCCATTCGGTTTGCCTACAAGCTCAAACGTCAAATGGCCGTGGTGAACATCGGATTTTTGCACTAGTGTACGTGCAGACGACCGTGGTGAAAATCGGATTTTTGCACTAGTGTACGTGAAAAAAAATCCGAGTTTCACCTCGGTTCGTGAACAAAATGGCGGATAATTTAAGAATCCAAGGGTTTGTTCAAAAAGTGCTAGGTTCTTGTATGCCGATTTCCTTTCGACGATTGCAGATCAATTTTTTTTTATTGTAAGGAAGTCGCAAAAAAAATCGTGTGTGCTAGCCGGTGTAAATTTTCTATATGAAAGATTTGATTTTTTATCTTTTTTTCTAAACAAATAAAATTTTTCTATCACAGATTTTATTTTTTTGTTGAAATGAAATCCACATTAAAGGTTAAACCGCACACAACTGCAACGGAACTATACTTCACGATGCGGCAAAACATTATTTGTATGAAATTGTATGAGCTATATCGCACTAAGCGGCAACTGAACTTCATAAAATTTCATACAAACTATTATGAATCGTAGTTCCGCTGCAGTGCAGTTCCGCCTAACCTTAAGGCGTAACTACATAGACCTACTTTTGCCAAAAAGTACAAATTTGAGAATTTAAAATGGTCGCTAAAGAAACCTGCTTGCAAGAAAACATACGAAAATTGTTCTGACAGATAAATTAAGCCACCATACACCCTTTTCAATTATTGTTTTGCGAGTATGTACGTGGCTTCAGCATAGATATTTATATCTTATGTTTTGGAAAAAGTAGTAGTTAAGCCTTTAAGGGTATTCATGCAAGATCGGAAAACCATCGCAAACGTCGTAAGCGTCGAAAAGTTTACGACGTCGTAATCGAACTTTCATAATTTGTTTGAAATTTTTGTACGATTCTTTCCCACACGAATTTGTGTTGTAAGCGTCGTAATGAAAGTATAGTAAACGTGTTAAACTTTTTATAAAGGTATTATTACATTTTATGTATCAAAATTTTACAACAACAAATATTTCAGTAACAGAGCATTTTAGATTATTTTGTTCACCGCAACATAATTTAATTAGATAGAGGGGCGTTCATGAAACGTGTGTCGGAAACTTTACGATTTTACGACGTCGGAAAGATTCCGACGTTGCATGAATACCCTTTTTAAGAAGATAAACGTACATTTATCTAGGGGTTAGAAAATTATTTTAGAATTAGTGCTTTTTAAATTTTCAATTTATCTTTTAGTTTTGCTTTATGAATTTCTACTTTGGAATGAGAGTTGAACTACACGTAACTGTGAATGGGAGGTGCTCGAAGTGGACGATGAACAAAAATCAAAAACAAGTATAAATCATATGATGTGAAATTAAACGTTAGACCGCACTCGACAGAACTGCCACGGCACGGAATTCAACAGAATTCGTGACAAATTGTATGCAGTTCAGATGCCACTCTTAGTGCAGTATATAGCTAATACAATTTCATACACATAATGTTTTGCCATATCGTGAAGTGTAGTTCCGCTGAAAGTTAAGTGCGGTCTTGCTTTAATTTTTACTGTTCGTTTATACTTTGTTTAGATTTGTGAAATCTATGTGGTGTTTTTACCATACAAAAAGATTAAAAAGATGAATAAACTTGAAAAATAACTCCCTAGATGCATATTTTGTTAAAAAGTCGAAATGAGATAGTTTCATCCAAGTCGAACTATGTGCGATGTGATTAGAATCCTATCGTGGATTGATTTTGCGTTTATTCGAGTCTCTATTCTACCTTAACTTCTTATCGGCTGTAGAGCCTCTAGCGATGTTGTTTTTGTATTGCATGTAAACTCGTACTGTACTTTGGCTGTCTTTTGCAATAAAACACGCCTAGTGTTTTCCTCAATCAGAATTGCATCTATTGAAATGTTTTTGCAATTTAGAACAGACCAGATTCACATCATTTTGGGTTCTTTCTTTTATCCCCATACAAATTAATTCTGGCAGGTGAAGGTTTTGTTGGTATTCATAATTTTTCGCATTGCTTTAGGAGATCTTTTTTGTTGCAGCACAATTTAAATTGTATAAAGGATCTTTCAAATCAACGTTCAATCGGAGCGAAACATTCACGACAGCAAAACTTTCACTTTTAAAAATGAATTTATACGTATAATGATTGAGAGTACCCACAATGAAAGCGTTGTGATTTTCCATATGAACCCGATGACTGACAAAAATGTTGTTAACGCATCGGTTTGGGAGATCTAAAATTAATTTCTAAAAATTTACGTCGGAATTTGACCATGATGCAATCCAACCCTTAGGTATAAATTAAAATAATTTCATATATTAAGTGTGTTTGTACCCTAAGAATAAGAATTTTTCAAACACATCCCGACAAATAGTAACTGTAAAATTTGCGATTTGCGCGGTGGTGAATTTAATTTTTGATGACTTCTCAAACCTTATTTTTGGTTGCCAAAATTTTTTTAATCCTAATTGTCCAAAATATAGAAAAAAAAGTTGAAACTGTTTTTTTAAAAACAATTTAAAGTATTTTCTAACAATTAACTCTATTTAAACTTAAAAAAGTTACGTTGAATTCGTGAAATTCGACAAAAAACAAGGGCGTGTGTTTGCGCTTTAACAAATTAAAATTTTATATATACCAATATTATAGCTGAAAACAACTAGGAACGGATAAGTGAAAAAAAATCCGAGTTTCACCTCGGTTCGTGAACAAAATGGCGGATAATTTAAGAATCCAAGGGTTTGTTCAAAAAGTGCTAGGTTCTTGTATGCCGATTTCCTTTCGACGATTGCAGATCAATTTTTTTTTATTGTAAGGAAGTCGCAAAAAAAATCGTGTGTGCTAGCCGGTGTAAATTTTCTATATGAAAGATTTGATTTTTTATCTTTTTTTCTAAACAAATAAAATTTTTCTATCACAGATTTTATTTTTTTGTTGAAATGAAATCCACATTAAAGGTTAAACCGCACACAACTGCAACGGAACTATACTTCACGATGCGGCAAAACATTATTTGTATGAAATTGTATGAGCTATATCGCACTAAGCGGCAACTGAACTTCATAAAATTTCATACAAACTATTATGAATCGTAGTTCCGCTGCAGTGCAGTTCCGCCTAACCTTAAGGCGTAACTACATAGACCTACTTTTGCCAAAAAGTACAAATTTGAGAATTTAAAATGGTCGCTAAAGAAACCTGCTTGCAAGAAAACATACGAAAATTGTTCTGACAGATAAATTAAGCCACCATACACCCTTTTCAATTATTGTTTTGCGAGTATGTACGTGGCTTCAGCATAGATATTTATATCTTATGTTTTGGAAAAAGTAGTAGTTAAGCCTTTAAGGGTATTCATGCAAGATCGGAAAACCATCGCAAACGTCGTAAGCGTCGAAAAGTTTACGACGTCGTAATCGAACTTTCATAATTTGTTTGAAATTTTTGTACGATTCTTTCCCACACGAATTTGTGTTGTAAGCGTCGTAATGAAAGTATAGTAAACGTGTTAAACTTTTTATAAAGGTATTATTACATTTTATGTATCAAAATTTTACAACAACAAATATTTCAGTAACAGAGCATTTTAGATTATTTTGTTCACCGCAACATAATTTAATTAGATAGAGGGGCGTTCATGAAACGTGTGTCGGAAACTTTACGATTTTACGACGTCGGAAAGATTCCGACGTTGCATGAATACCCTTTTTAAGAAGATAAACGTACATTTATCTAGGGGTTAGAAAATTATTTTAGAATTAGTGCTTTTTAAATTTTCAATTTATCTTTTAGTTTTGCTTTATGAATTTCTACTTTGGAATGAGAGTTGAACTACACGTAACTGTGAATGGGAGGTGCTCGAAGTGGACGATGAACAAAAATCAAAAACAAGTATAAATCATATGATGTGAAATTAAACGTTAGACCGCACTCGACAGAACTGCCACGGCACGGAATTCAACAGAATTCGTGACAAATTGTATGCAGTTCAGATGCCACTCTTAGTGCAGTATATAGCTAATACAATTTCATACACATAATGTTTTGCCATATCGTGAAGTGTAGTTCCGCTGAAAGTTAAGTGCGGTCTTGCTTTAATTTTTACTGTTCGTTTATACTTTGTTTAGATTTGTGAAATCTATGTGGTGTTTTTACCATACAAAAAGATTAAAAAGATGAATAAACTTGAAAAATAACTCCCTAGATGCATATTTTGTTAAAAAGTCGAAATGAGATAGTTTCATCCAAGTCGAACTATGTGCGATGTGATTAGAATCCTATCGTGGATTGATTTTGCGTTTATTCGAGTCTCTATTCTACCTTAACTTCTTATCGGCTGTAGAGCCTCTAGCGATGTTGTTTTTGTATTGCATGTAAACTCGTACTGTACTTTGGCTGTCTTTTGCAATAAAACACGCCTAGTGTTTTCCTCAATCAGAATTGCATCTATTGAAATGTTTTTGCAATTTAGAACAGACCAGATTCACATCATTTTGGGTTCTTTCTTTTATCCCCATACAAATTAATTCTGGCAGGTGAAGGTTTTGTTGGTATTCATAATTTTTCGCATTGCTTTAGGAGATCTTTTTTGTTGCAGCACAATTTAAATTGTATAAAGGATCTTTCAAATCAACGTTCAATCGGAGCGAAACATTCACGACAGCAAAACTTTCACTTTTAAAAATGAATTTATACGTATAATGATTGAGAGTACCCACAATGAAAGCGTTGTGATTTTCCATATGAACCCGATGACTGACAAAAATGTTGTTAACGCATCGGTTTGGGAGATCTAAAATTAATTTCTAAAAATTTACGTCGGAATTTGACCATGATGCAATCCAACCCTTAGGTATAAATTAAAATAATTTCATATATTAAGTGTGTTTGTACCCTAAGAATAAGAATTTTTCAAACACATCCCGACAAATAGTAACTGTAAAATTTGCGATTTGCGCGGTGGTGAATTTAATTTTTGATGACTTCTCAAACCTTATTTTTGGTTGCCAAAATTTTTTTAATCCTAATTGTCCAAAATATAGAAAAAAAAGTTGAAATTGTTTTTTTAAAAACAATTTAAAGTATTTTCTAACAATTAACTCTATTTAAACTTAAAAAAGTTACGTTGAATTCGTGAAATTCGACAAAAAACAAGGGCGTGTGTTTGCGCTTTAACAAATTAAAATTTTATATATACCAATATTATAGCTGAAAACAACTAGGAACGGATAAGCGGATGCGTTGTGCAATGGGGTGTACTGTGTACAACCATGCCTTTACAGCTCCTGACGATAACAGGTATGTGTCTTTTGACAAAATTATTTTTTTCGACTTGTTTGTCTTAGTGCCACTAAAGAAATATGGGACGACTATCCAATAGGGAAGCAACCGATCTGGACAGCTGCATAGCTTGCAGGGAATTTAATTCTCTCTTTGAGTCATCTTTCCTGCTCACGTGACTCAGTTGCTCCCCTTAGGGTATATTCAGCCGCCAGACAGGCTATTTCAACAGTTTTCTTGTGCCGTTTTTCATTGGACGTCCGGAAGTCTTCTGAAACCATTACATTGGCACAAAAAGTACGCTTCTGACCATTCTGAGAACTGATTTTCAATTCTTGATTTAAAATAAATAAAAAAACACCGCAGAATCTATTTTTAATACTCGTTTGGAGTGTTACACAAAACTGTCTACTCCATCCGACTTTTTTCCTATCTTTTATGTGTTTCAATATTCGTCGTAGAATACAATCTTTGTATAATTTGTTACATTTAATCAACGGGTTTAAAGAATAAAAGCTATATTACTGGCTAAGTGTGTCATTCAGAATATTTTATGGACTTAGTTTCTTTATATCAACTCATCAGCTCAAATATATGTATACAGAGGGTATCCCAACGTCACCGACCCAGACAAAAACTATGAATTCCTAAGTTGATTTTAAGTCGAAAATGTTAAGAGGTAATTTTCTTGTTTTCGCATCCTTTCCGACTTTAAAAGTTTTTAAGATTTAAGAACTCGTTTCATTTGATGGCCTTAACTTGGCAAATTAAAACCGATTCTTTATTTTTTTTGTTGTATTAACACAAGAGACGTACTACAACTTTTTTCTATGTAGATAACGGTTTTCCCGCAATTTATTATCAAACCCATTTCATTGCATTTGTATGCCGTTTTACTTTACTTTGGGATCATTTTTTTTTACAAAAGATTTAAAAAAAAAGTAAATGCTAAAAATGTTTTTAAGTGTTTCATAGGAACGGCTTGACGTAGGAACGAAACGTTTTCTAATCTTCTCTTGATACTTTAGAAGTGAGTATCAAAATATTTTACTCAGAAACAGTATAAAAAAATCACTCCTAGAGTACACATACTGATTCCACTTATGTGTATTCCAAGAGTTATTTTTTTCAATACTGAATTAATTGAAAAGATTTTGATAGCTATTTTAAACACATCAATTGCTGATTCCAAAAATGTATCAAACGTGTTCCTAGGACGAACCGTTAAAAAGATACACTCCCATACATTTTCACTCGACACTTTTCTGAAGCTGGAAAAGTAAATTCGGAAGATACTTTGGAGTGTATCTTTGGAACGGCTTGTCGTAGAAACACGTTTGATACCCTTTTGGAATCAGCAATTGATGTGTTTAAAATAGCTATCAAAATCTTTTCAATTAATTCAGTATTGAAAAAAATAACTCTTGGAATACACATAATGTGGAATCAGTATGTGTACTCTAGGAGTGATTTTTTTATACTGTTTCTGAGTAAAATATTTTGATACTCACTTCTAAAGTATCAAGAGAAGATTAGAAAACGTTTCAAACGTGTTCCTACGTCAAGCCGTTCCTATGATACACTTAAAAACATTTTCAGCATTTACTTTTCGAGTTCAAGAAAAGTGGGTAGTGAAAAACTTTTGGAGTGTATCCTTGGAACGACTTGCCCTAGGCACATGGTTGTTACCTTTTTTATTCTGCTGTTGATGCTTTACAGGAAATCATCAACATCTTTTAAATTAATTCAGTAAACTGGAGATAAGTTGACAGAATAGAATACTGCCTAGAATGGGGTTAGCAGTCAATTACTGTATCCACTTTGCCGTTGCCATCCACTAAAGAGTAAGGTCACCTAACTTCGAACAATCCCAATAGTCGAACACTTTTTTTAAAAAAGCGTTCAAACTGTTGAATTTCTTAGATTTTTAGCTTCTAAAAATCTTAAATTCTACTTGTGTTATCCCCCTTAACCTTTACGAACTCTCATCTAGTACAACCTATGTCAAAACTTATAAAAATGGCAATTTGTATTGTTCCTTCAGAGAGTGTCATCGTTTACCGTTTCGATACAAAAAAAAAAAACTGTTGAGATTGTTGTGGGAAACTGTGTGTATTACTGGCAAATTAAGTTAAATATATATTTGTTAGTGATTTCTTGTTAGTTAATATCTATCATTATTCATTTAAGTTAAATTTGTAGCTTAAAACTTAATAGTTATATTATTTTTTGGCTGTTCGAACATAGGAAACCAAATTTTGTCGAGTTTCCTACTCGAACACTGGTTTTCGAATAAAGGCACCTCTTCAAAAACATAGGGTCTTGTATTCGAACACCTTCTTAGGCTTAACTACATAGAGCTACTTTTTGCAAAAAGTACGAAAGTAAGAAATAAATACCTATTCTGAAGACATCTGCTTGCAAAAAACAATTGGAAATTGTGTATGGTGGCTAAATTTATCAGTCAGAAGTATTTAAGAATGTTTTTGCGCAGATTTCCTTAGCATACATTTTTATTTCTCACTTCTGCAGTTTTTGCGTAAAGTAGGTCTAGTTAAGCCTTTAGATTTTCATTAAGGGCCAGTTTCACAGTGAACACTTACTGGAATAAGTTGCATTTAAAGTTAGCATAAGGGTACTTTTTGGTAAATTTTGCAGTCGCAGTTAGTGACCCTTAGGTGCCCAACATGGAATACTTAAGTGCAACTTATTCAGGTTAAATTGGCTTTTTGTATCCTTGTTTCACACTTTAATAAGTGCTACTACTATTACTGTGAAACTGGCCCTAAGGTAGCAATGGCGATGGTAAGCAATAACCTGAAGAGACGTGTGTCTGACAATGGGTTGGGATGTTTCTTACAATATTGTCATACTACTTTGTTAATTCAAACGGTTGTAAAACATTTAAGACAGTTTTCACTGACAGATATAACAATATTTTAAAATCTAGCAACCGTCTTATCTTATCTTTACTTTGAGTATTTCTGACCTCACATTT
This sequence comes from Melangyna quadrimaculata, assembly GCA_949320155.1. Lineage (NCBI taxonomy): Eukaryota > Metazoa > Arthropoda > Insecta > Diptera > Syrphidae > Melangyna > Melangyna quadrimaculata. Next base: position 327,115,861 of record OX439483.1, read on the forward strand.
GAAAATGAAACGAAAAATACCAAACCTACTTTCAAAAAATTGAGTTAAAAAATTATGTGTAATTTCAATATTTTAATATTTAAATTCCTTCATCTTCTTATTATGTGGAATTCCTTTCAACCATTTCAAATCGGTTATTTTTTTGGTTGAAAAGAATTTTGTAAAAAAAAATTGATTATTTTATGTGATTGTGTTGGTACCATTTGACAGGAATTTTTATACACAAATTGTTGCGCCCGAAATTAATTAATATTCAGTGCTGTTTGACGACTGATAAAACACAATTTTTCGTATTTATTTCTTTTTCTTAATTTATAAATTATTGACTTTAGAATTTTTGTTTCTGCGACAGCAAAAAAGAAAAAAATTGATTTGAAGAATGAGGAATGTCAAATCTTTTTAGTGTGTGTAGTTTTTTCTAAAAAGGCACTATTTGATTTTGTTTAGAAAAATTGATATTTTATTCTAAACAAATCGATATGTTTAGAAAATAATCGGTATTTTCGCTGTCAAAAGGTTGAAAAGAATTCAACATTAATAAAAGAAACTATACATAAAATCCTATGTTCGAAATGAGGAAACTTTGTGTTCGAGTTCAAGCAACCAGGGAATTTGGATTTTTTCAGGTTTTATTTTATTTAAAAAAAGTCATAAAAGTCACTAGAAAAATCCTTAAAGAAATAAAAAAAAAATTGAGTTTAAGCTTCTAATTAACTTTACATCACCTATTTACGTTGAAAGGTCCCCCCACAGTAGACGATAACTTTACCAGGGACCACTAAGTGTTCGACTATAGGGGAACTGACCCTAACAAAAGTTTCAAAATGTATTTAATAATTGGAAAATTTTAACTGCTCGGTAGCACGTATTAACGCTTACCAATTTCAATAAAATTTTGCACATTTTTGTATAATTATGATTAAGGGTACGAAAGGAATTTACATATTCTTTTAAAATAAGTCTCACCCTAGTATGCATTCTCCAAAAAGTAGGGGACCCCACTCTATCTTGTTCCGAAAGTCAATACTATCCGAAGGGGATTTTTATTTTGATACACGGAAAGTTGCTAATTCAAAAACGAAACAGAAAACAATTTTGAGTAGGATTGGCTTTTGGAACGAGATACAGGTAGAGGGCCCAAGATTACCTTAAACCTGTTAAAATAAAGTGAAAATAAAATAATGACTAATTTTTCACATTTTTCTTTTACTATTTTTATAAATAGTCGGGAGATGTGGCGACAATGTCTGGGTCTAGACTTTTTAGCCAAAACCCGTAGAGTTTGTGAAAAACATTTTTCAGAGGTGATGTTCACAACTCCTGAAAAAAAGCGTTTGGCAAAAGGTGCTACACCGGACATTGCTGTCAGTAATAACAGTACGCAAAGGTTTGAAATGGAAGTAGAAGAATTATTTACTGTGCCATTTGAAGAAAAGGAAGAAGAAGGCATGGTAAACATTTCCGAAGAACACATCCAAGAAACAGATGTTGTTCAAGGAAATGATGGAGTTGATGGAGTAGAAATTGTTGGAGGTGAAGAAGAAGAAGAATTTGAAGAAGAAGAAAATGAAGAAGAAGACTTATTTGTAATTAAGGTGAGTGATGTTAGTACATCAACTTCTCATTTTTTAAGGAACAATACCCAAAAAAAGGTTCCCTGAGAAGATGTTTAAAAGCTACTCAGAGGAATCTTTCTATTTGCCAAGAACGGGTTTCTTCTTTGGAAACAACAATAAAAGAAAGAGACACATATATTTTGCTTCTAGAAGAGCAGGTTAGAAAATGAAGACTTGATTTAGAAACTGCTAGGGATTCTTTTGAAAAAGAGTTAAGTGGAAGTCTGTCCGATGGTCTTAACACTATTGTTGCAAATGCTAGGAAAAATTCCGATACTTCGCCGAAAGGCTACAGATATTCCGAGAAAATGAAATTATTAGCACTTTTGATTAAATTTACCCCTCCTGTAACAAACAGGTTAATGACAGAGACATTAGGATTGCCATCAGAGAAAACCTTACACACATTTATTTCTCATTGGCCTAATCAACCTGGCAATATTGATTTCAACATTCAAAGTTTAGAACTTAAAATAAGCCAGCTTCCCCAAGAGATTTATAAATACTGTTCAATTTCAGTGGACGAAATGTCATTGCCAGGTCATTTAGATTTTTGTAGGAAAACTTATAAGGTAATAGGGTTTGAAGACTACGGGCTTGAAGAACATCGGACGATGTGGCCTGCTTATAACGTTTTAGTTATCATGGCACAGGGCATTGCAAAAAGATGGAAACATCCAATAGCATATTTTTTCGTTAAATCGTCTTGCCCATCTCCAATGCTTAAGAACCTTCTGTTCAAGAGCATTTATGCACTCCAAAAAATCGGATTCATTCCAATACATTTTGTTCCTGACCAAGGGGCGACTTTCCGCGGCCTCCATCGCGGACTTGGTGTCAATAGGAAAAAACCTTATTTTGAAGTCGGGCAAGAAGAGACAGGGTGCTCCCCACCTAATTAAAAGTGGAAGAAATTGCCTTTTAAATAACGACTATGAATTCAAAAATTCGGATGAATCCTGTAGAGCCACGTGGAAGGACATTGATATGTTTTATAGCATAGATTCGAAATTAGCAGGGACACGTTGTGCTCATAAATTGACTTCTGACCATATGCATCCGAATAATTACCAACGAATGAAAGTTCGTTTAGCCACCCAAATTTTTAGCAATACTGTAGGATCGGGTCTTTTTACTTTATACAGTTCAGGAGGGGGCTCTGACACCATGAAAGGCACTGCAGAATTAGTATGCTTCTTCAACAATTTATTTGATGTCTCTAATTCATCCATGCGTACTTCTGGAAATCACTTTAAATCAAAATATGTTGGCAGTGAAGAGCAGTTAAAATGTCTGTAGGATGCAAAAAAAATATTAAAATCCGTTAAATTAATTGATGCTAATGGCAAAAATGTAACGAGAAAATTTTTTTTTATTAAGGGTTGGCTACTAAACATATCATCTCTTATATGCATGTTTGAAAACCTGAAGACATGTGGCTTCAGTTATATTCTGACAAGGCATCTTAATCAGGACTGTTTAGAACATTTCTTCGGTGAGGTTCGCAGTGCTGGTGGTAACAACACAAGGGTATCTGCGTATTCTTTCATGAGCAGATTCCAACAGTTGTGGGGCCTTAACTACTTGAAAGTAGTAAAATACGGTAACTGCGAACAATTAAAATTTGTAGAGTTAGATAGTTTTTTTTAAACAAAATGCTGGTAAACAGGTTTGCTTTCCAGCTGAATAACAGCCTGCATGCAACATTTCAGCCAGATTTTCTGAGGACCTAGGAGGTGTAGCTGACTTCCTACAAGCAAACAGTTTTGCTTATGTCTGTGGTTGGCTGTACAAAAAGTGTTACGATAGCCACACTTGCGAATTACCTAAACCTACTCTCGACAATGCGGATAGTGCAAGCGCAATGAATTTAATTTTTTCAAATTTTAAACAATTTGATAATTGCAACTTGCTGGCTCCACCACCCAATTTCATTGAGTATATTCAAGATCTGGAGGAACAGTTTTGCCATTTATTTGGTCACATAGCTCACGAGAACAATGTTCTTGAAAAACTTTTGGATGGTGTGACCCCGCGGTATAATTTTGTTTGTTGTAGTAACATACCAGAAGATTTTAATTTTAGGTACTTTATTAGAATTAGAATACTCTTTCAACTGAAATTTTGGAATAAGGATTTGAAGAGTAAGTCTTTTAGAAACAAAACGTTATGTGTCTCTCACCTGTAAATAGAGTATTATATTAAATATTAATCACTTTTTTATTCCAGGACGGGTGCAGTAGGCCTACTGGGGAAACCGAACACCCGAAAGAAAAAAAATCGGTTAACGCACCAGAATGCATCGCTCCTGTATATAAATATTGTTTTCTATACATCTCTTGTTCTAGTATCTGACAAAAAATATATGTATAGAAAATAATACTTACATCTAAGGTGGTGTGGAAAAGCATTAAAACCCCGATTTCAAAAAAAGATAAAAATAAAATGAAAACCCCATTTAATTTAATTATTTTTTGAAGGTCACCGAAATTTTAAGTGACAATGTTTTGGAGGGAGCACCTTTACAGATGTGCCAAACTATGTTTGGTAGTTCTATGAATTTTGTTACAGGTATATAGATAGGTATGTATAACTTTTTCTTGCTTTTGAAATGTTCCTGGATTTTAGGAAATACTTCGACACTCCGCTTTTTCAAGATGAACTCTGATTTTTCACACAAAAAATGTCTTACCAAACATGATGATATTAATCGACAGCACTGTTTTATTTTACTTTCAGATTTCTAACCAACTTTGAGCAGCAGTTGAGAGAGTTTGCCGAAATGAACTTAATTAAAACCAAATTCAGAAAACGATTAAGTGTTAAAACTGTTGAAAATTTAATGTTTTCACGAACTCATATAAATAATCGTAAGGGTATTTATGAACCATCTTACAATTTATTAAAGTTTATAAAATAATGCAAATTTCTTCATGGCCGATTAATTTTAAAATCATACTATTAAAAACAATAACAATTCACAATTTTATTATGTATATACCTATAAAATAGTTTTAAAATTTTGAAATGTGAAGTATGAATCGAATGCAATTGATATTGTTATTTTTTAATAATAATTTTTTATATTTTTTTGAAATAAAGTTTTGTTAAAAATATTTTTTGTCAAAAATAATTTGTTTGTTCACAATTTGGGTTTTTTACGGTTTTTTAAATCCGCTTCGGAAATGTTGGTTTTACTTCGCTTTTTTACTAAATCGACTTCAAACTTTGAATCACCATAGAGTAAGTATATTAGTATAATACATATTTCTTCTATGATCAGACCGTAATGAAATTTGTAAAGGTATATAAAGTCACAATTTCATCTTTAACAAACCAATACATAAATATTCACTTTTTTGGGCGCAACACAAAACACAGCTTTTGCACTTGACACTCTTTTTACTAGCAACTAGGTTCATAGGATAATCATTGGCCACGTTCGGGTGGTAAACAGATACGTATCTGAGATACGTTAGAATCTGATATGTTTTTTCGAACGACCAAAACCGGATACAGAACCAAACCAAACAAAACCAAGAAAATGAACAGATATGTCAAATCCGAAAATTTTTGGGGAAGCTTTTGATTTCTTTTTGACATCAGCTGTCTGGTTCGTCAGCTGGTTTTTCCTTAGGCATTACAACAACACGAACAAATCCAGATACCTTTGGTTACGTATCCGAACGCGGCCATTGATACTGCCTTTGGATCAAAAGTTTTTTTACTTGCGATATACGTAGTATGGGGCAAGTTTAGGATTCGTGCAAAAAAAAAAGTCGAAATAATAATTTTCTCTAATATTACGATTATAGAGAAAGCGAAAAAATTGGGTCTCGCAATTCTGTCTGTCTGTCTGTCTGTGCCTCGACCTGCAGGCTAAACGGCTGAACCGATTCATACAACCGATTTTTGGGTTTTCAAATTTCAAATTACTACACCGATTTCAACCAAAATTTTTATACAAAAGGTCGCTTGCAATTTAAACAATTTTGCGTATAAAAAAAAAAGGGATAATGATTTTTTTTTTTAATATTGTGAAAAATTTTATTTTATTAAATACTAAAAGTTGGCATACCAAATTTGATTTTAGAAAATTTTCAAGAATTTTTATATATAAAAAACTAATTTAATAAAAACCAAAACAATGGGTTGGGATGTTTCTTACAATATTGTCATACTACTTTGTTAATTCAAACGGTTGTAAAACATTTAAGACAGTTTTCACTGACAGATATAACAATATTTTAAAATCTAGCAACCGTCTGTAGGTACTTATCTTTACTTTGAGTATTTCTGACCTCACATTTGAAAATGAAACGAAAAATACCAAACCTATATTCAAAAAATTGAGTTAAAAAATTATGTGTAATTTCAATATTTTAATATTTAAATTTCTTCATCTTCTTATTATGTGGAATTCCTTTCAACCATTTCAAATCGGTTATTTTTTGGTTGAAAAGAATTTTGTAAAAAAAAATTGATTATTTTATGTGATTGTGTTGGTGCCATTTGACAGGAATTTTTATACACAAATTGTTGCGCCCAAAATTAATTAATATTCAGTGCTGTTTGACGACTGATAAAACACAATTTTTCGTATTTATTTCTTTTTCTTAATTTATAAATTATTGACTTTAGAATTTTTGTTTCTGCGACAGCAAAAAAGAAAAAAATTGATTTGAAGAATGAGGAATGTCAAATCTTTATAGTGTGTGTAGTTTTTTCTAAAAAGGCACTATTTGATTTTGTTTAGAAAAATTGATTTTTATTCTAAACAAATCGATATGTTTAGAAAATAATCGGTATTTTCGCTGTCAAAAGGTTGAAAAGAATTCAACATTAATAAAAGAAACTATACATAAAATCCTATGTTCGAAATGAGGAAACTTTGTGTTCGAGTTCAAGCAACCAGGGAATTTGGCTTTTTTCAGGTTTTATTTTATTTAAAAAAAGTCATAAAAGTCACTAGAAAAATCCTTAAAGAAATAAAAAAAAAATTGAGTTTAAGCTTCTAATTAACTTTACATCACCTATTTACGTTGAAAGGTCCCCCCACAGTAGACGATAACTTTACCAGGGACCACTAAGTGTTCGACTATAGGGGAACTGACCCTAACAAAAGTTTCAAAATGTATTTAAAAATTGGAAAATTTTAACTGCTCGGTAGCACGTATTAACGCTTACCAATTTCAATAAAATTTTGCACATTTTTGTATAATTATGATTAAGGGGACGAAAGGAATTTACATATTCTTTTAAAATAAGTCTCACCCTAGTATGCATTCTCCAAAAAGTAGGGGACCCCACTCTATCTTGTTCCGAAAGTCAATACTATCCGAAGGGGATTTTTATTTTGATACACGGAAAGTTGCTAATTCAAAAACGAAACAGAAAACAATTTTGAGTAGGATTGGCTTTTGGAACGAGATACAGGTAGAGTGCCCAAGATTACCTTAAACCTGTTAAAATAAAGTGAAAATAAAATAATGACTAATTTTTCACATTTTTCTTTTACTATTTTTATAAAAAGTCGGGAGATGTGGCGACAATGTCTGGGTCTAGACTTTTTAGCCAAAACCCGTAGAGTTTGTGTAAAACATTTTTCAGAGGTGATGTTCACAACTCCTGAAAAAAAGCGTTTGGCAAAAGGTGCTACACCGGACATTGCTGTCAGTAATAACAGTACGCAAAGGTTTGAAATGGAAGTAGAAGAATTATTTACTGTGCCATTTGAAGAAAAGGAAGAAGAAGGCATGGTAAACGTTTCCGAAGAACACATCCAAGAAACAGATGTTGTTCAAGGAAATGATGGAGTTGATGGAGTAGAAATTGTTGGAGGTGAAGAAGAAGAAGAATTTGAAGAAGAAGAAATTGAAGAAGAAGACTTATTTGTAATTAAGGTGAGTGATGTTAGTACATCAACTTCTCATTTTTTAAGGAACAATACCCAAAAAAAGGTTCCCTGAGAAACGGGTTCCTTCTTTGGAAACAACAATAAAAGAAAGAGACACATATATTTTGCTTCTAGAAGAGCAGGTTAGAAAATGTAGACTTGATTTAGAAACTGCTAGGGATTCTTTTGAAAAAGAGTTAAGTGGAAGTCTGGCCGATGGTCTTAACACTATTGTTGCAAATGCTAGGAAAAATTCCGATACTTCGCCGAAAGGCTACAGATATTCCGAGAAAATGAAATTATTAGCACTTTTGATTAAATTTACCCCTCATGTAACAAACAGGTTAATGACAGAGACATTAGGATTGCCATCAGAGAAAACCTTACACACATTTATTTCTCATTGGCCTAATCAACCTGGCAATATTGATTTCAACATTCAAAGTTTAGAACTTAAAATAAGCCAGCTTCCCCAAGAGATTTATAAATACTGTTCCATTTCAATGGACGAAATGTCATTGCCAGAATATTGTAGGAAAACTTATAAGGTAATAGGAGGGTTTGAAGACTACGGGCTTGAAGAACATCGGACGATGTGGCCTGCTTATAACGTTTTAGTTATCATGGCACAGGGCATTGCAAAAAGATGGAAACATCCAATAGCATATTTTTTCGTTAAATCGTCTTGCCCATCTCCAATGCTTAAGAACCTTCTGTTCAAGAGCATTTATGCACTCCAAAAAATCGGATTCATTCCAATACATTTTGTTTCTGACCAAGGGGCGACTTTCCGCGGCCTCCATCGCGAACTTGGTGTCAATTGGAAAAAACCTTATTTTGAAGTCAGGCAAGAAGAGACAGGGTGCTCCCCACCTAATTAAAAGTGCAAGGAATTGCCTTTTAAATAACGACTATGAATTCAAAAATTCGGATGAATCCTGTAGAGCCACGTGGAAGGACATTGATATGTTTTATAGCATAGATTCGAAATTAGCAGGGACACATTGTGCTCATAAATTGACTTCTGACCATATGCATCCGAATAATTACCAACGAATGAAAGTTCGTTTAGCCACCCAAATTTTTAGCAATACTGTAGGATCGGGTCTTTTTACTTTATACAGTTCAGGAGGGGGCTCTGACACCATGAAAGGCACTGCAGAATTAGTATGCTTCTTCAACAATTTATTTGATTTCTCTAATTCATCCATCCGTACTTCTGGAAATCACTTTAAATCAAAATATTTTGGCAGTGAAGAGCAGTTAAAATTTCTGTAGGATGCAAAAAAAATATTAAAATCCGTTAAATTAATTGATGCTAATGGCAAAAATGTAACGAGAAAATTTTTTTTTATTAAGGGTTGGCTACTAAACATATCATCTCTTATATGCATGTTTGAAAACCTGAAGACATGTGGCTTCAGTTATATTCTGACAAGGCATCTTAATCAGGACTGTTTAGAACATTTCTTCGGTGAGGTTCGCAGTGCTGGTGGTAACAACACAAGGGTATCTGCGTATTCTTTCATGAGCAGATTCCAACAGTTGTGGGGCCTTAACTACTTGAAAGTAGTAAAATACGGTAACTGCGAACAATTAAAATTTGTAGAGTTAGATAGTTTTTTTTTAAACAAAATGCTGGTAAACAGGTTTGCTTTCCAGCTGAACAACAGCCTGCATGCAACATTTCAGCCAGATTTTCTGAGGACCTAGGAGGTGTAGCTGACTTCCTACAAGCAAACAGTTTTGCTTATGTCTGTGGTTGGCTGTACAAAAAGTGTTACGATAGCCACACTTGCGAATTACCTAAACCTACTCTCGACAATGCGGATAGTGCAAGCGCAATGAATTAAATTTTTTCAAATTTTAAACAATTTGATAATTGCAACTTGCTGGCTCCACCACCCAATTTCATTGAGTATATTCAAGATCTGGAGGAACAGTTTTGCCATTTATTTGGTCACATAGCTCACGAGAACAATGTTCTTGAAAAACTTTTGGATGGTGTGACCCCGCGGTATAATTTTGTTTGTTGTAGTAACATACCAGAAGATTTTAATTTTAGGTACTTTATTAGAATTAGAATACTCTTTCAACTGAAATTTTGGAATAAGGATTTGAAGAGTAAGTCTTTTAGAAACAAATCGTTATGTGTCTCTCACCTGTAAATAGAGTATTATATTAAATATTAATCACTTTTTTATTCCAGGACGGGTGCAATAGGCCTACTGGGGAAACCGAACACCCGAAAGAAAAAAAATCGGTTAACGCACCAGAATGCATCGCTCCTGTATATAAATATTGTTTTCTATACATCTCTTGTTCTAGTATCTGACAAAAAAATATATGTATAGAAAATAATACTTACATCTAAGGTGGTGTGGAAAAGCATTAAAACCCCGATTTCAAAAAAGATAAAAATAAAATGAAAAACCCATTTAATTTAATTATTTTTTGAAGGTCACCGAAATTTTAAGTGACAATGTTTTGGAGGGAGCACCTTTACAGATGTGCCAAACTATGTTTGGTAGTTCTATGAATTTTGTTACAGGTATATAGATAGGTATGTATAACTTTTTCTTGCTTTTGAAATGTTCCTGGATTTTAGGAAATACTTCGACACTCCGCTTTTTCAAGATGAACTCTGATTTTTCACACAAAAAATGTCTTACCAAACATGATGATATTAATCGACAGCACTGTTTTATTTTACTTTCAGATTTCTAACCAACTTTGAGCAGCAGTTGAGACAGTTTGCCGAAATGAACTTAATTAAAACCAAATTCAGAAAACGATTAAGTGCTAAAACTGTTGAAAATTTAATGTTTTCACGAACTCTTATAAATAATCGTAAGGGTATTTATGAACCATCTTACAATTTATTAAAGTTTATAAAATAATGCAAATTTCTTCATGGCCGATTAATTTTAAAATCATACTATTAAAAACAATAACAATTCACAATTTTATTATGTATATACCTATAAAATAGTTTTAAAATTTTGAAATGTGAAGTATGAATCGAATGCAATTAATATTGTTATTTTTTAATAATAATTTTTTATATTTTTTTGAAATAAAGTTTTGTTAAAAATATTTTTTGTCAAAAATAATTTGTTTGTTCACAATTTGGGTTTTTTACGGTTTTTCAAATCCGCTTCGGAAATTTTGGTTTTACTTCGCTTTTTTACTAAATCGACTTCAAACTTTGAATCACCATAGAGTAAGTATATTAGTATAATACATATTTCTTCTATGATCAGACCGTAATGAAATTTGTAAAGGTATATAAAGTCACAATTTCATCTTTAACAAACCAATACATAAATATTCACTTTTTTGGGCGCAACACAAAACACAGCTTTTGCACTTGACACTCTTTTTACTAGCAACTAGGTTCATAGGATAATCATTGGCCACGTTCGGGTGGTAAACAGATACGTATCTGAGATACGTTAGAATCTGATATGTTTTTTCGAACGACCAAAACCGGATACAGAACCAAACCAAACAAAACCAAGAAAATGAACAGATATGTCAAATCCGAAAATTTTTGGGGAAGCTTTTGATTTCTTTTTGACATCAGCTGTCTGGTTCGTCAGCTGGTTTTTCCTTAGGCATTACAACAACACGAACAAATCCAGATACCTTTGGTTACGTATCCGAACGCGGCCATTGATACTGCCTTTGGATCAAAAGTTTTTTTACTTGCGATATACGTAGTATGGGGCAAGTTTAGGATTCGTGCAAAAAAAAAAGTCGAGATAATAATTTTCTCTAATATTACGATTATAGAGAAAGCGAAAAAATTGGGTCTCGCAATTCTGTCTGTCTGTCTGTCTGTGCCTCGACCTGCAGGCTAAACGGCTGAACCGATTCATACAACCGATTTTTTGGTTTTCAAATTTCAAATTACTACACCGATTTCAACCAAAATTTTTATACAAAAGGTCGCTTGCAATTTAAATTTTGCGTATAAAAATAAAAAGGGATAATGATTTTTTTTTTTAATATTGTGAAAAATTTTATTTTATTAAATACTAAAAGTTGGCATACCAAATTTGATCTTAGAAAATTTTCAAGAATTTTTATATATAAAAAACTAATTTAAAAAAAACCAAAACAATGGGTTGGGATGTTTCTTACAATATTGTCATACTACTTTGTTAATTCAAACGGTTGTAAAACATTTAAGACAGTTTTCACTGACAGATATAACAATATTTTAAAATCTAGCAACCGTCTGTAGGTACTTATCTTTACTTTGAGTATTTCTGACCTCACATTTGAAAATGAAACGAAAAATACCAAACCTACTTTCAAGAAATTGAGTTAAAAAATTATGTGTAATTTCAATATTTTAATATTTAAATTTCTTCATCTTCTTATTATGTGGAATTCCTTTCAACCATTTCAAATCGGTTATTTTTTGGTTGAAAAGAATTTTGTAAAAAAAAATTGATTATTTTATGTGATTGTGTTGGTGCCATTTGACAGGAATTTTTATACACAAATTGTTGCGCCCAAAATTAATTAATATTCAGTGCTGTTTGACGACTGATAAAACACAATTTTTCGTATTTATTTCTTTTTCCTAATTTATAAATTATTGACTTTAGAATTTTTGTTTCTGCGACAGCAAAAAAGAAAAAAATTGATTTGAAGAATGAGGAATGTCAAATCTTTATAGTGTGTGTAGTTTTTTCTTAAAAGGCACTATTTGATTTTGTTTAGAAAAATTGATATTTTATTCTAAACAAATCGATATGTTTAGAAAATAATCGGTATTTTCGCTGTCAAAAGGTTGAAAAGAATTCAACATTAATAAAAGAAACTATACATAAAATCCTATGTTCGAAATGAGGAAACTTTGTGTTCGAGTTCAAGCAACCAGGGAATTTGGCTTTTTTCAGGTTTTATTTTATTTAAAAAAAGTCATAAAAGTCACTAGAAAAATCCTTAAAGAAATAAAAAAAAAATTGAGTTTAAGCTTCTAATTATCACGTTGAAAGGTCCCCCCACAGTAGACGATAACTTTACCAGGGACCACTAAGTGTTCGACTATAGGGGAACTGACCCTAACAAAAGTTTCAAAATGTATTTAATAATTGGAAAATTTTAACTGCTCGGTAGCACGTATTAACGCTTACCAATTTCAATAAAATTTTGCACATTTTTGTATAATTATGATTAAGGGGACGAAAGGAATTTACATATTCTTTTAAAATAAGTCTCACCCTAGTATGCATTCTCCAAAAAGTAAGGGACCCCACTCTATCTTGTTCCGAAAGTCAATACTATCCGAAGGGGATTTTTATTTTGATACGCGGAAAGTTGCTAATTCAAAAACGAAACAGAAAACAATTTTGAGTAGGATTGGCTTTTGGAACGAGATACAGGTAGAGTGCCCAAGATTACCTTAAACCTGTTAAAATAAAGTGAAAATAAAATAATGACTAATTTTTCACATTTTTCTTTTACTATTTTTATAAAAAGTCGGGAGATGTGGCGACAATGTCTGGGTCTAGACTTTTTAGCCAAAACCCGTAGAGTTTGTGAAAAACATTTTTCAGAGGTGATGTTCACAACTCCTGAAAAAAAGCGTTTGGCAAAAGGTGCTACACCGGACATTGCTGTCAGTAATAACAGTACGCAAAGGTTTGAAATGGAAGTAGAAGAATTATTTACTGTGCCATTTGAAGAAAAGGAAGAAGAAGGCATGGTAAACGTTTCCGAAGAACACATCCAAGAAACAGATGTTGTTCAAGGAAATGATGGAGTTGATGGAGTAGAAATTGTTGGAGGTGAAGAAGAAGAAGAATTTGAAGAAGAAGAAATTGAAGAAGAAGACTTATTTGTCATTAAGGTGAGTGATGTTAGTACATCAACTTCTCATTTTTTAAGGAACAATACCCAAAAAAAGGTTCCCTGAGAAGATGTTTAAAAGCTACTCAGAGGAATCTTTCTATTTGCCAAGAACGGGTTTCTTCTTTGGAAACAACAATAAAAGAAAGAGACACATATATTTTGCTTCTAGAAGAGCAGGTTAGAAAATGTAGACTTGATTTAGAAACTGCTAGGGATTCTTTTGAAAAAGAGTTAAGTGGAAGTCTGGCCGATGGTCTTAACACTATTGTTGCAAATGCTAGGAAAAATTCCGATACTTCGCCGAAAGGCTACAGATATTCCGAGAAAATGAAATTATTAGCACTTTTGATTAAATTTACCCCTCCTGTAACAAACAGGTTAATGACAGAGACATTAGGATTGCCATCAGAGAAAACCTTACACACATTTATTTCTCATTGGCCTAATCAACCTGGCAATATTGATTTCAACATTCAAAGTTTAGAACTTAAAATAAGCCAGCTTCCCCAAGAGATTTATAAATACTGTTCCATTTCAATGGACGAAATGTCATTGCCAGGTCATTTAGATTTTTGTAGGAAAACTTATAAGGTAATAGGAGGGTTTGAAGACTACGGGCTTGAAGAACATCGGACGATGTGGCCTGCTTATAACGTTTTAGTTATCATGGCACAGGGCATTGCAAAAAGATGGAAACATCCAATAGCATATTTTTTCGTTAAATCGTCTTGCCCATCTCCAATGCTTACGTTCAAGAGCATTTATGCACTCCAAAAAATCGGATTCATTCCAATACATTTTGTTTCTGACCAAGGGGCGACTTTCCGCGGCCTCCATCGCGAACTTGGTGTCAATAGGAAAAAACCTTATTTTGAAGTCGGGCAAGAAGAGACAGGGTGCTCCCCACCTAATTAAAAGTGCAAGAAATTGCCTTTTAAATAACGACTATGAATTCAAAAATTCGGATGAATCCTGTAGAGCCACGTGGAAGGACATTGATATGTTTTATAGCATAGATTCGAAATTAGCAGGGACACGTTGTGCTCATAAATTGACTTCTGACCGAATAATTACCAACGAATGAAAGTTCGTTTAGCCACCCAAATTTTTAGCAATACTGTAGGATCGGGTCATTTTACTTTATACAGTTCAGGAGGGGGCTCTGACACCATGAAAGGCACTGCAGAATTAGTATGCTTCTTCAACAATTTATTTGATGTCTCTAATTCATCCATGCGTACTTCTGGAAATCACTTTAAATCAAAATATTTTGGCAGTGAAGAGCAGTTAAAATTTCTGTAGGATGCAAAAAAAATATTAAAATCCGTTAAATTAATTGATGCTAATGGCAAAAATGTAACGAGAAAATTTTTTTTTATTAAGGGTTGGCTACTAAACATATCATCTCTTATATGCATGTTTGAAAACCTGAAGACATGTGGCTTCAGTTATATTCTGACAAGGCATCTTAATCAGGACTGTTTAGAACATTTCTTCGGTGAGGTTCGCAGTGCTGGTGGTAACAACACAAGGGTATCTGCGTATTCTTTCATGAGCAGATTCCAACAGTTGTGGGGCCTTAACTACTTGAAAGTAGTAAAATACGGTAACTGCGAACAATTAAAATTTGTAGAGTTAGATAGTTTTTTTTAAACAAAATGCTGGTAAACAGGTTTGCTTTCCAGCTGAACAACAGCCTGCATGCAACATTTCAGCCAGATTTTCTGAGGACCTAGGAGGTGTAGCTGACTTCCTACAAGCAAACAGTTAATTTTAATTTTAATTTTAATTTTAATTTTTTAATTTTTACTTAGTACAAGTATATAACAAAATAATTATAGTAATAATAATAATATCTTAAGACTAAATAACAAATGAGATCTTAAAGCTAAATTGAAGAAAACGATTGGGATAGAAAGGGTAAGCGAAAGGTTATGATAGGAGAGCAAGTTTGAGAGAGGTTTTTGAGAGGTTTAAATCAAAAATGTTGGAGTTATTTACTTTACGAATCATTCTGGTAATAGGTTCATTTTGGCCATACTCTGTGCGATGGAAGGGGACATAGAAGAGGGGAGTGGTTCTCAATTGACGATTACGAGTATTCGGTTTGAATTTATCAAGTAGACTTTCATTATCAATGACTCCATTCAAAAGCTGGTGTACAAAAACTATATCGGCATTATCGCGACGTCTACTTAGAGTTTGTAAATTTATTAGTTTTAGACGGTTTTCGTAAGGTGGTAGATTATATGGGTCATCCCAACAAAGGCCACGTAGGGCAAAGCGAATATATCTACGTTGAACGGCCTCTATCCGCTGATTGTGAACATGGTGGTACGGAGACCATACTACGGAGGCGTATTCAAGAAGAGGCCTGACAAATGTGACATAAAGAGCCTTAGTAACATAAGGATTTGAGAATTCTTTCGCCCAACGTTTTACGAAACCTAGAGTTGAGTTAGCTCTATTGATAATATTATCATAGTGAGCCCGAAAATTGAGTTGGCTGTCGCATATAACACCTAGGTCACGAATGGAAGTGACAAACGCAACAGGTTCATTCTCAATGAAATATTGACGTTGAGGAAAAGGAGGGCGTTTTCGGGAATAGGTAATAGCCTGGCATTTATTCACGTTCAATTCAAGAAAGTTGTGTTGGCACCAAGTAAAGAAATTGTTGAGGTCAGCTTGAAGTAATTGAACATCGGCCATGCACTTAATATGTTTAGATATACGCATGTCATCAGCGTAGATCTGGAGGTCAGATCCTTCAAGGATAAGATCCACATCATTAATAGACAGTAGGAAAATCAGAGGACCTAAATGACTGCCTTGAGGAACCCCTGATGTTGGGCAGATAGGGGTGGAGCTCGATGATCTAAAAAGAACTGTGTATCGACGATCATTTAAATATGATTGAATCCATGAAATAAGTAAAGGTGGGAAGCCGTAGCGTTTCAATTTAAAGATGATGATGTTATGGGAGACTTTGTCGAATGCTTTGCTGAAATCTGTTGCAATCGCATCGACTTCATATCCAGATTCTAAGGAGCAAATGACATCTGATACGAACTCAGTTAGATTGGTGGTCGTTGATCTACCGCTAAGAAAGCCATGTTGCTTAGGAGAGACAAGTGGTTTGCAGCGAAGGAGCAAAATATCGTAAACTATGCTCTCGAACATTTTAGGTATGCAGGAAAGTTTGGCAATGGGTCTATAATTAGAGATATCGTTTTTGCATCCTTTTTTATGAATTGGGATAATAAAAGAGTCTTTCCATGCTTTTGGGAATAAACCCTGGGAAATAGAGAGTTGGAAGAGATCAGTGAGTGGTTGAGCTAAACTGGAGGTGCAGTTTTTAAGAACAATAGCAGGAATCCCATCAGGACCCGATGAAAAGTCGTTCTTCATCAAGCGGATTTTATTAATAACTGAAGACAGGCATATGTTTATGGAAGTAAGGGGGACTTGGGAGCATCTGTTCATGTGATAGAAATAGTTAATATCAACCTCTATATCTTTAGGAGAAAATGCTTGACCGAAGAAATCAGCAAAAAGGTTAGAAATATATTTTGGATCGGAGGATGAGCAGTTGTTGTATTTTAGTGTCGAAGGATAACCATCAGACTTTCTTTTTGAATTTATAAATTGAAAGAAGTGTTTAGGATTTGAAATTAAATCAGATTGAGTTTGAATAATATAACTGGCGTATAAGGACTCACTCAAGTTGGAAAAGTTGTTATAAACTGAGACATAATTGTTAAAATCATGAATAGACTTTGAGTTGAGATATTTTTTCCAGAGCTTATTCCTCATATTTCTGAGAGAGCGAAGTTCCTTGGTGTACCACGAAGGGGAAGTAGTAAAATTCTTCTGAGGCAGCAGAGGGATAGATTGAGAAAAGCAAATTTGGATCTGTTCATAAAAGGTGGCAATCTTAACGTTGATGTTAGAGTCGTTGGTTATGAAATCAAAGTTAATGTTCCCAATAAGATCATTAAGTTTATCGAAGTTTGCTTTGCGAAAGTTAAAAGATTGTGACGTAAGGGAGTATGGTTGGATATAATCGCATTCAAAAGCAAAGGTTAGGGAAATTGGAGGGTGATAATTGTCGATCTTTGAAAGGATATGGTGACTTTGGATGACTTCGGTATTATGAGCATCAGATGAGAAAATCAGATCTAACTGTCTGTGTAAGCAGTTTTTTACACCACTCATTTGGGCGAGATTAGAAGAAAGTAGGCGGTCAGTGAAAAGAATCTCTTTTTCCGAGCTGGCGTTGGACGAAATGAAATAAAGCTCATCATCAGATACTTCCCAAATTAATCGTGGAAGATTGAAGTCACCCACGATTATTATATCATCTTCGGGATTAGAAATATCAACAACATGATCAACTGCATCAACTAGAAGCAGGTATTCAGTAGTTGGCTGGGAGGGTGGGATGTAACAGCACAAAATGTAGAGGGAACGCTTGGATACACAGACTTTTACGCATATAAGTTCAAGGTTAGCTGCGTTGGGAATAATAACCAGTGAAGAATCAAGACTAGAATGAAATGCCAATAAAACACCACGACCGGAGGAGGAGCTTCCAAGCGGATCAATGATAGGACTTGCATTTGAGACTAAAACATCCTTACGGAATACATTGAAGTCGGAATTAAAGAACTCATTGTTATGAAAATCTGGTGTAAGGTTTGTTTCTGTAAGAGCGTAAACGTCAAAAGGAAGTTTTTGGGAGTTTAAGTAAATATTTGAACTTTTAGTGCGTAGTCCCCTAACATTTTGGTAGTATAAAGATAAGAATTGGGTTTTCGGCTGGTCTGAAAAACGATTGTTAGGAACGAAAGGGGCTATTAACGTATTTTGTCTTAAATTGCGAAAGCTGCATAGAATTAACATACGAAGCATAGGCGGAAAGATCGTTTTCAACATCGGATGGAGTGAGATTAGATATAATCTTATGATATTGAGTAAATATTTTTAAGAGATCAAACATATTAGTTGGAAGACCTTCTTGATGTATGGATACCATTACGTTAGTTCTTGTTACGCCATCGACACAGATAGAATCGTGTTTATCGTGAAGGTATGCTAGATACAAACGCACGTTCGCATAAATACGGGGATTTCTAAGGCGAGCTATAACATAGCGCCCATTATCGTTTAGGTCAGCGAATTTTTTTGTTATTTTGACCGACGGTGGAAATAAAGGATCAAGGAAATTATGTGAGGTTTTAGGAGAGTTACAACTATTAGGAGTATTTGGAGTTGTTAGATTATGTGGTGGGTTAAGAGTATGAGAATGGATGAAGTTTGGATATTGTGGTACAGGAGATCGATTGGGTATAGATGGATTTGAGCTTTGGGACAAAATGAAAGAATCACCAGAATGTTTTGCTTTTCTAGGAGCTGTAGTCGGGACAGAAACTCTACTTTTTTTGAGTTTATTAGGATCTAAAGTAGGGCCAGTTAGGACAGGAGGTGGTCGTTTTTCGTTACTATTACTAGTGGAAGGATAATAGTTATGAGAGCGAGAATTAGACTTAGAACTAGACTTAAATCTAGAATCAAAAAAAGATTTATTAATCCATGGATAGATTGTTATGCCATCAAACTTAGGAACCTTGTTGAAAGGTTGTAAAAAGAGCCATTCGTACTTAGTTGGTATCTCAACTTTGAAGGATCGTAACTTTTTTGATAAAGGTTGAATAGGGACATCTGAAATACCGTATTTCTTGTTGAATAAAGTTTTTATCCAAGATATGCTCGGTGCCTTAGAAGCGCATTTCAGAAATAAATACGATGAGGATTTTGCATTCGAATGTCTCAAACGCATAAGACGGTTTGCCCATTCAAGGTCTGTCCATAGTGTCCCAAATTTTGTAGTAGAAGAGCTAATAATGGCATTTTCGGCTGAGGTATTCAGGTCTTGCAGTTCAGTATTAAGCGAATCGTTTTTTTGGATGTTTTTCGAAGTTGATGAGATTGTACAGTTGGATGATGGTTGCAAAGTAACAGTTGGCAATAGTGTTGGTGAAGATAGAGACTTATTGTTGATGTTAGTATGCTCGAAGGAGGTGTCCAGGTCTTGAAACTCTATGTGGAGCGATTTGTTGTTGTTATTGATAGACAGGTGTTCAGTCAAGCTATTTTGGTTAGGTGAGCGTTTCAATTCTTCTGATATATTGGATATTGCAATACGGGTGGCAGTGGATTCCCTTATTAACACATCAGCAAGCGCTAACGAATCACTGATGATTTTATCGTGCGTGTTTGTATAGTCTAGGCCGATTGATTTTACAGCATTTGTTTGCTTATTCAAAGTTGTTTCAACCATTGACAAAGTGTCTCGCATCGAGTTTATTGCTTCGATATTTGTTGATAATTCTTGCAAAGGATTTATGGCTGCAATAGCGTTCTTAATTTTTATAAATTGGGTGTTTAGGTGGTTTGGAACCAAATTAATATTATCAACACATTCTGAAAATTTGTTGAGGGCTTGTTTGGATAGATTTTCAATGTTAGAGAGTTGTTTTGTAAAGATGTAGTGATGATTTTCAAGACTCCTTGTGGTGGATTCATTATTCTCGGCCATAAGTTGAATTATTGATGAAGAACTATTGCGAATCTCGTTTTTTAATTCTGAGATGGAGTCAGAAAATTGTTCAACTCGCTCATTGTTACATTTAATTGCAAGCATGATGTGTGATAACGTAATGGTCTTACAATCACCGCAGAGATATTGAAAATTAACTGAGAATTCCGTTAAATAAGTCTTGGCTCTTTTGCTTAAGCCAGTACAAACAGGGTGGAAAACTTTACCACAAATACCCCTACAAGGTACCCAATCATTGGTCTTTTCATTTAGGGTGCAGTCATCATTGCCGCAATGTGATGCTTTATCCATTTCTTAATCGTTAAATCTCGAACGAGTAAAAAACAATTGCAGTTTTTTTTTTTTTTTTTTGTTTAAAAAACAAAAATCAAACAATAATGTTCGTTCTAAGTGTACTGGAAAATATTGATATTTCCTTATCCTATACACAAACCGGAATGGCGGATTTAGGATAAAGTTTATTTTGTTGGAAGTTGATAGATGACAGTTTAGTTGACAGTTGACGTAATGAAGGATCGGATTGTTATGATGATGCAATTATGTAAATAAACAAAATCCAAACAAATTGAGGTGTAGTATCAAAAGGTGGATTGCTTGGCAGAACACTACTAAAAAGAACTCACCTAGAAGGTAAGACTGAAAGCAAATGTAGAAAAAGTTAGTTGTTTAGAGATGAGGTTAAGCATTTGCAATTCAGTCACAATCAGCAACATTGGATGAGGTAAAAGATGATTTTTGCGCTGGCAGTAGCACTCCGGTTGAATCGTTGCAGTATGAAAATGGAAGGCAGAAATTGGGATACAATGTAGATCCAATTATGCTTCATAGGCAGATCATACACTAAAAATGTTTCACTCACCCAGCGAGAAGGAAATAGCATGCAATTAACGGGTGTAATGAATTTGAGAGATTGAACATAACAATAAAAATTGCAAATTGTAATTTTGGTAAAGCGCAACAGAGACAGTATAATGTTTATGTTGAAGTATCACTCAATCAATATGCACAGAAACTTTTATTTTATAGAATTTTTTTCGCAAATGAATTGATTTTTAATTATTAAAACAACAAGTATCACTTGGGTGCGAATGAAAAATACAACAGAATAGTTTTTAAATTTGTACACTTTATCAGTTTATGAACTTGAAAGTTTAATAGAACACCATAAAATTCGATATTTATCGCAGAGGTAAAAAAAGGCAGTCTAAAGATCGGAAACCAGGGATCGGAATGATCCCTGCTTATGTCTGTGGTTGGCTGTACAAAAAGTGTTACGATAGCCACACTTGCGAATTACCTAAACCTACTCTCGACAATGCGGATAGTGCAAGCGCAATGAATTAAATTTTTTCAAATTTTAAACAATTTGATAATTGCAACTTGCTGGCTCCACCACCCAATTTCATTGAGTATATTCAAGATCTGGAGGAACAGTTTTGCCATTTATTTGGTCACATAGCTCACGAGAACAATGTTCTTGAAAAACTTTTGGATGGTGTGACCCCGCGGTATAATTTTGTTTGTTGTAGTAACATACCAGAAGATTTTAATTTTAGGTACTTTATTAGAATTAGAATACTCTTTCAACTGAAATTTTGGAATAAGGATTTGAAGAGTAAGTCTTTTAGAAACAAAACGTTATGTGTCTCTCACCTGTAAATAGAGTATTATATTAAATATTAATCACTTTTTTATTCCAGGACGGGTGCAATAGGCCTACTGGGGAAACCGAACACCCGAAAGAAAAAAAATCGGTTAACGCACCAGAATGCATCGCTCCTGTATATAAATATTGTTTTCTATACATCTCTTGTTCTAGTATCTGACAAAAAAATATATGTATAGAAAATAATACTTACATCTAAGGTGGTGTGGAAAAGCATTAAAACCCCGATTTCAAAAAAAAAATAAAAATAAAATGAAAAACCCATTTAATTTAATTATTTTTTGAAGGTCACCGAAATTTTAAGTGACAATGTTTTGGAGGAAGCACCTTTACAGATGTGCCAAACTATGTTTGGTAGTTCTATGAATTTTGTTACAGGTATATAGATAGGTATGTATAACTTTTTCTTGCTTTTGAAATGTTCCTGGATTTTAGGAAATACTTCGACACTCCGCTTTTTCAAGATGTACTCTGATTTTTCACACAAAAAATGTCTTACCAAACATGATGATATTAATCGACAGCACTGTTTTATTTTACTTTCAGATTTCTAACCAACTTTGAGCAGCAGTTGAGACAGTTTGCCGAAATGAACTTAATTAAAACCAAATTCAGAAAACGATTAAGTGTTAAAACTGTTGAAAATTTAATGTTTTCACGAACTCTTATAAATAATCGTAAGGGTATTTATGAACAATCTTACAATTTATTAAAGTTTATAAAATATTGCAAATTTCTTCATGGCCGATTAATTTTAAAATCATACTATTAAAAACAATAACAATTCACAATTTTATTATGTATATACCTATAAAATAGTTTTAAAATTTTGAAATGTGAAGTATGAATCGAATGCAATTAATATTGTTATTTTTTAATAATAATTTTTTATATTTTTTTGAAATAAAGTTTTGTTAAAAATATTTTTTGTCAAAAATAATTTTTTTGTTCACAACTTGGGTTTTTTACGGTTTTTTAAATCCGCTTCGGAAATTTTGGTTTTACTTCGCTTTTTTACTAAATCGACTTGAAACTTTGAATCACCATAGAGTAAGTATATTAGCATCGAGTTTATTGCTTCGATATTTGTTGATAATTCTTGCAAAGGATTTATGGCTGCAATAGCGTTCTTAATTTTTATAAATTGGGTGTTTAGGTGGTTTGGAACCAAATTAATATTATCAACACATTCTGAAAATTTGTTGAGGGCTTGTTTGGATAGATTTTCAATGTTAGAGAGTTGTTTTGTAAAGATGTAGTGATGATTTTCAAGACTCCTTGTGGTGGATTCATTATTCTCGGCCATAAGTTGAATTATTGATGAAGAACTATTGCGAATCTCGTTTTTTAATTCTGAGATGGAGTCAGAAAATTGTTCAACTCGCTCATTGTTACATTTAATTGCAAGCATGATGTGTGATAACGTAATGGTCTTACAATCACCGCAGAGATATTGAAAATTAACTGAGAATTCCGTTAAATAAGTCTTGGCTCTTTTGCTTAAGCCAGTACAAACAGGGTGGAAAACTTTACCACAAATACCCCTACAAGGTACCCAATCATTGGTCTTTTCATTTAGGGTGCAGTCATCATTGCCGCAATGTGATGCTTTATCCATTTCTTAATCGTTAAATCTCGAACGAGTAAAAAACAATTGCAGTTTTTTTTTTTTTTTTTTGTTTAAAAAACAAAAATCAAACAATAATGTTCGTTCTAAGTGTACTGGAAAATATTGATATTTCCTTATCCTATACACAAACCGGAATGGCGGATTTAGGATAAAGTTTATTTTGTTGGAAGTTGATAGATGACAGTTTAGTTGACAGTTGACGTAATGAAGGATCGGATTGTTATGATGATGCAATTATGTAAATAAACAAAATCCAAACAAATTGAGGTGTAGTATCAAAAGGTGGATTGCTTGGCAGAACACTACTAAAAAGAACTCACCTAGAAGGTAAGACTGAAAGCAAATGTAGAAAAAGTTAGTTGTTTAGAGATGAGGTTAAGCATTTGCAATTCAGTCACAATCAGCAACATTGGATGAGGTAAAAGATGATTTTTGCGCTGGCAGTAGCACTCCGGTTGAATCGTTGCAGTATGAAAATGGAAGGCAGAAATTGGGATACAATGTAGATCCAATTATGCTTCATAGGCAGATCATACACTAAAAATGTTTCACTCACCCAGCGAGAAGGAAATAGCATGCAATTAACGGGTGTAATGAATTTGAGAGATTGAACATAACAATAAAAATTGCAAATTGTAATTTTGGTAAAGCGCAACAGAGACAGTATAATGTTTATGTTGAAGTATCACTCAATCAATATGCACAGAAACTTTTATTTTATAGAATTTTTTTCGCAAATGAATTGATTTTTAATTATTAAAACAACAAGTATCACTTGGGTGCGAATGAAAAATACAACAGAATAGTTTTTAAATTGTACACTTTATCAGTTTATGAACTTGAAAGTTTAATAGAACACCATAAAATTCGATATTTATCGCAGAGGTAAAAAAAGGCAGTCTAAAGATCGGAAACCAGGGATCGGAATGATCCCTGCTTATGTCTGTGGTTGGCTGTACAAAAAGTGTTACGATAGCCACACTTGCGAATTACCTAAACCTACTCTCGACAATGCGGATAGTGCAAGCGCAATGAATTAAATTTTTTCAAATTTTAAACAATTTGATAATTGCAACTTGCTGGCTCCACCACCCAATTTCATTGAGTATATTCAAGATCTGGAGGAACAGTTTTGCCATTTATTTGGTCACATAGCTCACGAGAACAATGTTCTTGAAAAACTTTTGGATGGTGTGACCCCGCGGTATAATTTTGTTTGTTGTAGTAACATACCAGAAGATTTTAATTTTAGGTACTTTATTAGAATTAGAATACTCTTTCAACTGAAATTTTGGAATAAGGATTTGAAGAGTAAGTCTTTTAGAAACAAAACGTTATGTGTCTCTCACCTGTAAATAGAGTATTATATTAAATATTAATCACTTTTTTATTCCAGGACGGGTGCAATAGGCCTACTGGGGAAACCGAACACCCGAAAGAAAAAAAATCGGTTAACGCACCAGAATGCATCGCTCCTGTATATAAATATTGTTTTCTATACATCTCTTGTTCTAGTATCTGACAAAAAAATATATGTATAGAAAATAATACTTACATCTAAGGTGGTGTGGAAAAGCATTAAAACCCCGATTTCAAAAAAAAAATAAAAATAAAATGAAAAACCCATTTAATTTAATTATTTTTTGAAGGTCACCGAAATTTTAAGTGACAATGTTTTGGAGGAAGCACCTTTACAGATGTGCCAAACTATGTTTGGTAGTTCTATGAATTTTGTTACAGGTATATAGATAGGTATGTATAACTTTTTCTTGCTTTTGAAATGTTCCTGGATTTTAGGAAATACTTCGACACTCCGCTTTTTCAAGATGTACTCTGATTTTTCACACAAAAAATGTCTTACCAAACATGATGATATTAATCGACAGCACTGTTTTATTTTACTTTCAGATTTCTAACCAACTTTGAGCAGCAGTTGAGACAGTTTGCCGAAATGAACTTAATTAAAACCAAATTCAGAAAACGATTAAGTGTTAAAACTGTTGAAAATTTAATGTTTTCACGAACTCTTATAAATAATCGTAAGGGTATTTATGAACAATCTTACAATTTATTAAAGTTTATAAAATATTGCAAATTTCTTCATGGCCGATTAATTTTAAAATCATACTATTAAAAACAATAACAATTCACAATTTTATTATGTATATACCTATAAAATAGTTTTAAAATTTTGAAATGTGAAGTATGAATCGAATGCAATTAATATTGTTATTTTTTAATAATAATTTTTTATATTTTTTTGAAATAAAGTTTTGTTAAAAATATTTTTTGTCAAAAATAATTTTTTTGTTCACAACTTGGGTTTTTTACGGTTTTTTAAATCCGCTTCGGAAATTTTGGTTTTACTTCGCTTTTTTACTAAATCGACTTCAAACTTTGAATCACCATAGAGTAAGTATATTAGTATAATACATATTTCTTCTATGATCAGACCGTAATGAAATTTGTAAAGGTATATAAAGTCACAATTTCATCTTTAACAAACCAATACATAAATATTCACTTTTTTGGGCGCAACACAAAACACAGCTTTTGCACTTGACACTCTTTTTACTAGCAACTAGGTTCATAGGATAATCATTGGCCACGTTCGGGTGGTAAACAGATACGTATCTGAGATTCGTTAGAATCTGATATGTTTTCGAACGACCAAAACCGGATACAGAACCAAACCAAACAAAACCAAGAAAATGAACAGATATGTCAAATGCGAAAATTTTTGGGGAAGCTTTTGATTTCTTTTTGACATCAGCTGTCTGGTTCGTCAGCTGGTTTTTCCTTAGGCATTACAACAACACGAACAAATCCAGATACCTTTGGTTACGTATCCGAACGCGGCCATTGATACTGCCTTTGGATCAAAAGTTTTTTTACTTGCGATATACGTAGTATGGGGCAAGTTTAGGATTCCTGCGAAAAAAAAAGTCGAGATAATAATTTTCTCTAATATTACGATTATAGAGAAAGCGAAAAAATTGGGTCTCGCAATTCTGTCTGTCTGTCTGTCTGTGCCTCGACCTGCAGGCTAAACGGCTGAACCGATTCATACAACCGATTTTTTGGTTTTCAAATTTCAAATTACTACACCGATTTCAACCAAAATTTTTATACAAAAGGTCGCTTGCAATTTAAACAATTTTGCGTATAAAAATAAAACGGGATAATGATTTTTTTTTTTAATATTGTGAAAAATTTTATTTTATTAAATACTAAAAGTTGGCATACTAAATTTGATTTTAGAAAATTTTCAAGAATTTTTATATATAAAAAACTAATTTAAAAAAAACCGCTCTAACGATTTTGAATTTTTTTTTTTTTTTCATAAATTCATATTCATTAAACAAATCAGATGGCATTTTTTATAATCGGTGCTAGTGCATGGTGGAACATTTTGATAAAGAGATCTGGTCGCAGTAGAGTCCAGTTGAAAAATTCCACTTTAGGATTTCGAAATGTTATATGTGAACGATTTTGAGGAACAACCGCTCGATCATTGACTTCAGATTTTTCTCATTGGTTAAGGCGACGATGATTATCGGATGACCACGGTCTCTTGCCATAACTTCTTCTTTTGTTCAAATCTTCATTTCCTTCTTTGTCAATTTGAAAGATCTGGAATAGAAAGCCAGTGTTATCTAGTTGAAAATAATACAATCTAACACTTACCTCAAAAATATGGAAGACAAAAAGCAATGGTTCACAATGGAAACTCTTATCAAAGAGCCCCTTCAATTCCAACTCAGTGTGCGATGAATCAACGAAACAAAATCCGCACAATCCACTCCATATGAATGTAACCCTAGGTCTTGGGCGACCGCAGTTACCAACTTTGTTGTGCCACAACCACGGTCGCCCTGCAGCATGAACAGAGGGAAGATGTGTTTTGATGATAGGCGAGACAATTCGACTTCTTTCGTAAAAATGCATCGATAGACGAACGAAGCCACTAGGATAGTTGGTCACAATAGCAACATTATCTAAAATTTATAGTGACAAAAAATGGGATTGGTAAAGTTTCTCGATACAAATGCCTGCATTTCAAACTCACTGCCATTTAACTCCAATTGAACAAATCGAAAATGAATTTACTAAAGGTAAGCAAATTTAATTTTTGTTAATTTATTTTTTAGAAATACACAATTTGATCGCGAACAAAATAGAGACGTACCGTGTCCGGAATAATAAATTTCACCAAAACAGATTTATGAAAAAAAAATTGAACTGTCAAACAAATCAAACTCACCGCGTTAAATTGTTGTTGCAATTCACATCTATTCATCGACACGAAATGAAATTACAAAAACAACAATGTAAACAAATGGGTTTTGGGGGGTGATACGAACGAAAGATTCCTATCTAGGTATTGCTTATCTGTGGTGGAGGCCATCTGAAAGAAGTTCCGCGACAAGCTGTTTATGATCATTACGGCGTACATGGCTCTTCCACATTGGTTCGTTGACTTTCAGCTCACACACATCGCAGTGTTTCACTTTATTTGAGGTTACATCTTCGTCAGAGTCTAAAAACATATCCTCTATAATTTCCATATGTTCCCTGCTTTTTACATGACTATTCCATTGACAAAGGATAACATCTTTTTCACATAGTTCACAATATTTTTTTGCTGGGCCAGCTTGCTCCAAACAATCATCGTGATTTGCGAAATTATTTTCATCAAATAAATCCTGTACTAATTTTAAATGTGCCTTGCTATTTAAATGGTTATCCCATTAACACACTCACACACCTCACACACTTCACAAAATGTTTTTGATGGGGCAGCTTCTTCCGAGGAAAACATATTTTCATATATATGCTTTATCAACATAGTATGTACGTACATTGGTTTTTGTGTGTTCTATCCACTGCCCCATTTTAACACTTTTATCACATATTTCACAAAATTTTGTATCAGAAGCCAGTAGCGTACGCAGGATTTTGTTTGGGGGGGGGGGCTTAGTCTCAATTTTGGTGAAATTTTTGTAAGGTATCACAAAATAGCAAACAAAGTTAAAGCCTTTCGTATTATCAAACACCAGAAGTTTAATTTCAATAGAAAAAAACAAAAGAAAAAGCACACAAAATACTCCCTAGTTATGAAATGGATTTTAATTTTCTTTGTAAACAATTTTTTTTTGTAAAAATCCAGTTTGACAAAAATCCACTTTATAGACTCGATTTAAACAACGTTAACGGTAATAGGGTTAGGTGAAAAGTGTATTCCCATTTTAATAAATAAAATGTCCGTTTTTTCGTTAAATAAGCTCATATCTATTGTTATATATCCGTGTTTTTTGAGGTCGTCGATTTTGGACAAGTAGACAAAAAAAAACATATTTAAACTAAATCTTCGTTTTCAGATAAACTTATTTTAGATAAACTGTTAAACATGTACTTGATTTTGAAGCTTGAGCAAAAAATGTATATAATCAAAAAAGGTCTAACATTCTTCTTCGAAAAACCACAATGGCACTCAAACTCGGTGAAAAACTGACTGAATTAAAAATCTTTTAGTACCATAAAAAGGAATAAAAAATATTCTATTTTTTGTTAATATTTTTTTTTGATCTATTTAGGAATCATTTCGTAAAAACTGTACAACCATTTTCTACGTTACTAAATAATATATAAGGTTGGTTTAAGCTTGGTTTTGTATATTTATTTATGTTTATTTTGATATGACATATACGTTGTAAAGCCCATCCATTGTCCTTCTCCTGAAATTCTTGCATTTTTGTGTTGATTTCATCTATCATATTTATATAGGATGAAATCAGATCACTGCTTAGAAAGAAGTGCAATTTCCATTTTCGTATTGAAGCTTTTAAGACTTAGCTGCATTTGATCCTGCGATGTAAATTTTACATATTCAGCAAACAGCTCGATGTTGAACTTAATACACTGTAGTTTTTGTAGGTGCTCATTTAGCTTTTCCTGAATTGCTTCTTCAGCTTCATTGAGAAACTCTATGGGAATCAGTTGTGTTCAACCTTGTTTTTATACATTAGAGTTTCTACTCTTCCTTTGAAGCAGCTTTTTAGAACGTTGAGGCCACAGATAAGCAATACCTAGATGGGAATCTATGGCTGTCAATTCGGTTTGCCTACAAGCTCAAACGTCAAATGGCCTTGGTGAACATCGGATTTTTGCACTAGTGTACGTGCAGACGACCGTGTTGAAAATCGGATTTTTGCACTAGTGTACGTGAAAAAAAATCCGAGTTTCACCTCGGTTCGTGAACAAAATGGCGGATAATTTAAGAAACCAAGGGTTTGTTCAAAAAGTGCTAGGTTCTTGTATGCCGATTTCCTTTCGACGATTGCAGATCAATTTTTTTTTATTGTAAGGAAGTCGCAAAAAAAATCGTGTTGCTAGCCGGTGTAAATTTTCTATATGAAAGATTTGATTTTTTATCTTTTTTTCTAAACAAATAAAATTTTTCTATCACAGATTTGATTTTTTTGTTGAAATGAAATCCACATTAAAGGTTAGACCGCACACAACTGCAACGGAACTATACTTCATGACGCGGCAAAACATTATTTGTATGAAATTGTATGAGCTATATCGCACTAAGCGGCAACTGAACTTCATAAAATTTCATACAAACTATTATGAATCGTAGTTCCACTGCAGTGCAGTTCCGCCTAACCTTAAGGCGTAACTACATAGACCTACAAAATTGAGAATTTAAAATGGTCGCTAAAGAAACCTGCTTGCAAGAAAACATACGAAAATTGTTCTGACAGATAAATTAAGCCACACCCTTTTCAATTATTGTTTTGCGAGTATGTACGTGGCTTCAGCATAGATATTTATATCTTATGTTTTGGAAAAAGTAGTAGTTAAGCCTTTAAGGGTATTCATGCAAGATCGGAAAACCATCGCAAACGTCGTAAGCGTCGAAAAGTTTACGACGTCGTAATCGAGCTTTCATAATTTGTTTGAAATTTTTGTACGATACTTTCCACACGAATTTGTGTTGTAAGCGTCGTAATGAAAGTATAGTAAACGTGTTAAACTTTTTATAAAGGTATTATTACATTTTATGTATCAAAATTTTACAACAACAAATATTTCAGTAACAGAGCATCTTAGATTATTTTGTTCACCGCAACATAATTTAATTAGATAGAGGGGCGTTCATGAAACGTGTGTCGGAAACTTTACGATTTTACGACGTCGGAAAGATTCCGACGTTGCATGAATACCCTTTTTAAGAAGATAAACGTACATTTATCTAGGGGTTAGAAAATTATTTTAGAATTAGTGCTTTTTAAATTTTCAATTTATCTTTTAGTTTTGCTTTATGAATTTCTACTTTGGAATGAGAGTTGAACTACACGTAACTGTGAATGGGAGGTGCTCGAAGTGGACGATGAACAAAAATCAAAAACAAGTATAAATCATATGATGTGAAATTAAACGTTAGACCGCACTCGACAGAACTGCACCGGCACGGAATTCAACAGAATTCGTGACAAATTGTATGCAGTTCAGATGCCACTCTTAGTGCAGTATATAGCTAATACAATTTCATACACATAATATTTGCCATATCGTGAAGTGTAGTTCCGCTGAAAGTTAAGTGCGGTCTTGCTTTAATTTTTACTTTTCGTTTATACTTTGTTTAGATTTGTGAAATCTATGTGGTGTTTTTACCATACAAAAAGATTAAAAAGATGAATAAACTTGAAAAATAACTCCCTAGATGCATATTTTGTTAAAAAGTCGAAATGAGATAGTTTCATCCAAGTCAAACTATGTGCGATGTGATTAGAATCCTATCGTGGATTGATTTTGCGTTTATTCGAGTCTCTATTCTACCTTAACTTCTTATCGGCTGTAGAGCCTCTAGCGATGTTGTTTTTGTATTGCATGTAAACTCGTACTGTACTTTGGCTGTCTTTTGCAATAAAACACGCCTAGTGTTTTCCTCAATCAGAATTGCATCTATTGAAATGTTTTTGCAATTTAGAACAGACCAGATTCACATCATTTTGGGTTCTTTCTTTTATCCCCATACAAATTAATTCTGGCAGGTGAAGGTTTTGTTGGTATTCATAATTTTTCGCATTGCTTTAGGAGATCTTTTTTGTTGCAGCACAATTTAAATTGTATAAAGGATCTTTCAAATCAACGTTCAATCGGAGCGAAACATTCACGACAGCAAAACTTTCACTTTTAAAAATGAATTTATACGTATAATGATTGAGAGTACCCACAATGAAAGCGTTGTGATTTTCCATATGAACCCGATGACTGACAAAAATGTTGTTAACGCATCGGTTTGGGAGATCTAAAATTAATTTCTAAAAATTTACGTCGGAATTTGACCATGATGCAATCCAACCCTTAGGTATAAATTTAAATAATTTCATATATTAAGTGTGTTTGTACCCTAAGAATAAGAATTTTTCAAACACATCCCGACAAATAGTAACTGTAAAATTTGCGATTTGCGCGGTGGTGAATTTAAATTTTGATGACTTCTCAAACCTTATTTTTGGTTGCCGAAAATTTTTTAATCCTAATTGTCCAAAATATAGAAAAAAAAGTTGAAATTGTTTTTTTAAAAACAATTTAAAGTATTTTTAAACAATTAACTCTATTTAAACTTAAAAAAGTTACGTTGAATTCGTGAAATTCGACAAAAAACAAGGGCGTGTGTTTGCGCTTTAACAAATTAAAATTTTATATATACCAATATTATAGCTGAAAACAACTAGGAATGGATAAGCAGATGCGTTGTGCAATGGGGTGTACTGTGTACAACCATGCCTTTACAGCTCCTGACGATAACAGGTATGTGTCTTTTGACAAAATTATTTTTTTCGACTTGTTTGTCTTAGTGCCACTAAAGAAATATGGGACGACTATCCAATAGGGAAGCAACCGATCTGGACAGCTGCATAGCTTGCAGGGAATTTAATTCTCTCTTTGAGTCATCTTTCCTGCTCACGTGACTCAGTTGCTCCCCTTAGGGTATATTCAGCCGCCAGACAGGCTATTTCAACAGTTTTCTTGTGCCGTTTTTCATTGGCCGTCCGGAAGTCTTCTGAAACCATTACATTGGCACAAAAAGTACGCTTCTGACCATTCTGAGAACTGATTTTCGATTCTTGATTTAAAATAAATAAAAAAACACCGCAGAATCTATTTTCAATATTCGTTTCGAGTGTTACACAAAACTGTCTACTCCATCCGACTTTTTTCCTATCTTTTATGTGTTTCAATATTCGTCGTAGAATACAATCTTTGTATAATTTGTTACATTTAATCAACGGGTTTAAAGAATAAAAGCTATATTACTGGCTAAGTGTGTCATTCAGAATATTTTATGGACTTAGTTTCTTTATATCAACTCATCAGCTCAAATATATGTATACAGAGGGTATCCCAACGTCACCGACCCAGACAAAAACTATGAATTCCTAAGTTGATTTTAAGTCGAAAATGTTAAGAGGTAATTTTCTTGTTTTCGCATCCTTTCCGACTTTAAAAGTTTTTAAGATTTAAGAACTCGTTTCATTTGATGGCCTTAACTTGGCAAATTAAAACCGATTCTTTATTTTTTTTGTTGTATTAACACAAGAGACGTACTACAACTTTTTTCTATGTAGATAACGGTTTTCCCGCAATTTATTATCAAACCCATTTCATTGCATTTGTATGCCGTTTTACTTTACTTTGGGATCATTTTTTTTTACAAAAGATTTAAAAAAAAAGTAAATGCTAAAAATGTTTTTAAGTGTTTCATAGGAACGGCTTGACGTAGGAACGAAACGTTTTCTAATCTTCTCTTGATACTTTAGAAGTGAGTATCAAAATATTTTACTCAGAAACAGTATAAAAAAATCACTCCTAGAGTACACATACTGATTCCACTTATGTGTATTCCAAGAGTTATTTTTTTCAATACTGAATTAATTGAAAAGATTTTGATAGCTATTTTAAACACATCAATTGCTGATTCCAAAAATGTATCAAACGTGTTCCTAGGACGAACCGTTACAAAGATACACTCCCATACATTTTCACTCGACACTTTTCTGAAGCTGGAAAAGTAAATTCGGAAGATACTTTGGAGTGTATCTTTGGAACGGCTTGTCGTAGAAACACGTTTGATACCCTTTTGGAATCAGCAATTGATGTGTTTAAAATAGCTATCAAAATCTTTTCAATTAATTCAGTATTGAAAAAAATAACTCTTGGAATACACATAATGTGGAATCAGTATGTGTACTCTAGGAGTGATTTTTTTATACTGTTTCTGAGTAAAATATTTTGATACTCACTTCTAAAGTATCAAGAGAAGATTAGAAAACGTTTCAAACGTGTTCCTACGTCAAGCCGTTCCTATGATACACTTAAAAACATTTTCAGCATTTACTTTTCGAGTTCAAGAAAAGTGGGTAGTGAAAAACTTTTGGAGTGTATCCTTGGAATGACTTGCCCTAGGCACATGGTTGTTACCTTTTTTATTCTGCTGTTGATGCTTTACAAGAATACAGGAAATCATCAACATCTTTTAAATTAATTCAGAAAACTGGAGATAAGTTGACAGAATAGAATGCTGCCTAGAATGGGGTTAGCAGTCAATTACTGTATCCACTTTGCCGTTGCCATCCACTAAAGAGTAAGGTCACCTAACTTCGAACACTCCCAATAGTCGAACACTTTTTTTAAAAAAGCGTTCAAACTGTTGAATTTCTTAGATTTTTAGCTTCTAAAAATCTTAAATTCTACTTGTGTTATCCCCCTTAACCTTTACGAACTCTCATCTAGTACAAACTATGTCTAAACTTATAAAAATGGCAATTTGTATTGTTCCTTCAGAGAGTGTCATCGTTTACCGTTTCGATACAAAAAAAAACTGTTGAGATTGTTGTGGGAAACTGGGTGTATTACTGGCAAATTAAGTTAAATATATATTTGTTAGTGATTTCTTGTTAGTTAATATCTATCATTATTCATTTAAGTTAAATTTGTAGCTTAAAACTTAATAGTTATATTATTTTTTGGCTGTTCGAACATAGGAAACCAAATTTTGTCGAGTTTCCTACTCGAACACTGGTTTTCGAATAAAGGCACCTCTTCAAAAACATAGGGTCTTGTATTCGAACACCTTCTTAGGCTTAACTACATAG
This sequence comes from Melangyna quadrimaculata, assembly GCA_949320155.1. Classification (NCBI taxonomy): domain Eukaryota; kingdom Metazoa; phylum Arthropoda; class Insecta; order Diptera; family Syrphidae; genus Melangyna; species Melangyna quadrimaculata. The sequence goes on from OX439483.1 coordinate 327,150,330, forward strand.
AGCTACTTTTAGCAAAAAGTACGAAAGTAAGAAAAAAATATCTATTCTGAAGACATCTGCTTGCAAAAAACAATTGGAAATTGTGTATGGTGGCTAAATTTATCAGTCAGAAGAATTTAAGAATGTTTTTTGCGCAGATTTCCTTAGCATACGTTTTTATTTCTCACTTCTGCACTTTTTGCGAAAAGTAGGTCTAGTTAAGCCTTTAGATTTTCATTAAGGGCCAGTTTCACAGTGAACACTTACTGGAATAAGTTGCATTTAAAGTTAGCATAAGGGTACTTTTTGGTAAATTTTGCAGTCGCAGTTAGTGACCCTTAGGTGCCCAACATGGAATACTTAAGTGCAACTTATTCAGGTAAAATTGGCTTTTTGTATCCTTGTTTCACACTTTAATAAGTGCTACTACTATTACTGTGAAACTGGCCCTAAGGTAGCAATGGCGATGGTAAGCAAAAACCTGAAGAGACGTGATACTTCGGTTGGGATGTTTCTTACAATATTGTCATACTACTTTGTTAATTCAAACGGTTGTAAAACATTTAAGACAGTTTTCACTGACAGATATAACAATATTTTAAAATCTAGCAACCGTCTGTAGGTACTTATCTTTACTTTGAGTATTTCTGACCTCACATTTGAAAATGAAACGAAAAATACCAAACCTACTTTCAAAAAATTGAGTTAAAAAATTATGTGTAATTTCAATATTTTAATATTTAAATTTCTTCATCTTCTTATTATGTGGAATTCCTTTCAACCATTTCAAATCGGTTATTTTTTGGTTGAAAAGAATTTTGTAAAAAAAAATTGATTATTTTATGTGATTGTGTTGGTGCCATTTGACAGGAATTTTTATACACAAATTGTTGCGCCCAAAATTAATTAATATTCAGTGCTGTTTGACGACTGATAAAACACAATTTTTCGTATTTATTTCTTTTTCCTAATTTATAAATTATTGACTTTAGAATTTTTGTTTCTGCGACAGCAAAAAAGAAAAAAATTGATTTGAAGAATGAGGAATGTCAAATCTTTATAGTGTGTGTAGTTTTTTCTTAAAAGCCACTATTTGATTTTGTTTAGAAAAATTGATATTTTATTCTAAGCAAATCGATATGTTTAGAAAATAATCGGTATTTTCGCTGTCAAAAGGTTGAAAAGAATTCAACATTAATAAAAGAAACTATACATAAAATCCTATGTTCTAAATGAGGAAACTTTGTGTTCGAGTTCAAGCAACCAGGGAATTTGGCTTTTTTCAGGTTTTATTTTATTTAAAAAAAGTCATAAAAGTCACTAGAAAAATCCTTAAAGAAATAAAAAAAAATTGAGTTTAAGCTTCTAATTAACTTTACATCACCTATTTACGTTGAAAGGTCCCCCCACAGTAGACGATAACTTTACCAGGGACCACTAAGTGTTCGACTATAGGGGAACTGACCCTAACAAAAGTTTCAAAATGTATTTAATAATTGGAAAATTTTAACTGCTCGGTAGCACGTATTAAAGCTTACCAATTTCAATACAATTTTGCACATTTTTGTATAATTATGATTAAGGGGACGAAAGGAATTTACATATTCTTTTAAAATAAGTCTCACCCTAGTATGCATTCTCCAAAAAGTAGGGGACCCCACTCTATCTTGTTCCGAAAGTCAATACTATCCGAAGTGGATTTTTATTTTGATACACGGAAAGTTGCTAATTCAAAAACGAAACAGAAAACAATTTTGAGTAGGATTGGCTTTTGGAACGAGATACAGGTAGAGGGCCCAAGATTACCTTAAACCTGTTAAAATAAAGTGAAAATAAAATAATGACTAATTTTTCACATTTTTCTTTTACTATTTTTATAAATAGTCGGGAGATGTGGCGACAATGTCTGGGTCTAGACTTTTCAGCCAAAACCCGTAGAGTTTGTGAAAAATATTTTTCAGAGGTGATGTTCACAACTCCTGAAAAAATGCGTTTGGCAAAAGGTGCTACACCGGACATTGCTGTCAGTAATAACAGTACGCAAAGGTTTGAAATGGAAGTAGAAGAATTATTTACTGTGCCATTTGAAGAAAAAGAAGAAGATGACAAGGTAGACGTTTCCGAAGAACACATCCAAGAAACAGATGTTGTTCAAGGAAATGATGGAGTTGATGGAGTAGAAATTGTTGGAGGTGAAGAAGAAGAAGAATTTGAAGAAGAAGAAAATGAAGAAGAAGACTTATTTGTAATTAAGGTGAGTGATGTTAGTACATCAACTTCTCATTTTTTAAGGAACAATACCCCAAAAAAAGGTTCCCTGAGAAGATGTTTAAAAGCTACTCAGAGGAATCTTTCTATTTGCCAAGAACGGGTTTCTTCTTTGGAAACAACAATAAAAGAAAGAGACACATATATTTTGCTTCTAGAAGAGCAGGTTAGAAAATGTAGACTTGATTTAGAAACTGCTAGGGATTCTTTTGAAAAAGAGTTAAGTGGAAGTCTGTCCGATGGTCTTAACACTATTGTTGCAAATGCTAGGAAAAATTCCGATACTTCGCCGAAAGGCTACAGATATTCCGAGAAAATGAAATTATTAGCACTTTTGATTAAATTTACCCCTCCTGTAATAAACAGGTTAATGACAGAGACATTAGGATTGCCATCAGAGAAAACCTTACACACATTTATTTCTCATTGGCCTAATCAACCTGGCAATATTGATTTCAACATTCAAAGTTTAGAACTTAAAATAAGCCAGCTTCCCCAAGAGATTTATAAATACTGTTCAATTTCAATGGACGAAATGTCATTGCCAGGTCATTTAGATTTTTGTAGGAAAACTTATAAGGTAATAGGGTTTGAAGACTACGGGCTTGAAGAACATCGGACGATGTGGCCTGCTTATAACGTTTTAGTTATCATGGTACAGGGCATTGCAAAAAGATGGAAACATCCAATTGCATATTTTTTCGTTAAATCGTCTTGCCCATCTCCAATGCTTAAGAACCTTCTGTTCAAGAGCATTTATGCACTCCAAAAAATCGGATTCATTCCAATACATTTTGTTTCTGACCAAGGGGCGACTTTCCGCGGCCTCCATCGCGAACTTGGTGTCAATAGGAAAAAACCTTATTTTGAAGTCGGGCAAGAAGAGACAGGGTGCTCCCCACTTAATTAAAAATGCAAGAAATTGCCTTTTAAATAACGACTATGAATTCAAAAATTCGGATGAATCCTGTAGTGCCACGTGGAAGGACATTGATATGTTTTATAGCATAGATTCGAAATTAGCAGGGACACGTTGTGCTCATAAATTGACTTCTGACCATATGCATCCGAATAATTACCAACGAATGAAAGTTCGTGTAGCCACCCAAATTTTTAGCAATACTGTAGGATCGGGTCTTTTTACTTTATACAGTTCAGGAGGGGGCTCTGACACCATGAAAGGCACTGCAGAATTAGTATGCTTCTTCAACAATTTATTTGATGTCTCTAATTCATCCATGCGTACTTCTGGAAATCACTTTAAATCAAAATATTTTGGCAGTGAAGAGCAGTTAAAATTTCTGTAGGATGCAAAAAAAATATTAAAATCCGTTAAATTAATTGATGCTAATGGCAAAAATGTAACGAGAAAATTTTCTTTTATTAAGGGTTGGCTACTTAACGTATCATCTCTTATATGCATGTTTGAAAACCTGAAGACATGTGGCTTCAGTTATATTCTGACAAGGCATCTTAATCAGGACTGTTTAGAACATTTCTTCGGTGACGTTCGCAGTGCTGGTGGTAACAACACAAGGGTATCTGCGTATTCTTTCATGAGCAGATTCCAACAGTTGTGGGGCCTTAACTACTTGAAAGTAGTAAAATACGGTAACTGCGAACAATTAAAATTTGTAGAGTTAGATAGTTTTTTTTAAACAAAATGCGGGTAAACAGGTTTGCTTTCCAGCTTAACAACAGCCTGCATGCAACATTTCAGCCAGATTTTCTGAGGACCTAGGAGGTGTAGCTGACTTCCTACAAGCAAACAGTTTTGCTTATTTCTGTGGTTGGCTTTACAAAAAGTGTTACGATAGCCACACTTGCGAATTACCTAAACCTACTCTCGCCAATGCGGATAGTGCAAGCGCAATGAATTTAATTTTTTCAAATTTTAAACAATTTGATAATTGCAACTTGCTGGCTCCACCACCCAATTTCATTGAGTATATTCAAGATCTGGAGGAACAGTTTTGCCATTTATTTGGTCACATAGCTCACGAGAACAATGTTCTTGAAAAACTTTTGGATGGTATGACCCCGCGGTATAATTTTGTTTGTTGTAGTAACATACCAGAAGATTTTAATTTTAGGTACTTTATTAGAATTAGAATACTCTTTCAACTGTCTCTCACCTGTAAATAGAGTATTATATTAAATATTAATCACTTTTTTATTCCAGGATGGGTGCAATAGGCCTACTGGGGAAACCGAACACCCGAAAGAAAAAAAATCGGTTAACGCACCAGAATGCATCGCTCCTGTTTATAAATATTGTTTTCTATACATCTCTTGTTCTAGTATCTGACAAAAAAATATATGTATAGAAAATAATACTTACATCTAAGGTGATGTGGCAAAGCATTAAAACCCCGATTTCAAAAAAAGATAAAAATAAAATGAAAAACCCATTTAATTTAATTATTTTTTGAAGGTCACCGAAATTTTAAGTGACAATGTTTTGGAGGGAGCACCTTTACAGATGTGCCAAACTATGTTTGGTAGTTCTATGAATTTTGTTACAAGTATATAGATAGGTATGTATAACTTTTTCTTGCTTTTGAAATGTTCCTGGATTTTAGGAAATACTTCGACACTCCGCTTTTTCAAGATGTTCTCTGATTTTTCACACAAAAAATGTCTTACCAAACATGATGATATTAATCGACAGCACTGTTTTATTTTACTTTCAGATTTCTAACCAACTTTGAGCAGCAGTTGAGACAGTTTGCCGAAATGAACTTAATTAAAACCAAATTCAGAAAACGATTAAGTGTTAAAACTGTTGAAAATTTAATGTTTTCACGAACTCTTATAAATAATCGTAAGGGTATTTATGAACCATCTTACAATTTATTAAAGTTTATAAAATAATGCAAATTTCTTCATGGCCGATTAATTTTAAAATCATACTATTAAAAACAATAACAATTCACAATTGTATTATGTATATACCTATAAAATAGTTTTAAAATTTTGAAATGTGAAGTATGAATCGAATGCAATTAATATTGTTATTTTTTAATAATAATTTTTTATATTTTTTTGAAATAAAGTTTTGTTAAAAATATTTTTTGTCAAAAATAATTTTTTTGTTGACAATTTGGGTTTTTTACGGTTTTTTAAATCCGCTTCGGAAATTTTGGTTTTACTTCGCTTTTTTACTAAATCGACTTCAAACTTTGAATCACCATAGAGTAAGTATATTAGTATAATACATATTTCTTCTATGATCAGACCGTAATGAAATTTGTAAAGGTATATAAAGTCACAATTTCATCTTTAACAAACCAATACATAAATATTCACTTTTTTGGGCGCAACACAAAACACAGCTTTTGCACTTGACACTCTTTTTACTAGCAACTAGGTTCATAGGATAATCATTGGCCACGTTCGGGTGGTAAACAGATACGTATCTGAGATACGTTAGAATCTGATATGTTTTCGAACGACCAAAACCGGATACAGAACCAAACCAAACAAAACCAAGAAAATGAACAGATATGTCAAATCCGAAAATTTTTGGGGAAGCTTTTGATTTCTTTTTGACATCAGCTGTCTGGTTCGTCAGCTGGTTTTTCCTTAGGCATTACAACAACACGAACAAATCCAGATACCTTTGGTTACGTATCCGAACGCGGCCATTGATACTGCCTGTGGATCAAAAGTTTTTTTACTTGCGATATACGTAGTATGGGGCAAGTTTAGGATTCGTGCAAAAAAAAAAGTCGAGATAATAATTTTCTCTAATATAACGATTATAGAGAAAGCGAAAAAATTGGGTCTCGCAATTCTGTCTGTCTGTCTGTCTGTGCCTCGACCTGCAGGCTAAACGGCTGAACCGATTCATACAACCGATTTTTTGGTTTTCAAATTTCAAATTACTACACCGATTTCAACCAAAATTTTTATACAAAAGGTCGCTTGCAATTTAAACAATTTTGCGTATAAAAATAAAACGGGATAATGATTTTTTTTTTAATATTGTGAAAAATTTTATTTTATTAAATACTAAAAGTTGGCATACCTAATTTGATTTTAGAAAATTTTCAAGAATTTTTATATATAAAAAACTAATTTAAAAAAAAACCGCTCTAACGATTTTGAATTTTTTTTTTTCTTAAATTCATATTCATTAAACAAATCAGATGGCATATTTTATAATCGGTGCTAGTGCATGGTGGAACATTTTGATAAAGAGATCTGGTCGCAGTAGAGTCCAGTTGAAATATTCCACTTTAGGATTTCGAAATGTTATATGTGGACGATTTTGAGGAACAACCGCTCGATCATTGACTTCAGATTTTTCTCATTGGTTAAGGCGACGATGATTATCGGATGACCACGGTCTCTTGCCATAACTTCTTCTTTTGTTCAAATCTTCATTTCCTTCTTTGTCAATTTGAAAGATCTGGAATAGAAAGCCAGTGTTATCTAGTTGAAAATAATACAATCTAACACTTACCTCAAAAATATGGAAGACAAAAAGCAATGGTTCACAATAGAAACTCTTATCAAAGAGCCCCTTCAATTCCAACTCAGTGTGCGATGAATCAACGAAACAAAATCCGCACAATCCACTCCACATGAATGTAACCCAAGGTCTTGGGCGACCGCAGTTACCAACTTTGTTGTGCCACAACCACGGTCGCCCTGCAGCATGAACAGAGGGAAGATGTGTTTTGATGATAGGCGAGACAATTCGACTTCTTTCGTAAAAATGCATCGATAGACGAACGAAGCCACTAGGATAGTTGGTCACAATAGCAACATTATCTAAAATTTATAGTGACAAAAAATGGGATTGGTAAAGTTTCTCGATACAAATGCCTGCATTTCAAACTCACTGCCATTTAACTCCAATTGAACAAATCGAAAATGAATTTACTAAAGGTAAGCAAATTTAATTTTTGTTAATTTATTTTTTAGAAATACACAATTTGATCGCGAACAAAATAGAGACGTACCGTGTCCGGAATAATAAATTTCACCAAAACAGATTTATGAAAAAAAAATTGAACTGTCAAACAAATCAAACTCACCGCGTTAAATTGTTGTTGCAATTCACATCTATTCATCGACACGAAATGAAATTACAAAAACAACAATGTAAACAAATGGGTTTTGGGGGGTGATACGAACGAAAGATTCCTATCTAGGTATTGCTTATCTGTGGTGGAGGCCATCTGAAAGAAGTTCCGCGACAAGCTGTTTATGATCATTACGGCGTACATGGCTCTTCCACTTTGGTTCGTTGACTTTCAGCTCACACACATCGCAGTGTTTCACTTTATTTGAAGGTACATCTTCGTCAGAGTCTAAAAACATATCCTCTATAATTTCCATATGTTCCCTGCTTTTTACATGACTATTCCATTGACAAAGGATAACATCTTTTTCACATAGTTCACAATATTTTTTTGCTGGGCCAGCTTGCTCCAAACAATCATCGTGATTTGGGAAATTATTTTCATCAAATAAATCCTGCACTAATTTTAAATGTGCCTTGCTATTTAAATGGTTATCCCATTGACACACTAACACACCTCACACACTTCACAAAATGTTTTTGCTGGGGCAGCTTCTTCCGAGGAAAACATATTTTCATATATATGCTTTATCAACATAGTACGTATGTACATTGGTTTTTGTGTGTTCTATCCACTGCCCCATTTTAACACTTTTATCACATATTTCACAAAATTTTGTATCAGAAGCCAGTAGCGTACGCAGGATTTTGTTTGGGGGGGGGGGGCTTAGTCTCAATTTTGGTGAAATTTTTGTAAGGTATCACAAAATAGCAAACAAAGTTAAAGCCTTTCGTATTATCAAACACCAGAAGTTTAATTTCAATAGAAAAAAACAAAAGAATAAGCACACAAAATACTCCCTAGTTATGAAATGGATTTTACTTTTCTTTGTAAACAATTTTTTTTTGTAAAAATCCAGTTTGACAAAAATCCACTTTATAGACTCGATTTAAACAACGTTAACGGTAATAGGGTTAGGTGAAAAGTGTATTCCCATTTTAATAAATAAAATGTCCGTTTTTTCGTTAAATAAGCTCATATCTATTGTTATATATCCGTTTTTTTTGAGGTCGTCGATTTTGGACAAGTAGACAAAAAAAAAACATATTTAAACTAAATCTTCGTTTTCAGATAAACTTATTTTAGATAAACTGTTAAACATGTACTTGATTTTGAAGCTTGAGCAAAAAATGTATATAATCAAAAAAGGTCTCACATTCTTCTTCGAAAAACCACAATGGCACTCAAACTCGGTGAAAAACTGACTGAATTAAAAATCTTTTAGTACCATAAAAAGGAATAAAAAATATTCTATTTTTTGTTAATATTTTTTTTGATCTACTTAGGAATCATTTCGTAAAAACTGTACAACCATTTTCTACGTTACTAAATAAGGAATAAGTTACAAAAAAACTCAACCCCTAATAGTATATATAAGGTTGGTTTAAGCTTGGTTTTGCGGGTTGTTTTCTATTCTCATATTGTTTTTAAATATCGTTCGGGCACTTATATCTCTGATCTTATAAGTTTCAGGTCTATGGACTTGGTTCTTTCCTCTGCTAAACAGGGCTGAGATGATTGCCCATTTAAAGCAATACACATCTGTATTGTGACCGTTTATGCATGCTCTTTTTTTCATAAGGAAATTCGGTAAAGCAGTGTACCTTGAACCTTTTATTGGCGTATATTTATTTATGTTTATTTTGATATGACATATACGTTGTTGGGCGACCTGCATCGTGCCTGATCGGGAAACTATTGATTGCTCAGAACTTGGTCTGGGCCAGTAGCGCAACAATCAGTCACGATGAAGTGCTTGTTTTACCTCCTCGTGGTGGTCCCCGGGCAACTATTTATGTACCCCAATATACATAAATAGGCCAAAATTACAAGTGCGAAAAGGCCTAGCTTTCTAGGATAGGTTACGGCGGTTTGCATTCTCCGTAACTGAAATCAACCCGCTACCGAAACCAACACTACGCCTCGGATAATTAATGATAAGTCGTTGACGACTTTTGGCTATTGTACCCGGACAAAGATTGGTTTCTGGAATGTGAAGACGCTTCTTGACAACGGAAAAGAAGGTCCTCAGAATGCCAGATTCCTGCAACTAGAGAAGGAATTCATGCGGTATAGGATGGACATCTTAGGGATAAGTGAAGTTAGATGGCTGGGTTCGGGGAAGTTCAAGTCACCAACCCGTTACACTGTACTATTCTATTCCGGAAAAACACCTGGAAGCGCTCGGGAATCTGGCGTTGGATTGCTGCTTTCCAAAACAGCTCTCAAAAGCCTAATTTCCTGGGAGCCTTTAGGTGACAGGATCTTGAAATCCAGGTTCCGGACTAGAGTACGTCGCATCACCATCATACAGTGTTACGCCCCAACTTTGCTCTCTTCTGACGAGGAGAAGGAGGCCTTTTATAACCGGCTGAGTGCTGCTTATGATAGCGTTCCACGAGGTGATATAGTTATGGTGATGGGAGACTTAAATGCCAAGGTTGGCAATGACAACTCTGGGCTAAGGCATGTCATGGGAAAACATGGTGTTGGTAACCGAAACGACAATGGCGAACGATTTGTCGATTTCTGCAACGCCAACGGCTTTGTTATTGGAGGGACCATGTTCGAGCATAAGACGTGCCACAAAGTCAGTTGGGTGTCGACTGACAGACAAGCAACTTCCAACCAAATTGACCACTTCGCGATCAGCCGGCGTTTTAGAAGCAGTCTCTAGGACGTCCGTAACAGAAGAAGTGCTGACATGGGAATGGCCCGGGACCACCATCTGATGGTTGCTACCGTAAGATTGCGTACAGCTGCAGTTCGTAGATCCCAAGGAAACACTCGAATGCCCAAGTTTAATACAGATAGACTAAAGGATCCCGCAGTGCGCCAACAACTAGGGGACCACCTTTCACAAGGATTGAACGCAATCAGCAGCACGGAAACCACATCCATCGAAAATCATTGGTGTGCTGTGAAAAATGTGTTCATATCCGGTGCTGAAAGTATAGTCGGCTGGGCGCAAGGGAGAAATAGTGCTTGGCTTTCCGACGAAACTTGGGCAAGGATCGAAGAAAGGAAACACCTTAAAGCTCGCATCGCAGCTACCCCAGCAGCAGGGAGAAACGAGCTTGAGTCTACGTACCGCATGAAGATGAGGGAAGTTCACCGTAGTGTGCGACGTGATAAGCGTAACTACATCAACGCACTGGCTACAGAAGCAGAAGAAGCCGCTAGTAGGTGTGACAGTAGGACCGTCTACAGAATTACCAAAGAGCTCACTGGTGTCCAGAGCTCTAAAAAACACCTGGTTAAAGACACAAACGGATCCCTGCTAATTTCGGATGAGAACCAGCTCATAAGGTGGAGGGAACACTTTTCTGCGGTTTTAAACCGCGTTTTCGCAAGCGAAGTGAACCCTATTCCCACTGAGCTACCCGAAGTAACAATTTCCCGAATACGCACCGTACCCCCCAGTAAAGAAGAAATTATCACCGCCATCAAAGCACTGAAGAACAACAAAGCTGTTGGACTTGATGGTATTCCTGCAGAGCTCTTAGGAGCAGCCCCAACGACATCGAGCGAGCTACTGCACCCACTTATTAAGAGAGCTTGGGAAACAGAGAGCTTTCCTGAAGAGTGGAAAAAAGGAATGATTGTCAAGCTTCCAAAGAAAGGAGATCTCACACAGTGCGAAAACTGGAGAGGAATATGCGTTCTGCCTGCAGTAGCCAAGATAACAGCAAGGATAATATTGGACCGAATTAAAGACCACCTCGAAGACACACTCGACGCCGAACAAGCAGGTTTCCGCACTGGATCTTCCTGTGTGGATCACATCAACACCTTGCGGATCATCATCGAACAGTGCGTTGAATATCGATCACCACTTCACCTGCTGTTCATCGATTTTGAAAAGGCGTTCGACAGTGTCAATAGAGAATTTATTTGGCTTGCTTTGCTCAGAAGGGGCATCCCAGATTAATTGATTGCTATTATCAAGGCTACATATGATGGATCCAGGTGTCACGTTTTGCACAAAGGTAGGCTGTCAGAGGAGTTTGAAATCCAAAGTGGGGTTAGGCAAGGCTTATACTGTCACCAATACTGTTTCTGTTGGTGATAAGTGACGTACTGCACGCAGCTTTGTCAAATGGAAATGGAGGAATTCAGTGGACTCTGCAATCTCACCTCAAACATCTGGACTACGCGGACGACGTATGCTTACTCTCTCATAGGATCATGGATCTCCATCAAATGACAACAAGGGTGGAGAGAGAAGCAGAAATCGTAGGGCTTAAGATCAACTCGGCAAAAACTAAAAGGATCAGCCTTGGAACTTCCTCATCAATCCAAGTAAATATTTCTGGACAACCCGTAGAGATGGAACAGGATTTCCAATATCTTGGGAGTATTGTCTCTACGGGTGGCGGAACTGAACTGGACGTAAACAGCCGAATCAGAAAAGCAAAGGCTGCGTTCGGAATGCTGTCCAAAATATGGAGAAACAACTCTTTTAGCTTAAAGACCAAGCTACGACTGTTCCGCTCCAATGTTGAATCCGTTCTGCTTTACGGCTGCAGCACTTGGAAAGTCACTGAAACTGTCACTAGAAAGCTGCAAACCTTCGTTAATAGATGTCTACGAAACATCTTGAGGATTTTCTGGCCCAACCGTATCTCCAATGCCGAACTTCATGCGAGAACGGGGCAGGAGCCCATAGACTCCATTATACGAAGAAGAAAGTGGCAGTGGATTGGCCATACGCTTCGAAAAGGCGATCGGTGCATTGCATCTCAAGCAATGCAGTGGAACCCGCTCACACAGGAGGGAAGACAAGTGGGCAGGCCTAGAAGTACATGGCGAAGAACGGTCGAACAGGAATCGGCACGACTGGGGAAAAGTTGGAGAGAGCTGAAATACATTTCAAGAAATCGTACACGATGGCGCGTAGGTGTAGTGGAGGCCCTATGTCCCGTAAGGATAACATCACGGACGTAATAGGTCCGAGGACCTAAGTAAGTAAGTAAGTATATACGTTGTAAAGCCCATCCATTGTCCTTCTCCTGAAATTCTTGCATTTTTGTGTTGATTTCATCTATCATATTTATATATGATGAAATCAGATCACTGCTTAGAAAGAAGTGCAATTTCCATTTTCGTATTGAAGCTTTTAAGACTTAGCTGCATTTCATCCTGCGATGTAAATTTTACATATTCAGCAAACAGCTCGATGTTGAACTTAATACACTGTAGTTTTTGTAGGTGCTCATTTAGCTTTTCCTGAATTGCTTCTTCAGCTTCATTGAGAAACTCTATGGGAATCAGTTGTCTTCAACCTTGTTTTTATACATTAGAGTTTCTACTCTTCCTTTGAAGCAGCTTTTTAGAACGTTGAGGCCACAGATAAGCAATACCTAGATGGGAATCTATGGCTGTCAATTCGGTTTGCCTACAAGCTCAAACGTCAAATGGCCTTGGTGAACATCGGATTTTTGCACTAGTGTACGTGCAGACGACCGTGGTGAAAATCGGATTTTTGCACTAGTGTACGTGAAAAAAAATCCGAGTTTCACCTCGGTTCGTGAACAAAATGGCGGATAATTTAAGAATCCAAGGGTTTGTTCAAAAAGTGCTAGGTTCTTGTATGCCGATTTCCTTTCGACGATTGCAGATCAATTTTTTTTTATTGTAAGGAAGTCGCAAAAAAAATCGTGTTGCTAGCCGGTGTAAATTTTCTATATGAAAGATTTGATTTTTTATCTTTTTTTCTAAACAAATAAAATTTTTCTATCACAGATTTTATTTTTTTGTTGAAATGAAATCCACATTAAAGGTTAGACCGCACACAACTGCAACGGAACTATACTTCATGACGCGGCCAAACATTATTTGTATGAAATTGTATGAGCTATATCGCACTAAGCGGCAACTGAACTTCATAAAATTTCATACAAACTATTATGAATCGTAGTTCCGCTGCAGTGCAGTTCCGCCTAACCTTAAGGCGTAACTACATAGACCTACAAAATTGAGAATTTAAAATGGTCGCTAAAGAAACCTGCTTGCAAGAAAACATACGAAAATTGTTCTGACAGATAAATTAAGCCACCATACACCCTTTTCAATTATTGTTTTGCGAGTATGTACGTGGCTTCAGCATAGATATTTATATCTTATGTTTTGGAAAAAGTAGTAGTTAAGCCTTTAAGGGTATTCATGCAAGATCGGAAAACCATCGCAAACGTCGTAAGCGTCGAAAAGTTTACGACGTCGTAATCGAACTTTCATAATTTGTTTGAAATTTTTGTACGATACTTTCCCACACGAATTTGTGTTGTAAGCGTCGTAATGAAAGTATAGTAAACGTGTTAAACTTTTTATAAAGGTATTATTACATTTTATGTATCAAAATTTGACAACAACAAATATTTCAGTAACAGAGCATTTTAGATTATTTTGTTCACCGCAACATAATTTAATTAGATAGAGGGGCGTTCATGAAACGTGTGTCGGAAACTTTACGATTTTACGACGTCGGAAAGATTCCGACGTTGCATGAATACCCTTTTTAAGAAGATAAACGTACATTTATCTAGGGGTTAGAAAATTATTTTAGAATTAGTGCTTTTTAAATTTTCAATTTATCTTTTAGTTTTGCTTTATGAATTTCTACTTTGGAATGAGAGTTGAACTACACGTAACTGTGAATGGGAGGTGCTCGAAGTGGACGATGAAAAAAAATCAAAAACAAGTATAAATCATATGATGTGAAATTAAACGTTAGACCGCACTCGACAGAACTGCACCGGCACGGAATTCAACAGAATTCGTGACAAATTGTATGCAGTTCAGATGCCACTCTTAGTGCAGTATATAGCTAATACAATTTCATACACATAATGTTTTGCCATATCGTGAAGTGTAGTTCCGCTGAAAGTTAGGTGCGGTCTTGCTTTAATTTTTACTTTTCGTTTATACTTTGTTTAGATTTGTGAAATCTATGTGGTGTTTTTACCATACAAAAAGATTAAAAAGATGAATAAACTTGAAAAATAACTCCCTAGATGCATATTTTGTTAAAAAGTCGAAATGAGATAGTTTCATCCAAGTCAAACTATGTGCGATGTGATTAGAATCCTATCGTGGATTGATTTTGCGTTTATTCGAGTCTCTATTCTACCTTAACTTCTTATCGGCTGTAGAGCCTCTAGCGATGTTGTTTTTGTATTGCATGTAAACTCGTACTGTACTTTGGCTGTCTTTTGCAATAAAACGCGCCTAGTGTTTTCCTCAATCAGAATTGCATCTATTGAAATGTTTTTGCAATTTAGAACAGACCAGATTCACATCATTTTGGGTTCTTTCTTTTATCCCCATACAAATTAATTCTGGCAGGTGAAGGTTTTGTTGGTATTCATAATTTTTCGCATTGCTTTAGGAGATCTTTTTTGTTGCAGCACAATTTAAATTGTATAAAGGATCTTTCAAATCAACGTTCAATCGGAGCGAAACATTCACGACAACAAAACTTTCACTTTTAAAAATGAATTTATACGTATAATGATTGAGAGTACCCACAATGAAAGCGTTGTGATTTTCCATATGAACCCGATGACTGACAAAAATGTTGTTAACGCATCGGTTTGGGAGATCTAAAATTAATTTCTAAAAATTTACGTCGGAATTTGACCATGATGCAATCCAACCCTTAGGTATAAATTAAAATAATTTCATATATTAAGTGTGTTTGTACCCTAAGAATAAGAATTTTTCAAACACATCCCGACAAATAGTAACTGTAAAATTTGCGATTTGCGCGGTGGTGAATTTAATTTTTGATGACTTCTCAAACCTTATTTTTGGTTGCCGAAAATTTTTTAATCCTAATTGTCCAAAATATAGAAAAAAAAGTTGAAATTGTTTTTTTAAAAACAATTTAAAGTATTTTCTAACAATTAACTCTATTTAAACTTAAAAAAGTTACGTTGAATTCGTGAAATTCGACAAAAAACAAGGGCGTGTGTTTGCGCTTTAACAAATTAAAATTTTATATATACCAATATTATAGCTGAAAACAACTAGGAATGGATAAGCGGATGCGTTGTGCAATGGGGTGTACTGTGTACAACCATGCCTTTACAGTTCCTGACGATAACAGGTATGTGTCTTTTGACAAAATTATTTTTTTCGACTTGTTTGTCTTAGTGCCACTAAAGAAATATGGGACGACTATCCAATAGGGAAGCAACCGATCTGGACAGCTGCATAGCTTGCAGGGAATTTAATTCTCTCTTTGAGTCATCTTTCCTGCTCACGTGACTCAGTTGCTCCCCTTAGGGTATATTCAGCCGCCAGACAGGCTATTTCAACAGTTTTCTTGTGCCGTTTTTCATTGGCTGTCCGGAAGTCTTCTGAAACCATTACATTGGCACAAAAAGTACGCTTCTGACCATTCTGAGAACTGATTTTCGATTCTTGATTTAAAATAAATAAAAAAACACCGCAGAATCTATTTTCAATACTCGTTTCGAGTGTTACACAAAACTGTCTACTCCATCCGACTTTTTTCCTATCTTTTATGTGTTTCAATATTCGTCGTAGAATACAATCTTTGTATAATTTGTTACATTTAATCAACGGGTTTAAAGAATAAAAGCTATATTACTGGCTAAGTGTGTCATTCAGAATATTTTATGGACTTAGTTTCTTTATATCAACTCATCAGCTCAAATATATGTATACAGAGGGTATCCCAACGTCACCGACCCAGACAAAAACAATGAATTCCTAAGTTGATTTTAAGTCGAAAATGTGAAGAGGTAATTTTCTTGTTTTCGCATCCTTTCCGACTTTAAAAGTTTTTAAGATTTAAGAACTCGTTTCATTTGATGGCCTTAACTTGGCAAATTAAAACCGATTCTTTATTTTTTTTGTTGTATTAACACAAGAGACGTACTACAACTTTTTTCTATGTAGATAACGGTTTTCCCGCAATTTATTATCAAACCCATTTCATTGCATTTGTATGCCGTTTTACTTTACTTTGGGATCATTTTTTTTTACAAAAGATTTAAAAAAAAAGTAAATGCTAAAAATGTTTTTAAGTGTATCATAGGAACGGCTTGACGTAGGAACGAAACGTTTTCTAATCTTCTCTTGATACTTTAGAAGTGAGTATCAAAATATTTTACTCAGAAACAGTATAAAAAAATCACTCTTAGAGTACACATACTGATTCCACATTATGTGTATTCCAAGAGTTATTTTTTTCAATAATGAATTAATTGAAAAGATTTTGATAGCTATTTTAAACACATCAATTGCTGATTCCAAAAATGTATCAAACGTGTTCCTAGGACGAACCGTTACAAAGATACACTCCCATACATTTTCACTCGACACTTTTCTGAAGCTGGAAAAGTAAATTCGGAAGATACTTTGGAGTGTATCTTTGGAACGGCTTGTCGTGGAAACACGTTTGATACCCTTTTGGAATCAGCAATTGATGTGTTTAAAATAGCTATCAAAATCTTTTCAACTAATTCAGTATTGAAAAAAATAACTCTTGGAATACACATAATGTGGAATCAGTATGTGTACTCTAGGAGTGATTTTTTTATACTGTTTCTGAGTAAAATATTTTGATACTCACTTCTAAAGTATCAAGAGAAGATTAGAAAACGTTTCAAACGTGTTCCTACGTCAAGCCGTTCCTATGATACACTTAAAAACATTTTCAGCATTTACTTTTCGAGTTCAAGAAAAGTGGGTAGTGAAAAACTTTTGGAGTGTATCCTCGGAACGACTTGCCCTAGGCACATGGTTGTTACCTTTTTTATTCTGCTGTTGATGCTTTACAAGAATAAAGGAAATCATCAACATCTTTTAAATTAATTCAGTAAACTGGAGATAAGTTGACAGAATAGAATGCTGCCTAGAATAGGGTTAGCAGTCAATTACTGTATCCACTTTGCCGTTGCCATCCACTAAAGAGTAAGGTCACCTAACTTCGAACACTCCCAATAGTCGAACACTTTTTTTAAAAAAGCGTTCAAACTGTTGAATTTCTTAGATTTTTAGCTTCTAAAAATCTTAAATTCTACTTATGTTATCCCCCTTAACCTTTACGAACTCTCATCTAGTACAACCTATGTCAAAACTTATAAAAATGGCAATTTGTATTGTTCCTTCAGAGAGTGTCATCGTTTACCGTTTCGATACAAAAAAAAACTGTTGAGATTGTTGTGGGAAACTGTGTGTATTACTGGCAAATTAAGTTAAATATATATTTGTTAGTGATTTCTTGTTAGTTAATATCTATCATTATTCATTTAAGTTAAATTTGTAGCTTAAAACTTAATAGTTATATTATTTTTTGGCTGTTCGAACATAGGAAACCAAATTTTGTCGAGTTTCCTACTCGAACACTGGTTTTCGAATAAAGGCACCTCTTCAAAAACATAGGGTCTTGTATTCGAACACCTTCTTAGGCTTAACTACATAGAGCTACTTTTTGCAAAAAGTACGAAAGTAAGAAATAAATATCTATTCTGAAGACATCTGCTTGCAAAAAACAATTGGAAATTGTGTATGGTGGCTAAATTTATCAGTCAGAAGAATTTAAGAATGTTTTTTGCGCAGATTTCCTTAGCATACATTTTTATTTCTCACTTCTGCACTTTTTGCGAAAAGTAGGTCTAGTTAAGCCTTTAGATTTTCATTAAGGGCCAGTTTCACAGTGAACACTTACTGGAATAAGTTGCATTTAAAGTTAGCACAAGGGTACTTTTTGGTAAATTTTGCAGTCGCAGTTAGTGACCCTTAGGTGCCCAACATGGAATACTTAAGTGCAACTTATTCAGGTAAAATTGGCTTTTTGTATCCTTGTTTCACACTTTAATAAGTGCTACTACTATTACTGTGAAACTGGCCCTAAGGTAGCAATGGCGATGGTAAGCAATAACCTGAAGAGACGTGTGTCTGACAATGGGTTGGGATGTTTCTTACAATATTGTCATACTACTTTGTTGATTCAAACGGTTGTAAAACATTTAAGACAGTTTTCACTGACATATATAACAATATTTTAAAATCTAGCAACCGTCTGTAGGTACTTATCTTTACTTTGAGTATTTCTGACCTCACATTTGAAAATGAAACGAAAAATACCAAACCTACTTTCAAAAAATTGAGTTAAAAAATTATGTGTAATTTCAATATCTTAATATTTAAATTTCTTCATCTTCTTATTATGTGGAATTCCTTTCAACCATTTTAAATCGGTTATTTTTTTGGTTGAAAAGAATTTTGTAAAAAAAAATTGATTATTTTATGTAATTGTGTTGGTACCATTTGACAGGAATTTTTATACACAAATTGTTGCGCCCGAAATTAATTAATATTCAGTGCTGTTTGACGACTGATAAAACACAATTTTTCGTATTTATTTCTTTTTCTTAATTTATAAATTATTGACTTTAGAATTTTTGTTTCTGCGACAGCAAAAAAGACAAAAATTGATTTGAAGAATGAGGAATGTCAAATCTTTTTAGTGTGTGTAGTTTTTTCTAAAAAGGCACTATTTGATTTTGTTTGGAAAAATTGATATTTTATTCTAAACAAATCGATATGTTTAGAAAATAATCGGTATTTTCGCTGTCAAAAGGTTGAAAAGAATTCAACATTAATAAAAGAAACTATACATAAAATCCTATGTTCGAAATTAGGAAACTTTGACGATAACTTTACCAGGGACCACTAAGTGTTCGACTATAGGGGAACTGACCCTAACAAAAGTTTAATAATTGGAAAATTTTAACTGCTCGGTAGCACGTATTAACGTTTACCAATTTCAATAAAATTTTGCACATTTTTGTATAATTATGATTAAGGGGACGAAAGGAATTTACATATTCTTTTAAAATAAGTCTCACCCTAGTATGCATTCTCCAAAAAGTAGGGGACCCTACTCTATCTTGTTCCGAAAGTCAATACTATCCGAAGTGGATTTTTATTTTGATACACGGAAAGTTGCTAATTCAAAAACGAAACAGAAAACAATTTTGAGTAGGATTGGCTTTTGGAACGAGATACAGGTAGAGGGCCCAAGATTACCTTAAACCTGTTAAAATAAAGTGAAAATAAAATACTGACTAATTTTTCACATTTTTCTTTTACTATTTTTATAAATAGTCGGGAGATGTGGCGACAATGTCTGGGTCTAGACTTTTTAGCCAAAACCCGCAGAGTTTGTGAAAAATATTTTTCAGAGGTGATGTTCACAACTCTTGAAAAAAAGCGTTTGGCAAAAGGTGCTACACCGGACATTGCTGTCAGTAATAACAGTACGCAAAGGTTTGAAATGGAAGTAGAAGAATTATTTACTGTGCCATTTGAAGAAAAGGAAGAAGAAGGCATGGTAAACGTTGCCGAAGAACACATCCAAGAAACAGATGTTGTTCAAGGAAATGATGGAGTTGATGGAGTAGAAATTGTTGGAGGTGAAGAAGAAGAAGAATTTAAAGAAGAAGAAAATGAAGAAGAAGACTTATTTGTAATTAAGGTGAGTGATGTTAGTACATCAACTTCTCATTTTTAAAGGAACAATACCCCAAAAAAAGGTTCCCTGAGAAGATGTTTAAAAGCTACTCAGAGGAATCTTTCTATTTGCCAAGAACGGGTTTCTTCTTTGGAAACAACAATAAAAGAAAGAGACACATATATTTTGCTTCTAGAAGAGCAGGTTAGAAAATGTAGACTAGATTTAGAAACTGCTAGGGATTCTTTTGAAAAAGAGTTAAGTGGAAGTCTGTCCGATGGTCTTAACACTATTGTTGCAAATGCTAGGAAAAATTCCGATACTTCGCCGAAAGGCTACAGATATTCCGAGAAAATGAAATTATTAGCACTTTTGATTAAATTTACCCCTCCTGTAACAAACAGGTTAATGACAGAGACATTAGGATTGCCATCAGAGAAAACCTTACACACATTTATTTCTCATTGGCCTAATCAACCTGGCAATATTGATTTCAACATTCAAAGTTTAGAACTTAAAATAAGCCAGCTTCCCCAAGAGATTTATAAATACTGTTCAATTTCAATGGACGAAATGTCATTGCCAGGTCATTTAGATTTTTGTAGGAAAACTTATAAGGTAATAGGGTTTGAAGACTACGGGCTTGAAGAACATCGGACGATGTGGCCTGCTTATAACGTTTTAGTTATCATGGTACAGGGTGCAAAAAGATGAAAACATCCAATTGCATATTTTTTCGTTAAATCGTCTTGCCCATCTCCAATGCTTAAGAACCTTCTGTTCAAGAGCATTTATGCACTCCAAAAAATCGGATTCATTCCAATACATTTTGTTTCTGACCAAGGGGCGACTTTCCGCGGCCTCCATCGCGAACTTGGTGTCAATAGGAAAAAACCTTATTTTGAAGTCGGGCAAGAAGAGACAGGGTGCTCCCCACCTAATTAAAAGTGCAAGAAATTGCCTTTTAAATAACGACTATGAATTCAAAAATTCGGATGAATCCTGTAGAGCCACGTGGAAGGACATTGATATGTTTTATAGCATAGATTCGAAATTAGCAGGGACACGTTGTGCTCATAAATTGACTTCTGACCATATGCATCCGAATAATTACCAACGAATGAAAGTTTGTTTAGCCACCCAAATTTTTAGCAATACTGTAGGATCGGGTCTTTTTACTTTATACAGTTCAGGAGGGGGCTCTGACCCCATGAAAGGCACTGCAGAATTAGTATGCTTCTTCAACAATTTATTTGATGCCTCTAATTCATCCATGCGTACTTCTGGAAATCACTTTAAATCAAAATATTTTGGCAGTGAAGAGCAGTTAAAATTTCTGTAGGATGCAAAAAAAATATTAAAATCCTAATGGCAAAAATGTAACGAGAAAATTTTCTTTTATTAAGGGTTGGCTACTAAACGTATCATCTCTTATATGCATGTTTGAAAACCTGAAGACATGTGGCTTCAGTTATATTCTGACAAGGCATCTTAATCAGGACTGTTCAGAACATTTCTTCGGTGAGGTTCGCAGTGCTGGTGGTAACAACACAAGGGTATCTGCGTATTCTTTCATGAGCAGATTCCAACAGTTGTGGGGCCTTAACTACTTGAAAGTAGTAAAATACGGTAACTGCGAACAATTAAAATTTGTAGAGTTAGATAGTTTTTTTTAAACAAAATGCGGGTAAACAGGTTTGCTTTCCAGCTGAACAACAGCCTGCATGCAACATTTCAGCCAGATTTTCTGAGGACCTAGGAGGTGTAGCTGACTTTCTACAAGCAAACAGTTTTGCTTATGTCTGTGGTTGGCTGTACAAAAAGTGTTACGATAGCCACACTTGCGAATTACCTAAACCTACTCTCGACAATGCGGATAGTGCATGCGCAATGAATTTAATTTTTTCAAATTTTAAACAATTTGATAATTGCAACTTGCTGGCTCCACCACCCAATGTCATTGAGTATATTCAAGATCTGGGGGAACAGTTTTGCCATTTATTTGGTCACATAGCTCACGAGAACAATGTTCTTGAAAAACTTTTGGATGGTGTGACCCCGCGGTATAATTTTGTTTGTTGTAGTCACATACCAGAAGATTTTAATTTTAGGTACTTTATTAGAATTAGAATACTCTTTCAACTGAAATTTTGGAATAAGGATTTGAAGAGTAAGTCTTTTAGAAACAAAACGTTATGTGTCTCTCACCTGTAAATAGAGTATTATATTAAATATTAATCACTTTTTTATTCCAGGACGGGTGCAATAGGCCTACTGGGGAAACCGAACACCCGAAAGAAAAAAAAATCGGTTAACGCACCAGAATGCATCGCTCCTGTATATAAATATTGTTTTCTATACATCTCTTGTTCTAGTATCTGACAAAAAAATATATGTATAGAAAATAATACTTACATCTAAGGTGGTGTGGAAAAGCATTAAAACCCCGATTTCAAAAAAAGATAAAAATAAAATGAAAAACCCATTTAATTTAATTATTTTTTGAAGGTCACCGAAATTTTAAGTGACAATGTTTTGGAGGGAGCACCTTGACAGATGTGCCAAACTATGTTTGGTAGTTCTATGAATTTTGTTACAGGTATATAGATAGGTATGTATAACTTTTTCTTGCTTTTGAAATGTTCCTGGATTTTAGGAAACACTTAGACACTCCGCTTTTTCAAGATGTACTCTGATTTTTCACACAAAAAATGTCTTACCAAACATGATGATATTAATCGACAGCACTGTTTTATTTTACTTTCAGATTTCTAACCAACTTTGAGCAGCAGTTGAGACAGTTTGCCGAAATGAACTTAATTAAAACCAAATTCAGAAAACGATTAAGTGTTAAAACTGTTGAAAATTTAATGTTCTCACGAACTCTTATAAATAATCGTAAGGGTATTTATGAACCATCTTACAATTTATTAAAGTTTATAAAATAATGCAAATTTCTTCATGGCCGATTTATTTTAAAATCATACTATTAAAAACAATAACAATTCACAATTTTATTATGTATATACCTATAAAATAGTTTTAAAATTTTGAAATGTGAAGTATGAATCGAATGCAATTAATATTGTTATTTTTTAATAATAATTTTTATATTTTTTTGAAATAAACTTTTGTTAAAAATATTTTTTGTCAAAAATAATTTTTTTGTTCACAATTTGGGTTTTTTACGATTTTCAAATCCGCTTCGGAAATTTTGGTTTTACTTCGCTTTTTTACTAAATCGACTTCAAACTTTGAATCACCATAGAGTAAGTATATTAGTATAATACATATTTCTTCTATGATCAGACCGTAATGAAATTTGTAAAGGTATATAAAGTCACAATTTCATCTTTAACAAACCAATACATAAATATTCACTTTTTTGGGCGCAACACAAAACACAGCTTTTGCACTTGACACTCTTTTTACTAACAACTAGGTTCATAGGATAATCATTGGCCACGTTCGGGTGGAAAACAGATACGTATCTGAGATACGTTAGAATCTGATATGTTTTCGAACGACCAAAACCGGATACAGAACCAAACCAAACAGAACCAAGAAAATGAACAGATATGTCAAATCCGAAAATTTTTGGGGAAGCTTTTGATTTCTTTTTGACATCAGCTGTCTGGTTCGTCAGCTGGTTTTTCCTTAGGCATTACAACAACACGAACAAATCCAGATACCTTTGGTTACGTATCCGAACGCGGCCATTGATATTGCCTTTGGATCAAAAGTTTTTTTACTTGCGATATACGTAGTATGGGGCAAGTTTAGGATTCGTGCAAAAAAATATCGAGATAATAATTTTCTCTAATATTACGATTATAGAGAAAGCGAAAAAATTGGGTCTCGCAATTCTGTCTGTCTGTCTGTCTGTGCCTCGACCTGCAGGCTTAACGGCTGAACCGTTTCATACAACCGATTTTTTGGTTTTCAAATTTCAAATTACTACACCGATTTCAACCAAAACTTTTATACAAAAGGTCGCTTGCAATTTAAACAATTTTGCGTATAAAAATAAAACGGGATAATGATTTTTTTTTTAATATTGTGAAAAATTTTATTTTATTAAATACTAAAAGTTGGCATACCAAATTTGATTTTAGAAAATTTTCAAGAATTTTTATATATAAAAAACTAATTTAAAAAAAAAAACCGCTCTAACGATTTAGAATTTTTTTTTTTTTATAAATTCATATTCATTAAACAAATCAGATGGCATTTTTTATAATCGGTGCTAGTGCATGGTGGAACATTTTGATAAAGAGATCTGGTCGCAGTAAAGTCCAGTTGAAAAATTCCACTTTAGGATTTCGAAATGTTATATGTGGACGATTTTGAGGAACAACCGCTCGATCATTGACTTCAGATTTTTCTCATTGGTTAAGGCGACGATGATTATCGGATGACCACGGTCTCTTGCCATAACTTCTTCTTTTGTTCAAATCTTCATTTCCTTCTTTGTCAATTTGAAAGATCTGGAATAGAAAGCCAGTGTTATCTAGTTGAAAATAATACAATCTAACACTTACCTCAAAAATATGGAAGACAAAAAGCAATGGTTCACAATGGAAACTCTTATCAAAGAGCCCCTTCAATTCCAACTCAGTGTGCGATGAATCAACGAAACAAAATCCGCACAATCCACTCCATATGAATGTAACCCTAGGTCTTGGGCGACCGCAGTTACCAACTTTGTTGTGCCACAACCACGGTCGCCCTGCAGCATGAACAGAGGGAAGATGTGTTTTGATGATAGGCGAGACAATTCGACTTCTTTCGTAAAAATGCATCGATAGACGAACGAAGCCACTAGGATAGTTGGTCACAATAGCAACATTATCTAAAATTTATAGTGACAAAAAATGGGATTGGTAAAGTTTCTCGATACAAATGCCTGCATTTCAAACTCAATGCCATTTAACTCCAATTGAACAAATCGAAAATGAATTTACTAAAGGTAAGCAAATTTAATTTTTGTTAATTTATTTTTTAGAAATACACAATTTGATCGCGAACAAAATAGAGACGTACCGTGTCCGGAATAATAAATTTCACCAAAACAGATTTATGAAAAAAAAATTGAACTGTCAAACAAATCAAACTCACCGCGTTAAATTGTTGTTGCAATTCACATCTATTCATCGACACGAAATGAAATTACAAAAACAACAATGTAAACAAATGGGTTTTGGGGGGTGATACGAACGAAAGATTCCTATCTAGGTATTGCTTATCTGTGGTGGAGGCCATCTGAAAGAAGTTCCGCGACAAGCTGTTTATGATCATTACGGCGTACATGGCTCTTCCACTTTGGTTCGTTGACTTTCAGCTCACACACATCGCAGTGTTTCACTTTATTTGAGGGTACATCTTCGTCAGAGTCTAAAAACATATCCTCTATAATTTCCATATGTTCCCTGCTTTTTACATGACTATTCCATTGACAAAGGATAACATCTTTTTCACATAGTTCACAATATTTTTTTGCTGGGCCAGCTTGCTACAAACAATCATCGTGATTTGGGAAATTATTTTCATCAAATAAATCCTGCACTAATTTTAAATGTGCCTTGCTATTTAAATGGTTATCCCATTGACACACACACACCTCACACACTTCACAAAATGTTTTTGCTGGGGCAGCTTCTTCCGAGGAAAACATATTTTCATATATATGCTTTATCAACATAGTATGTATGTACATTGGTTTTTGTGTGTTCTATCCACTGCCCCATTTTAACACTTTTATCACATATTTCACAAAATTTTGTATCAGAAGCCAGTAGCGTACGCAGGATTTTGTTTGGGGGGGGGGCTTAGTCTCAATTTTGGTGAAATTTTTGTAAGGTATCACAAAATAGCAAACAAAGTTAAAGCCTTTCGTATTATCAAACACCAGAAGTTTAATTTCAATAGAAAAAAACAAAAGAAAAAGCACACAAAATACTCCCTAGTTATGAAATGGATTTTACTTTTCTTTGTAAACAATTTTTTTTTTGTAAAAATCCAGTTTGACAAAAATCCACTTTATGGACTCGATTTAAACAACGTTAACGGTAATAGGGTTAGGTGAAAAGTGTATTCCCATTTTAATAAACAAAATGTCCGTTTTTTCGTTTAATAAGCTCATATCTATTGTTATATATCCGTGTTATTTGAGAGAGTGAATAGCAACTCAGCAAAATGTTTACACGCAAAACAATAACAAAACAAATTATTATAGAGAATTTTGTTTGCGTTGTCCGTGTAAAACTTTTACTTAGTTGCTAGTCACTCAAAAAACACGGATAATAACATTTATTAGTAAGTAATTATTTGAACAAGAATAGCGACGACTCTAGTATAATATGTTTTTTTAAAAAAATATTTTAACACAATTAATTTGAGTCAACATAAAAAACAAAATATATTTTTTTTTATTTTCTTATAATTTTATTAATTTGTTTGTTTACACACAGAATGCATTTCAACCAGTGTACTGGTCATCTTCAGCAACACGACTGAGATCTATAGCCGTCACTCATATTAACAACTAAAAATCATTATAATAATCTATGTAAGATATAGAATTATACAATAGTTAAAACAGGAAAGCAGACAATGTCTATGCAAAAAAAAAATCTCTCTTCATGCAATATTTTATGGACTTCACTGCTGATTCCCATACTCCTCCGAAATGAGGAGCTCCTGGTGGATTGAAGTGCCATTGTATACCATCTGATGCGAAAAGATCTGCTATGTGTTGTTCACTGCATTGAATTGTCTTCTTTTTATCTGCCTCTAGTGATTTTTGCGCTCCCACAAAATTCGTTCCACAGTTGCTGTGAATATGAGCGCTCAAGTCCCGCCTGGCAGTGAAGCTTTTGAACGCGGATAAGAATGCTTCGGTTGTGAAATCACTTACTGCTTCAATGTCAACTGCTTTTGTCATCATACACACGAATACAGCTATGTATTCTTTAATGGATGAAAGTTCTCTGGCTCTCGAGGGTCGGACCTTAATAGGACCAGCATAGTCGACTCCCGTGTGAGTAAATGGTCTTGAAGGAACTATTCTGAATGCTGGCAACCGTCCCATTTTTCGTTTTGCTAGTTTTCCTCTATTTCTAGCACATCTTACACATTTATGAATGTGATGACGTATTGTGTTACGTCCATTTATGATCCAATATTGTCTTCGTATGAAAGCCATTGTTATATGCCGTTTTCACTGGACCAAATGAGGTAATTTCGTTGCAAATTTCCAAATGAGATCCAAACTACCTTATTTCCCATACAAAATCACTTTTCGAAATGAGGTAATTTCAACCTAATTTGCACGAAATTAGATAGGAAATTAGGTGAATGCATCCAGCGGGAATCAGTTTCAAAAGCTCTTAAAAGCTTTTGTATGAAAATATCAATACACTATACTCAACAACATAAAACAGAAAGAGAAAACAACAAAAATAAACGGCTAACTGCCATTCCAAATTCAAAATGAAATGAGATGTCAAATGAAATTAGCAAAGGACATGTACATGGGTACATGTTCATGCATTCATTATCTGTTAACCGTTTGCATATGAGTGTTTTTTATAATACAAATTCTATATACTACTGAAACACATCAGCCAAGTAGAAGACTTAGCATTATTTAATTGGACTTGTTGAATTATTGATTCAATATAGCTTTTAACGGCCTTTAGTCCATAAAAATTGGCGTTTCGTCCCGGCGTACTCACTTGGACTCTTCAGTTGGCGCCTTGTCAAGACGCAATTTTTATTAAGTTCAGTCCAGCTTACATCAATTTTACAGCGAAAATCGAATGTGAACTATATCCAACCCAATTAGAATTTCTAATCAAGAATTGTTGGAAATTTTGTTACCCGTGGCCTGGCATTGTTAACATATGAGTGTTTTTTATAATACAAATTCTATATACTACTGAAACACATCAGCCAAGTAGAAGACTTAGCATTATTTAATTGGACTTGTTGAATTATTGATTCAATATAGCTTTTAACGGCCTTAAGTCCATAAAAATTGGCGTTTCGTCCCGGCGTACTCACTTGGACTCTTCAGTTGACAGTGAGGGCCTTGTCAAGACGCAATTTTTATTAAGTTCAGTCCAGCTTACATCAATTTTACAGCGAAAATCGAATGTGAACTATAACTACTTAAATTTTTTCAGATTTTTAAAATTAATTTTAGGGGTCACAAGCATCAATTTTATGCAAAAAGCTGTTTTTGGAGTATTTAATTTGTAAGCAAAATTCAAATACATATTGGTTTTTAAATAATATTTCTGATGTCAAAAAAGCAAAAAAGAAAAATAAAATCTCTTTTTACCTCATTTATCAGAATAAAAATAGGTATTGTTTTAAGGTTCGTTTCCAATTAGTAAAAGTAAGACAAAACAACTCTCAAAACGACCCTCAATTATTATTATAAGGGGTTGAAATATTTTTAAGTTATTCCTTATTTATTAACGAAAAAATTGGTATTATATTTATCACGAAATAGATACAAAAAAATACATAAACAGAAAATATAATATTTTGTTTGCTTTTTATGGTACTAAAAGATTTTTAACTCGGTCAGTTCCTTACCGATTTTAAGTTTCTTTGCGGGTTTTCAAAGAAGAAAGTTAGTCTCTTTTTTATCATATACAAAAATCACTAATCCAGGTCCTTGTTTTACACAAAAATCATTAAATAGTCCAGAATCGAAGCCAGGTCGTCGATTTTGGACAAGTAGACAAAAAAAAAACATATTTAAACTAAATCTTCGTTTTCAGATAAACTTATTTTAGATAAACTGTTAAACATGGACTTGATTTTGAAGCTTGAGCAAAAAATGTATATAATCAAAAAAGGTCTAACATTCTTCTTTGAAAAACCACAAAGGCACTCAAACTCGGTGAAAAACTGACTGAATTAAAAATCTTTTAGTACCATAAAAAGGAAAAAAAAAAATTCTATTTTTTGTTAATATTTTTTTTGATCTATTTAGGAATCATTTCGTAAAAACTGTACAACCATTTTCTACGTTACTATATAAGTAATAAGTTACAAAAAAACTCAACCATTAACTTAATTCCAAAAAATGGCTTAAATTTAGCGAAAAATACTCAAAATATCAAAGAGAAACTATGGAAAAAAGGAATTGTGATCCTTTTATCAAAATTAAATAACTTTTGTCACACAGCGAATTTGGACAAACGGTAAACGGATAATGAATGCATAAACATGTACCTATATACGATATGAAGGCCGTTCTTATTGGTGCTGGGCCCACGCTCCATACATTTTTGCCCATTGTCCTTTGATAATAAAAACTTTTTTTTGACAAATTTCGAAATTACCTCATTTCAACTCTAATGAAAACGTAGTATTAGTCGGTTTCCACCATTTAATGTTTTAATGTGGGCGTCACTTATTATAAGTGTAGTCAAATGATTTTTCCTAGGCAAAATAATTGGATGTTTTTCATCATAAGGGAGAATTGATTCTTCTAGCCTACTCGTAATATTTCATTGTCATCAAGATAAGGCATTTACTGTATTATTCTGCTTCTTTGCTGAAGTGATTTTGATTGCTTAAGCCTTAATATTTCTTCACCAAACTCTATTTCCTGTACTAAACGCATAACTTGGATGTGAGCGTAATTACTCTCATCAGTGCTATGTGATATTGATTCGTAGTTCTCTGTTGTTCGTCTACACTTATTTGTGAATCGATTGCAGTAAGCAATTCCTCGAAGAAGTCTTCTGAATGATGAAAAGCGGTCTATTATTGTAGAGTCATATAGATTGGTTTTCAAGCATCTTTCTTTTGTTATCATAGTTGTTGCTACAGCATATTCTTCTGACTTGGTCTGACTCATCCATGCTGGACCATTCCACCAGAGCAAGTGATCCTTTAGTTCGTAAGGTTGAACTCCTCGTGATCCGCAATCAGCTGGATTTTCATTCGTTTTAACGTAATACCATTGCTCAGGCTTAGTTAGCTCGTGAATTTCTGCTACCCTGTTTGCCACAAATACTTCTTTTTTCTGTGAGTCACCTTTTATCCTTGCTTAGACAATTTGAGAGTCTGACCATAGTTTTACTGATGCAATTTGTGGATCTAATGCACTGATAGTCTTCGCCATTAGTTTGGCTAGTAGTACAGCTGCACACAGTTCTTATTTCGGATTGTTTTAACTGGTTTAATTGGAGCTACCTTTGATTTGGCAGTCAAGAGTCGGATGTCCACGTTTCTTTCTTGTGTTGTTACTTTGCTGTAAATGACCGCAGCAAACGCCTTTTCGCTTGCATCGCAGAAACCGTGTAATTCAATTTTTGGGCATTCCGGAGTGGTATGTATCCATCTTGGTATGATTATTTCTTGCAGTGCTGGAAGCGATTCCATAAACTTCATCCATACTTTTGTAAGTTGATCTGGAAGAAGATCGTCCCATGCGAGTTCTTGCTTCCATAATTGCTGAATCATTAATTTTGGAGTGATAATGACGGGTGTTGTTCATTCAAGTGGATTAAAGATCCTGGCAATCTCTGATAATAACAATCTTTTCGTTACGGTTGTACCAATTGGTGATGTTCTCACTTTCATTTGGAATTGATCTTTTTTCGGAGCCCAAAGAGAATACCTTTCTCTCGTTGGTCCTCTGGAATTGACCTTAATAAGGAGTGGTTGTTGCTCGTCCACTTCCTTAATGTGAAACCCCCTGCTTCTGTTATCTGACACAGCTCACGTTGCATTTTCTTCGCTTGAACGATAGTGTCTGCTCTTGTCATCATGTCATCTACGTAAAAATCTTTGTTCATTACTTTTGCTGCCACGAGGTATTTTGTAGACTTATCTTCAGCGAGTTGCTTAAGTGTTTTAATTGCCAGATACGGTGCGGCTGCGGTACCGTATGTAACAGTTGATAGCGCATATTCCTCAATGGGCTGAGTAGGTGCGAATCTCCAAAGTATTCGCTGATAGTTCTGGTCTCGATCGTCAATCTTTATTTGACGATACATCTTCTCAATGTCTGGAGTGAAGACATAATGGTTTTTACGCAATCGAAGTAATATTGTGGAGAGATCAGCTTGTAGTCTAGGTCCTAAGAGCTTGTTGTCGTTTAAGCTTATCCCACTGCTTGTTTTTGATGAAGCGTCAAAAACAATTCTTAATTTCGTTGTTTAACTGTCTTCTTTTATAACAGCTTGGTGTGGTAAATAATAATTTCATCTTTGGTAGTATTTGGTTTTACTAATTTCATGTGGCCCAACGTTAAATATTCCGACATGAATTTTCTGTATTCCTGAGATAGTTTGGCATCTGTTCTGAGTTTTTTCTCGAGTTGTAACAGTCTAGCTTTAGCTCGCCTTTTTGAATCACCTAATACCTTCTTATTGTATTTAAATGGAATCCTTACCGTATTAGGTGCCATCTTTGTTTCGCCGATGGGTTTTTTTGTAGTGTGTTTCGCAAATATTATCCGAAGATTCAACTCTTGTCTCTCTCTGCGGTCCTACTATCTCTCAAAACTGACGCAATTGTTTCTCTAAACTATTTAAATCCAGTTTAGAAATCATTGAAAATATTTTTATTTGTTTCTGTGGTAGTGATAATTTTCTGGAAATGATCCATCCTAGCTCATTATCTTGTGCCAGCATTCCATCGGAAGTTTTTTGCAAATCCTTGCGAATAATGTTTGTGTATACATCGGCCCCAATTATAAGATCAATTGGGCCTGGTTTGTTGAATGTTTGACCATCTAAGACACAGTCTTTTCATAGTATGGTCTGCTTATAATGGGTGTTTGGAAGTTGTTTTGTTAGTTTTGCCAGAATAAATGCTTCAAGTTTAACTTTGAAAGATGACGGGAATTGAGGCTGAATTTCTAGTTGCATTTTCCCCAAAGATGTTGCAGCATTTGTAGCACCTAATCCTGATACCTTTGCATAAGCTATTGTCCTTGGGAGGGATAGCAATTGGGCAGCATTCTCAGTTACAAATGAACCTTGGGAGCCTGTGTCGATTAACGCATGCAAAAGCTACTGCTTTCCATTAACTGATGTTACCTTTACTACTGCCGTGACCAATAACACGTCTGTGTTTCGTTCTGCTACGGTGCTTTGGACTCTAACTGGCCTTGTTGATTCATGGTGAAGTAATGTATGGTGTTGTCTTTGACATTTACTGCATGTTCTACGGCTATATCGTTTGTTCGTTGTTGGGGTAGTAAGCCCCAAAAATTAAGCTATTCGCCGAGGACATCGCTCTTGCAATGTGACCCCGAATCAGCTTGAGTATAAAACTATCGATCCTGTTACTGTTGGCTCCATTGTATAGAACCTCGTTGGAATAATAATGTTTGTACTCCGACTCTGGTGTTCTGTGTCCAATGCATCGTCGAAGACACTCCCTCTCAAACACCCGAATCTTTTCCATTTGAGATGGGGCAACGTTAAACCACACCGGGCATCCATAGGCAATCATTGGCCGGATAAGAGCCATGTAGCAAATCACCTTAACCCTGCTGTCAAGATGGCTGCTATAAAACAACCGTTTTGTCAGGGCAAAAGCTCCCCTGGCCCTGGTCAGACCAGCATTTATATGTCTGTCGAAATACAAATACTGATCCATCCAGATGCCAAGGTACTTTACTACACTTTTACTCGCCAGTGGATGTCCATGTGGCCCTACGATCATCAGCTTGCGCCAGTTCTTTCTTGTGTCGCTAGAGGCTCCACGCAATGGAGTCCTGAACAGAATAGTTTCGGATTCTGGACGTTGATTTTCAACTTCCAGTCGTCACAATATCGCTGAATCATGTCGAAGTCACGCTGCAAAAGAATTTTGATGACCTCAACTTTTGGAGCCGTTCTGTACGCATTTAGATCGTCGGCATACGCTATGGCAAGGGCTAGACTACCTATCAGATCGCTGGTGTAAATACTGAAGAGAATTGGTGAGATCACCTCTCCCTGTTGAAGACCATTTTTAATTTCGAAGGTTGCGGTAGAAGTTACGTTGCCACTTTTGACAACAGACTTTCTACCATTGAGCATATCATAAAGCATATATAAAAGTGGTTTACTTATGCCAAGTTTGGCTAGCTTTAGATAGAGACCTTCTAACCATACGGTGTCGAAAGCTTTCTCCAAGTCAACCATACAAGCACCTGTACACTGTCTTTTAGATTTGTTCCATTGGACATCAGAAACGAGTTTAGACGCGGCATGAATGGTGTCATGTCCCGCCTTAAAACCGAACTGATTATCCGGTATGATATTGTCGTCCTCCGCCCACTTGGACAGAGCTCTATTTATAACTTTCTCAAATACCTTACTGATATTCGGAATAAGACTTATCGACCGGAGATTTGCCGGATTGGAGTTGTCCTTTCCATTTTTCGGGAGGGGATGAACCACAGCTGTTTTCCACCGCCCTGGATAATATGCATTATTCAGAGCGTTGTGAAACAGTGTGGCATAAATGTCAACTACTTCCTGAGGCAGATGTCGCAGTACAACGTTGGATATACCATCGATTCCTGCTGACTTCTTTTTCTTTAATGAGGCGAAGATGAGCTGGAGCACAACTTTCGAAATTAACAGGGAATTAGCCCCGTTTTGCTCAGCGATGGTGGCGTTTGCCAAGTATTCTTCATTGAACCCGGTGAAACCGCGATTCTCTGATCGCCATTGCGTGATTTCATTTCGGAGGTAGAAGTGGTGAAGCAAGGCTCTGTTTTCCAGGTCATGGTTCGGGCGAATGCTAGCATTCACCTTGTACACTTGCTGGAAAGCAGCCCCCACAGCCTCCACTTTCTCACGAGGATCTTCGATTATAAAGAGGTCATCGCCCAAGACGGCTTCCTCTGGATCTATGCCTGCTATCAGAAGTACGTCTCTGTTCTCTGTCGTTCTCTGAAGCTTCAGACACGGAAGTACGTTTTGATCATTCTGTCTAAATATTTTATTAATTTGAGGAAACATACTCGGGTCGCTAAAATTAACGGCCCGAATTTTGTTGTCCCAATACAAATTAATAGACAACCGGTAATCTTCCTTGATCAATTGGTTGGGTTTTTGATAGACGACTTCAATGTCAAAATCTCCAGATCGTGTATGTCAGTAAAACGTCTGTGCAAGAGTTTCAGTCTTGTCAAAAGCGAGTTTTACTGTAATTATAAGAATGTACTGGCACATACTCCTCCAACTCCATGAGCTCATTTGGCAGTTGGATTACGGCAGCAAATCTGCAGTGGTCACTGTCGTACTCGATCGTTCGTAAGCAGTTTCTTGGTCGTTGACCCACAGTGTCAGTAATTGTCAGTCTTGAGTCTTTAAGCAATATATCCAGATAGGAACCGCTTCTTGGAAACGAAGGCCTATTAGTAGCCAGAAGGTCGAGCATATACTTGCGTCTCGTCCGGCGAATCAGGTGCAGTTGTCAACGATTGCGTCTCTTCCGATGAATCTGATGTGGTTTGGTTTAAGATTTCGTCTCGTTTAACGAATCTGGTTAGGTTGTAGTTTAGGATTGCGTCTCGTCCGACGAATCCGGTGTAGTTAAGTTAAAGATTACATCTCGTCTGACGAATCAGGTGTAGATAAGTTAAAGATGACGTCTCGTCCAATGAATCAGATGTAGTTGAGTAAAAGATTACGTCTCGTCCGATGAATCTGGTGTAATTGTAGTTAAATATTACGTCTCGTCCGACGAATTTGGTGTAGTTGTAGTTAAAGATTACGTCTCGTCCGACGAATCTGGTGTAGTTGTAGTTAAATATTACGTCTCGTCCGACGAATCTGGTGTAATTGTAGTTAATAGTTAAAGATTACGTCACGTCCGACGAATCTGGGTTAGTTGTAGTTATGGATTACGTCTCGTTCAACGAATCCGGTGTAGTTGTAATTGCCGATTACGTCTCGTCCGACGAATCTGGTGTAGTTGTAGTTAAAGATTACGTCTCGTCCGACGAATCTGGTGTATCGAATTCTGATGTGTTTTATCAGGATGTAGGTAACTCATTGGTTTCAACTTTCGCGGATTCACAATAGGCTCGAAGGACAAATGTATAGCTCAAGTAGATAAGTGAAAGAATTTAGATATCCCAATGTTTTATTCTTAAAATTTTAATGCTATTTATACAGTTTATTTGTAACTTAAAATAGAGCACGACGTACTATGGTCAATTCTGGGTTGCATTTCTGGGGTACACACCTGTTACCAAAGTAATGCTGATTATGCTTTCATTAATTAGGTTCAGCGTGAATCGTTATTAAATTAATAAATGTTGGTTATGCATTTAGTTTGAATTGACCCTTTAGCCGTGTACTATATTATTTATTGTTTATATTTATATTGTTTATGTTTCATGTGCAAACACCATTTGAAAATTTTAGGTTTGTAATCACAGCCACTCACAAGAACTCTCTAGACAATACTCACCATATAACTAATAATTACCAAAAAAATGCAACAAAAAAAAAACATTTGACTTTGAACTTGCTTTGTCACGCCACACGCTTTACAACAAAAAAAAAGCATTGCATCGTATGAATCCATGTATATTTGCCGTCCGCTATGTAAGGCATTTACTCCAAAATTTTACTTTTTAGAAAATCGACTTTTGTCCAGGTTTTCGATTAAAATAATCCAATGTGCGCCGCGACCGACACACCACGGCCACCGCGAGCGCGGCGAGGAGGCCGCGGGGCATATGCGCCGTTACACCACCGTGCTGCCGTGCGCATCGCCCCGCGAACGCCGCGCCCTCTCCCCCCCTCCGCGGTGATCACGCATCACAAAATCTTCTATCAAATTTTTTATATTTTATGGTAAGACAATTCTTAAAGTTCGGGACTTGTTTCAATCCTTTTTGGGGACTTATTTCATTATTTTTTGGGGACTTATTTCATGCCTTTTTGGGGACTTATTTCATTTTCGAATTTGGGGATTAATTTCATAATGCAATAAAGCACCAATTTGGGGGGTTATTTCATTTTATTTTTTGGGGGGTTATTTCTTGGGGAGTTACTTCACGGAGCCAAAAGATAGAGTACATGGTATGAAAGGGAAAAGGTAATACCCTTTTTTAATTAAATCATTAAATGATAATCCTTCTTGAAAGTATAAGATGTTGTGTTTACATTGGTGTTTTATGCTAAATTTTTCACCGAGTAGCATATTTCCTACTGGGTAAGGTCTGAATTGATTTATCATCTGTCATTTGGTCAGTTGCGGGAAACGAACTTCCAGTCTTTTATGTCTGTGGATGTAAAGTACATGAAATACTCTATTATAAGTTATTGTTATTATAAAAAAATGATAAACTCTGTAAGCTCTGTAAACGCCACTTACTTTACTTTAGATGGTGCTCACAGCGCGAAGCGGGGCACCCAAACTACTGTTTAATTCAAAAACTTTGAACAATAGGCGCCTGCCAGTTGGGGGATTATTTCAAAAAAAAGGAATCAAACCCCATCTGGCAGGCACCAATGTTATCAGTCAGTTTGCTTTAAAAGTTTTTGTACTAAATAGTACTTTGAGTGGCCCGCTTCGCGGGATCAAGGATTTTAACGCCCTTTTCGGGTCCTCTGTGCCGCTCACACGACTCTGTCACTCTGCTTAGGGTATTCTCAGTCGTCTGGCAGGCGCCTGTGTTGTCAGTCAATCTGTTATCAAAGTTTTTTTTACTAAACATTACTTTGGGTGGCCCGCTTCGCCAATTCTGAAAAGCACCTGCGGGTCTTAGTTCTTTTTTGTGGTGGAATTAACCCACGCGGGTTCTTCTTTGGGAAATTTCAACCGAGGGGGCTATGCACTGCACCTAATGAAAACAACATAGCGGTGATTTGTTTTGGAGTTTTCTGAAAAAAATAATGAAAACGAAATAAAGCCAAATTGGCCTTCTTTCGTTTTCTAAAGCGAAATAAAGCCAAAACTAAAATTTGGCGTTATTTCCATTTTAACAGCGAAATAAGGCCACATTTTTAATTTTTGGCTTTATTTCGTTGGGCCTTATTTCACGTCACCGTTCGTGCCCCCTGTTATGGATTCTTCCTCTGCTGTGTACACCAAGCAGGTACGTTGCTGTCCATACGCTCCACATGCCCCAGCCATCTCAGTCGCTGTATTTTCAGCTTCGATACACACCGGACCGAAAATCACATGAAGAATCTTCCTCTCAAAGCACTTTAGCAGACTTTCATCCGATTTTTTCAATGTCCATGCTTCTGCCCCATATAGAATGCTTCTTTGGTTGAGTCATCTCTCTCTTCACGTGCGGCGGCGTGAACACAGATTAGCGCAATGTTCTTAAATTTGCCTTTGATGCGGATTGTGGTCAGGTGCTCGCTTACACTTCGGAAGCCCAAGACTTCTTGCCTAAGTATTCCCCTTATCACAAAACCACAACCAAAAAGCCGCTGACCCTGCTCCTTTAAGCACCCACCGCCGTAGTAGATGTCACACGATTTCAGTCTTCATACGCCCTCTCCATCCCATCCCACTTCCTGGATGACTGTTACGTCAGCCTTTAACAGGTTCTCCACTAATTGTTCGGCTGCACGTGTTCTGTGGAAGGACAGGACGTTCCACATGCAGATCCGAAATTCATTGGCCTTGTATCGTTTGCTGGGGTCGTAAAATTTAAAATCATCCATACCTATCCGAGGCTTGTAGTTATTTCGGAACAAAATTTTGTCGGTGGTAGAGAAGTTACCCCGACGCACAACCCCTGACCTGGAGGTCCAGATGCTTATTATAACTCCAAGGGTAGGAAGCCGGATAAACCGCTCCTGAGGCCTGAGCTACGAATGTGTCGTAGTAGTTCGTATAAGGTGTTCACTAAGTATTTCAACCTAACTGGAACTGATTTTAGATTTTTAGATTTTTGAGATTTTAGATTTTTATTTTTTCAGTACCTAATAAAGTTTACAAATTACAATATAATTTTTAGTAAATATAAAGTAATGGGTGTGGCATTGCTGTCTGCCCGGTTGATTCGTTAAACATTCGATATGATTTAGAATATAATGATATGAATATAAAAATTATAAGTTAAAAGTATTTTTAATAAAAGTTAAAATTTTTGTAATTTTGGAATTAAACAACAAAATTAAACAAAGAAAATGACGAAATGAAGAACAGTTTGCATTTTGTGTCTTTTATAAAAAGAAAAGGAACAAGGATAAGAAATCGCAAAAAAGTACCTGTCACAAGAACATGATGTAATTATAATTTTTTTTATTTTTTTTTTTCAGCGAACTAAATTCAGTATTTATGTAGTGTCTTTATTTGAGTGCATCTTTTAAATAACTGCTGAGGGCTACGCAGTTTGTACCATTCAATATGGTTTTAGTTTGTTCCATATTCAAAGACAAATCACCGAAGTAATTGCGTCTTAAGTCTCTGTAGATAGGGCATATTGCTAAAAGATGAAAAGTGTCTTCTTTTGCTCTCATATTGCATATTGTGCAAAGATTTGTTTCTTTATTCATGAATGTTGAACCACTTAAATTAAGCATATCACACCTAGCTCTGCAAATCAACAATATCGATTGGATGTTATTCGAGTCATTAATATAGTTGTTGTAGTTTAGCCTAAAGTTGAGCTCTGGGTAGATGAGTCTATTGATAGAGTTAGTTGCTTGTTGTATGCATTCGTTGCGGTAAAGAGTGTCGTGTAGCTCGAGTAACTTATAGAGATTTTGCTGCAAATCAGCCCGGTCTTGGTATTGCAAGTTTAAGTTGAATCCACATTTGTCAGACAGAGTTTTCCATTCGTCAACCCATTCCACCTTCCTGTTTATTACAAACTTCGTGAAAATATGCGGTATTCTGTGGGTTGGTGACCTAAGTGTTTTCAGGATATAATCAAATTGTTGCTTGAGAGTATAGTTGTATAGTGATGGCAGACCTGTTTCTATCGTAAGAACGTAATTTGGCGTATTCATCGGCAAGCGGAAAAGTTTTTTTAAGAAATATCGTAGCAGTTTTTCTACTTCTTCATACGAGCGGTATCCCCAAGTTTGGCAACTATAGTACATGGCAGAGCGCATAATTGATTCGAAGACCTTATATTTCGCAGAGGTCATAATTTCATTATTCCCGATTATATATTTTCAGGAAGAATTTATAAGATTCTCAGCTGAAGCCAGTTTTTTCTCAAGGTGACAAGAGAGCTTCATGTTTGATTGCAGTATAACACCAAGGTACTTGTATTTTATGACTGTTTCAATTGATTCACCTTCGAGAAACTATTTTTCATTAATTCCCAATTTTGTTTGTCTGCTGCGAATGATCATGATTTTTGATTTTTCTTAATTTATTGCAAGCCTCCAGGTTTTACAATAAGCATTGAGTTTATTGATCATTAGTTGAAGACTCTGTGGTAATTCAGCAAACAGAACGATGTCGTCTGCATATAGAAGAACTTTAATTTTTATATCTGCTATGCATACTCCAGCAGGTAAGTGAGAAGAAATATCGTCAATAAACAATGAAAACAATATTGCACTCAGAAGACAGCCTTGCTTTACTCCTGATGTTGTTTCGAACCATTCTGACATGCTTTTGCCATCCCACACCGTTTGTCGCGTATTTTGGTACATAGTTTTGAGGACTTTTAGCAGCTTTGTAGACATTCTTTTCTGTGACAGTTTGTAGAACAATGCATTGCGGTCAATATAGTCAAAAGCTGTTTAAGTCGACAAAAAACACGTACAACTTTTTCTTTTGTTTAAGAAAATGTTGGGCAACGGTGGTCACTGTGAAAATGTTGTCTTTCGTTGAGTATCCTTTACGAAAACCTGCTTGATACTCGCTCAATACATCGTTTCTTTATATCCGATTATTATTCGATTAAGGAGAATTGAGAAGAAAATCTTAGCCGCTGATTTCATGAACGATATACCCCTGTAGTTGCATGCCTGCCAAATTAACATCACCCTTTTTATATATCGGTTTCACAATAGCATCTTTAAATTCCTGCGGCACCCTTCCGGTTCATAAGATGGAATTGAAGGCGTCAAGCATGTGCGTTAAAAACTCAATAGGATCATTTTTGTAAAATTCGTTAGGGATTCGATCAGGACCTGGTGCTTTTCTGTTCTCAGCGGTGATGGTGAGGCTTGGGAGTGTGTTTAATTAGAAAAAACAATGATGTTGAGAACCTTTGGGGATTGAACCAAGAACCTTTGGATTGCCGTCGGGTGACAGTTCCACTAGGCCATTAGAGCTTATAGAAGTTGAGGTGTTAAATGTGTATTTAAATAGCATTTAAAATGCTACAAATATGGTATGTGAAATGGTTTGTGGATAAGGTGATTAAGTATTGGGTGGAAAGCTTTGAAATCATATAAAAATATAATTTAAAAGCTAATTAAGTGTTCAGGTGGAAAACTTCGAAATCATATACAAATATAATTTAAAAGCTACTTAAGTGTTGGGTGTAGAACTTCGAAACACTACAAAATGTGGTATGTTGAAATGGTTTGTGGATAATGTGATTAAGTGTTGGGTGGAAAGCTTCGAAATCATATAAAAATATCATTTAAAACCGTACGAAGCTATGGTATGTCAATATGACTAAGCTAATTAAAGTCTATAAGTGGTGAGTGGCGCTAAGCAAGAAAAAAAAATCGATTTCCACTGAGCGATTAGGTTATTCGATGAATCTGAATGAGAAAGAAGAACAAATTATTATTTTGAACAAACGAAACAATAAAATAAACAGAATTGTTTGAAGATTTGAACTGACACCTCTGCCTTATTGTCTGAGTGACACTTCCAATGAGCCATCGATGTTCTTAGCCACATACATGCTAAAAATGTACTTATGTATACCATCTATTGTATACCATCTAATGTTGGTATGAAAAATTATTGTATTATTTTGTTTGATTATGATGGCAAGAGGAAAAATGATGAAGATGATATTTGTATCTTGGCGCGTGGGGGTAGTTGAGGTCATCTACTTATGCATTGTAACAAAAGTTTCTGACCGCCAGTAACCTGGAAAAGTATTTTGATTGATATTGAAGATAAACGCTTTCCATAAAACAAAAAAAAAAAAATGATACATGAACAAGCAGGCAAAAGAAAAAAAAATATAGGAATAATTTATTAAAAAAAAAAAGAAAAGTAAAATTGTTTTAATAACGTGTTTATATTTGAAACGTAAAATTTTTAATTCTTTTGCTTAGAGGCAGGAATATCCAAGAGTTATGTTTTGAAGAAAAACCAAGCCTTTCACAAACATTTAATTTTTTTTTTTCTCTTGAAGTACCTTCTCAGTTAGATATGTGTCGGGAAATCTGGTTTTTTGTAGTTCAAGTTCATAGAATCCACCTTTGATGGGATGACCTTCAAAGTCTTCTAATAGATATGTGACTGGATTTGTGCGTTGTACTTTGTTTATTTTGAAGACTTCTGTTGTGCAATTTGGCGTGTATCCTTTATCAAATATATGTTTGTTTTTGCTTATTCTTACAAAATCTCCTACTTTAAACTTTGATGGTATATGAATTTTGATCTGATTATATATTGAAGACAGTAATTCTTTTTCATAAGTAATGTTAACACTGGATGGTTTCATTTTGATTGTGCTATGTGTCGAATTATTGTAATTCCAAGTAAGCTGGTTTATAATATCGATCCAACGATATGAACCATTAGTGCTTAATTCTTTCCACATATTTGTTTTCAAGGTATGATTAAATCGTTCGACTATCGATGATTTGAGAGCACTAAATGTAGAGTAATGATTGACTTTATATTTTGTCATAAGACTTTGAAAAGTGGTATTGAAAAATTCGTTTCCATTATCTGTTTGTAAATTTTTTGGAATACGACCTTCGTTGAATATAATTTGTAATGCGATGGAGACGCTGGACCCTGTTTTATTTTTAATAGATACTGTCCATGCAAATTTAGAAAAAGTATCAATTACTGTGAGAAGGTTTCGAAAACCATTATTTTCTGATGAGTATATACCCATTTCAACTAAATCAGCCTGCCATAAATCATCTAAACCCTTTATAATAACTCGTCTTTTTTTTAAAATTCCTCCGGGCAGCCTCATGTAATTCATCGACAATGTTTCTTTAATCCATCTTTTTAAAGACTAATTAAAAAGTTCAATGTTTTATCTTTATGTATGTTTTTATTTTAATCTTTTATACAATAACATTAATGTTTAATTCTTATCAATCTATTTTCTGGCATATAGCAAGCACAGGTATCTGGTCCTTTTTTACATAAATTTGAGGACCAAAGACAATTGATAAAATGACTTCCGTTCTTAGATGATTCTAAAGATTCATTCTCAATACTACTCAAAAGGCAAATACAGTTCAAAAGCTCCTCTTAGTGCTCTTCTAGTAAAGTTTGTTGATTTTTTTAAAGGAAACTTAAGATATCAGTGATTATCAGGCTATGATTAATATTAGACATGACGAATAATTAATTGACTTCACGTTTTGGTATTTGCAAACAGACTACTAACATTATTTAAATATTTTATCAATTTCATTTAGAATGTGTTTACTTATTTTCTCAATTATTTCGTCAACATAGAGTTTGGTAGCAGCTTCATCTTTGTCTTGTGGTTCTTGAATATTTTTCATTCGTTTCCAATTAAGGTTGTAATCACCGTTATCTGTTTTAAGAAATCCCTCACCAGGCGGCCCCGGAAATCCTCGTTCCCCCTGTATTCCGGGTGGTCCTTGTTCACCGTGATCCCCTTTTGGGCCTATTCTTACTCTATGTGAGACTCTATTTGAGAAACGTCCAAATTTGTCAACACGCATTTTAATATTCAATTATGTCGCTTTCTTTTAGTTCTTCAATAATTGAAATAACTTTATTAGTGTGATTATTATTTCCCGCTAATTGCTACCCGATTAAAAGTTTAAATTTATCTACAAGCTCATTGGGGTCATCCCAAAATATAAAGTCTTTTTTGTTTAATAACTGCATTAATCCGCTCCCCGTTGAAGGCGAGAAAGTATTCTTAAACGAACTTTTTATAAGCTTATACTTGTGACCTCGATTGCCGTTAAGAGGAATAGTAATAGGTTTTAAGGCGTCCTTTATTTGAGTTTTTGTAAGCTTCTCTACCGTTTCTAAGGGCTTTATATTTCTTTCGCAGATCATTGGTAGTTTTAATAAGCTCTTTTTTTAATTTCACATCTATATCGATCATGTTGATACTTTTGTTATATTTTTATTGAAACATACGGTAAATAGCTCTCGTATTCCTTGAAACAGTCTTTCTACAAGAGTTAAAGTAAGATTGATTTTACTACTATTCTGCTGAGCTGATAAAAATTGATCTCCAATCAGCGTTGAACCACTTTTAACGATTATTTCATGCTCAGTGAATTTTTGTGAAGCGCTCTCATATAACATTTCTATTCATATGAAGTTTATATAAAGGTCTACTGATCCGCAGATGGAGAACCGCTACGGTCTACGTTCTCTGAACCGAGTTGAACCATATGAAAAACCGCTTCGATCCACATGAAACTGCTAGGAACTGGTCTCTGAACCGGGTCGAACCGGATGAAAAACCGCTTCGATCCACATGAAACCGCTAGAAACTGGTCGTTGAACCATGCCGAACCGATAACTGAACAGCTCCTAACTGCCTAGAACCGGTAAACGGATCTATTTGTACTTTTACGTTTATCAAATCAATATATCCATTAACTTCATTTACCACAACACATTTTATTTTCTCGTTAACATAAGGTCTAAATATTCTTTTGTTATAATTATTCCACATCATTATTCCTTCTTTATTATTTGGTAATCTAACAAGGTAGCAAACACCAGATGTGTCAATCACAACACATTCAATTATTTCGTATTTCATAATATCTTGATTTAAATCTTTACGGAAAGGTTTAGAAAACAATCGAACCCTTTTCTATAGCGACCTTCATTCAAAGAGTTATCCTTATCAATTACTAAGAAACCATATTTACTGTTCCAACAATCTGCACACACTTTTTGAAAGGTAGAGAATGACATATCCGAATTGACATGATCATTATAAATGTGTTTCAAATTCATGTCATCCTGTTTGAAGACGATTAGGAAGTTTGCATTATCTCGAATTAAGTGCTTTGGTATTCTTGTATACGTTTGACATAAGTAAAAACTATCAATTTGATCATGTCGACCCATACTAAAGTATGTACGAATAGAATCTTACTTTTCACAGGCAGTGCCATCAAAAATAAATATCGAGTTTGGTTTAGCTTCTTCAGGTGGAATAACTTCGCAGTTATTGGAAAACGTAAGGAATCCCATATCTTTTATTGGTTTTACAGCCTTCCGTAGAAACTCATACTTTGGCTGATGTAATGACTTAGAGTAAATATAAATATTTTCAAATTTTAAACCATTTGGATGTTGCAACAAAGTCATCATA
The DNA here is from genome assembly GCA_949320155.1 of Melangyna quadrimaculata. NCBI lineage: Eukaryota > Metazoa > Arthropoda > Insecta > Diptera > Syrphidae > Melangyna > Melangyna quadrimaculata. The sequence goes on from OX439483.1 coordinate 327,194,599, forward strand.
ACATTGGTTTTTCCACAATTCAAGGGCCCAGTAATCAATCCTCTTATGCTATTTGGTAATAATTTACTATGTTTCGTTGTTGGTTCAATTTTTGGTGAGATCAACATTTATTATAGGCAAATGATGCCTCTGTTCTATGAATCGCATGTTGATAACAACTAAATATTTTTCTTTAAATGCAGAGTTTTTATAAATAAAAGTGTCAGTAAATAACTATTCGTTCGTTGTCAAGCTCATAAAATGATTGATTATTCTAGAAAACCTAAACAGAACGATAGCTCTGTCATCACAGAAACTTTGCTCTTAGATTCCTGAGCAAAATGTATACCAACACAGAAATCACCACATACAATAACTATACCAACGTGAACGATTGCTCTGTAATCGCAGGTACATTGCTTAATCTGAACTAGCATATAGTTTGCTTCAGCTTTTTTTAATATTTTACAAGCAAACTGTACGTGACCACAGAGCTCTCTGTGGTAGCATACAGTTTGGTACTTTGCTCTTAGTTTCCTTGAGCAAACTGTATACCAACACAGAACTCACCACACACAATAACTATACCAACGTGAACGATGGCTCTGTAATCACAGGTACTTGGCTCTTAGTTGCCTTGAGCAAAATGTATACCAACCCAGAACTCACCACGCACAATAACTATATCAACGTGAACGATGGCTCTGTAATCGCAGGTACATTGCTTAATCTGAACTAGCATATAGTTTGCTTCAGCTTTTTTTAATATTTTACAAGCAAACTGTACGTGACCACAGAGCTCTCTGTGGTAGCATACAGTTTGCTCTACAATACTTTCAAATTCGCTGAGCAGAAAATGGCTGAGCACAGACTATGGAGATCTGTACTGATATACAGTTTGACAATACGCTACCTGGTTATCACTACTGTGGACCTGGGACAAAACTTCAAGAACGTTTAGCTCGAGGTGAAAAAGGGATCAATTTACTTGATCAAGCTTGCAAACAACACGATATATCTTATTTTAAATATAAAAAAAACGACTGATCGACATTTAGCAGATACAATTTTAGCTGAAAAAGCTTGGCAAAGAGCAAAAGCAAGTAATGCAGGTTTAGTTGAACGAGCAAGCGCGTTATTAGTTGCTAATTTGATGAATTTAAAAGTAAAATTAGGAATGGGTGTAAATAACAAAACAAAAGACAAGTGCAAACTTGCAATATATAAAATAAAGAACAACAAGTCTAAACTGACTTTCAACCAATCAATCAAAAATGTTGGGAAACTCCTTATGTTGAAAAGTCCTCATAAGTTAGAGAAAGCTATAAAAATTGCTTTGTCAACCGCTAATAGGACAATGAAGAAAAACAGCGCTAAAGGGGTTGTGACTACCCTTAAAATGTTATACACAGCACGAGCGATTAGATAGGTTGGAGGGGATTTGAAAGGAGAAACCGATGTACATTGGTTTTGAATGTCTGTAGATCACAATGGGAGGGGAAGATAGAGCTGGGTAGAGCATTCCACATTCGTGTAGTGCGACTAAAGAAAGAATCTCTGTACTTAACAGTACGTCCGAAGTAGGGCTCAAGGGTAAACTGATGGGCATTCCTAGAAGCGCGAGTATTACGGTTGAATTGTTTAAGGGGAGGAATGCAACTGGCTATTTCACTAGAGCACTGTTTATTAAAATATCGGTAAAATAACGCAGGGCTTGAAACATTTCGACGATGCTCCAGAGATGTAAACGAATCCGTTATAGTTCTTTCACCAATCATTTTAAGAGCTCTCTTTTGAATTCTATCTAATAGACTCAAGTGGGTTATTGGAGCACCTGCCCAAATATGGGAATTGTACTCAAGGTTTGGACGAATAAAGGCTTTGTAGATCACAGCCAGGTCAGAAAAAAATAAAAAAAAAATTATTAAGCTAGCAGCATTTTTGGCGATGTCAATTATGTGGTCGTTCCACAAAAGGTGGTGACACACATACCGAGGACTGAAAGCGATTCAGTTTCCTCAATGCAAGTGCCGCTCATGGATAGCAGCATAGGGGGTGGGTTCCGCTTTAACGACAGGAGACATCATTGAGTTTTAGAAGCATTAAATTCAACACGGGTTTTGTTTCCCCATTGGACAATGCTGTCAAGGTCAGAATTTAATGAGCTTATCATACCCTGCCGTTGAAGTTCCACATCTGAAGGACATGTGAATCTAGAAACGAATATGAAAAGCTGAGTGTACTGTCGTCAGCAAAACAGTTTAATGGATTAGAAGTTTCAGATAAAATATCGTTGATGAATATAAGAAAGAGGGTCGGAGACAAAACAGATCCCTGGGGCACACCAGCATTTATTTTGTGGATATCAGACTTGTAACCATCCAATACTTGTATTGAGCGGTCCGAAAGGTAATTTCTAATCCAACGAAGAAGAGATTCATCGGTACCAAATGCACGCATTTTCGATAAGAGAGCTTGATGCCAAACTCTATCAAATGCTTTTGAAATATCAAGCGCAATAATCTTACTTTCTCCAAAACTATAAGCGTTTCCATGACTTGGAAAGAAGGGACGTAAGTGCAATTGGTCGATAGTTGGAGGGTTAAGAAGATACGCCTTTTTTAGGGACAGGCTGGACAAATGCTGTTTACCATCCACTCGGAAAGAGACCAGTAGAGTAGGACAGATGGAAAAGCTTACACAGTGGTTTTGCCAGCGTTGAAGAACACCTCTTCAGAACAATGGGAGGGATACTATCCGGGCCAGCGGATTTGTGAATGTCGAGATCTTGTAGAACTCTAGCAACTGCACGAGTGCGAAAGAAGATTTGTCCCATAAAATCATTTACGCTCTCAAGTACAGGAGAAGTCATAACACTTTCTGGCAGCTTCGAATTAACAGCAAACTGTGCTGCAAGCAAATTGGCTTTATCTTGCGAGCTGACAAAAGGAGTATCATTGAAGACAAGCGTTGGAACCGAGGACGAGGTTGTATTTCGTATGTATTTTACAAACGACCAAACATTTTTACTACCTTTGGGACATTGTAGTATTTTTTACCGTAATTTTTGATCATGTAAAAATTTGGTTCGTCGAATATGAACGTTACAGGTCTCTCTAGCTTGCTGAAACTTTTTTAGGTTTTCATCAGTAGCTGGCTTTATAACAGCGGAAGCTTACTTCTCTAACCCTAATAACCTCTTTACAGCTCGAATCAAACCATGAGTTTTCTTTGAGTTTGATAGATTTTACTCTATTCGGGATAAAATTTCTCATTCCACAGAGAATTAAATTTGTAATCATATCTGCACTGGCGTCTACGTCACTATCGAGGAAGCATAGTGACCAGTTAAAGCTCCCGAAAAGTCGTTGAGACCGTCCCAGTTGGCTTTCTCATATTGCCAAACGGTCCTCTTGGGAGTTTTTTCTCTAACTGGATTTTGTTGCCATGAGAAATTTGCAGGTATGACACAATGGTCTGATGTGCCTAAAGGCGATAATACACACATAGTGTATTTATCAGGGTCAGGGATGAGGAACTAGTCCAGAGTGTTGGCGGATTGTCCTGCAACGTCAGGAATTCGAGTACGCTCGTCAACAAGCTGGGTTAGTTTGATTAACTCAGCAAAAAACTCGGCATACCTTCCTTCGGATGTTATCGAATAGCGTAGCCACGAAGAATAATGTACATTGAAATCGCCCGTAACAACGATTTCACTGTGCGGAAAATGAGAAATAATTCTCTGGATGGAGTCGGATAGTGCATCGAATTCGTTAGTAGTCGTTATTTCTGTACCTAAATCTGGTGGTTTTGTACCATTTTTTGTACCGCTGTTCGCAGGGCTTTCAGCATTAGAGTGATCTCTCATTTTCGAGGGGTTTTCATGCGAGATAATTTGCCAAAAAATAAACCATGGGAAAACGAGTGCGGAATTGTAAATCTTGATTCTTTAAACGGACCTGGAACACATTGGGTAGCGTATTATAAAAACGATAAGGAAATAGAATATCTTGATAGTTTTGGGAACCTGCAACCACCAAGCGAAATTATTAATTATTTAGGTAAAACAATCAAATATAATTATAGTCGGTACCAAGATTATGATTCGAATAATTGTGGCCATCTATGTTTGAAATTCTTATATGATTGTGGTAAATTGAATAATTAAGGACTCTGCAAAAATAATTTCATTTTGTTTTAATGATCATGGCGTTAACACTTACACTTAGCGGGAATAGTTCTCATTTAACAACTGAATATTTTCCACCCTTAAATTTGGAAGGAGACTACGTTCCTGGGTTGATTGATTTTCAAACATACAACTCCACACCCAATGTGGATGACAGAAACAACAGATTTCATGCAGGCGAACACGAAATTGAAATTCCAGTAGGATCATATGAAATCGATGATATTTCCCTTCTGATTTTAGAAGCACTGTCAACACGAAAATCTTCAGCAATAGTAAAAATAGAAGCAAATAATAATACATTGAAAGCAGAAGTCGAAAGTAATGAGCCAATTTACTTCGATAGAACTAGAACTATCGGAAAACTACTGGGTATTGGTAAACGCATCCTTAAACCAAATACATTGCACCTGTCGGATGTACCTGTTGATATTAACAAAGTAAATGTTATACGCATTGAGTGCAATATTTTAGTTGGTTCCTATTTAAATAATACTCCTATGGATTTTATACATGAATTCTCACCAGAAGCAAGAGCGAGGTATAAAATCATAGAAGTTCCAAAAAATTTTGTCTATTTACCTGTGAATGTCAAACAAATCACTTCTTTATCTTTAAAGCTCGTAGATCAAGACGGAGATTTGATAAATTTTAGAGGAGAAACAATAACAATTCGATTGCATTTAATACCAAACTCTGTATAATGTTGGCCTATAATTATATATCCCAAGTCAAAGATGTTAATTCAGTTAGTTCTCATAGAACACCAAAGCTGTCAAGACCAAAACTATAGCCTGAAAATAAAGATTTTCTTCTTTCACTAGGATTTGTGTTAAAGTAAATAAAAAAAAATGAGTGAAATATTGAATATTACCCAAGGACCTAGCTATGATAACAGCATAACAAAATTTGAGTACCATTCTTATTCACCATTACTTCAATCCTTCAATACCAGTGATGAAATACGTATCGCTATACATCAACAGGACTTGTGCATTTTACCCAGCGAAAGTTTTATTTACATAGAAGGAAGTCTTACAAAAACAGATGGAAAGACTTCTACAGTAAAACTCTGTAACAATGCTATGGCATTTCTTTTCGAGGAAATACACTACGAACTTAACGGTGTAGCTATTGAAAGCAATAAAAATGTTGGTATGACAACAGTATTAACAAATTTTATATCATTGAATAAGAATGAAAGTAAATGTTTAGAAAATGCTTCATGGACAGGAAAGAGTACCATCAGACTTTCATCAGGGAAATTCAACTTTTGTATTCCATTGAAAAATCTTTTAGGATTTGCTGAGGATTATAAAAAGATCATTGCAAATGCTAGGCATGAATTGATTTTAATTCGTACTAGAACTAATAAAAACACTTATATTACTACGGAAAAAGAAGATTTAAAACTTACAATTCATAAGCTGCATTGGAGAGTTCCACACATTACCTTCTCCGATTCAAATAAAATTTCGCTATTAAAACAAATGCAAACGAAACCAATTCAAATTAGTTTTCGAAATTGGAAAATGTACGAATATCCTACACTTCCACCTTCTACTGATCATGTGTGAACAGTTAAAACTTCAATTCAGCTTGAAAAGCCAAGATATATTATAATCGCTCTACAAACAGCACGGAAAAGGCTACGAGATAAAGATGTTAGCAAATTTGACCAATGTGACGTTCTGTATGACATGTACAGTAAATTTCAACCATCTTATTATCAAAAACCACCACAACCACTATTATCTCGTCAAGAATTCAAAGAAATCGCTCCAATTTTGGTAATTGATTGTTCCCTTAAAAATGAATCAATTAAAACCGGACCGGTTGATGTGAAAATCGAACTCAAAACATCTACTGTTATTCCACCTTCAACAACAATGTACTGTCTGATTCTTCCTGATTTTTTAATTGAATACAATCCAATAACTGGAAAAGTTAACAATCTCACTTAACAGTTAATCAAGTACATTCCATACGACCGTACCCTCAGCAAACAAGTATCATAACATTGCAGACTTTCAAGGATTTAGAGGATTCAACAATGAGTTAATTTTGAAGGAGGCAGCCGTGTACCACAATGGACGTCACCATCATTTTATTATTACACCTCCATTTAATTTTAGTCTACTTCCTATATCACTTAAAAAAACAAGCTAATTGGATATTTCATAATCATCACGGCTTAGCTTGGGACAGTGGATACACAGATTTTCGTCACGTTAAGTTATTTCTCCAACAGGAAATTAAAAATGGATTGGTTTACGTCAAAGGGTTAGAAAAAACACATTGGCTTAAAAAGATACTAAAAAATGAAAATGTGGATGTTGTTAACATTGAAGAAAAATACACCTGCCCAAATTTTAAAGATCTCAAAATTATTTATCCAAACCATATAAAATGTATGTACCACAAGAAATGTTGTGCACTTCAAAATGTTTATCTTTTGAGTAAGTTCATAAGTGAAGGTCGTTGATTGTAATACCAATTTTTAAATAAAACAAAATCTTTATTGTAAACTGATTTTTTTTGTTTGTTTTTATTATCCATTAAGAAAAAAAAAGTATAGAATAAAATTTTCATTCATCTAACGATGAGTCAGTTTTTCTTATGAATCCATACGGAAGGGAACTATTATCAGGGAGGAAGTTACGTTTCTCCGAAATAGGTCTGTAAGTTTTTTGTTCCGTTTTTGTTATCACTTGATGTTCTTTAGTACGACGCATGTTATCGGAAACAATTAGGATGCTTTCATTTTGATCAACATTTAGAACTGCTTCTTTTATACTCTCAAAGTTGATTTTTTTTGAAGATGAGTAGTTGAAGCATATACCTTTAACCTTGCACACAAAGTCTTCAACGTTATCTTTAAAGTTAAAGATCTGAAAAGCGTAGTTCTTTGGACTGCCACTTACAAATTCCGTTTTATAACTACCTTTGCCGTAAGACTCAAGCTCATCTGTCAAGTCTCCGATTAGGTCTCCTACCTCTGGTTCGAACACTCCTTCTCGACTTATATAAATTACAGAGTCTGTGTCATAAAACAGTACTCTTCTGTCCAATTTTTCCAAGAATCATCAAAGTTTGAGGCGTGCTTGAGCAGTTGTATACGCCGCAATGCTAACATTTGCAGTAGACAAACATTCTATTGCTTCCTCTTTACTTAAGTACTTTAAAATTACATTTTCTTCATTTATTGGTGAGACGTTACAAACTTGTAAAGAAGGGTTTGTAAGGATTTCGTATAACTCGTATAACTCAATATCAACTTAGAAAAAGATTTTGTTCCCTCATTTTTCGAAATGCTAGAATAATCAAGGTGAATATTTTCTTTGTCTAAGAAATGAGAAATTTAATGTTGCTTCTCTTCTTCGGTTTTACAGTTGGTGGGCCATCCCGAAGCTTCTTGTTTAATTTTAAGAAATTTATCCATCATAGTATCAAAAAGAACTTTTGAATCCGAATCTTTATCATATTGTACAACATGGTACTGCCATATTTCAAATATCTCAGCAAGTGTATATCCCTTTTCAATTGCTTTATTTACTTCTTCAATAACCCATGTTCCATATATAGCTCGATCGTTATCTGAATGATGACAGAATTTATTCTTTGATCTGATGCTGCTACATGTTCGACATAATGTAAAGATCAGCTTATTGTTTTGTTTTAATGGTAGGACAGGGTGAAACAGTTTTTCTGGAGGTATTACTTTACATTTTATAATTCCACTAACATTGTCTTACTTTATTTGAGTAATTATGGAAGGCTCTGTATATACTTGTGGATGCCCTTTAGGATATTTACCATATTTACATACCCAGGGGTATAAAGAACATACATCTAGGTACTTGATTTTTTCATCATTTTTACATTTATAATACATAGTTCTATTGCCAGTTATTCCTCCATAAAAAGCGTCTCGAGGATTAAGTGGGGATTTTTCAATAAGAGGGTGGGTTTCTAAAAATTCTAAATCACCACGACTCATAAGTGACAGCTTTCTTTCAAACTCAGAACCCCAGATTTCAATTACCTCATAATTAAAAGAATTAAGTGAAGCGGTTGTCGATTGTGTTCTTTTGTACCTCAAGTTAAGTGTTTCGAATTTATCCTTCCCCAAGCGCTCATCTCTGATTCAAGCACCAAGGGTGTCCATGATAATAACATTCATGAAATTCGAAAACTAGACCAGTTTCCTCACAGAACCCATAGACCTTGACTGCTACTACAACCATTTCTTTTCCATTGGCAGCATGCTTTATGTAAATATTTCGATTTTTTGCTTCCCAAATTAACCATTTGATCGAAACTTTCGAGTAATTATCAGTTAATCTATAGCCATTTTTCGGGATCAAGCCAATAGTATTTTCTTCGAGGAAATTACGTCGATAAAGAAGCTGATCCGATTGTTGCATATTAAATTCGCTATTTTTATGGTCCCCATACCATTTAAGAAAGACTTCACGATCTTCAGCTTTTATAGTATCTGGGCCGTAATATTTTGCATCTGGCAGTTTTCCTACGTATTTTTCATTCACTGCCAGGTTAAAAAAATGCGGGAAGAAGACTTTCCTTAAATGAAGGAGACAAATCGAAAGGTTTTGGTAGCTTAGACCAGCGGTTCCCAAATTTTTTGAGCTTTGGAACCCTCAACTAGTTCCAAATATATTTTGGAACCCCAACTCTTAACGATAGCACAAAATGAAAAGCAACACAATCACATTTCAAAACCATTTTTTTGTTTATATTTTATGTGAGTGTGTTTCAAAGTTTTCTTTGGAGAGTGAGTGTTGTTGTATCATTTCTGTTTGCTTTTTTTTAATTATAAGAAGCTCACACTTCGATAAAAAAATGTAAACGTCAAACATGTTTGTATGTTGTAGCATGTAGCTGGGTAAAAATTGGCCTGGTGGGGTGATTTTGACATTTAATTTTTTTTTAAATATAAAGGCCTTTTCTTTCTTTTTAGCTTTTAGAAAAAAAAGTTATTTATTATTAAAAAAAAACTTAAAAAACGCCAACAAATGTGGAAAGGTTTCAATATGTTGTGGAAATTCTACACCCAAATAATTTTAACTCAGTTATGTTTAATATAAAAATGCCTGCAGTTTGAGTGCCTTTCATACGACAAAGCATGAAAAAACCCATCAAAATTTTCAGAAAACTAGCCCTAAAAAGACTTACAAAGCTAACAAGTACAAGTCTCCTATAAGGCTGCAAAAGAGCAGAGAAAGACTGATCCTCCTAATATTGTTCCAGTCATATATGAAAATTTAAATTTACAATTCATGTATGTATTTAAAAAACAAACAAAAGATAAATGAAACCCCTTAAAACAAACAAAAAATTATTATTATTAAGGAAAACGTTTACCCGGCCAAAGTCACCCAAAACTGCAGGATGACTTTAGCCACCCAATTTTTGATTTAAATTAGCCAACTGATTTGTATAAAATTTACGATACTCTTCCAAAATATATTTACTGTATACAAAAATCTATGCAAAATGTATTCATATTTTAACTTGAAAATGCGCCAAAATCATCCGGTGTTATGGTTCTTAAAAAAATATTTTTATATTTTTACTGTTTGTTCTTCGAGAAAGTCGCGGAACCCTGAAAACTCCTCCACGGAACTCCAGGGTTCCGCGGAACAAGTTTGGGAACCACAGGCTTAGACAGTGCCATGAAAAATTAATTCACCGAGTCTAGGAACTTCACATTTGTTATCGTCATCGGTAAAATTTTAGTTCCTCGCAATATAAGTTCGGATTTCAGGCTTGTTTTAACCAGAATATAGTTTAAAATAAACTGGTGATCATAAGCCTGTCCGTTATGTGTTATCACTATCACTTTCTTGAAAATCTTTCGAACTTCCATTATATGATGCAGAAATCTTGATACTACGTCTTGAGTTATAATTTGATCCCGAAATTTACACACATTACAAAAATGTAAATTTTCAACTTCAATACAGGAGCTGCACCTTTGTTAAAATACACAAAGGTCTGGTTTGTGTATTTTTAGCAAATTTTCTTCAGATTGGTTAGTTTAGTCATCTTCCTGTCTACTTTCGAAATCATAGAAAATGAAGAGGCACTTGTCTGTTTTTGGTGTTCTTACATCTCTTAGTATATAGCACTGATGGTCATTGGGAACAAATTTTGTACACTGTTGCAGAAATATTCGTTGCAAAAATGTTCTCTTGTACTAATTGTCTTCAGACATTTTAAGCATCTTTTCATTTCATCACAAATTGCTTGTTTGCCTGAGCTAGATGATTTGTGGTTATCAAAACATGTTTCACCTCGGAAGCTTCTATGGCAATCATTGCAATCAATTTCATGTTCCACCTCTTCACAATTAGGTGTCTTTTGACATTGCGGGCATAATTTGTTACACCTGTGTTTTGACTGAACGTTGTACGGTACACGACATTCTTCACAAAAATATGAACAACTAAAAGCTGAAGTACAGGAGGTAATCAAGTTGAAATGTTTCACATTATGAAGAAGATTAATCCTTTTTTCCGTAGAGTTATTTGTAGGGGCCCCGTCACAAATTATTACCCTGCCTTTTGTATTGTACTGATACACCGTTATTTTGTAATCAGATAGAATTGGCGTAATTCCGGAATGCCGCAACCGTCTGGCGGAATCTGTGCCTGCGCACCCACCAAGAGCTGTGTTGCTCTTTTCGTCTATTCCATGTCCGTATCATCACGAATTCTTTTATAATCCGATGATTTTTCCGCGAATGCTTTTCCAACTATCAGAGCACGTAGAAGGCAAAGATAGTCTTTATTTTTTATCGACACAATTTCTCGACGCTTGGTTCATTCTTCTTCAAACGTGTTATAATAATTGGCCATGCGTCGGTTTCCTTTTCCAGCGGGGATCTTCACCGTTGTTACTTTAATGCAGACGGAAGGAAGGACCTTCTGAATTACTTTGGAAAACTTTTGAAATCATCTCCAATAAGTCCGCCACATGAGACTCGGAAGCACTTTTAAAATTAACCTAACCACTACCTCGCTCCGCAGAAAATTCTTTCCCACAGAATGTTACTCCGACCTTATCTTCTGGATCTACAGCCTTAAAAGAAAAACTGACAATGTGATTAATTGCTCCTCTTACCCAATCAGTCGGTTCCACGTTGTCTGGTACCGGTTTAATCCTGAGCTCAATTGCTCGCCCCTGAAGATTAAACCGCTTAACTTTTGTCAGCACGTTTGTTATGACCTCAAAACGCTAGATAAAAAGAAATTAACATTTTTTTTTTCAAGCATTTCATCATTATACCTACCTATCCTTAATCTCAGAAACAAACTTCTTTTCCGGCAAAGAGAATTCAATTTTCGGATCGACCCTTCCATGCAATGAATTTGTTACCTTCATGAGTAACTCATTTCATTTTATTCTTCGTCGGTCAATGAATTAAATTTGGATGGGAGAAAAACTTTCTTTGTTTTCTAGCTCTACAATAACTTTTTCGCCATAAATCGTTTGGCACTTTTTATAACTAATAATTATGTCGGGAATAGATAAGAGATCTTTGATATTAACCAAAGGTTTTTCTATCCCTAACTCATTTAATTTATTTAAAAAACTAAAAGAACTGTAAGAACTCATACTCAACACGTTAATATACTTTTGAACTAAAAATTTAAGTGACAAGTTCATAAAAATTAAGGTGCCACTAAACCTAAAAATAAAACAAAATAGCATGTGTAATGCATGTGATATTTTTTTTTTTGCATCATGAAAAATGATGACTTCACATCAAGAACAATTTCAAATGTAGCAAGCCCAAGTAAAAAAAAAAACGTCAATTTTAATCAGGAAAAAATGAAAAAGAGTAAATTTGTACATTTTTCAATAATTTTTCTTTAATAATAAGGTATAGACACTTAATTTGATGTTCGCATTCGCTTGCGTGAGTAGAGCTGATGATCTTCTTGCTCATCCATTTCCAAGACTTCTTGCTCCTGTAGATCTTCTTCTTCGACAACTTCCTCTGGTTTCGGGAGAAATTTTATTGACGTTCCGAAGCTTCCTCTAGAAGGCTGGATCACCCTCATTATCACCCCGTCATTTTAATCAGCTCTTCGTTGCTCAGCGAGTTGAATTTAACGGAGAGGAAACATTTAACGGTGTCAAGTTCCACCAGTATCTTCTCCCCGTATTTAGTGTTGCAGCGTTTAGCACTGCAAATTCTTTGTTCTTGTGAAGGCATGTTCTTCAGAGGTAGAAGCGCATTTTCTTCCGAAAATTTGTTTAACTTTTTTAAGAACTCCATTATAAAATTTTAATGATACTACTTAATATTGTAAAATCTTTCGGGCTTTTATTCGATTTCTGAGCAAATATATTGACCTCGAACGAAAAGCAATTGAAAACGCATTGCATTTCTTTCGTCTACTATTGCAATGAAACAAGAGATTCTGACCGTCAGTAACTTTAAAAGGTAATTTGAATCAAATTGTTTTAGTAAATTATTTTTGGTTATAAGGCTTCATGTTTTTTATTTTTTTTTTTATGGAATGCGTTTATCTTCGTTAGCATTTAGTTCTTCGGTTAACATGAAATCAAAATACTTTTCCAGGTTACTGGCGGTCAGAAACTTTTGTTACAATGCAAATACAGTGACCTTAACTACCCCACGTCCCAAGATACAAATATCATCGTCATCATTTTTCCTCTTGCCATCATAATCAAACAAAATAATACAATAATTTTTCATACCAACATTAGATGGTATACATGTATCTTTTCAATGTCATGTTTCCACATTTCATTTTTCATTATCATCAAACAATAAAAAAACAAAACCAACCAGCCAGAATAAAAAAAAACGAATAAGTACATTATAACAACGATGGCTCAGTGCAGTGGCGAGGCGTCATATTGTTCATTTCGTTCATGAACGCCTAACTTTCTACGCCTAACTTTATAAATTTTCTCTCCATACTAAACACCCACAAAATTCTTTTAGCTACTTGTCCCCTAAATCCTAATATGTGTTTATTTCACACTCTGTAGTCTATTCCCCAGCCCAGAGTTTACAACTCGTGCAACCTTTTCCATGCACTCCATTTAAATGAAAACAAAAACAAACATTGCTAGCAACACCAACATCCCTTCTCTTTTGACTTTTTACATCAACTCGTTCACCTGATTTCGGAACAAAATGTATCCATTGAAAGTATAAGTTAATCAAACACCAATTCTTTTTTGTAAAAAAATATTTTTTTTCTCAGAGCAGGTTGCTCTGACCTTTATTGAATCAATACAAATTATCAACTGAACTTAAAAATAATTTTTCATTAATTTGTTTCTTACTTGCTAAATACATAAATGCAACCTTGCATTATTTCTTAATGCTACTTTGCATTCCCACAGTTGTTAATTTCGTTGTTTTTCTACGTAACAAGCCAGACGCATCGTCAGCATTTCCGTAGTCAAACTTCGTGTTAACTCTTCCCCTCTTAGAAACGATCGTCATCGGTCGTCAGAAGTATGGCAGGTTATTGAACTTAGGGTTGTTTAGATTTTGGATAGAGTTCATCTCCAGCATAGGAAATTTATCCACAATTGCTACTGGTCCATTGGCTTCTGGTGTTGACTGTCTTATTACGATTTTCGTATTGTGACGTTTTGGCAAGATCTTCCATAGGAACAATATTATGAAAAGAAATCCAAGGACGGAAATGAAGGAATATGTGGTTATTTGATTATGATTATTCTCTTTTTGCAGGAGATGAATTTTGGTAGTGTTGTTAATATGAAGACCCTTCATCATTTCTAGCGAGAGTAATTCACGGTTTTCTTTTTCCTTAGGATTTGTTTGGAATATTGCTGGGAGGGGTTTTATTATAGAACCTTCTTTGGAGATATGTGGGATTCCATTCAAGTTGATGGTCATGTTCCGGAATTTAACTAAAAATGTTCCGTTTAAATTGTGAGTCGTATTGTCGAATTCAAGAGTTCCGATAAACTGATTTAGCAATATTACATCTGGTGTTATTTCTTCTATGGTTGGAATGTGGTGATTATTAACTGTATTGCAGGTAGCTGGTAAACTTTTTAACAAATTGGGAATGCAAGAGTCGTTTGTAATATTTACAATATTTTTGGAGTTACAAATTGATAGATTATTGAATGTCTTACATTTTTTTGTTGTTCCATACAATTGCTCATTATTTCTTAAAACTACATCGTTTAAAATTTCAGTTACAATATTTTTCCTTTTTATTGGTTTGATTAGCAGATTTTCGTATATTTCCTTGTTTGTTAAGGGAATATTTATTATATAAAGGATTGATAAACTATTACTTATAATTTTGATTTCTGCGAAATCTAAGGCTTCTTCTATTGTTGTGTAAGGCAATTGTTGTTCATTAAATATTTTAGTGGCTAAATCTATTTCGTTTTTTGACAATATGAAAGAGTTAATTGTTCCTTGTTTAGCCCAATGAATGGCATAGATTATGTTCTCTAATTCTTCTTTTACAATTTTAATTCTGTATTTAAGATTTGTAATGATTTCAAAATTGATTTTATTATTCTCTTTAAGTAAATTTTGGATTTCATTTTGGATTTTTGTAATGTTATTAATTCGTTCATTGTAACGGGTGATTTTTTTGAGGTTAGGATTTTCATGCATTAGTATTTGACAGATCACGCGGGATTTCAGACATGGTGTCAAAGAGAAAGATGCTCAGTATGCTTTGACATTTCATCATGAATAGACTTACTAACGAGCAACGCTTGCAAATCATTGAATTTTATTACCAAAATCAGTGTTCGGTTCGAAATGTGTTTCGCGCTTTACGTCCGATTTATGGTCTACATAATCGACCAAGTGAGCAAACAATTAATGCGATTGTGACCAAGTTTCGCACTCAGTTTACTTTATTGGACATTAAACCAACCACACGAATGCGTACAGTGCGTACAGAAGAGAATATTGCGTCTGTTTCTGAGAGTGTTGCTGAAGACCGTGAAATGTCGATTCGTCGCCGTTCGCAGCAATTGGGTTTGTGTTATTCGACCACATGGAAGATTTTACGCAAAGATCTTGGTGTAAAACCGTATAAAATACAGCTCGTGCAAGAACTGAAGCCGAACGATCTGCCACAACGTCGAATTTTCAGTGAATGGGCCCTAGAAAAGTTGGCAGAAAATCCGCTTTTTTATCGACAAATTTTGTTCAGCGATGAGGCTCATTTCTGGTTGAATGGCTACGTAAATAAACAAAATTGCCGCATTTGGAGTGAAGAGCAACCAGAAGCCGTTCAAGAACTGCCCATGCATCCCGAAAAATGCACTGTTTGGTGTGGTTTGTACGCTGGTGGAATCATTGGACCGTATTTTTTCAAAGATGCTGTTGGACGCAACGTTACGGTGAATGGCGATCGCTATCGTTCAATGCTAACAAACTTTTTGTTGCCAAAAATGGAAGAACTGAACTTGGTTGACATGTGGTTTCAACAAGATGGCGCTACATGCCACACAGCTCGCGATTCTATGGCCATTTTGAGGGAAAACTTCGGAGAACAATTCATCTCAAGGAATGGACCGGTAAGTTGGCCACCAAGATCATGCGATTTGACGCCTTTTGACTATTTTTTGTGGGGCTACGTCAAGTCTAAAGTCTACACAAATAAGCCAGCAACTATTCCAGCTTTGGAAGACAACATTTCCGAAGAAATTCGGGCTATTCCGGCCGAAATGCTCGAAAAAGTTACCCAAAATTGGACTTTCCGAATGGACCACCTAAGACGCAGCCGCGGTCAACATTTAAATGAAATTATCTTCAAAAAGTAAATGTCATGAACCAATCTAACGTTTCAAATAAAGAATCGATGAGATTTTGCAAATTTTATGCGTTTTTTTTTTTAAAAAAGTTCTCAAGCTCTTTAAAAATCACCCTTTATAACTCGTTAATGATAACTTGTTTATTATTATTTTTTAAAACATCTGTAATTTTTTCTTTTATTGTTACAAAATCATCATGATCTGGATTGCCAGCAATCCATTTCCAACCTTTACCTATGAAATCTAAAGAGCGTTTACTTTTGGTTTTAAGATTATGTAAAAAATTGCGGATTTGTTGAATTTCGTGTGATAGTAAGGGAAAATGGTTTGGTTTTGGGTTGTTTCTAGGTTAAGGATTGGTGATATGTCGGAGAGGAATTGATCGTACTGGTCAAGATTAATAATATGGATTAACTTAAAATGTCCGTTCTGTATCTTCGTCAGTCCTGTATGTAAAGAAACGATTTGTGAATTTGAAAAGTCCATGATTTGAATTTCAGCTTGGCAAATGTAAAAAGTACATCTGAAAAAAAAAATAATTAATTTCTTATGTTACTTTTGTGGACTATTTTTCCAGATTCAGTTAATATTGTAGAGTTCTTATTTTCTTTCACAATTTCTTGTCTATATCTACTAGTCAGTTTAGAGCCTATACGTTTGTTGTTTTTAACATAAATAACTTGGCCTATTTCATAATCTTTAATAGGTTCTTTCTTTTTGTTGTGGTATGTAGTGTCTTTTTCTTGTTTACTTTGGTTAGGTATGTCTTCGACAAATTTTTGTGTGAATCTGATGCGATAGTCTCTAAAATGTAAAGGGTAAATTTCTTGTACACGTCCCATTGTCATTTCGTCTGTAAAAAGTCCGTTTATAGTATTTGGGTTAAGGTATCTTTTAAAGATATCAATAATGTCATTTTTTGAGTAGTCGGGTCGAATTATGATATGTCGAGTGTAGTTGTCAAATGGGTTCTTAATTTGATAGCTATTTTCGTTTCCTATTTTTAGCAGAAGTTGATTTCGGAAGATATTTATAGGGATTTCAACGGAGGGAATTAAATTTTGCGCTGAGCTGTCAGCACTGTGCTCTGTTGGAGTCATTGAATTAATTTCTATTTTCGGAGGTCTAGAGAGGGAGTCTGCGACAACATTTTCCTTCCCGGGTTTATATTTTAGCTCATAGTTGTATTCTTCCAAAATAGCTTTCCATCTCTTCATTTTGGAGTTCGTATTTTTGTTACTAAGCGCATAAGTAAGGGGTTGGTGGTCCGTAAAAATGTTAACCTTGCGCGATCCGTATAGGAAATTTCTAAGAGAGTTAAGCGACCAAATTATTGCCAACATTTCCTTTTCGTTGGTGGCATAATCTTCTTCTGATTTGCTCAACGTTCTAGAAAGAAAAGTTATTGGCTTGTCGTCTTGGGAAAGGACTGCGCCGATGGCGTAGTCGGAGGCATCTGTTGTAAGTTGAAAACTTTTTTCAAAGTCTGGGTATTGAAGGATGACTTCTGCAGAAACAAGAGATTTTTTTAATTTATTAAATGCTTCGATGGCTTCTCGATCTAGTTGAATAAGTTTTTTCTTTGACATATTCTTGGACACATGTCCGTCTTCCCCTCTTAAAAGGGATGTCAGGGGTTTCGCTAATTTTGCGTAGTCTTTAACGAAGCGGCGATAGTATCCCGACATTCCGAGGAAGGATCGAAGCTCTTTTAGGTTTTTGGGCATAGGTCGATCGACTATTGCTTGTACTTTTTTTGGATTAGTTTTTATACCATCCCTGCCGATAACAAAACCTAAAAATTTCTTCTTGGAAAAATTCACATTTGTCTAATTGGATTTTCATATTTGCTTTCTCTAATGTGTTGAAGACTTTTTGGAGATTTGTGAAGTGTTCGTCTTCGTCTTTTCCGAAGATCACAATGTCATCAATGTAGACATAACAGCATTTTCCGATAAGATCTCTTAGGATGTCATCTAAAGCTCTCTGAAAAATGGATGGAGCGTTTTTGAGACCAAATGGAAGGCGTGTTAATTCAAACTTGCCGTTGTTTACCGAAAAGGCAGTTTTTTCTATATCAGATTCTTTTAGTGGGATCTGATGAAAGCCACTTTTCAAGTCTACTATGGAAAACCATTGGTTCTTACTTAGATTTGCAATAATTTCATAAATTTCAGGGATCGGATATTTGTCGGCTATGGTTAAAGTGTTCAGCTTACGGTTATCAATTACCATTCGGAATTTCTTTGCTCCTGAGGCGTCCATTTTTTTGGGGACTACCCAAACCGGAGAATTGTAGGGTGATTTTGATGGTCTAATAATACCGTCTCCTAATAGTTTTTGAATCTCTTTTTCAACTTCATTCTTGAGTGCCATGGGATAAGGATACGATTTAGAGTATACGGGATCCCGAGTTGTAGTTCGAATTTCTCCTTTTACAGTTGTAGTATAGGTCAATTTTTCATTTGGTTCGGAAAAAAGATTTGGGCATTTACGAATAATGTTTTTAAGCTTGGTACATTGATTTTTAGTCATGTGATCAGTTCTTATATTGTTGACAAATTCTGACAGATGCTGTTTAAGAGGAATTGAAATTCTTGGGTGAGTGGAACAAGGCTGAAGGGACATATGATTCTTCTTTGTATGGATGATGGCATTAAGTTGTTTTAGAGTATCATGCCCTATAATGCCGTCGAATGAAATAAGGCTGGGGAGGATGAAGAATTTAATTTTGTCAGTTTGAGGGCCAAACATTTGAATAAGTGAGTAGTGCGTTATCTTGATGCTACCTCCAACAGAGTAAGCATAGAAATGATTTTCATTAAGAATGGGATTTTTTATATGACGAGGCTGAATATAATTTTTATTCGACCCAGTGTCAACAAGGAATTTAAGGATCTCTCCGCTTCTGGAAATGTGTTCGAAAAAGGGAAGCGAAGAGGACTTTAATCTAAAAAATAAATGTCGTCTAGTTCTTCTAGTTGTTCTAAGTTGTTGTTCTCCTCTTGGTCAACGTATTCTTCTAGGGATTCATCGTACTCTTGGTCTTCTTTTGCAATTTCTGCTTCATATTCTTCCATAGATTTTTCGTCATCACCTGGTTGAGTATGATAGATGCGCTGCATCTTTTGTGGTGGGTGCATTTGTTGCGAATGTTGACGTTTTTGAGTAAATTGTTGATTCCTTGGTCTATTTTGGTAGTTCACCTTTTGAGTTTTTAGAGAGTAATCAATGGACATCGGTTTCGGTGGAAGAGGTCGTTGATTTGGTGGGATTCTTGGCTGCTGATGCTGTTGATATCTAGGTTGGTATTTCACGTCTCTATCAAACTGCAGGGATTGAGGAGTACGTGGGTTATGCAGTAAGTGAGGATAAAACTCACGTCTGGGAGCCGGTATTGGCGTAGGGTTTTGAAAGTTTTCTCTTCTAGGAGGAACTGGAGGTGCTTGTTGATGCATTTTTCTGCTGGAACTTTGTGAATTATTAGCATGTTGTGCTCTAAAGTCTACATTTTGCAGCTTTAGGCATAAATGCAAAGCCTGGGGAAGATCTGCTGGTTCTCTGATACTGAGTAACCGAGGAAGATCTCCTTTAAGGCCCCTGACAAAGGTGTCTAAGGCTTTGTCACGGTAGCACTGAGTCATGTTATTCATAGAATCCTGACTCATTTCGATTGATCCTAATTTATTGAGGATCAAAGACAAATGGTGATACACGACTTGATAGAATTCAGGAACCGTGTTATTACCTTGAACCAGAGTAGTCATCTGGTATTCGAGGGTGCCTAAGTCCCTCTTATCTGCATAATGCAAAGTAAGGCATTTGGATATTTTTTCCCAATTAAGGGGTGTATTATAGGACTCGAGTACCACGTCAGCATGTCCTGTTATCTTATTTCTTATGACAGATAAGATACCGTAGTATCTTGAAGTACCCTTAAGGTGCTCATACATTTTAAGAATTCTGTCGATGCTTTTTTTCCATGAATTAAATTCATGTGTTTGTCCGGAAAATTCCCTCAAACTTTTTACCACGTCGGGTATTTTATCCAAATCATTCAGATTGTTATCTGCTAGATTAATTGGTTGATCTATATCATTGTTTATGTCGGCTGCAGGGTTCATAATAGAATTGAAAATCTGTCTTCCCTGGATATGTAGAGTTTCGCTTACTAGTCTAGTAATAAGTTGAACCAAATCATTTTGGTTAAGAACAGGTTGAATCGGAGGAGTGGGTGGAGGAGGTTGATTGTGAATAGGGGGTCTGATTAAATTATTTGGATTCGCCATATTTTAAAGAAGGGTAAAATGAAGGTAATAAATAAGAATTAGCAAAATATTGAGGAAAAAGGGTGGAAACAAACAAAGGCAGCAATATGTTTACACTTAAAAATACAGATGAAATGAAAATTTTCCCAAAACTTTTTCTTAACATACGATTTAAAATTTTAATGAACTTAAAAAGGTACTTTTGCTAAAATTTTAGTTTTATTCTAATTCTTTAAAAAGAATGAAATCACTTTTTTATTATTTTGTGCTTAGTTTTTTTTTTCACAATAAAAAAATTTCTTTTAATAATTTTAATTTTGTTTCATTTGGTTTTCCTGATAACTTTACTTTTGTAAATTGCTTCAACAAAAAATTTTTTTTAAATTATTCAATAAACTTACAATAATATGATGAATTGTTGATTCATAGTTGCTGATTAACAAAATTTTTATTATTTCTGGTGGTTCTTTTCCTAATCCAAGCGGCTGCAGTTGACTGCTCCTCTTTGTCCTTGGTTATCGGCTTACTGGGGGGCCTCTTTTCTTGGATTTGCTTTTGTCACTCGCTTACGAAGTTGCGATTTTTTTTCACAAATTAGGAGTAATACGCGGTAAGACGGCAATGGTTAGCACAATTCAAACACGTATTTTTCTGCACAGGATAAAAATGTCACGTAAATTAATGTCAATGGTTAGCACAAATTAAACGCGTATAGTTCGAAGCCACACAGGTTGGGCGCCAGTTAATCAAACACCAATTCTTTTTTGTAAAAAAATATTTTTTTTCTCAGAGCAGGTTGCTCTGACCTTTATTGAATCAATACAAATTATCAACTGAACTTAAAAATAATTTTTCATTAATTTGTTTCTTACTTGCTAAATACATAAATGCAACCTTGCATTATTTCTTAATGCTACTTTGCATTCCCACAGTTGTTAATTTCGTTGTTTTTCTACGTAACAAGCCAGACGCATCGTCAGCATTTCCGTAGAGTCAAACTTCGTGTTAACTTATACACACAGAAAAAAAAAGTTCACACTGGTATACCACTCATTTCGTTCACATGATTTGTGAACGAAATGTATCCACAGAAAGTATACCATACACACGCACAAAAAAACCTCGCATCATATTCGTACGAACCAACCGATGGGAATAGTTAGTTTAGTTTAAGTTTAAGTTGACTCTTTATTTTATCAGATTTAACAAATTTTGTATATACAATGTATATAATATGAAATAATTTTGCTTAAGTCTTTATGGTTTGGCCTATGGCCGTCTACCAGACTGACATTTTGAATTTAAATACATTAGTGCACAAAAAAAAATTGATATTAAATAATTTCTTAAAAATCCTCATTTATTATACAACTCCTATAACTAGTGCAGCAACAATATATCTATAAAGGACATCTCATCCAACATTTCTATTTAGTATTTCAATTAGGTCAATTTCATTTAGGCTTTTTTTTTTCAAAATATATCATCCTGAATTCTTTCATGACTGGACAAATCTCAATTAAATGGTGAATGTCTTCACGAACACTCAAATTACAAAGGCTGCAAAGTAAAGGTAGATCGGGTCGATGAGGCATAAAGTTATGATTAAGTAGTTCCCCTCTTGTTTTGAATATTATGCTGATATTTTTTAATGAGTTAAAATTAAAAGACTATTAAACTTTGTCCTCAACACTCCAGGTTGTAAATTTTGTGTGACCATTAGATTCATACTGCATGTAGTTGCCAATTTTTCCCATTCCACTACCATGTGACCTGTCATCTGTATTGAACTCCTCAGTACGATTTTGGGTATTCTTTCATCATTCATTTGAAAAATTTTAACAATATAGTTGAAATGCATACTAAGAGTTTCCATTATCAGGGGAGGCAGTCCTGTTTCTAGATACAACATGTAATTTGGGGTATTCTTTGGAAGACGGAAGATTCTTTTGATAAAATAACGGAGAAACTTTTCAATTGCTTCGAAAGAACAGTAACCCCAGACCTGAGCTCCATAAAGTAAGATCGATGACGCTGTAGAGCGGAAAAGTTTTTGCTTTGCACTATGGTTAATAGAGTCGCTCTTGAAACAGCGTTCCCACACAGTTGAAATTGCTCGTTTTAACTGCGTTAATTTTCGTTCCAGATGTTTTTTCATATTAAGATTCGATGTAAATAGGACCCCTAGATATTTATACTCTCGTACAATTTCGACTGCCACGTCTTTGAAGGTCCATTTCTCATTTCTCGCATTCCTGCCGCCACCCCCTCTGAATACCATTATCTTGGATTTTGCTAGATTAACCACGAGATTCCAGCGGTCACAATAGTCCTTTAGCCTGTTCATCATAAGCTGCAGTCCATCAACCGTCTCTGCAAAGAAAACTATGTCGTCTGCATACATAAGTGCGGGTATTTTAGCTCCTCCAAACATAATTCCACCTATGACGGCATCAGTTATGTCATTTATAAACAGTTTAAAGAGCAAAGCACTCAAAATACACCCTTGTTTGAGGCCCATTTCTGTGTGAAACTCTTCAGGGATAAACGGTCCGTCCCATACGTAAGGCCTATCTTGGCCATGACGATCTTGGCCCTCTCCCCAGTGTAAAGCTAAGGAGACTGATCGCTGATGCAGAACGGCAGAATATACGCCTAATTATCGGGTGCGACGCAAACGCGCACCATACAGTATGGGGGAGTTCGGATATTAACGACAGAGGTGAGTATCTTTTCGATTATATTCTTACTACTAACCTACTTCTAAGTAATGTTGGAAACGTACCAACTTTTCTAACTAGAAATAGACAAGAAGTCTTAGATATCACTCTTGTCTCAGATATGGTTCATCAATCGATATTGGATTGGAAAGCATCTTCTGAGCACTCGTTCTCAGACCATAGATACATTCAATTCAGTCTAAATGATGAAACTGAAAAGCCTCCTACCTTCCAGAACTACCGGAAAACAAATTGGCTCCTATATAGGGAAACTCTTAAAAAGTTGATCAAACCTGACCTTTTCAATCCTCCCCTGAACAAAACTGATCTCGATAATAAAGTCCAAGATCTAACAAATGCACTCAACAAATCAATGATCACTTCCTGTCCTCTTACTAAAATTAGGGGCAAAAAGAAACCTCATTGGTGGAAGCCAGGGCTCGAACCGTTCAGAAAAGAATGTAGGAAACTTTTCAACAGAGCTAAATACACCAGAGAAAGTTTAGATTGGGATGTATATAAGAACTCGCTGAAGGTGTATACAAAACAAATGAGGATAACTAAAAGAACTTCTTGGAGGAACTTCTGTGACAAAATAGAAGATTCTTCAGAAGCATCCAGACTTAGGAAAGTCCTCTCTACCAATCCAGGGATGCCAAGCTCTCTTAAAACAGCAGATGGCTCCTGGACCAAATCCTGTGAGGAATCACTAAATTTGCTACTTGATACTCACTTCCCAGGTAGCTCACAAATTGTCTCAAATACTGAATTCACTCAGTCACATGACTTGGTCAATCAAATACCAGGTCTGATTACAAGGGACAAGCTCCAATGTTCTATAGACAGCTTCCAACCTTATAAATCCGCGGGACCAGACGGCATTATACCTGCTGAACTTCAGAGATCCTCAGATATCATAATTCATATATTGGAAACTATACTAAATGGTTGTCTGAATTTCATTCATATTCCTTCATTATGGAGAGAGGTGAAAGTTGTCTTCATACCCAAAGCTGGAAAATACTCCCAAATTAATCCAAAAGACCTGAGACCAATTAGCTTATCATCATTCATTCTTAAAACTTTCGAACGTCTGATTGATATCCACCTGCGTGACACTATAGAGCTTAACCTTATCTCTAAGGCACAACACGCTTACTGTAAGGGAAAATCGGTGGAAACTGCTCTTCAGACCTTAGTAAGATCTATCGAATACTCCCTGCACCATAAAGAGTACACGCTTGCGGCTTTCCTTGATATAGAAGGCGCCTTTAACAACGTCAGCGGCCGTGCAACAGTAGGAGCACTGGAAAATTTGAAGGTGGACGGCCTACTGATTAAGTTGATAGACCATATGTTGGGAAGTAGGGTCATCAACTCTGCATTGGGAGGCTATTCCACTAGAAGATCTGTCACTAGAGGCACACCACAAGGTGGGGTCCTTTCACCACTTCTATGGAACTTGGTCATAAATGACTTACTCACTGTCCTGGAGGGTGAAGGATTCAAAGTGATTGCGTATGCCGATGATGTTGCAATAGCTATATCAGGGAAACACCCCCAGGTTCTTACAGAACTTCTTCAAACCGCTCTTAACAAGCTTATAAAATGGGCCGAACGTTGTGAGCTAGGTGTAAACCCCCGCAAAACAGAACTTGTCCTCTTCACAAGGAAATATAAAATTCCACAGATAAATCCTCCAACAAAAAAAAGCCACTGTTGCTTTATTCTCCTGTAAAAAAAGCTATAGGTACTAAATGGGGTCTATCCCCTGCCATAACTCACTGGCTCTACACTGCGGTCGTAAGACCGATTCTCACTTATGGGGTAACAATTTGGTGGACTGCTCTAGATAAAGTTACGTACTGTGACCAGCTGAGCAAGGTCCAGAGATCAGCAAGTATGTGCATAAGTGGAGCTCTCCGCTCGACACCATCAGCTGCACTAGACATACTCCTCAGCCTCACAACCCTCGATATATATGGCAAGCAAATGGCTGCGAACACAGCCGTCCGCCTTAAAGCCATTTCTCAATGGACCAACAACTCTATCGGTCATACTAAAATTCTAGACTTATATGAATCTATTCCTTGTCATTCCGACTACACCACATCCAAACTAAATTTCGACAAAAGTTTCTAGGTCACTATACCCTCAAGAGAATCTTGGGACGTTGGGGACCCTCTCAAAGGTGATTCAGTTCATTTTTATACTGATGGGTCGAAAACTGAGGAAGGAGTGGGTGGCGGAGTGTACTCAGACAGACTTAATTTAAGTCTCTCCTTCCGGCTCCCTTTAAAAAATAACAGGACACTGCCTTATAGGAAAACACGCCACAAGACTTGGCGTTTTCTCAAATGACTTCTGTAGAAGTTGCATGGACGAAGAGGAGGAGGAAACAATTCCTCACCTCCTCTGCACATGTCCTGCTCTTTCACAGAGGCGCAGACTCCATCTGGAGGACTACTTTTTCAATGATCCAAGCGATCTGGCTAATACAGACATACACTGTCTCTCTCGCTTCATAAAAAGCTCCGAATGGTTTTCGTAATGAGGATAATCTCCTCATTCCTATCATGTGGTATCACAACGGACCTAATTATGGTCTAAGTGTGTCAGCCGTTTTCCTGACAGCCACTTTAACCTAACCTAACCTAACCTATACGTAAGGTGTGTTCCCTGAGTACAAAGCTCTTAAAATGTTTATTATTTTACTTGACATCCCAAATGTATAAAGCTCATAAAAAAGCGATTCACGAACGATAGAGTCGAAAGCAGCACGGAAGTCAGCAAAGAACACATATAATTTTTTCTTTCTCCTGATATAAGAATCGGCAATGTTGTACAGTGAGAATATATGATCCGTTGTAGAATAGTTCTTCCTAAAACTGGCCTGAAACTCTGATAGGATACTTTTCTCCTCACCCATTCGGTCAATCTATTTTCAATAAGCCCTGCGAACAACTTAGCACTTGTATTTAGAAAAGAGATCCCTCTATAATTAGATGCTTCATGATAGTTTCCTTTTTTGAACAGCGGGAAAATTATTGATTTTCTGAAACTTTCTGGAACCATCGCGTCTTCGAAAATTCGGTTGAATTCGTTAGTAAGCAGCAAAACAAATTCATCGGTCGCGTACTTATAGTGCTCAAAAGGAATGCGGTCATCTCCAGGTGCATTATTTACTTTCGCCTTCTTAATATCTTCTTTAACTTCATACATCGAAAACGGTGCATCTAGAAAGTCATCCATTATCAGCGGGGCTGCGTATTGTTCTAAAGGTGAGCTAAACGTTGCGTTAAGAAGGTTCTTGAAGTGATCCTTTAGACTAAGCGCTTGTAATCCTAGAGCGATGATATTTGTAGTTCCATTTAAGATTTTAACAGCCTTCCAGAATTCAGCAGAACTACGGGTGCGATTAATTATCGGTACTGTCTCTTGCTCAAAAGCTGATTTTTTTGCCAAACAAATTCTTTTGAAATTAATATTTGCTTCGGAGTACAGCTTTTTAAAAATCGGTAAGTTTCGTGACCGGAATAGCTTTAAAAAATTAAAAGATAGTTCCCTAGCTTCTAAGCATTCAGAGTCAAACCAACTCTGCTTATAGCATTTTTTTTTTCCTAGCTGGTTTTGTGGGTTGGATTTCTTTATGATTTTTGTCAGAACAGTTATGTCTACTTATTCTCTTGTTTCCTGAATTGCTCTAAGTTCATTTCTCATGTTATCTTGAAACTTGGTCTTCTTTCTTTCAATCCATTGCAATTTCGGGATCAGATTAAGACTTTTTGCCCCAGCTGGTGTTTCTGTTCGCGATTTTGTAAAAGTTACTTCCAGCGGCATGTGATCTGAAAAAGTCTGAGCTCGTTCTCTAAAATCACTCACAACATTTTTCCACAATCCAGACACAAAGCAGTAGTCAATTGTAGAGCTAGCTTGACCTCTTATAAATGTCAGTTCACCCTCTGAATCTCCTGTGCAACTACCATTCAATACATGACAATTGTATGCATCGGAAAGTTCAAAGATTTTTTCACCTTTACGATCACAGACTACGTCCTTTGATTTGCGATTGAGGCTGAAGACAGGCCATTGCGTGCAGAAAAAGTTGTTTTGTGACAAGCCAATCCTGCCATTGAAGTCTCTTATAAGCATTAAATTCGTCGAGTCAAACTCTTGCAAAATTTTACTTAGTATCTCAAAGTCGCATTGCCAATGACTATAATTTATATATATGGGAACTATGCACATCGTGTCACTCCCAAGATTAACGTCCATCACATAAGAATCAGTTGTCTTTCTGAAGCTCACATTAATTTCAGCTAGACCTCTGCGGTATCCATAAATTACAACTCCGCTGCCTCGACCATAGTTTGCCGTTTTGATTGCGTTTATCCATCTTAATTCGTAATTACTAAATATTTTCTTAAACTGATTTTCCTCATTTTCTAATAAATGCGTTTCAAAAAGCATAAAAATATCAAATTTTTTTATATAATTAAAAAAGTTTACAAATAATAATTTATTTTTTAATCCTGACACATTATAACTTAAAATTTTAATATCAACTAAACAATTAACTTTTTTCTGGTAGACTGCAGCTTCTCATGCCTCGTGTAAACACCTATCACTTGTGCGTGCACCCAAATTCAATGTTGCGGATGGTGATGTCACCCTGTGTGTCTGACTGTCACTTGTGTTGACAGCTATCACATTTCTCGCATTGGACGTATTATACTCATTGTTTTTATTTAGTAGTTTATAGATTAATATATTTAAAAAAGAAATGTCTCCAAAAATGGATTTAAGCATGTAAAGGCCATCAATTTCACCACACTTCAACCCCGTCGTGGTTTCCCAGGTAAAAACTTTGTCCTCGATTACCATTCTGTCGTCGCGAACAGCAATTTTTTTTATGTGGGTGCCTTTCCAAGAGCATTTTTCGTATGCGCAACAGCTTCGCTCTTCTTTGACGCACATTTGGGGGCAAATCCTTCTGGATGCTTATTTTTTTTTGTTTTCAGCGTACCAGAGTTCTTTAGCACATTCCAGGCTGTTTCGCGTGACTTCATTTTCACAAGTATTGTTGCTCCAATTGTGTTGCGACTACCTATACTGTAAGCAGTTTCGACCTCCGAGTCTGCATCGGTTCTATTAAGAAGACCAGCGCAGATAGACTTAGCGTTATCACATGCATCTGGGTTGTTTTTCGGTAGTCGCACCACCAGATTTGCTTCCGTGCTTTTCTGGAGGATTTTATCGATTTGGACTTCCAATATTTTGTTACGAGACTCTAGTTGCTCTTCCTGCAAAAATTCTTAGTGACGTTTTTTTACCGATCGGAATAGTCTAGGCACAATCTGAATGTACACGTACAGGATAGTTGTTTTGTTGGATGTTGATTTTGTACTTCGTGCTGGAAGAATATGAACGAAATGGGAACTTCGTTTGGAGTTTTTGCAATGAATTGAGTTTATTTTTGAGTGGACGTAAGTAAAGATTTTTCTTAAACTGTTAATTAAATCTTGAAAATGATTTCAGTTTACTGAACTTTTTTAATTAACGTGTAAAATTTAATAAACAAAATGGCATCAACTAGTGAACAAAGTGTAAATAAAATAATAAAATTATAGTGACTGAAAGACCCATGGTGTTAGACTTGACAACAAATCTTTGCAATAAAAAAAAGAAGTGTTACTAATGAAACTATTCGTAGTTTTTACCCAGAAAAAAGGGTACATATATTCATATCACTGTTTGCAAAACCATAAATTAATTGTTCTGCTGGCCTTGTTTATTATTTAGAAAGGAAAAGGATACAAATATTTAAAATTTTTGGTTTGAATAATTTAGGTGGTAGTTACTCTAAACATTTAAAATCCCATATAAATTGACTTTATGCGTTCAAAACGTTTGCAAAAGTGCGAGTAGGTTGCTCTGCCCTTAGGACAAAGCCAAGCAAATAAGTATACATGAATGTGTTTACTTACAGAAAATAAAAACAAATGAAGTGTGAACGGCTGCATTTTATAATCACGCGTCGCCACTGGCTCAGTGGATGTGTTACTCTTAATATTTAATGGACATTTAGTGGATGTGTTACCCTAAACATTTAAAATCCCATATAAATTGACTTTATGCGTTCAAAACGTTTGCAAAAGTGCGAGTAGGTTGCTCTGCCTTTTTGGACAAAGCCAAGCAAATAAGTATACATGAATGTGTTTACTTACAGAAAATAAAAACCAATGAAGTGTGAACGACTGCATTTTATAATCACGCGTCGCCACTGGCTCAGTGGATGTGTTACTCTAAATATTTAATGGACATTTACAGCCTTATTTATTAACTCGGTTTAGCGGCAGTGTAAAGTTACTCCGACTTTACAACGCCTCTTAACCTGGAAAGCTTATTTAAAAAAAATATATACCAGGAATAGAGGCGGAGTAAGCTAAAACTGGTTCATAGGAGGTTTTAAGCCGGAGTAAAGCCGTTTTAGTATCTAAATGTCATTTTGACATGACATCGTCTGAAATGAAAGAGAAGTGCAAACAATTTTTTTCCTGTTTTTTTTACTACGAAAGAATGGGTATTTATTTTAAATTCTTTAAACGGTTTAACTAACATTACTGGAAGAAGTAGAAGGCTAAAACAGTACAAAACTGCTTTAGATCCCAAGAAACTGAGGGATTATTAGTTGTCGGAGAAATATCTACATTATGAACATAAACCAAAATATTTATTTTTGTCTGTTTTATTCTGGAAATTATATTATGTACATATATTTACTAATGTATGTAGCTTTTTTCAACTATCCCAGTTTTTCAGAATGTTTTCTTTTATTTGTATAATGTATAAGTAAATTTTTTTACCAAAATATGTCTACAATTAACTCTACCAATAACTTAACAACTAAAACGAATAATAATGGAAATCAGCTGTGGTTTGTTTACGTTTATAATAACCAGAGTTTTAGATTGGTGACTTTTTTGATAGAATATTTGACATAAGGCAGGCGTTACTAAAACGACTGACAAAATATTTTATAAATATGGTTTAGTTTGACAATTCTTTTGGACAATTCCAAGCAAATAAGTATACATGAATGTGTTTACTTACAGAAAATAAAAACAAATGAAGTGTGAACGCCTGCATTTTATAATCACGCGTCGCCACTGGCTCAGTGGATGTGTCACTCAGACAATAAGCCAGAGGTGTCAGTTCAAATCTTCAAACAATTCTGTATATTTTTTTTTCGTTTGTTCAAAATAATAATTTGTTCTTCTTTCTCATTCAGATTCATCGAATAACCTAATGGCTCAGTGGAAATTGATTTTTTTTTTTTTTGCTTGCCTAGCGCCACGCACCACTTATAGACTTCAATTAGCTTAGTCGTATTGACATACCATAGCTGCGTACGGTTTTACATTATATTTTTTTATCATTTCGAAGTGTTGGGTAGACTTAATCACATTATCCACAAACCATTTCAACATACCACATTTTGTAGTGTTTCGAAGTTCTACACCCAACACTTAAGTAGCTTTTAAATTATATTTTTATATGATTTCGAAGTTTTTCACCCGTAGACTTATTTAGCTTTTAAATTATATTTTGATATGATTTCAAAGCTTTCCATCCAACACTTAATCACCTTATCCACAAACCATTTCACATACCACATTTGTAGCATTTTAAATGCTATTTAAATACACATTTAACACCTCAAATTCTATAAGCTCCAATAGCCTAGTGGAACTGTCACCCGACGGCAATCCAAAGGTTCTTGGTTCAATCCCCAAAGGTTCTCAACATCATTGTTTTTTTCTAATTAAAAACACTCCCAAGCCTCACCACCACCCCCAGTTCCCCGCCCCATGACGCATACATACGTGCACACAAAAATTTTTCAAAAACAACAGAAAAGGGCGTCCCTACCTCCACCCACTTATTCCCACATAACGCCATGTTAAATTTGGTTCCCACCGCCAGTCAACTCCATTCCTACTCGTAGTGATTTGAGGGGTTGTTGAGGCTGAGTTCCGCTAAAAGAGGCATATGGTCAGAGAATGATTTTACTCCTACTTCGAAAGACGATGTGATTTTTATCCACTCACTAGAAACTGCGCAGAAATCAATTACTGATTTGCCTGATCCTGCAATGAATGTAAACTCCCCTAGTGCATCATTTTTACTACAGCCATTAAGAATAAAAAGATCGTATGCTTTTCACATTTCCATAAAAATTCTTCCATTTCTGTTGACTGTTTGATCTTTATAATTTCGTGTTTTCGTTTTATCAATGCCTATAAAATTACTTTCATCTGAGACTATCTGTTTATTTCTTATGCGAGCATTAACATCACCGATAAGCATTATATTTTGAGATTGCAGAGTGTGCAGACAATCATCTAGAGCATTCAAATCATTATCCCAGAAATTGCAATTCAGATACGTGGGTACAATATCTTGGTTGTTGATTACAAGAAATGTTTGATCATTCACTTCGGTAAAGTTGCCGTTGACGTTACTTTTAGAGCCAAACAAAGATCCACCTGTCGCTCTTCCAAAATTGTGCTCACGAGTAGCAGGTATCCAGTGTAAGTTATACTCGCTGAAATATTTCTTAAAATTTTCTATTTGTCCACTTTCTACAAACGTCTCAAATAAAAAGAATACATCATGTTCTTTTACAAATTTAAAAAAATCTACAAATAATAATTTGTTACCTAAACCAGCTATATTATAAAAAACTATTTTAATTTTACTATTTTGATATTGTTCATTTTCATAATTATTAATACTACTACTTGCTTGACAGACGGCAACCCTGTTTAAATTGTTTTTCTGCTTCTGGTTCTGCTTCTGCTGCGAGATTGAAGATGGCGCTTGCTCGTTTGACATAATGAGAATGACAGTAGCTTGTTGTGATAGTTCGACGACAGATGTTTGTTTTGATCGAGAATTATTTCTAAAAAAAAATCACCTGGATTTATATCGCCAAACATCTCGTTAATTACCTCCAAACCATCGCGGCTGCCACACATGAAAGAGCCTTCTCGGGTTGTGTTAAAGGTTTTGTCGTTAACTACCAACTTCAAGCCTCGGATTTGTGTTTTCGCTGTTGGATGTTTATTCTTTTTACATCTACGTAGTTGGACAGCCTGTTGTCGTCGTTTCAGTTCGTCTCTTGTATACTCGGGATTCAAGTATACTTCAGTGCCTTTCAGTAGGCTCGAATTCTTCAGAAGCTGGTTGACTATGGCTTTGTTTTCGTGTCAATCATTATCAATTGTTGTTGTCCTTTGGATGGGAGTGAAGTGACATCTTCAAAGTTGATGTTTGAAAGATTCATATTGTGCCTGGCTAGCTCGTTGACTATTGCATGCGCGTCAACATTTTTGCACATATTCGAAGGTACTGTGAATATTACATTTGTCTGCATTATGCGTTTTTCGAGCTGCTCTATTTTGTTTTCCATAGTATCGTTTTTATTTTTTATATGTTTAATTTCTTTGGAAAGAGTCTCATTTATTGTTTGCAGTGATTTTATTTCATTGAAAGAGCGGTCGAAATCCAATTTTATATCTTTGATTTTCATAAGGTCTGCAATTGACATATCTGCGACGGTCATCTTTGCAAAGGAGTTTTTCTTTCTGGATTTCTTTTATTTTTATTTTAACAATTAAAAAAAACTTTTATTGAAATTAATAAACTTAATAATTTTTAAAGAGCAGCGAAATGTGTGTTACTGTGACGTTTGACGTTTTTTTTTTTCAAATTGAACTGTAGAAATGGAACAGTAGACGCCACCGTTGATTCCATCTGGAGAATTCGTCCGCTGCCGCCTCGATGAAAGGAGAAGTGCCTTAGTGGGAACACTCCTCCACCCCTTCTCCTGTCCCCAACAGCTTTCCACAGGCATTAAAACCCCATCTCCAGCTGATGTACTAGAGACCCGATGTTCACCACTAGGAGGTGAGAGTAGGAGTTGGTAGACAGAGGTTAACACCAACAAAAAAAAAAAAAAATGATAATAATGCATAAAGATGAGTATATGGAAAAAATGAGTGTGAATTTGAGTGATATGGATTAAGTAAAGTTGCCAGAAGATCCTACTACAAAATATAATAAAAAGGCGTACGATGTAACTAAGTATTGTTCCCTTATAATTGACCCAAGAAGTAAACATCCTGTTCGAAATCCGAAATCCATCTGCCCCAATTTTATATGGATTACCTAAGATCCACAAAGAAGTTGTTCCTTTGCGACCTGTTTCTTTCTCGTTTAATGCTCCGTCACAGAAACTTTGCAAAAAACTATCAAGCATTTTACCTGGAATTCTGAACTTCGAGCCAAAATATGCCTTGAAGAATTCCTTTGAATTTACTGATAAGGTTAAGGATCTAGAACTACCACCAAACGCAAAGCTAGTGTCCTTTGACGTAAAAAACTTATTCCCTTCATTATCAACTGTAAAAATTAAACAACTTCTAAAACACCGAATATCTGAGCTTATAACAGATGAAACAAAGCGCGATCAACTTGATAAACTCATCTCTGTTTGTTTGGACCAAAGTTATTTCGAATTCAATGGGAAATATTTCAACCAAACATCAGGCCTTGCCGTTGGGTTCCTCACTTTCTCCTTTCGCTGCCGAATTTTTCATGGATAACTTTGAACAACGTTTGTTTTCATCTAAAAATCCGTTTTTGAAAAATTTTTATGTCGTTATGTAGATGACATGTTCTGTGTTTGGACAGGTACACATAGCCTTTCTGCAGGCCGAGTTTTAGACAAATATGAAGTCCTCGAAATTAATGAACATAAACGTTATAATCTTTTAAATTACCAAATTGACTTGACTAATAACAGCCCTCTGTTGAATCTTTTAACTTAATATGTTTATTAAATCGTTAAACCTAACTATTCATATAGATATACAATATATTATAATAAAAAATGTATAAATTAAATTCACCACGCACACTGAGATTGGTTTGTATTTTCATACTATTGTTAGTGCCCTGAAGATGTCCTAAGAAGACGAAAAGCGCCGGTTTCCATTAAATTAAATAATAAAACTATATAAAACTGTGGAAAAAACAAGTTTTTATTCAAAAAAAATAAAAAATTAAATAATTTTTAAAATGTTTAGACGCAACAAAAATCAAAAATAAATAAAAACAATTCTGATTTTGAGTTTGGAAACTTCTAGCCCGTGATTTTTGGGCTTTTTTTGGGTACAACCTTGGCCATTGATGAGCTTACCTCAGCATTTATAAAAAAAAAACATCACAAATTGGCATCCAAGGAGGGATAGAACTCAAGCTCAATTTTAGGTGGACACCTGCCAAATTAAGGCCTAATTTCAACGTGAGCCTACTTACATGACTGTATCAAATTTTGTGTTGACCACCGCCTTACCCACGGATTTCGTTTTAAATGATATTGTATTTCAATACTGGGGATCATTAACCAGACAAATTTTCAATCCCCAGTCTCGGCCTTGCACCACCACGATAGACGTATTAGGTAGTTAATTCTAATTAATAATAGGTATGGCTGTCACCAACTTTGCTAAAATGCTTTTCTATCTAACTATTGGTGTGCAAGGCCATTAGGCTAACGCTTGTACGGTATAACCATTAGCCACCACGATGCTCCCGAAGGGCCTTCCCAATGTGACGTCGCGTGCGTCGGTTGATTGATTAAGCTCAAAAACCTTATATTGCCATAAAGTTACAGAGCGCAAACCAATCTGGCGCGGGCTTTCCTACCATCCGTGTTATCCAGCTGGATGAGTTTGACTGATTTTAATTATATCAGTACATTTGTTTGGTTGGCGACATATATAAATACACGAAAAAGCCTACCTTTTTTCTTCCATACAGAGAAGGGACGGGTACCCAGGAATCGGCTAAGGCGATAGTTGACTGTCGCTATTTTGATAATCAATTTTCAATTTCAAATTATTTTTTTCGGTACTAGTCTTAACACAGGAAGATACAATATCTTATAATTTAGTGTAAGCTTCGGTATACAACTCCTATAACTAGTGCAGCAACAATATATCTATAAAGGACATCCCATCCAACATTTCCATTTAGTATTTCAATTAGCTCAATTTCATTTAGGCTTTTTTTTCCAAAACATATCATCCTGAATTCTTTCATGACTGGACAAATCTCAATTAAATGGTGAATGTCTTCAAGAACACTCAAATTACAAAGGCTGCAAAGTAAAGGTAGATCGGGTCGATGAGGCATAAAGTTATGATTAAGTAGTTCCCCTCTTGTTTTGAATATTATGCTGATTTTTTTTAATGAGTTGGAATTAACTGGGTATGCTTTCTTAGCGAGACAGAAGTTAAGACGGTTATAATAACATCTATAAAGTGATGATCGAGCTTCAGATGCATTTTTGTCGTGCAAAAAATGACCAAGTTGTCCTAAAAGACTATTAAACTTTGTCCTCAACACTCCAGGTTGTAAATTTTGTGTGACCATTAGATTCATACTGCATGTAGTTGCCAATTTTTCCCATTCCACTACCATGTGACCTGTCATCTGTATTGAACTCCTCAGTACGATTTTGGGTATTCTTTCATCATTCATTTGAAAAATTTGAACAATATAGCTGAAATGCATACTAAGAGTTTCCATTATCAGGGGAGGCAGTCCTGTTTCTAGATACAACATGTAATTTGGGGTATTCTTTGGAAGACGGAAGATTCTTTTGATAAAATAACGGAGAAACTTTTCAATTGCTTCGAAAGAACAGTAACCCCAGACCTGAGCTCCATAAAGTAAGATCGACGACGCTGTAGAGCGGAAAAGTTTTTGCTTTGCACTATGGTTAATAGAGTCGCTCTTGAAACAGCGTTCCCACACAGTTGAAATTGCTCGTTTTAACTCCGTTAATTTTCGTTCCAGATGTTTTTTCATATTAAGATTCGATGTAAATAGGACCCCTAGATATTTATACTCTCGTACAATTTCGACTGCCACGTCTTTGAAGGTCCATTTCTCATTTCTCGCATTCCTGCCGCCACCCCCTCTGAATACCATTATCTTGGATTTTGCTAGATTAACCACGAGATTCCAGCGGTCACAATAGTCCTTTAGCCTGTTCATCATTAGCTGCAGTCCATCAACCGTCTCTGCAAAGAAAACTATGTCGTCTGCATACATAAGTGCGGGTGTTTTAGCTCCTCCAAACATAATTCCACCTCTGACGGCATCAGTTATGTCATTTATAAACAGTTTAAAGAGCAAAGCACTCAAAATACACCCTTGTGTGAGGCCCATTTCTGTGTGAAACTCTTCAGAGATAAACGTTCCGTCCCATACGTAAGGCCTATCTTGGCCATGACGATCTTGGCCCTCTCCCCAGTGTAAAGCTAAGGAGACTGATCGCTGATGCAGAACGGAAGAATATACGCCTAATTATCGGGTGCGACGCAAACGCGCACCATACAGTATGGGGGAGTTCGGATATTAACGACAGAGGTGAGTATCTTTTCGATTATATTCTTACTACTAACCTACTTCTAAGTAATGTTGGAAACGTACCAACTTTTGTAACTAGAAATAGACAAGAAGTCTTAGATATCACTCTTGTCTCAGATATGGTTCATC
This sequence comes from Melangyna quadrimaculata, assembly GCA_949320155.1. Taxonomy (NCBI): domain Eukaryota; kingdom Metazoa; phylum Arthropoda; class Insecta; order Diptera; family Syrphidae; genus Melangyna; species Melangyna quadrimaculata. The sequence goes on from OX439483.1 coordinate 327,231,219, forward strand.
AATCGATATTGGATTGGAAAGTATCTTCCGAGCACTCGTTCTCAGACCATAGATACATTCAATTCAGTCTAAATGATGAAACTGAAAAGCCTCCTACCTTCCGGAACTACCGGAAAACAAATTGGCTCCTATATAGGGAAACTCTTAAAAATCCTCCCCTGAACAAAACTGATCTCGATAATAAAGTCCAAGATCTAACAAATGCACTCAACAAATCAATGATCACTTCCTGTCCTCTTACTAAAATTAGGGGCAAAAAGAAACCTCATTGGTGGAAGCCAGGGCTCGAACCGCTCAGAAAAGAATGTAGGAAACTTTTCAACAGAGCTAAATACACCAGAGAAAGTTTAGATTGGGATGTATATAAGAACTCGCTGAAAGTGTATACAAAACAAATGAGGATAACTAAAAGAACTTCTTGGAGGAACTTCTGTGACAAAATAGAAGATTCTTCAGAAGCATTCAGACTTAGGAAAGTCCTCTCTACCAATCCAGGGATGCCAAGCTCTCTTAAAACAGCAGATGGCTCCTGGACCAAATCCTGTGAGGAATCACTAAATTTGCTACTTGATACTCACTTCCCAGGTAGCTCACAAATTGTCTCAAATACTGAATTCACTCAGTCACATGACTTGGTCAATCAAATACCAGGTCTGATTACAAGGGACAAGCTCCAATGGGCTATAGACAGCTTCCAACCTTATAAATCCGCGGGACCAGACGGCATTATACCTGCTGAACTTCAGAGATCCTCAGATATCATAATTCCTATATTGGAAACTATACTAAATGGTTGTCTGAATTTCATTCATATTCCTTCATTATGGAGAGAGGTGAAAGTTGTCTTCATACCCAAAGCTGGAAAATACTCCCAAATTAATCCAAAAGACCTGAGACCAATTAGCTTATCATCATTTATTCTTAAAACTTTCGAACGTCTGATTGATATCCACCTGCGTGACACTATAGAGCTTAACCTTATCTCTAAAGCACAACACGCTTACTGTAAGGGAAAATCGGTGGAAACTGCTCTTCACACCTTAGTAAGATCTATCGAATACTCCCTGCACCATAAAGAGTACACGCTTGCGGCTTTCCTTGATATAGAAGGCGCCTTTAACAACGTCAGCGGCCGTGCAATAGTAGGAGCACTGGAAAATTTGAAGGTGGACGGCCTACTGATTAAGTTGATAGACCATTTGTTGGGAAGTAGGGTCATCAACTCTGCATTGGGAGGGAGAGGCACCACAAGGTGGGGTCCTTTCACCACTTCTATGGAACTTAGTCATAAATGACTTACTGACTGTTCTGGAGGGTGAAGGATTCAAAGTGATTGCGTATGCCGATGATGTTGCAATAGCTATATCAGGGAAACACCCCCAGGTTCTTACAGAACTTCTTCAAACCGCTCTTAACAAGCTAATAAAATGGGCAGAACGTTGTGAGCTAGGTGTAAACCCCCGCAAAACAGAACTTTTCCTCTTCACAAGGAAATATAAAATTCCACAGATAAATCCTCCAACAATTAATGGTGTTCCACTTTCCTTTTCAGATGAAGCCAAATATTTAGGTCTCATACTAGATAAAAACTAAGTTGGAAACCTAATATTCAAGAGAGAATCAAAAAAGCCACTGTTGCTTTATTCTCCTGTAAAAAAAGCTATAGGTACTAAATGGGGTCTATCCCCTGCCATAACTCACTGGCTCTACACTGCGGTCGTAAGACCGATTCTCACTTATGGGGTAACAATTTGGTGGACTGCTCTAGATAAAGTTACGTACTGTGACCAGCTGAGCAAGGTTCAGAGATCAGCAAGTATGTGAATAAGTGGAGCTCTTCGCTCGACACCATCAGCTGCACTCCTCAGCCTCACACCCCTCGATATATATGACAAGCAAATGGCTGCGAACACAGCCGTCCGCCTTAAAGCCATTTCTCAATGGACCAACAACTCTGTCGGTCATACTAAAATTCTAGACTTATATGAATCTATTCCTTGTCATTCCGACTACACCACATCCAAACTAAATTTCGACAAAAGTTTCCAGGTCACTATACCCTCAAGAGAATCTTGGGACGTTGGGGACCCTCTCAAAGGTGATTCAGTTCATTTTTATACTGATGGGTCGAAAACTGAGGAAGGAGTGGGTGGCGGAATGTACTCAGACAGACTTAATTTAAGTCTCTCCTTCCGGCTCCCTAACCACTGTAGCGTATTCCAAGCGGAAATCCTGGCAATTAAAGAAGCTCTGTCTTGGCTGAGAGAAAACGTGATATCAAAATCGGATATACGCATCTTCTTAGATAGTCAAGCAGCAGTTAAATCTCTCAACTCCGTTACGGCCCAAAACTGTCGATCGTCTCTTGAAGAGATGGCGGAACAGTTTAATATTCACCTTCTTTGGGTTCCGGGCCATAGAGATATTCCAGGAAATTGTAAAGCCGATGAACTTGCCAGAAATGGAACTCTAATGCCCGTTTTGCCTAACAGGTGGAACACAGGTATACCGATCGCTACGTGTAAACTTTTGCTAAAACAAAACTCTGCAAGGAAAGCAAACTCTAGATGGACAAACCTTCCTACATGTCTGGCCACAAAAGAAATCTGGCCATCGCTAGACCCTAGGCGCTCTAAAAGTTTACTATCACTTAGCAGATCACAAATTAGCTCCGTAATAGGTGTCATAACAGGACACTGCCTTATAGGAAAACACGCCACAAGACTTGGCGTTTTCTCAAATGACTTCTGTAGAAGTTGCATGGACGAAGAGGAGGAGGAAACAATTCCTCACCTCCTCTGCACATGTCCTGCTCTTTCACAGAGGCGCAGACTCCATTTGGGGGACTACTTTTTCAATGATCCAAGCGATCTGGCTAATACAGACATACATGATCTTAATGGGGAGTTTACATTTCTACGTGGAACATCATGTTCTGTAATCGACTATTGCTTTATTGCTGGAAACTGGAATTCAATTACCGAAGACTTTCAAATAGGATTGCAAACGTTTTCTGACCATATGCCGATGGAAATTATAATTAAAGTGCCAAATTCTTCGAATCACATGAATAATTCAAATACGCTCAACTTGCTACCTAAAATGTTTTGGAATGAAAAAACACGCGATCTGTTCCAGCTTAATCTTAATTCTAATCTTGACATTTTTGCAAGTTCAGATGTTCCTGTAGACGGTGAAGTTCTCGTTGATATAATTAAGAAATCTGCACCAACAAAACCAAACACAGCTAAGAAAACCAGAAAGAAGAAACAAGAATGGTTCGATACTGAATGCATGAAAGCAAGGCAGAAATCGTTTGCACTCCTAAAGCTTCTTAGATCACACAATTGTGATACCTTCAAAAAATTATATGCAGAAGCAAACAGTGTATACAAGAAACTATGCCGTTCTAAAAAGATAGCATCTGAACAAAGGAAAGTACTGACTATAAGCTCTGCCAGTTCATCGTCGGACTTTTGGAAGGCAGTAAGACAGTTGAATGGAAGTAGACCTGTCATCGCTCCAAATTTACAGGCCCAACAGTTAAGAAACCATTTTCAGAATCTTCTTAATACTGAACAGATATCTTTGATGCACCAATATGCAGTACCGCTCTTTTTGGATGATATGTTAGATGCTCCGTTCACTATAGAAGAAGTCCAAGACGCTATTGGAAATTCTAAAGTAAATAAAGCCCCAGGAGAAAATAGAGTCCCGTTTGAGTTTTATAAAAACTGTACAACTGAATTTACAATAGCGCTCACGGAGGAATACAATAAAATATACCAAAGTGGGAATATTCCAATGAGTTTTAGAAAGGCTATAATATATCCCCTGCACAAAAAAGGAGATTACAACGACCCACAGAACTACAGAGGAATATCTTTTTTAAATACATCTTCGAAACTTTTCAGTGCCGTGCTATACAACAGGCTTACTAATTGGGTAAAAGAAAAACGAGTACTTAATGAACTTCAGGCAGGATTTAGAGAAGGTTATTCAACAGTAGACCAAATATTTTCTCTTATGAATATTGCTGAGATATACATGAAAAAGAATAAAAAGTTGTATACCTTGTTTGTGGACTTTCGAGCTGCTTTTGATTCTGTACCACGTGAAGCGCTATTTTACAAACTGTATATGATCGGTATTTCGAGTAAAATGATACGAATTTTGAGAGCTTTGTACGACAATAACTCAGCGACGGTCTGGGATGGGAAATGCCTTTCGGAAGAGTTTGCAACTATGATGGGGGTAAAACAAGGATGCATCCTGAGTTCGCTTCTATTTATTTTATTTATTAATGATATAACAGATAACATTGGAGGTGGTATCAGAATAAATACAACTTGCATTCCTGCCTTAATGTTCGCGGATGATTTTGCTATATTTGCTGAGACCGTTAACAGTATGCAGCTGATGGTAAACCGACTGGCGAATTATTGTAGAAGATGGAACTTGTCCGTTAATTTCACAAAGACAAAAATGATGATATTCAGAAATAGTGGAGGGAGATACTCAAAAAATGAACAATGGGATTTTGAAGGAGAGCAGATAGAAGTCGTGAGAGAATATAAATATCTCGGAGTTCTGATCACAGCCAACCTCAATATGAAAAAACATTTTGAAAACAAATTATCAGAAGCAAAGCGTGCTATCGGTTCAGTTTGGGGTAGATGCATAGGCAACAAGTATTTAAACCACAGCTCAAAACAAAAAATTGTACGTGCAACTGCAACATCCATCATGTTATACGGAGCACAAGTATGGGGATACCACTCACATGCTACTCTTGAAATTTTTCAACGATACTGCATCAAAAGAGTATTTAAACTACCAAATAGCACACCCAATTACATGATTCATCTGGAGACGGGGATGCCGCCACTATTTCTGGAGACACTCAAATTCACTTTAATTATGTGCAGAAAGTTATGAGCATGGATGAGCGTAGACTGCCAAAAATAATAATCTCCTACCTGCTAATAAATAAAAGTAACTGTGTGAAAGAATGGGAAACACTAGCACATAATGGTGGCTTAAGTACAAATTTTGAGAACATCCAACACGACGAACTTTATAAAATAATAGAAAAAACAGGTAACTTTCTGTATGACTCATATGTCAATGAAGCTCAGTCATCTCAGTATAGAATGTACTACAGTAAACTCAACTACAACTTACAAGAAGGAACATATTTTTTGAACACAAACTCTGCAGAAAAAATAAATATTATATTTAAAACAAGAGGTGAAATGTTAGGCCTTAATTACATACCACATCGACCCGATCTTCTACTTGAATGTAACCTCTGCAATCTGAAAGAGAGAGAAGATGTTTACCATTTTATTGGAAAATGCCCTATTTTGTGTGAATTACGAAAGATATACTTTGGAGCCAATCTTCTGAAGATGGTGGATGTGCTGTGCATTTTGAATGGAGACCGCGGATGGGACATACTATACCAGTATACTGTTAATGCGCTGCACTACAGAACACGTATTATTGAAGGCAACTTTTGATCATCGAACTATCTTTTTATATTGTAATTAAAGTTAACTTTTATTATGCAAGAAACAAAATATGTCAATCTGGTAGACGGCATAATGCCAAACCAATTAGACTTTAAGCTAATTTATTTATTGAATGAACATACATGAATATTAATTTGGTCAATAAAAACTAACTAAACTAAACTAAACTAATACAGACATACACTGTAGTAGTTGGTTTAAGGGCGTTCTAGAACAGTGGCTAAGTGGCTAACAGGTGTGCACAGGTGAGACAGGTGCGACAGGTGAGCACAGGTGAGACAGGTGTGCCAGCTGAGACAGGTGAGACAGGTGCGACAGGTGCGACAGGTGCGACAGGTGCGACAGGTGAGACAGGTGAGAAAGGTGCGACAGGTGAGCCAGGTGAACAGGTGTGCCCAGGTGAGGCAGGTGAGACACGTGCGGCAGGTGAGGGTGAAAAAGGTAGGTCGATCGGTAAGTGGGTGGTGGCTAAGTGGGTGGTGGCTAAGTGTGCGGTGACAAGTGAGTGGTGGCTAATCGGGCGGTGGTTCAGTGTGATACGGATCATGCAGGTTTCTGACCTAGTTGGTGGTGTTGTAGGTAGGTGGCCTAGTTTTTTGGATCGCTTAGTGGGTGGTGGCTAAGTGGGCGGTGTTTCAGTGCAAAAGGGATCGTTAAGGCTTGTTGCCTAGTTGGTGGATGGGTCAGTGGGTGGTGGCTGTTGTAGATAGATGGCCTAGTTGTTGGATCGGTAAGTGGGTGGTGGCTAAGTAGGGCGATGGCTCAGTGTAATAGTGATCGTGTTAGTTGTGCTGCAGGTGTTAATAACACATACGTGTTGTTCGATACGTTGGGTTCTGTATCCATGATATTGTGTGCTAGCAAAAATATATATATGTATGTGATGGAAGCCCTTTAACGTCGTGTAACACATAATGTCTGATAGCATTTTAATAGTGATAAATAATTTATTTTTGGAAAAAAATTGATAACCGAGCAAGCCTAGCGATAATTTTATACGCATGAGTGTACAGGAATAAACATGCATTGACTATCCGGAAATATGCGACACATATCACTAGCATTCTAACAGTGATAATGCGTTTTTTTTTTTTTTTTCTTTTGTGTAAATTATGACGGTTATTTAATCAGAATGTGCAATGCATAGGTACCTACATTTAATATCATTTAATTCTAAGAAAAATTTGAAGAAAACTCCCCTTAGCTAAAGAAAGATAAAAGAATCACGTTCGTAAAAGTGAAAAAACAAAAATCAACCCAAGATTTTAAATAAGAAAGACTTTTTTTGTTTATTTTTTTTTATTTAATATTTTCTCATTGTATTGTTTATTTGTTCTTAAGACTATTTTGTAGTTGTATATTGCTCTTTACATGTAATATAGATAATCATTTTGTTTTCTTGTTTTTTTTTTTTGTTTATTACAATAAATTATTTGTTTCTTATATTTTAGTATCACAATATACCTAGTAATTTTTACATAGTTACTCATGTGGTAGCATAAATGATCAATTTAAAATATATTAAGAATTTATATTATAATGACCCCAAGCAAATGTATTTATATTATTTTCACACACATATCTCTTGTCATCTTCACAACTTAGACTTTTTTTATTAATTGTTTGGGTGTATATGACATGTTGCTTGGAACGGAAATTTATCATTGTGCAGTAAAAATCTTTCTTTTGTAGTAAACACTCTCTGTAATTACTCAAAGTTAATTTCCTTACAGCAGAGCCTTTAACACCTTTTGCTTTTTTAATAACTCCGGAATTTTGAACATTTATGCTATACATTTTGGCTCTTAGTCCAATAAATTCTGTCATTATTTTTCCACAATTTTCGTCTTTCATGTAACCCAGTTTTTTCATATTTTGTTGGGCAATACCAAAGGGATTATTAGGAGGGTAATCAGAGGTGTCAAATGTATCTTTAATGTCGTCTTGTATGTCATTATAAAAATCATGAGTATTGATTTGATATACGAATGAACCGGTGTCCATATACGCTAGCCTTAGGTTTTTGTCCGAAAATTTAGGCTTCATATACGCATAATGAAAATCATACATCTTATACTTAGAGATCTCTAAAACAGAAAACCCTAAGTATATGGGCTTGTTGTAAAGTGTAGATGTTCTGTTCATTTGAATAGCAGCCATGTTGTCACCAAACTCTAAAATGCTATGAAAATTTGGTTTCGCTATAAGTGCACGAGCACCAAGCTGTCTACCATTACTAGAATTGTCTGGTGATAAAACAATTCGCACATCTTTTCTTTTATCAACATTCTCCATGGTTTTCCCAAATACAGCGTTATTACAAAGTTTGCGCAGGTCTTTTTCAAACTTGTTTGTCGCTTCTGTTCTCAGTTTATTATTGAGATCTATATATTTTTTTAACCATGGAAATTGTTTAAATTTGATGACACGATGTATTTTTTTCAAAATCAATCCATTATCAATACACTGAATTAATGTTTTATAATGTACAGTGTAATTCAACTTGTCCCGCAAGTCTGCAATCAATTTTTTTGGTTTATTGTTAAGGGAAATACTAGTCGGACAGAATGGAAGATCGTTATGGTGATCATGAATATATTGAGGATATTCTAAATCAACTTCTAAAATGTATCCAACATGTTTATCTGCTAGCAACCATTCTTTTATGAAAGACAAATCTGTTGGAGGATCAATCCATTCAAAGCCTGAATGTGGAAGGTAATCGGACATAGCCCAACCGTAAAGGTTATTAGCATCTAAGTAGATTAAGTATTATTCAGGCTTACTTTCATCATATTCTTCCATATATTTATTATTAGCCTTACAGTGCCGTAAACTGCACTGGGTCAATCCTCCTCTTATACCCTTGCTAAAAAAATTGTACATATTAATATCCGTAAGGAGCTCTAATTTCACATTTGTGTGCTTAAGCATAGCGCTCCATGAAAAACCAGGCAACGTGAAATAATGACATGGATCTAGACCATACGTTTGCCTTGAATCCTTACGGAATTTTTCAAATATATCGGATAGAATTATAACATCCGTTATTAAATAACGTTCAAGATATTGAGCTAATGTAGAACAATTGAAATCATCCAAACATTTTTAGCATGCTCATAATCATCTTCGCTACAATCTAGGTCGAGCAATGAATTCTTAAACGCTGAAATAGGTGGTAATTGCGTTTCAAAACTTAGCCAAAATTTTGAAATCATCCTCTGCAAGGGTTTTTGAAATATTGTCAATGCTCGAGGGGAGAAATCGAAACGAGTCTAAGAATCTCAACTCAAGAAGATCGTTATGTTCATTATTTATTGAATTTATTTGGATAAATTTTGAAATGGATATATATTTCTCTTTGTTTAGGGGTATAATTCTAATGTCCCCATTAGTATTACCCAACTCTTTTATAAATAAATGTGCATAATAGCCAGTTAAATTGTGGAAAAATATAGGCAAGAATGTTGGTACCTTATAATTTAAATTGCATGATGAATGCGCCGCGCCCCTAAATTTCCCGCTGATGTGGCAATGGTCTCGAACATTATCTATCCCCAGAGGTCTGCTACAGATGTGACAATTGATAGCATCATTGAATGTGTGTTCATCCGCTGGCGTCGTAGTCATAGGCGTATTTATTGTGAGGTAATCCCTATGTATGCGTTTCGATTCCTCAATTATAGAATTTACGAATACCCTAGCACAGTCGTCACCTGCAATTAAACAAAAAAAAAAAATCAAATTTATAAATACAAAATTAAATATATAATGTTTCTGGTTTTGAATTTTTCTTTTTTTACTATGGTATGCCTACCCGTGTATTTAAACAGTTTGTCCAAAGATGAGTCGAACGAGCATTTCAAGTAGTAAGAAACTGCTATGGGTATATGCTCTTTAATAGATGTTGTTGAGGAATTTCCTGGGTCTGGATGACAATTTTGGATGTTCATCAGCATACATTCAAAGTCAGCATATATGGCAAAGGCAACTTCAATAGATCTTGAATGATGCTCGAATTTTAATATCTTAGAATCCTCTTTTGGCAGCTCAGTTACGATACCGTTGCACTCCTTTTGATGCTTTCGAAAAGCACTATCAGCATTAAACGTTAATAAACATGCATTGCACATACTTATGGAGTGATTTCCATGATTAACCTGCATACTTATCAACCTTGAAATGTTTTTAATCCATATAAAATGGTTATTCGATTCATCTTGGATAAGCAGTAAGTTGATATGATTATCCTTTACACCCCTTGTGATGTAATATGGGCCAACAACTTTATAGTCTTCACTCCCAATACTTTTTGGCTCGATTCCAAAAACGTTAACACTTATAGTGGGGTTAAGCGTTTCGAAGAGCGTTATATCTCTTAGCTTTAAGGGGAAAGCCAAATTGTAGAAATTGATTCGAACACCACTCGGTAAATTAATTATATCATCTGCGATATTTTCGATATTATAACTGTTGGTTCTTTGAACATTGGCATGGGTCGGATGGAGAGCAGAAATAATTGCCCATTTGAAGCAGTATTCATCATTGTTTTGGATATTTACACATGCCTTTTTAATTTCAATAGATTTTGGAAGTCTAATGTAGCTCGATCCTCTCAATGGCTTGTACTCATTGATGTTGACTTCGATTCGTTTGATGAAAAGAAGACACCAACCAGAGTCCATGATCTCAAACTCTTCACTTTTGTTGTCAATGCATTCTACCATCTTCGTAAATATTTCCGAAATATCTTGGCTTTGTAGAGCAATTTGCATCGGAGATTTAAACGATTTTGTGCTTATATCAGCATGCTCTTCTCCTCCAGTCGATGTTGAATATTTTACATATTCAGCAAAAAGCTCAATACTGAACTTAACACTGCCATTTCTTTGGAATGTTTCTTCAATGAGTTGCAACACATCAGTCTTACAACTATCCAAAAAATATTTAATGTTCAGTAGATCTTCCCTTTTGTTTTGCAATAGGAAGGTTTCTACCATACCTTTAAAACACTTCCGGATCTTCATAAAGGGGCTCATTGGTACTTTAATCATGTTTTTGTTTCTGTGGATTTCTGTTCTCTCATGGTGTATCCACTGTTTAGGCGAAAACTCTCCTGGACAGGTTCCGCATCTGCGTTTGTTTGATGAACAATGAGGAATATCATCATCGCATTTCCGTTTGGTTGAGATAGACTGGTCACTTACAGTTAAGGTTGCATTGCTCACATGAGCTACCTCTAAGGTTTTATGAGCACTTAGAATATGGCGATTCAATGCATCTTTTCGCGAAAATGTTTTCACACATTGGGGGCATTGAACTTTACTGGTACTGGTATCCTTATGAGCAGATTTTATATGCCTGCTTAAAGAACTTGCATGCGCGAATTTTTCAGCACAAACAACACAAACCAAATTTGCCATTTTTTTTTGTGTTTTTGTTTTTGTTTTGACAATTGAAGCACTTAGTTTTGTAAAATTCGGTTTTTTAGCAGGTAAACCTTTTGTTTTTAGGATCTGATAGTTACTGTTTTTTGTTTTATCGTTTCACCCTTTTTAAGCAAAGCTTCAAAAATTTAATGACATATGTTTATATTAATGACAAAAAATAAAAAAAACACTTCTTTTTTATGGATTTTAAGTTTAAACTTAAAGGAACTGCACTAGGCTTATAGCAAGAACAATTCAAAATTACTGAGATGTTCACTGATCACTTAATTGCTTGAGAGTAAGAAAAATTGTATTAGTAACACTTTTTTTTGTTGTATTTATTGGTTTTAATTTATAAATGCAATAAGTTTAAATTTGGAAACACTTAAAAGAACTGTACTCGATGGCTCTATAACAAGAACTATTCAAAATTACTGTTATGTCCAGTATTAGAATTATTTGCTTGAGAGTTAGAAAATGATAAGAATTAGGTTCCTACTTTGATTGTTGCATTGTACCCAAAGCATATGCATGCATGCTTATCAAATAATAAAAGGAAAACCATACGAAATGGACATAACATATGCATATTTATCAATTACTTAGATTATTGCGTTCTACCCAAAAAAAAAGGAAATCCACGGAATGCAACATAAACATATGAACCCAAACTATAAACAAGAAAGATGTAAGGATTGAAAAGAAATATTTAACGAGTGTGGAAGTGACAACTCATATGCGCGTGTATTAAAAGATATCAGAAAGTGGGAGGGTTAGTTGGTTTTTACCAAACAAGGGAAAAATTCTGATACAGATGAAAAAAGAGGGTAAATGATCGAATAGTTTTCTAAAATTACTGTAAAATATAAGAAATGTAAAAATTAAAACAAAAGAAATAAAAGATTGATATTTTTTTTTTTTTTATAAATGTATATTTATTTTTTCTTTGTTTATTATTATAATTTTTTTTTATTTATTATATCCTAGGACTTTTCTCTCCTTTAAAATACTTTCCGGCTGGCATCCGCTTTGCATCCAATAAAGGATCTGGTATTTTTATCCTTTTTGGACGAAACTTTGCAAGAATTACTTTTTGCAGAAGCGTACTTGTCATGTAGTCTTCATCATCATAGAGTTCTTCAATATCAAAATAGTTTGGTCCGTATTCGTTATCCAATTCCCTTATGGTAGCAACCCCATTGAATGGGTCCAAAAATGCTTCTCGGTATCTTTGAGTTGGTCCGTACTCCAATCTTTCCTGGTTGGGATTTGGACAGTAAAAATCAGGCTCCTCAATACCCTGGAATCTTCTATGGTATTCTTCTTCGTTTACAATATCCATTTTCTGTTCTTTTTTTTTTTGTTGTATTTATTGGTTTTAATTTATAAATGCAATAAGTTTAAACTTGGAAACACTTAAAAGAACTGTACTCGATGGCTCTATAACAAGAACTATTCAAAATTACTGTGATGTCCAGTGTTAGAATTATTTGCTTGAGAGTTAGAAAATGATAAGAATTAGGTGTCTACTTAGATTGTTGCATTTTACCCAAAGCCAAAAAAAGGAAAACCACCAAATGCATCAAATGTATGCATGCTTATCAAACGATAAAAGGAAAATCATACGAAATGGATATAACATAATATGCATATTTTATTTAATTACTTATATATATTTTTATTAATGACTTAGATTATTGCGTTCTACCAAAAAAAAAGGAAATCCACGGAATGCAACATATACATATGAACCCAAACTATATACAAGAAAGATGTAAGGATTGAAAAAAAATATTTAACGAGTGTGGAAGTGACAAGTCATATCCGCGTGTATTAAAAGATAAAAGAAAGTGGGAGGGTTAGTTGGTTTTTACCAAATAAGGAAAAAATACTGATACAGATGAAAAAAAATGGTAAATGATCGAATAGTTTTCTAAAAATAGAAAAAACTATGCGATGATACAAAAAAAAAATACATAGGTACTAAACTATGAGTCGGGTGGGGATGAAACAGAACTATAAAACGTAAGCATTTGTTGAGGATAGGAGTAGTTTATTTTAAACAAGTGACGAAGATTGTCGACATTATGAATTTCTCAGAACCGGATTATTCAGTTTTCACTGTGGAAGACTTTGCAGTCCGAGAAGCAAATTCGTTAAATGATAGTGGTTTCAAACCTACACGGAAGTTATCCGATCTCACGATCGGATTAAATTATAACATTTACCATATTCGAATGGTTACAACAAAGTGGGGGGATCGAGTTGTAGCGGATCTGGGGGAATACACGGTAAGATAAAAAACATTAATTTGATATATTGTATTTTAATTTGTATTAATATTTACAGGTGTTTTTACCAGGTAGATATTCTTCCCTATCATCGAACACCTTGCTTTATATGGCCAAAGGTGGTTATGCTTTCCAAATCACAAGACCATTAGGATCATCATACGAACTAAAATTTTTAAAACTTAAATAATTAATTTTAATCATTCATGTACAAATACAATCATATATTAAATAAAACACAAACAAAATATGTGGTCAATAAATTTTAATATTTTTTCTTTTTTATATTACAACAGTTTGTTTTTATCAATCCATGAGTTTTGTTCTGTTGGGAAGCCCAACCATTTTCCAAAACTTCATTTCCTCTTGTTTTTATAACTTTTTCCACAAGATATATATCTGGACAGTTGGATTTCATAAGTTCTTCTTTATAAAACCCGCCTTTTACTGCTTCACCTTTATAGTCTTCGAGAAGATATGTAATGGGTCTTGTTCTTTTGACTGTTCTTATTCTAAATACTTCCGTAGTCCAGTTGGGTGTATAACCTTTCTCGAATGCATGCTTATACTTGCTAATTCTTACACTATCACCAACATTAAATTGACGTTTATCTACATTTTTCTTATGATTTTTAAAAACTGTAAGTAATAATTTAGAATTTTTTTTATTAACACTAGCAGGTTGACAATTTATAGTTCTGTGGAAAGAATGATTATAATCATGCAGTAATTTTCTGTAAATATTTATCCACTTATAGCTGCCATTGAAACTAAATTCTTTCCACATTTTTTCTTTAAGAGTTCTATTAAACCTTTCAACAATAGAAGCTTTTAATGAACTAAATGTTGAGTAATGCTTTATTTTATATTTGTCTATTAAGATTCTGAAATTTTTATTAAAAAATTCTTTTCCATCATCTGTTTGCAAATTTTTTGGGATCCTAGAAGATTGAATAAATATCTTTTCCATTGCTTTGGTTACAGCGATACCAGTTTTGGTTTTGATAGGAATAGCCCAAGCGAATTTAGAAAAAGTATCGATGACCGTCAATAAATAGTTAAATCCTTTGTTCTGATTACTATATGGTATCATTTCAACCAAGTCCGCTTGCCTTAAATCATCAAAGCCTTTAATGATAGCACGGCGACGTTTAAAATTTCTACGTGCAGGCTTGTGTAATTCTTCAACAACCATTCGCTTACTCATATTAGTAAAGAATGAATTTAAGAAAATGAAAAGAAGTATTTTTATAATTTTAATTTTGATTTATTTGAATCTTTTGTATAACAGCATTAGTTTCTTCATTCTTAATAAACGTTTCTCTATGATAAAGCATACACAAGTATCTGGCCCCACTTTACACTCATCCAATGACCAACAACAGCTAGAGTAATGAAGTCCTTGTATCGATTCTGTGTAAATAGAGTTTTGAAGTTGTTTAAGTAGTCTTATACAATTTAAAAATTCATGGTAATGTTCCTCTAGTAATTCATGTTTATATGTTTTTAGAAAATCTGTAATATTTTTAATTAATAGATCGACGTCCATTGTTTCAGGATGATGATGATGATGAGGGTATTGAATGCATACTAACTATATAATTTTTTGAAAGAGGAATTAAAGTAAAAATTAAATATTTTTTTCTTACGCATACATTCTTAAAATATATATATATAAGTACACTCAACTAAAAACTATTCTTATCAGTTACAACTGGGGAGTGATTTTTGTATAGTGATAGTTGTGTCGAAAATATTTTTCTCTCTTCTATTAACTCCGCAATTTTGCTTTTGATGTGCTCATCAAGATACTTTTTTACGATAGCATCTATATAGTTTTTAGGATCACTGATTTCGATAATATTGTTTATTTGATCATCAACGTATTCTTTAGAGGTTGCTTGGTGTGGTTCCTCAGGTCTACCAACATTGCTTAAGCGTTTATTTTCCATATTAAAATCACCAGATGGAAGGAGTTTAAAACCTAACCCTGGAGGACCTGTCGGACCTTTACTTTTTAAAAGTGTCTTGGAGTTTCTTCCGAACTTGTCAACGATCATTTTTAGTTTGAATACATTTTAGGTTTGAGTGATATTAATATATGATGTTTGATTCCTTTAATTCCTCAATTATAGAGCTGATTTCATTTTGATGGTTATTATTACCAGCGTTTTTGGATGCTATTAAAAGTTTAAGTCTATTAACGAGCTCATTAGGATCATTCCAGTAAACGTATTCATTATTTTTGTTTGTGTACTTCATTTCAGTTATTTCAGAATAAGATTCCCCGTTTTTTTTATTTTTGTTATTAAATCCTGAAACAAGATTCTTTATTATTTGCGTATACTTGACACCCCTATTACTGTTGATCCTAAAAGTATCATCATGATTTCGCATATGGGCACTAGTCTTTTGTAAAATTTTCTGATAGTGCTTTAAATCATCATTTGTATATATGTGCTTTCGAGGTTTTTTCTTTAGAATCAGCTCAATGAGACCCGGAGTTCGAGTAAATTTTTCATCATCAATTTTAATAACATCATCATCCATTCAAAATTTAGATTTACCAATTTTCGTTGCTTGTGTATTAGCATCATAATACGGGCCATAGACTGTATCGCGATTTGATTCAGATAATAATTTTTTAGTGAAAGTTGAAGATACCTCGGATGTATTGAAATTGATTGGAGTACTAAACAACATCTCATTATCTCCACTATCTAATTCAGTGATTGGTGATTCTAATACTTCATTGTCTTCCGATCCTTCTTCTTTATTAAATAATTTAAAATTAAGTTTACGACGTTTAATTGGTTTTGTTTCAATTTCTTCATCATTAGGTTTTGGCTTTTTTCCCCTTTCGACATTTTCAACCAACTTTTTTAATGGTTCAACAATAGGTTTAAAAGTGTTTTCCAACTTCGTGTCTCGTGTTATTTCACCAGTTTTTAATTGAAAATATTTTTTTTTTAGAATGTTTTTTGTTTTTATTAGATCATTCAGGATAGTTTCATTCATTTTTTTAGATTTGTTTATCTTTCCTAGTATATTAAGATAAGTTTTGGCTTTTTTCCCCTTTCGACATTTTCAACCAACTTTTTTAATGGTTCAACAATAGGTTTAAAAGTGTTTTCCAACTTCGTGTCTCGTGTTATTTCACCAGTTTTTAATTGAAAATATTTTTTTTTTAGAATGTTTTTTGTTTTTATTAGGTCATTCAGGATAGTTTCATTCATTTTTTTAGATTTGTTTATCTTTCCTAGTATATTAAGATAAATTCTAAGTTTTCTCAAACAGAGCTCATATTGGAATGGATTCCTTTTTAAGTATAAGTGTGTATTTATAGTAAAATTATTTCATGGAAACCAATTTTATATCGACCATTTTTAATACTACTTTCCTTGTCTATAACTAGAAAACCATAATTATCAACCCAACAATGAAAACATAGCTCTTTAAATTGGTTAAACGTCATATCTGAGTTTATATGATCATTGTGAACATGTTTTAAATTCATTTCATCTTGTTTGAAAAGTATAATAAAATTTGCATTATCTCGAATCAAATGCTTGGGAATATGTGTATAGGATTGGCATAAATAGAAACTATCAACACCATTGTGACGACCCATACAAAAATAATCCCTTATGTTGTTTTGCTTCTGACATGCAACATCGTCAAAAATAAACACTGAGTTATTTTTAGCATCTGCTGGTGGCATAATATCACTATTATCTGAAAATTCATTATATTCCATTCCTTCTACTGATGAAATAACCTTTTTTAAATACATATATTTCGGTTGATGCAATGATTTGGAATATATGTAAATATTTTCAAACTTCAGCCCATTTGTGTCAAGAAGAATGCTAAGCATAACATTTGTTTTCCCACAGTTTGAAGGGCCAACGATTATTCCACGGATACTGTTTGGGAATAATGATCCATGTTTTTTTTTTAATTTTAACATCGGAATCAAAGTTTTGTACTTTAATGACTTGTGACTGTTTGATGAACCTCATATTGATGACTGAATTATTTTATAATAAAACAACTCGTTTATATATTTTTGAAATCATAAATGTTCGAAACTTCAACCAAGAAGGCGGTAAACATTACAATATCTTATAAATATGATTGAGCATCACATTAAAACCATCAGTTGTAAAAAATCTTCTGAAGGAGGAGGACTTTTAAACAATATTATTGATAAACTACCAATTGAACTACATTTACCTTCGTACAATTACTGTGGACCTGGCACAAAATTGCAAGAACGTTTAGGTAGAGGAGATAAAGGCATTAATGAACTGGATGAGGCGTGCCGCCTGCATGATATAGCATATTCAAAAAGTAGTTCACTATCGGATCGTCACGTAGCAGATAAAATTCTGACAGAACAAGCTTGGAAAAGATTTAAAGCAAAGGACTCATCAGTTCCTGAAAAGTTAAGCAGCCTTTTAGTCACCAACATGATGAAAGCTAAGACAAAATTGGGAATGGGTGTTAAAAAGAATAAAACAAAACAAAAAATTAGTGAGAAGAAAATCTGTAACAAAAATTTGTTTAAGAAAGCTATAAAAGAAGCACGAAATGCTATAAGAAGCAATATTAACTGTTGTGGTACAACATCTATTGCTAGTATTGCTTTAAAGGCAGCCAAAAATGTTATTAAAAACAAGAAAAAAAGTAACATAAAAACACCAAGAATAATTCCAATTCCAAAAACAGGGGGCTTTCTTCCATTTGTAGCTCCTATCCTTGCAGGCTTATCGGCTATAGGAACTCTTACGGGAGGAGCAGCTGGTGTTGTAAAAACCCTTAATGCTGCAAGCGCTGCTAAAAAACAGTTGGAAGAAAACATTAGACACAACAAGGCTTTGGAAGCCGTTGCAATCAAAGGAAACGGCTTATATTTACAGCCCTATAAAAATGGGCTTGGTCTTTTTATAAACAACACCAACACAAAAAACTAATAGATCTGCTACCCAACCAACCTTTAACAAACTTTGACATACAACGGTTTGCAGTGAAGCATATACCACACTTTAGAGGAGTCTTTATGCGAAACTCATTACCAACAAAGTCATTTATCCAGGAGTGTGGCGTTATCAATTTGGATGATGAATCTGGTAGAGGTACACATTGGGTGGCATATATAAAAAATAAAAACAATTTTGTAAAGTATTTTGACAGTTTTGGTAATTTAAGACCTCCAATTGAAATAATAAAATATCTAGGAAATCGGATAAATTATAATTATATTCAAGAACAGAATTTTAATACATTTATATGTGGTCATTTATGTTTAAAGTATTTATTAGATCAATCTCAAAAGGTTTTCAAAAATAAAAATGAATAAAGTGAATGAAATAAAAAAAATATATCATTCGTCTTTTAACCAACATGTCGGTAACATTAACTCTTAGCGGAAACGACTCATCTCTTACAGCGGAATATTTCCCACCAATTGTATTAAGGTCCAACTATGTCTGCGGCCTCATAGATTTTCAATCATATAACTCTATACCAAATGTGGATGATTTAAATAACTTGTTTCACGTAGGTGAAAATGTTATTTCGTTTCCTATTGGCTCATATGAGATTGGAGACATAAACAATATTATACAAAAGAAAATTAGTGAAATTAATAAAAAGAAAAAGAATTTAAATAGAAAAAGTGAAATTAAAATCATAGCCAACAGCAATACTCTGAAATGTGAAATTTATAGTTCAGAAGCAATAGATTTCTCTAAACAAAATTCTATTGGTTCGCTTTTAGGATTCAGTAAGAAACTGTTGGAGCCTAATATATAACACGAATCAGATCTTTACGTTGACATAAACAAAGTTAATGCAATACGTGTTGAGTGTAATATTATAGATGGAACGTATATTAATAACCAGTTGGCGCATATTTTACATGAATTTTCTATAAACGTGAGCCCAGGCTATAAAATCATTGAGGTTCCTAGAAATGTTATTTATTACCTGTGAACGTCAAACGAATAACATCGTTAAGTTTAAAGTTCATTGATCAAGACGGTAGAATTATTAGTTTTAGAGGAGAAAAAATAACTGTTCGATTACATTTAAAGCCAGAAATACGATTATATATGAACAAATTTCTCACGCACAAAATTCTTATATAAACTCTGTTATCAAAAATTTATTACCTAATCAAGTTTTGACCTCAGCATCGTCAACACATCACCTCACAAAAGAAAATAAAAACTTTTTGCTATCATTGGGGTTCATCTTAAAAAAAATAAAAACCTAGGAAATATCATGTTAAACATTTTTCAAGATCCAGAGTACAATGAATCTATTTCTAAATATGAGTACCACACTTACTCACCTTATCAAAACAATTTTGAACGGAATGACATCATTCAAATTTGTATACAACATCAAAATCTTAATGTTTTACCTTCGGAAAGTTTTTTATGCATTGAAGGATCACTTAAACAACGGAAAGGAAAAGATATTCTGAGTACGAAACTGGTAAACAACTCAATGGCTTTTCTTTTTGATGAAACACGTTACGAATTGAATGGAAGAGAAATTGACTGTAATAGGAATGTTGGAATTACTTCAACGATAAAAAACTACCTTTCCTTAACTAAAAACGAGAGCGATATGCTTTTAAATGCTTCGTGGTCTCCTGAGGCATGTATTTCTTTAAAGTCATTTAACTTTAACTACTGTATCCCACTGAATAAGCTTTTGGGATTTGCTGAAGATTACAAAAAAATTATACCTAACGCCCGACATGATCTAATTCTTACTCGTGCCAGAATAGATGAAAATGCATTAATTTCAACAGTTGATGAAAAAGTTGAGGTTCAACTTCATAAGGTTCAATGGAAAGTACCACATGTAACTTTATCCGATTCAGTCAAGTTGGATTTATACAAATCTATAAATAAGAATAAGTCTATTAAAATTGCTTTCCGCAACTGGGATCTGTATGAATATCCTACGTTGTCATTCTCCGATCATAATATTTGGAACATCAAAACAACAACACAAATTGAAAAACCTCGATACATTATTGTTGCACTACAAACTGAAAAAAATAAAAAACTAACGGAGGATATAACCACATTTAATCATTCTCATATAACAGACATAAAAGTTTATCTGAATTCAGATGTATACCCTCAGGAAGACCTAAACATTTCTTTCGATCGAAACAGATATAGTTGGCTATACAAAATGTATACTGATTTTCAAAAAACCTACTACAACAAAACAATGGCTGAGCCTCTTCTTTCTTGTGATCAATATCAATCGCACGCTCCAATTTTTGTTATAGATTGCAGACATCAGAACGAATCCCTTAAAACAGGACCTATCGATATTCGCTTGGAAATGAGATCATCACTGAAAATTCCTTTAAACACTTCAGCTTACTGTCTTATGCTGCATGATCGCATTATTGAATATAATCCACTTAGCCAAGTAGTCACCAGAATTGTTTAAAACATAAAACATAAAACCTCAAAATAAA
Organism: Melangyna quadrimaculata; assembly: GCA_949320155.1. Classification (NCBI taxonomy): domain Eukaryota; kingdom Metazoa; phylum Arthropoda; class Insecta; order Diptera; family Syrphidae; genus Melangyna; species Melangyna quadrimaculata. Next base: position 327,251,986 of record OX439483.1, read on the forward strand.
AAAAATATTAAATAAAAAAAATAAACAAAAAAAGTCTTTCTTATTTAAAATCTTGGGTTGATTTTTGTTTTTTCACTTTTACGAACGTGATTCTTTTATCTTTCTTTAGCTAAGGGGAGTTTTCTTCAAATTTTTCTTAGAATTAAATGATATTAAATGTAGGTACCTATGCATTGCACATTCTGATTAAATAACCGTCATAATTCACACAAAAGAAAAAAAAAAAAAAAAACGCATTATCACTGTTAGAATGCTAGTGATATGTGTCGCATATTTCCGGATAGTCAATGCATGTTTATTCCTGTACACTCATGCGTATAAAATTATCGCTAGGCTTGCTCGGTTATCAATTTTTTTCCAAAAATAAATTATTTATCACTATTAAAATGCTATCAGACATTATGTGTTACACGACGTTAAAGGGCTTCCATCACATACATATATATATTTTTGCTAGCACACAATATCATGGATACAGAACCCAACGTATCGAACAACACGTATGTGTTATTAACACCTGCAGCACAACTAACACGATCACTATTACACTGAGCCATCGCCCCACTTAGCCACCACCCACTTACCGATCCAACAACTAGGCCATCTATCTACAACAGCCACCACCCACTGACCCATCCACCAACTAGGCTACAAGCCTTTACGATCCCTTTTGCACTGAAACACCGCCCACTTAGCCACCACCCACTTAGCCACCACCCACTTAGCCACCACCCACTAAGCGATCCAAAAAACTAGGCCACCTACCTACAACACCACCAACTAGGTCAGAAACCTGCATGATCCGTATCACACTGAACCACCGCCCGATTAGCCACCACTCACTTGTCACCGCACACTTAGCCACCACCCACTTAGCCACCACCCACTTACCGATCGACCTACCTTTTTCACCCTCACCTGCCGCACGTGTCTCACCTGCCTCACCTGGGCACACCTGTTCACCTGGCTCACCTGTCGCACCTGTCTCACCTGTGCTCACCTGTCTCACCTGTACACACCTGTTCTCACCTGTGCACACCTGTTAGCCACTTAGCCACTGTTCTAGAACGCCCTTAAACCAACTACTCACTGTCTCTCTCGCTTCATAAAAAGCTCCGAATGGTTTTCATAATGAGGATAATCTCCTCATTCCTATCATGTGGTATCACAACGGACCTAATTATGGTCTAAGTGTGTCAGCCGTTTTCCTGACAGCCACTTTAACCTAACCTAACCTAACCTATACGTAAGGTGTGTTCCCTGAGTACAAAGCTCTTAAAATGTTTATTATTTTACTTGACATCCCAAATGTATAAAGCTCATAAAAAAGCGATTCACGAACGATAGAGTCGAAAGCAGCACGGAAGTCAACAAAGAACACATATAATTTTTTCTTTCTCCTGATATAAGAATCGGCAATGTTGTACAGTGAGAATATATGATCCGTTGTAGAATAGTTCTTCCTAAAACTGGCCTGAAACTCTGATAGGATACTTTTCTCCTCACCCATTCGGTCAATCTATTTTCAATAAGCCCTGCGAACAACTTAGCACTTGTATTTAGAAAAGAGATCCCTCTATAATTAGATGCTTCATGATAGTTTCCTTTTTTGAACAGCGGGAAAATTATTGATTTTCTGAAACTTTCTGGAACCATCGCGTCTTCGAAAATTCGGTTGAATTCGTTAGTAAGCAGGTGAAAATGTTATTTCGTTTACTATTGGCTCATATGAGATTGGAGACATAAACAATATTATACAAAAGAAAATTAGTGAAATTAATAAAAAGAAAAAGAATTTAAATAGAAAAAGTGAAATTAAAATCATAGCCAACAGCAATACTCTGAAATGTGAAATTTATAGTTCAGAAGCAATAGATTTCTCTTAACAAAATTCTATTGGTTCGCTTTTAGGATTCAGTAAGAAACTGTTGGAGCCTAATATATTACACGAATCAGATCTTTACGTTGACATAAACACAGTTAATGCAATACGTGTTGAGTGTAATATTATAGATGGAACGTATATTAATAACCAGTTGGCGCATATTTTACATGAATTTTCTATAAACGTGAGCCCAGGCTATAAAATCATTGAGGTTCCTAGAAATGTTATTTATTTACCTGTGAACGTCAAACGAATAACATCGTTAAGTTTAAAGTTCATTGATCAAGACGGTAGAATTATTAATTTTAGAGGAGAAAAAATAACTGTTCGATTACATTTAAAGCCAGAAATATGATTATATATGAACAAATTTCTCACGCACAAAATTCTTATATAAACTCTGTTATCAAAAATGTATTACCTAATCAAGTTTTGACCTCAGCATCGTCAACACATCACCTCACAAAAGAAAATAAAAACTTTTTGCTATCATTGGGGTTCATCTTAAAAAAAATAAAACCTAGGAAATATCATGTTAAACATATTTATACAAATCTATAAATAAGAATAAGTCTATTAAAATTGCTTTCCGCAACTGGGATCTGTATGAATATCCTACGTTGTCATTCTCCGATCATAATATTTGGAACATCAAAACAACAACACAAATTGAAAAACCTCGATACATTATTGTTGCACTACAAACTGAAAAAAATAAAAAACTAACGGAGGATATAACCACATTTAATCATTGTCATATAACAGACATAAAAGTTTATCTGAATTCAGATGTATACCCTCAGGAAGACCTTAACATTTCTTTCGATCGAAACAGATATAGTTGGCTATACAAAATGTATACTGATTTTCAAAAAACCTACTACAACAAAACAATGGCTGAGCCTCTTCTTTCTTGTGATCAATATCAATCGCACGCTCCAATTTTTGTTATAGATTGCAGACATCAGAACGAATCCCTTAAAACAGGACCTATCGATATTCGCTTGGAAATGAGATCATTACTGAAAATTCCTTTAAACACTTCAGCTTACTGTCTTATGCTGCATGATCGCATTATTGAATATAATCCACTTAGCCAAGTAGTCACCAGAATTGTTTAAAACATAAAACCTCAAAATAAAAAAAATATTAAATAAAAAAATAAACAAAAAAAGTCTTTCTTATTTAAAATCTTGGGTTGATTTTTGTTTTTTCACTTTTACGAACGTGATTCTTTTATCTTTCTTTAGCTAAGGGGAGTTTTTTTGCAGGTCAGAAACCTGCATGATCCGTATCACACTGAACCACCGCCCGATTAGCCACCACTCACTTGTCACCGCACACTTAGCCACCACCCACTTACCGATCGACCTACCTTTTTCACCCTCACCTGCCGCACGTGTCTCACCTGCCTCACCTGGGCACACCTGTTCACCTGGCTCACCTGTCGCACCTTTATCACCTGTCTCACCTGTCGCACCTGTCGCACCTATCTCACCTGTCTCACCTGGCACACCTGTCTCACCTGTCGCACCTGTCTCACCTGTGCTCACCTGTACACACCTGTTCTCACCTGTGCACACCTGTTAGCCACTTAGCCACTGTTCTAGAACGCCCTTAAACCAACTACTCACTGTCTCTCTCGCTTCATAAAAAGCTCCGAATGGTTTTCGTAATGAGGATAATCTCCTCATTCCTATCATGTGGTATCACAACGGACCTAATTATGGTCTAAGTGTGTCAGCCGTTTTCCTGACAGCCACTCTAACCTAACCTAACCTAACCTATACGTAAGGTGTGTTCCCTGAGTACAAAGCTCTTAAAATGTTTATTATTTTACTTGACATCCCAAATGTATAAAGCTCATAAAAAAGCGATTCACGAACGATAGAGTCGAAAGCAGCACGGAAGTCAACAAAGAACACATATAATTTTTTCTTTCTCCTGATATAAGAATCGGCAATGTTCTACAGTGAGAATATATGATCCGTTGTAGAATAGTTCTTCCTAAAACTGGCCTGAAACTCTGATAGGATACTTTTCTCCTCACCCATTCGGTCAATCTATTTTCAATAAGCCCTGCGAACAACTTAGCACTTGTATTTAGAAAAGAGATCCCTCTATAATTAGATGCTTCATGATAGTTTCCTTTTTTGAACAGCGGGAAAATTATTGATTTTCTGAAACTTTCTGGAACCATCGCGTCTTCGAAAATTCGGTTGAATTCGTTAGTAAGCAGCAAAACAAATTCATCGGTCGCGTACTTATAGTGCTCAAAAGGAATGCGGTCATCTCCAGGTGCATTATTTACTTTCGCCTTCTTAATATCTTCTTTAACTTCATACATCAAAAACGGTGCATCTAGAAAGTCATCCATTATCAGCGGGGCTGCGTATTGTTCTAAAGGTGAGCTAAACGTTGCGTTAAGAAGGTTCTTGAAGTGATCCTTTAGACTAGGTGCTTGTTATCCTAGAGCGATGATATTTGTAGTTCCATTTAAGATTTTAACAGCCTTCCAGAATTCAGCAGAACTACGGGTGCGATTAATTATCGATACTGTCTCTTGCTCAAAAGCTGATTTTTTTGCCAAACAAATTCTTTTGAAATTAATATTTGCTTCGGAGTACAGCTTTTTAAAAATCGGTAAGTTTCGTGACCGGAATAGCTTTAAAAAATTAAAAGATAGTTCCTTAGCTTCTAAGCATTCAGAGTCAAACCAACTCTGCTTATAGCATTTTTTTTCCTAGCTGGTTTTGTGGGTTGGATTTCTTTATGATTTTTGTCAGAACAGTTATGTCTACTTATTCTCTTGTTTCCTGAATTGCTCTAAGTTCATTTCTCATGTTATCTTGAAACTTGGTCTTCTTTCTTTCAATCCATTGCAATTTCGGGATCAGATTAAGACTCTTTGCCCCAGCTGGTGTTTCTGTTCGCGATTTTGTAAAAGTTACTTCCAGCATGTGATCTGAAAAAGTCTGAGCTCGTTCTCTTAAATCACTCACAACATTTTTCCACAATCCAGACACAAAGCAGTAGTCAATTGTAGAGCTAGCTTGACCTCTTATAAATGTCAGTTCACCCTCTGAATCTCCTGTGCAACTACCATTCAATACATGACAATTGTATGCATCGGAAAGTTCTAAGATTTTTTCACCTTTACGATCACAGACTACGTCCTTTGATTTGCGATTGAGGCTGAAGACAGGCCATTGCGTGCAGAAAAAGTTGTTTTGTGACAAGCCAATCCTGCCATTGAAGTCTCTAATAAGCATTAAATTCGTCGAATCAAACTCTTGCAAAATTTCACTTAGTATCTCAAAGTCGCATTGCCAGTGTCACTCCCAAGATTTACGTCCATCACATAAGAATCAGTTGTCTTTCTGAAGCTCACATTAATTTCAGCTTGACCTCTGCGGTATCCATAAATTACAACTCCGCTGCCTCGACCATAGTTTGCCGTTTTGATTGCGTTTATCCATCTTAATTCGTAATTACTAAATATTTTCTTAAACTGATTTTCCTCATTTTCTAATAAATGCGTTTCAAAAAGCATAAAAATATAAAATTTTTTTATATAATTAAAAAAGTTTACAAATAATAATTTATTTTTTAATCCTGACACATTATAACTTAAAATTTTAATATCAACTAAACAATTAACTTTTTTCTGGTAGACTGCAGCTTCTCATGCCTCGTGTAAACACCTATCACTTGTGCGTGCACCCAAATTCAATGTTGCGGATGGTGATGTCACCCTGTGTGTCTGACTGTCACTTGTGTTGACAGCTATCACATTTCTCGCATTTGAGGTATTATACTCATTGTTTTTATTTAGTAGTTTATTGATATATATATTTAAAAAAGAAATGTCTCCAAAAATGGATTAAAGCATGTAAAGGCCATCAATTTCACCACACTTCAACCCCATCGTGGTTTCCCAGGTAAAAACTTTGTCCTCGATTACCATTCTGTCGTCGCGAACAGCAATTTTTTTTATGTGGGTGCCTTTCCAAGAGCATTTTTCGTATGCGCAACAACTTCGCTCTTCTTTGACGCACATTTGGGGGCAAATCCTTCTGGATGCTTATTTTTTTTCCTTTCAGCGTACCAGAGTTCTTTAGCACATTCGAGGCTGTTTCGCGTGACTTCATTTTCACAAGTATTGTTGCTCCAATTGTGTTGCGACTACCTATACTGTAAGCAGTTTCGACCTCCGAGTCTGCATCGGTTCTATTAAGAAGACCAGCGCAGATAGACTTAGCGTTATCACATGCATCTGGGTTGTTTTTCGGTAGTCGCACCACCAGATTTGCTTCCGTGCTTTTCTGGAGGATTTTATCGATTTGGACTTCCAATATTTTGTTACGAGACTCTAGTTGCTCTTCCTGCAAAACTTCTTAGTGACGTATTTTTACCGATCGGAATAGTCTAGGCACAATCTGAATGTACACGTACAGGATAGTTGTTTTGTTGGATGTTGATTTTGTACTTCGTGCTGGAAGAATATGAACGAAATGGGAACTTCGTTTGGAGTTTTTGCAATGAATTGAGTTTATTTTTGAGTGGACGTAAGTAAAGATTTTTATTAAACTGTTAATTAAATCTTGAAAATGATTTCAGTTTACTGAACTTTTTTAATTAACGTGTAAAATTAAAATTAACATGTAAAATTAATAAACAAAGCATCAACTAGTGAACAAAGTGTAAATAAAATAATAAAATTATAGTGACTGAAAGACCCATGTGTTAGACTTGACAACAAATCTTTGCAATAAAAAAAAGATGTGTTACTTATGAAACTATTCGTAGTTTTTACCCAGAAAAAAGGGTACATATATTCATATCACTGTTTGCAAAACCATAAATTAATTGTTCTGCTGGCCTTGCTTATTATTTAGAAAGGAAAAGGATACAAATATTTAAAATTTTTGGTTTGAATAATTTAGGTGGCAGTTACTCTAAGCATTTAAAATCCCATATAAATTGACTTTATGCGTTCAAAACGTTTGCAAAAGTGCGAGTAGGTTGCTCTGCCCTTAGGACAAAGCCAAGCAAATAAGTATACATGAATGTGTTTACTTACAGAAAATAAAAACAAATTAAGTGTGAACGACTGCATTTTATAATCACGCGTCGCCACTGGCTCAGTGGATGTGTTTCTCTAAATATTTAATGGACATTTAGTGGATGTGTTACCCTAAACATTTAAAATCCCATATAAATTGACTTTATGCGTTCAAAACGTTTGCAAAAGTGCGAGTAGGTTGCTCTGCCTTTTTGTACAAAGCCAAGCAAATAAGTATACATGAATGTGTTTACTTACAGAAAATAAAAACCAATGAAGTGTGAACGACTGCATTTTATAATCACGCGTCGCCACTGGCTCAGTGGATGTGTTACTCTAAACATTTAATGGACATTTAGTGGATGTGTTACTCTAAACCTTTAAAATCCCATATAAATTGACTTTATGCGTTCAAAACGTTTGCAAAAGTGCGAGTAGGTTGCTCTGCCTTTTGGACAAAGCCAAGCAAATAAGTATACATGAATGTGTTTACTTACAGAAAATAAAAACAAATGAAGTGTGAACGACTGCATTTTATAATCACGCGTCGCCACTGGCTCAGTGGATGTGTCACTCAGACAATAAGCCAGAGGTGTCAGTTCAAATCTTCAAACAATTCTGTATATTTTTTTTTTCGTTTGTTCAAAATAATAATTTGTTCTTCTTTCTCATTCAGATTCATCGAATAACCTAATGGCTCAGTGGAAATTGTTTTTTTTTTTTTTGCTTGCCTAGCGCCACGCACCACTTATAGACTTCAATTAGCTTAGTCGTATTGACATACCATAGCTTCGTACGGTTTTACATTATATATTTATATCATTTCGAAGCTTTCTACCCAACACTCGGGGAAGTTCAAGTCACCAACCCGTAACACTGTACTATTCTATTCCGGAAAAACACCTGGAAGCGCTCGGGAATCTGGCGTTGGATTGCTGCTTTCCAAAACAGCTCTCAAAAGCCTAATTTCCTGGGAGCCTTTAGGTGACAGGATCCTGAAAGCCAGGTTCCGGACTAGAGTACGTCGCGTCACCATCATACAGTGTTACGCCCCAACTTTGCTCTCTTCTGACGAGGAGAAGGAGGCCTTTTATAACCGGCTGAGTGCTGCTTATGATAGCGTTCCACGAGGTGATATAGTTATGGTGATGGGAGACTTAAATGCCAAGGTTGGCAATGACAACTCTGGGCTAAGGCATGTCATGGGAAAACATGGTGTTGGTAACCGAAACGACAATGGCGAACGATTTGTCGATTTCTGCAACGCTAACGGCCTTGTTATTGGAGGGACCATGTTCGAGCATAAGACGTGCCACAAAGTCAGTTGGGTGTCGACTGACAGACAAGCAACTTCCAACCAAATTGACCACTTCGCGATCAGCCGGCGTTTTAGAAGCAGTCTCCAGGACGTCCGTAACAGAAGAGGTGCTGACATGGGAATGGCCCGGGACCACCATCTGATGGTTGCTACCGTAAGATTGCGTACAGCTGCAGTTCGTAGATCCCAAGGAAACACTCGAATGCCCAAGTTTAATACAGATAGACTAAAGGATCCCGCAGTGCGCCAACAACTAGGGGACCACCTTTCACAAGGATTGACGCAATCAGCAGCACGGAAACCACATCCATCGAAAATCATTGGTGTGCTGTGAAAAATGTGTTCATATCCGGTGCTGAAAGTATAGTCGGCCGGGCACAAGGGAGAAATAGTGCTTGGCTTTCCGACGAAACTTGGGCAAGGATCGAAGAAAGGAAACACCTTAAAGCTCGCATCGCAGCTACCCCAGCAGCAGGGAGAAACGAGCTTGAGTCTACGTACCGCATGAAGATGAGGGAAGTTCACCGTAGTGTGAGACGTGATAAGCGTAACTACATCAACGCACTGGCTACAGAAGCAGAAGAAGCCGCTAGAGGTGTGACAGTAGGACCGTCTACAGAATTACCAAAGAGCTCACTGGTGTCCAGAGCTCTAAACAACACCTGGTTAAAGACACAAACGGATCCCTGCTAATTTCGGATGAGGACCAGCTCATAAGGTGGAGGGAACACTTTTCTGCGGTTTTAAACCGCGTTTTCGCAAGTGAAGTGAACCCTATTCCCACTGAGCTACCCGAAGTAACAATTTCCCGAATACGCACCGTACCCCCCAGTAAAGAAGAAATTATCACCGCCATCAAAGCACTGAAGAACAACAAAGCGGTTGGACTTGATGGTATTCCTGCAGAGCTCTTAGGAGCAGCCCCAACGACATCGAGCGAGCTACTGCACCCACTTATTAGGAGAGCTTGGGAAACAGAGAGCTTTCCTGAAGAGTGGAAAAAAGGAATTATTGTCAAGCTTCCAAAGAAAGGAGATCTCACACAGTGCGAAAACTGGAGAGGAATATGCGTTCTGCCTGCAGTAGCCAAGATAATAGCAAGGATAATATTGGACCGAATTAAAGACCACCTCGAAGACACACTTGACGCCGAACAAGCAGGTTTCCGCACTGGATCTTCCTGTGTGGATCACATCAACACCTTGCGGATCATCATCGAACAGTGCGTTGAATATCGATCACCACTTCACCTGCTGTTCATCGATTTTGAAAAGGCGTTCGACAGTGTCAATAGAGAATTTATTTGGCTTGCTTTGCACAGGAGGGGTATCCCAGATAAATTGATTGCTATTATCAAGGCTACATATGATGGATCCAGGTGTCACGTTTTGCACAAAGGAAGGCTGTCAGAGGAGTTTGAAATCCAAAGTGGAGTTAGGCAAGGCTGTATACTGTCACCAATACTGTTCCTGTTGGTGGTAAGTGACGTACTGCACGCAGCTTTGTCAAATGGAAATGGAGGAATTCAGTGGACTCTGCAATCTCACCTCAAACATCTGGACTACGCGGACGACGTATGCTTACTCTCTCATAGGATCATGGATCTCCATCAAATGACAACAAGGGTGGAGAGAGAAGCAGAAATCGTAGGGCTTAAGATCAACTCGGCAAAAACTAAAAGGATCAGCCTTGGAACTTCCTCATCAATCCAAGTAAATATTTCTGGACAACCCGTAGAGATGGTACAGGATTTCCAATATCTTGGGAGTATTGTCTCTACGGGTGGCGGAACTGAACTGGACGTAAACAGCCGAATCAGAAAAGCAAAGGCTGCGTTCGGAATGCTGTCCAAAATATGGAGAAACAACTCTTTTAGCTTAAAGACCAAGCTACGACTGTTCCGCTCCAATGTTGAATCCGTTCTGCTTTACGGCTGCAGCACTTGGAAAGTCACTGAAACTGTCACTAGAAAGCTGCAAACCTTCGTTAATAGATGTCTACGAAACATCTTGAGGATTTTCTGGCCCAACCGTATCTCCAATGCCGAACTTCATGCGAGAACGGGTCAGGAGCCCATAGACTCCATTATACGAAGAAGAAAGTGGCAGTGGATTGGCCATACGCTTCGAAAAGGCGATCGGTGCATTGCATCTCAAGCAATGCAGTGGAACCCGCTCACACAGGAGGGAAGACAAGTGGGCCGGCCTAGAAGTACATGGCGAAGAACGGTCGAACAGGAATCGGCACGACTGGGGAAAAGTTGGAGAGAACTGAAATACATTTCAAGAAATCGTACACGATGGCGCGTAGGTGTAGTGGAGGCCCTATGTCCCGTTAGGGAAACATCACGGACGTAATAGGTTCGAGGACCTAAGTACCCAACACTTAATCACATTATCCACAAACCATTTCAACATACCACATTTTGTAGTGTTTCGAAGTTCTACACCCAACACTTAAGTAGCTTTTAAATTATATTTTTATATGATTTCGAAGTTTTTCACCCGTAGACTTATTTAGCTTTTAAATTATATTTTGATATGATTTCAAAGCTTTCCATCCAACACTTAATCACCTTATCCACAAACCATTTCACATACCACATTTGTAGCATTTTAAATGCTATTTAAATACACATTTAACACCTCAACTTCTATAAGCTCCAATAGCCTAGTGGAACTGTCACCCGACGGCAATCCAAAGGTTCTTGGTTCAATCCCCAAAGGTTCTCCACCACCCCCAGTTCCCCGCCCCATGACGCATACATACGTGCACACAAAAATTTTTCAAAAACAACAGAAAAGGGGCGTCCCTACCTCCAACCACTTATTCCCATATAACGCCATGTTAAATTTGGTTCCCACCGCCAGTCAACTCCATTCCTACTCGTAGTGATTTGAGGGGTTGTTGAGGCTGAGTTCCGCTAAAAAAGGCATATGGTCAGAGAATGATTTTACTCCTACTTCGAAAGACGATGTGATTTTTATCCATTCACTAGAAACTGCGCAGAAATCAATTACTGATTTGCCTGATCCTGCAATGAATGTAAACTCCCCTAGTGCATCATTTTTACTACAGCCATTAATAATAAAAAGATCGTATGCTTTTTCATAAAAATTCTTCCATTTTTGTTGACTGTTTGATCTTTATAATTTCGTGTTTTCGTTTTATCCATGCCTATAAAATTACTTTCATCTGAGACTATCTGTTTATTTCCTATGCGAGCATTAACATCACCGATAAGCATTATATTTTGAGATTGCAGAGTGTGCAGACAATCATCTAGAGCATTAAAATCATTATCCCAGAAATTGCAATTCAGATACGTGGGTACAATATCTTGGTTGTTGATTACAAGAAATGTTTGATCATTCACTTCGGTAAAGTTGCAGTTGACGTTACTTTTAGAGCCAAACAAAGATCCACCTATCGCTCTTCCAAAATTGTGCTCACGAGTAGCAGGTATCCAGTGTAAGTTATACTCGCTGAAATATTTCTTAAAATTTTCTATTTGTCCACTTTCTACAAACGTCTCAAATAAAAAGAATACATCATGTTCTTTTACAAATTTAAAAAAATCTACAAATAATAATTTGTTACCTAAACCAGCTATATTATAAAAAACTATTTTAATTTTACTATTTTGATATTGTTCATTTTCATAATTATTAATACTACTACTTGCTTGACAGACGGCAACCCTATTTAAATTGTTTTTCTGCTTCTGGTTCTGCTTCTGCTGCGAGATTGAAGATGGCGCTTGCTCGTTTGACATAATGAGAATTACAGTAGCTTGTTGTGATAGTTCGACGACAGATGTTTGTTTTGATCGAGAATTATTTCTAAAAAAAAATCACCTGGATTTATATCGCCAAACATCTCGTTAATTACCTCCAAACCATCGCGGCTGCCACACATGAAAGAGCCTTCTCGGGTTGTGTTAAAGGTTTTGTCGTTAACTACCAACTTCAAGCCTCGGATTTGTGTTTTCGCTGTTGGATGTTTATTCTTTATACATCTACGTAGTTGGACAGCCTGTTGTCGTCGTTTCAGTTCGTCTCTTGTATACTCGGGATTCACGTATACTTCAGTGCCTTTCAGTAGGCTCGAATTCTTCAGAAGCTGGTTGACTATGGCTTTTTCGTGTCAACCATTATCAATTGTTGTTGTCCTTTGGATGGGAGTGAAGTGACATCTTCAAGGTTGATGTTTGAAAGATTCATATTGTGCCTGGCTAGCTCGTTGACTATTGCATGCGCGTCAACATTTTTGCACATATTCGAAGGTACTGTGAATATTACATTTGTCTGCATTATGCGTTTTTCGAGCTGCTCTATTTTGTTTTCCATAGTATCGTTTTTATTTTTTATATGTTTAATTTCTTTGGAAAGAGTCTCATTTATTGTTTGCAGTGATTTTATTTCATTGAAAGAGCGGTCGAAATCCAATTTTATATCTTTGATTTTCATAAGGTCTGCAATTGACATATCTGCGACGGTCATCTTTGCAAAGGAGTTTTTCTTTCTGGATTTCTTTTATTTGCTAGTAGCATTAGTTGCGCACTCAGATGTGAATTAATTAATTAACAATTAAAAAAAACTTTTATTGAAATTAATAAATTTAATAATTTTTAAAGAGCCGCGAAATTTGTGTTACTGTGACGTTTGACGTTTTTTTTTTCAAATTGAACTGTAGAAATGGAACAGTAGACGCCACCGTTGATTCCATCTGGAGAATTCGTCCGCTGCCGCCTCGATGAAAGGAGAAGTGCCTTAGTGGGAACACTCCTCCACCCCTCTCCTGTCCCCAACAGCTTTCCACAGGCATTAAAACCCCATCTCCAGCTGATGTACTAGAGACCCGATGTTCACCACTAGGAGGTGAGAGTAGGAGTTGGTAGACAGAGGTTAACACCAACAAAAAAAAAAAAAATGATAATGATGCATAAAGATGAGTATATGGAAAAAATGAGTGTGAATTTGAGTGATATGGATTAAGTAAAGTTGCCAGAAGATCCTACTACAAAATATAATAAAAAGGCGTACGATGTAACTAAGTATTGTTCCCTTATAATTGACCCAAAAAGTAAACATCCTGTTCGAAATCCGAAATCCGTCTGCCCCAATTTTATATGGATTACCTAAGATCCACAAAGAAGTTGTTCCTTTGCGACCTGTTTCTTTCTCGTTTAATGCTCCGTCACAGAAACTTTGCAAAAAACTATCAAGCATTTTACCTGGAATTCTGAACTTCGAGCCAAAATATCCCTTGAAGAATTCCTTTGAATTTACTGATAAGGTTAAGGATCTAGAACTACCACCAAACGCAAAGCTAGTGTCCTTTGACGTAAAAAACTTATTCCCTTCATTATCAACTGTAAAAATTAAACAACTACTAAAACACCGAATATCTGAGCTTATAACAGATGAAACAAAGCGCGACCAACTTGATAAACTCATCTCTGTTTGTTTGGACCAAAGTTATTTCGAATTCAATAGGAAATATTTCAACCAAACATCAGGCCTTGCCGTTGGGTTCCTCACTTTCTCCTTTCGCTGCCGAATTTTTCATGGATAACTTTGAACAACGTTTGTTTTCATCTAAAAATCCGTTTTTGAAAAATATTTATGTCGTTATGTAGATGACATGTTCTGTGTTTGGACAGGTACACATAGCCTTTCTGCAGGCCGAGTTTTAGACAAATATGAAGTCCTCGAAATTAATGAACATAAACGTTATAATCTTTTAAATTACCAAATTGACTTGACTAATAACAGCCCTCTGTTGAATCTTTTAACTTAATATGTTTATTAAATCGTTAAACCTAACTATTCATATAGATATACAATATATTATAATAAAAAATGTATAAATTAAATTCACCACGCACACTGAGATTGGTTTGTATTTTCATACTATTGTTAGTGCCCTGAAGATGTCCTAAGAAGACGAAAAGCGCCGGTTTCCATTAAATTAAATAATAAAACTATATAAAACTGTGGAAAAAACAAGTTTTTATTCAAAAAAATAAAAAATTAAATAATTTTTTAAAATGTTTAGACGCAACAAAAATCAAAAATAAATAAAAACAATTCTGATTTGGAGTTTGGAAACTTCTAGCCCGTGATTTTTGGGCTTTTTTTGGGTACAACCTTGGCCATTGATGAGCTTACATCAGCATTTATAAAAAAAAACATCACAAATTGGCATCCAAGGAGGGATAGAACTCAAGCTCAATTTTAGGTGGACACCTGCCAAATTAAGGCCTAATTTCAACGTGAGCCTACTTACATGACTGTATCAAATTTTGTGTTGACCACCGCCTTACCCACGGATTTCGTTTTAAATGATATTGTATTTCAATACTGGGCATCATTAACTCATTTCTTATTTCTCGCATTCCTGCCGCCACCCCCTCTGAATACCATTATCTTGGATTTTGCTAGATTAACCACGAGATTCCAGCGGTCACAATAGTCCTTTAGCCTGTTCATCATTAGCTGCAGTCCATCAACCGTCTCTGCAAAGAAAACTATGTCGTCTGCATACATAAGTGCGGGTATTTTAGCTCCTCCAAACATAATTCCACCTCTGACTGCATCAGTTATGTCATTTATAAACAGTTTAAAAAGCAAAGCACTCAAAATACACCCTTGTTTGAGGCCCATTTCTGTGTGAAACTCTTCAGGGATAAACGTTCCGTCCCATACGTAAGGCCTATCTTGGCCATGACGATCTTGGCCCTCTCCCCAGTGTAAAGCTAAGGAGACTGATCGCTGATGCAGAACGGCAGAATATACGCCTAATTATCGGGTGCGACGCAAACGCGCACCATACAGAATGGGGGAGTTCGGATATTAACGACAGAGGTGAGTATCTTTTCGATTATATTCTTACTACTAACTTCTCCTAAGTAATGTTGGAAACGTACCAACTTTTGTAACTAGAAATAGACAAGAAGTCTTAGATATCACTCTTGTCTCAGATATGGTTCATCAATCGATATTGGATTGGAAAGCATCTTCTGAGCACTCGTTCTCAGACCATAGATACATTCAATTCAGTCTAAATGATGAAACTGAAAAGCCTCCTACCTTCCGGAACTACCGGAAAACAAATTGGCTCCTATATAGGGAAACTCTTAAAAATTTGATCAAACCTGACCTTTTCAATCCTCCCCTGACCAAAACTGATCTCGATAATAAAGTCCAAGATCTAACAAATGCACTCAACAAATCAATGATCACTTCCTGTCCTCTTACTAAAATTAGGGGCAAAAAGAAACCTCATTGGTGGAAGCCAGGGCTCGAACCGCTCAGAAAAGAATGTAGGAAACTTTTCAACAGAGCTAAATACACCAGAGAAAGTTTAGATTGGGATGTATATAAGAACTCGCTGAAAGTGTATACAAAACAAATGAGGATAACTAAAAGAACTTCTTGGAGGAACTTCTGTGACAAAATAGAAGATTCTTCAGAAGCATCCAGACTTAGGAAAGTCCTCTCTACCAATCCAAGGGATGCCAAGCTCTCTTAAAACAGCAGATGGCTCCTGGACCAAATCCTGTGAGGAATCACTAAATTTGCTACTTGATACTCACTTCCCAGGTAGCTCACAAATTGTCTCAAATACTGAATTCACTCAGTCACATGACTTGGTCAATCAAATACCAGGTCTGATTACAAGGGACAAGCTCCAATGTTCTATAGACAGCTTCCAACCTTATAAATCCGCGGGACCAGACGGCATTATACCTGCTGAACTTCAGAGATCCTCAGATATCATAATTCCTATATTGGAAACTATACTAAATGGTTGTCTGAATTTCATTCATATTCCTTCATTATGGAGAGAGGTGAAAGTTGTCTTCATACCCAAAGCTGGAAAATACTCCCAAATTAATCCAAAAGACCTGTGACCAATTAGCTTATCATCATTCATTCTTAAAACTTTCGAACGTCTGATTGATACCTGCGTGACACTATAGACCTTAACCTTATCTCTAAGGCACAACACGCTTACTGTAAGGGAAAATCGGTGGAAACTGCTCTTCACACCTTAGTAAGATCTATCGAATACCCTGCACCATAAAGAGTACACGCTTGCGGCTTTCCTTGATATAGAAGGCGCCTTTAACAATGTCAGCGGCCGTGCAATAGTAGGAGCACTGGAAAATTTGAAGGTGGACGGCCTACTGATTAAGTTGATAGACCATATGTTGGGAAGTAGGGTCATCAACTCTGCATTGGGAGGCTATTCCACTAGAAGATCTGTCACTAGAGGCACACCACAAGGTGGGGTCCTTTCACCACTTCTATGGAACTTGGTCATAAATGACTTACTGACTGTCCTGGAGGGTGAAGGATTCAAAGTGATTGCGTATGCCGATGATGTTGCAATAGCTATATCAGGGAAACACCCCCAGGTTCTTACAGAACTTCTTCAAACCGCTCTTAACAAGCTAATAAAATGGGCAGAACGTTGTGAGCTAGGTGTAAACCCCCGCAAAACAGAACTTGTCCTCTTCACAAGGAAATATAAAATTCCACAGATAAATCCTCCAACAATTAATGGTGTTCCACTTTCCTTTTCAGATGAAGCCAAATATTTAGGTCTCATACTGGATAAAAAACTAAGTTGGAAACCTAATATTCAAGAGAGAATCAAAAAAGCCACTGTTGCTTTATTCTCCTGTAAAAAAAGCTATAGGTACTAAATGGGGTCTATCCCCTGCCATAACTCACTGGCTCTACACTGCGGTCGTAAGACCGATTCTCACTTATGGGGTAACAATTTGGTGGACTGCTCTAGATAAAGTTACGTACTGTGACCAGCTGAGCAAGGTCCAGAGATCAGCAAGTATGTGCATTATTGG
Organism: Melangyna quadrimaculata; assembly: GCA_949320155.1. NCBI lineage: Eukaryota > Metazoa > Arthropoda > Insecta > Diptera > Syrphidae > Melangyna > Melangyna quadrimaculata. Next base: position 327,269,129 of record OX439483.1, read on the forward strand.
AACTCTCCGCTCGACACCATCAGCTGCACTAGACATACTCCTCAGCCTCACACCACTCGATATATATGGCAAGCAAATGGCTGCGAACAGCCGTCCGCCTTAAAGCCATTTCTCAATAGACCAACAACTCTATCGGTCATACTAAAATTCTAGACTTATATGAATCTATTCCTTGTCATTCCGACTACACCACATCCAAACTAAATTTCGACAAAAGCTTCCAGGTCACTATACCCTCAAGAGAATCTTGGGACTTCGGGGACCCTCTCAAAGGTGATTCAGTTCATTTTTATACTGATGGGTCGAAAACTGAGGAAGGAGTGGGTGGCGGAGTGTACTCAGACAGACTTAATTTAAGTCTCTCCTTCCGGCTCCCTAACCACTGTAGCGTATTCCAAGCGGAAATCCTGGCAATTAAAGAAGCCCTGTCTTGGCTGAGAGAAAACGTGATATCAAAATCGGATATACGCATCTTCTCAGATAGTCAAGCAGCACTTAAATCTCTCAACTCCGTTACGGCCCAAAACTGTCGATCGTCTCTTGAAGAGATGGCGGAACAGTTTAATATTCACCTTCTTTGGGTGCCGGGCCATAGAGATATTCCGGGAAATTGTAAAGCCGATGAACTTGCCAGAAATGGAACTCTAATGCCCGTTTTGCCTAACAGGTGGAACACAGGTATACCGATCGCTACGTGCAAACTTTTGCTAAAACAAAACTCTGCAAGGAAAGCAAACTCTAGATGGACAAACCTTACTACATGTCTGGCCACAAAAGAAATCTGGCCATCGCTAGACCCTAGGCGCTCTAAAAGTTTACTATCACTTAGCAGATCACAAATTAGCTCCGTAATAGGTGTCATAACAGGACACTGCCTTATAGGAAAACACGCCACAAGACTTGGCGTTTTCTCAAATGACTTCTGTAGAAGTTGCATGGACGAAGAGGAGGAGGAAACAATTCCTCACCTCCTCTGCACATGTCCTGCTCTTTCAAAGAGGCGCAGACTCCATCTGGGGGACTACTTTTTCAATGATCCAAGCGATCTGGCTAATGCAGACATACACTGTCTCTCTCGCTTCATAAAAAGCTCCGAATGGTTTTCGTAATGAGGATAATCTCCTCATTCCTATCATGTGGTATCACAACGGACCTAATTATGGTCTAAGTGTGTCAGCCGTTTTCCTGACAGCCACTTTAACCTAACCTAACCTATACGTAAGGTGTGTTCCCTGAGTACAAAGCTCTTAAAATGTTTATTATTTTACTTGACATCCCAAATGTATAAAGCTCATAAAAAAGCGATTCACGAACGATAGAGTCGAAAGCAGCACGGAAGTCAACAAAGAACACATATAATTTTTTCTTTCTCCTGATATAAGAATCGGCAATGTTGTACAGTGAGAATATATGATCCGTTGTAGAATAGTTCTTCCTAAAACTGGCCTGAAACTCTGATAGGATACTTTTCTCCTCACCCATTCGGTCAATCTATTTTCAATAAGCCCTGCGAACAACTTAGCACTTGTATTTAGAAAAGAGATCCCTCTATAATTAGATGCTTCATGATAGTTTCCTTTTTTGAACAGCGGGAAAATTATTGATTTTCTGAAACTTTCTGTAACCATCGCGTCTTCGAAAATTCGGTTGAATTCGTTAGTAAGCAGCAAAACAAATTCATCGGTCGCGTACTTATAGTGCTCAAAAGGAATGCGGTCATCTCCAGGTGCATTATTTACTTTCGCCTTCTTAATATCTTCTTTAACTTCATACATCGAAAACGGTGCATCTAGAAAGTCATCCATTATCAGCGGGGCTGCGTATTGTTCTAAAGGTGAGCTAAACGTTGCGTTAAGAAGGTTCTTGAAGTGATCCTTTAGACTAGGTGCTTGTAATCCTAGAGCGATGATATTTGTAGTTCCATTTAAGATTTTAACAGCCTTCCAGAATTCAGCAGAACTACGGGTACGATTAATTATCGATACTGTCTCTTGCTCAAAAGCTGATTTTTTTGCCAAACAAATTCTTTTGAAATTAATATTTGCTTCGGAGTACAGCTTTTTAAAAATCGGTAAGTTTCGTGACCGGAATAGCTTTAAAAAATTAAAAGATAGTTCCTTAGCTTCTAAGCATTCAGAGTCAAACCAACTCTGCTTCTAGCATTTTTTTTTTCCTAGCTGGTTTTGTGGGTTGGATTTCTTTATGATTTTTGTCAGAACAGTTATGTCTACTTATTCTCTTGTTTCCTGAATTGCTCTAAGTTCATTTCTCATGTTATCTTGAAACTTGGTCTTCTTTCTTTCAATCCATTGCAATTTCGGGATCAGATTAAGACTCTTTGCCCCAGCTGGTGTTTCTGTTCGCGATTTTGTAAAAGTTACTTCCAGCGGCATGTGATCTGAAAAAGTCTGAGCTCGTTCTCTAAAATCACTCACAACATTTTTCCACAATCCAGACACAAAGCAGTAGTCAATTGTAGAGCTAGCTTGACCTCTTATAAATGTCAGTTCACCCTCTGAATCTCCTGTGCAACTACCATTCAATACATGACAATTGTATGCATCGGAAAGTTCTAAGATTTTTTCACCTTTACGATCACAGACTACGTCCTTTGATTTGCGATTGAGGCTGAAGACAGGCCATTGCGTGCAGAAAAAGTTGTTTTGTGACAAGCCAATCCTGCCATTGAATTCTCTAATAAGCATTAAATTCGTCGAATCAAACTCTTGCAAAATTTCACTTAGTATCTCAAAGTCGCATTGCCAATGACTATAATTTATATATATGGGAACTATGCACATCGTGTCAGTCCCAAGATTAACGTCCATCACATAAGAATCAGTTGTCTTTCTGAAGCTCACATTAATTTCAGCTAGACCTCTGCGGTATCCATAAATTACAACTCCGCCGTTTTGATTGCGTTTATCCATCTTAATTCATAATTACTAAATATTTTCTTAAACTGATTTTCCTCATTTTCTAATAAATGCGTTTCAAAAAGCATAAAAATATCAAATTTTTTTATATAATTAAAAAAGTTTACAAATAATAATTTATTTTTTTAATCCTGACACATTATAACTTAAAATTTTAATATCAACTAAACAATTAACTTTTTTCTGGTAGACTGCAGCTTCTCATGCCTCGTGTAAACACCTATCACTTGTGCGTGCAACCAAATTCAATGTTGCGGATGGTGATGTCACCCTGTGTGTCTGACTGTCACTTGTGTTGACAGCTATCACATTTCTCGCATTGGACGTATTATACTCATTGTTTTTATTTAGTAGTTTATTGATTAATATATTTAAAAAAGAAATGTCTCCAAAAATGGATTTAAGCATGAAAAGGCCATCAATTTCACCACACTTCAACCCCATCGTGGTTTCCCAGGTAAAAACTTTGTCCTCGATTACCATTCTGTCGTCGCGAACAGCAATTTTTTTTATGTGGGTGCCTTTCCAAGAGCATTTTTCGTATGCGCAACAGCTTCGCTCTTCTTTGACGCACATTTGGGGGCAAATCCTTCTGGATGCTTATTTTTTTTCCTTTCAGCGTACTAGAGTTCTTTAGCACATTCCAGGCTGTTTCGCGTGACTTCATTTTCACAAGTATTGTTGCTCCAATTGTGTTGCGACTATCTATACTGTAAGCAGTTTCGACCTCCGAGTCTGCATCGGTTCTATTAAGAAGACCAGCGCAGATAGACTTAGCGTTATCACATGCATCTGGGTTGTTTTTCGGTAGTCGCACCACCAGATTTGCTTCCGTGCTTTTCTGGAGGATTTTATCGATTTGGACTTGCAATATTTTGTTACGAGACTCTAGTTGCTCTTCCTGCAAAACTTCTTAGTGACGTATTTTTACCGATCGGAATAGTCTAGGCACAATCTGAATGTACACGTACAGGATAGTTGTTTTGTTGGATGTTGATTTTGTACTTCGTGCTGGAAGAATATGAACGAAATGGGAACTTCGTTTGGAGTTTTTGCAATGAATTGAGTTTATTTTTGAGTGGACGTAAGTAAAGATTTTTCTTAAACTGTTAATTAAAACTTGAAAATGATTTCAGTTTACTGAACTTTTTTAATTAACGTGTAAAATTGAATAAACAAAATGGCATCAACTAGTGAACAAAGTGTAAATAAAATAATAAAATTATAGTGACTGAAAGACCCATGGTGTTAGACTTGACAACAAATCTTTGCAATAAAAAAAAGAAGTGTTACTAATGAAACTATTCGTAGTTTTTACCCAGAAAAAAGGGTACATATATTCATATCACTGTTTGCAAAACCATAAATTAATTGTTCTGCTGGCCTTGCTTATTATTTAGAAAGGAAAAGGATACAAATATTTAAAATTTTTGGTTTGAATAACTTAGGTGGCAGTTACTCTAAACATTTAAAATCCTATATAAATTGACTTTATGCGTTCAAAACGTTTGCAAAAGTGCGAGTAGGTTGCTCTGCCCTTAGGACAAAGCGAAGCAAATAAGTATACATGAATGTGTTTACTTACAGAAAATAAAAACAAATGAAGTGTGAACGACTGCATTTTATAATCACGCGTCGCCACTGGCTCAGTGGATGTGTTACTCTAAATATTTAATGGACATTTAGTGGATGTGTTACCCTAAACATTTAAAATCCCATATAAATTGACTTTATGCGTTCAAAACGTTTGCAAAAGTGCGAGTAGGTTGCTCTGCCTTTTTGGACAAAGCCAAGAAAATAAGTATACATGAATGTGTTTACTTACAGAAAATAAAAACCAATGAAGTGTGAACGACTGCATTTTATAATCACGCGTCGCCACTGGCGCAGTGGATGTGTTACTCTAAACATTTAATGGACATTTAGTGGATGTGTTACACTAAACCTTTAAAATCCCATATAAATTGACTTTATGCGTTCAAAACGTTTGCAAAAGTGCGAGTAGGTTGCTCTGCCTTTTGGACAAAGCCAAGCAAATAAGTATACATGAATGTGTTTACTTACAGAAAATAAAAACAAATGAAGTGTGAACGACTGCATTTTATAATCACGCGTCGCCACTGGCTCAGTGGATGTGTCACTCAGACAATAAGCCAGAGGTGTAAGTTCAAATCTTCAAACAATTCTGTATATTTTTTTTTCGTTTGTTCAAAATAATAATTTGTTCTTCTTTCTCATTCAGATTCATCGAATAACCTAATGGCTTAGTGGAAATTGATTTTTTTTTTTTTTGCTTGCCTAGCGCCACGCACCACTTATAGACTTCAATTAGCTTAGTCGTATTGACATACCATAGCTTCGTACGGTTTTACATTATATTTTTATATCATTTCGAAGTGTTGGGTAGACTTAATCACATTATCCACAAACCATTTCAACATACCACATTTTGTAGTGTTTCGAAGTTCTACACCCAACACTTAAGTAGCTTTTAAATTATATTTTTATATGATTTCGAAGTTTTTCACCCGTAGACTTATTTAGCTTTTAAATTATATTTTGATATGATTTCAAAGCTTTCCATCCAACACTTAATCACCTTATCCACAAACCATTTCACATACCACATTTGTAGCATTTTAAATGCTATTTAAATACACATTTAACACCTCAACTTCTATAAGCTCCAATAGCCTAGTGGAACTGTCACCCGACGGCAATCCAAAGGTTCTTGGTTCAATCCCCAAAGGTTCTCAACATCATTGTTTTTTTATAATTAAAAACACTCCCAAGCCTCACCACCACCCCCAGTTCCCCGCCCCATGACGCATACATACGTGCACACAAAAATTTTTCAAAAACAACAGAAAAGGGGCGTCCCTACCTCCACCCACTTATTCCCATATAACGCCATGTTAAATTTGGTTCCCACCGCCAGTCACCTCCATTCCTACTCGTAGTGATTTGAGGGGTTGTTGAGGCTGAGTTCCGCTAAAAGAGGCATATTGTCAGAGAATGATTTTACTCCTACTTCGAAAGACGATGTGATTTTTATCCATTCACTAGAAACTGCGCAGAAATCAATTACTGATTTGCCTGATCCTGCAATGAATGTAAACTCCCCTAGTGCATCATTTTTACTACAGCCATTAAGAATAAAAAGATCGTATGCTTTTCACATTTCCATAAAAATTCTTCCATTTCTGTTGACTGTTTGATCTTTATAATTTCGTGTTTTCGTTTTATCAATGCCTATAAAATTACTTTCATCTGAGACTATCTCTTTATTTCTTATGCGAGCATTAACATCACCGATAAGCATTATATTTTGAGATTGCAGAGTGTGCAGACAATCATCTAGAGCATTCAAATCATTATCCCAGAAATTGCAATTCAGATACGTGGGTACAATATCTTGGTTGTTGATTACAAGAAATGTTTGATCATTCACTTCGGTAAAGTTGCCGTTGACGTTACTTTTAGAGCCAAACAAAGATCCACCTGTCGCTCTTCCAAAATTGTGCTCACGAGTAGCAGGTATCCAGTGTAAGTTATACTCGCTGAAATATTTCTTAAAATTTTCTATTTGTCCACTTTCTACAAACGTCTCAAATAAAAAGAATACATCATGTTCTTTTACAAATTTAAAAAAATCTACAAATAATAATTTGTTACCTAAACCAGCTATATTATAAAAAACTATTTTAATTTTACTATTTTGATATTGTTCATTTTCATAATTATTAATACTACTACTTGCTTGACAGACGGCAACCCTGTTTAAATTGTTTTTCTGCCTCTGGTTCTGCTTCTGCTGCGAGATTGAAGATGGCGCTTGCTCGTTTGACATAATGAGAATGACAGTAGCTTGTTGTGATAGTTCGACGACAGATGTTTGTTCTGATCGAGAATTATTTCTAAAAAAAAATCACCTGGATTTATATCGCCAAACATCTCGGTAATTACCTCCAAACCATCGCGGCTGCCAAACATGAAAGAGCCTTCTCGGGTTGTGTTAAAGGTTTTGTCGTTAACTACCAACTTCAAGCCTCGGATTTGTGTTTTCGCTGTTGGATGTTTATTCTTTATACATCTACGTAGTTGGACAGCCTGTTGTCGTCGTTTCAGTTCGTCTCTTGTATACTCGGGATTCACGTATACTTCAGTGCCTTTCAGTAGGCTCGAATTCTTCAGAAGCTGGTTGACTATGGCTTTGTTTTCGTGTCAACCATTATCAATTGTTGTTGTCCTTTGGATGGGAGTGAAGTGACATCTTCAAGGTTGATGTTTGAAAGATTCATATTGTGCCTGGCTAGCTCGTTGACTATTGCATGCGCGTCAACATTTTTGCACATATTCGAAGGTACTGTGAATATTACATTTGTCTGCATTATGCGTTTTTCGAGCTGCTCTATTTTGTTTTCCATAGTATCGTTTTTATTTTTTATATGTTTAATTTCTTTGGAAAGAGTCTCATTTATTGTTTGCAGTGATTTTATTTCATTGAAAGAGCGGTCGAAATCCAATTTTATATCTTTGATTTTCATAAGGTCTGCAATTGACATATCTGCGACGGTCATCTTTGCAAAGGAGTTTTTCTTTCTGGATTTCTTTTATTTGCTAGTAGCATTAGTTGCGCACTCAGATGTGAATTAATTAATTAACAATTAAAAAAAACTTTTATTGAAATTAATAAATTTAATAATTTTTAAAGAGCCGCGAAATTTGTGTTACTGTGACGTTTGACGTTTTTTTTCAAATTGAACTGTAGAAATGGAACAGTAGACGCCACCGTTGATTCCATCTGGAGAATTCGTCCGCTGCCGCCTCGATGAAAGGAGAAGTGCCTTAGTGGGAACACTCCTCCACCCCTCTCCTGTCCCCAACAGCTTTCCACAGGCATTAAAACCCCATCTCCAGCTGATGTACTAGAGACCCGATGTTCACCACTAGGAGGTGAGAGTAGGAGTTGGTAGACAGAGGTTAACACCAACAAAAAAAAAAAAAAATGATAATAATGCATAAAGATGAGTATATGGAAAAAATGAGTGTGAATTTGAGTGATATGGATTAAGTAAAGTTGCCAGAAGATCCTACTACAAAATATAATAAAAAGGCGTACGATGTAACTAAGTATTGTTCCCTTATAATTGACCCAAAAAGTAAACATCCTGTTCGAAATCCGAAATCCGTCTGCCCCAATTTTATATGGATTACCTAAGATCCACAAAGAAGTTGTTCCTTTGCGACCTGTTTCTTTCTCGTTTAATGTTCCGTCACAGAAACTTTGCAAAAAACTATCAAGCATTTTACCTGGAATTCTGAACTTCGAGCCAAAATATGCCTTGAAGAATTCCTTTGAATTTACTGACAAGGTTAAGGATCTAGAACTACCACCAAACGCAAAGCTAGTGTCCTTTGACGTAAAAAACTTATTCCCTTCATTATCAACTGTAAAAATTAAACAACTACTAAAACACCGAATATCTGAGCTTATAACAGATGAAACAAAGCGCGACCAACTTGATAAACTCATCTCTGTTTGTTTGGACCAAAGTTATTTCGAATTCAATAGGAAATATTTCAACCAAACATCAGGCCTTGCCGTTGGGTTCCTCACTTTCTCCTTTCGCTGCCGAATTTTTCATGGATAACTTTGAACAACGTTTGTTTTCATCTAAAAATCCGTTTTTGAAAAATATTTATGTCGTTATGTAGATGACATGTTCTGTGTTTGGACAGGTACACATAGCCTTTCTGCAGGCCGAGTTTTAGACAAATATGAAGTCCTCGAAATTAATGAACATAAACGTTATAATCTTTTAAATTACCAAATTGACTTGACTAATAACAGCCCTCTGTTGAATCTTTTAACTTAATATGTTTATTAAATCGTTAAACCTAACTATTCATATAGATATACAATATATTATAATAAAAAATGTATAAATTAAATTCACCACGCACACTGAGATTGGTTTGTATTTTCATACTATTGTTAGTGCCCTGAAGATGTCCTAAGAAGACGAAAAGCGCCGGTTTCCATTAAATTAAATAATAAAACTATATAAAACTGTGGAAAAAACAAGTTTTTATTCAAAAAAATAAAAAATTAAATAATTTTTTAAAATGTTTAGACGCAACAAAAATCAAAAATAAATAAAAACAATTCTGATTTGGAGTTTGGAAACTTCTAGCCCGTGATTTTTGGGCTTTTTTTGGGTACAACCTTGGCCATTGATGAGCTTACCTCAGCATTTATAAAAAAAAAACATCACAAATTGGCATCCAAGGAGGGATAGAACTCAAGCTCAATTTTAGGTGGACACCTGCCAAATTAAGGCCTAATTTCAACGTGAGCCTACTTACATGACTGTATCAAATTTTGTGTTGACCACCGCCTTACCCACGGATTTCGTTTTAAATGATATTGTATTTCAATACTGGGGATCATTAACTCATTTCTCATTTCTCGCATTCCTGCCGCCACCCCCTCTGAATACCATTATCTTGGATTTTGCTAGATTAACCACGAGATTCCAGCGGTCACAATAGTCCTTTAGCCTGTTCATCATTAGCTGCAGTCCATCAACCGTCTCTGCAAAGAAAACTATGTCGTCTGCATACATAAGTGCGGGTATTTTAGCTCCTCCAAACATAATTCCACCTCTGACTGCATCAGTTATGTCATTTATAAACAGTTTAAAAAGCAAAGCACTCAAAATACACCCTTGTTTGAGGCCCATTTTTTGTGTGAAACTCTTCAGGGATAAACGTTCCGTCCCATACGTAAGGCCTATCTTGGCCATGACGATCTTGGCCCTCTCCCCAGTGTAAAGCTAAGGAGACTGATCGCTGATGCAGAACGGCAGAATATACGCCTAATTATCGGGTGCGACGCAAACGCGCACCATACAGTATGGGGGAGTTCGGATATTAACGACAGAGGTGAGTATCTTTTCGATTATATTCTTACTACTAACCTACTTCTAAGTAATGTTGGAAACGTACCAACTTTTGTAACTAGAAATAGACAAGAAGTCTTAGATATCACTCTTGTCTCAGATATGGTTCATCAATCGATATTGGATTGGAAAGCATCTTCTGAGCACTCGTTCTCAGACCATAGATACATTCAATTCAGTCTAAATGATGAAACTGAAAAGCCTCCTACCTTCCGGAACTACCGGAAAACAAATTGGCTCCTATATAGGGAAACTCTTAAAAATTTGATCAAACCTGACCTTTTCAATCCTCCCCTGAACAAAACTGATCTCGATAATAAAGTCCAAGATCTAACAAATGCACTCAACAAATCAATGATCACTTCCTGTCCTCTTACTAAAATTAGGGGCAAAAAGAAACCTCATTGGTGGAAGCCAGGGCTCGAACCGCTCAGAAAAGAATGTAGGAAACTTTTCAACAGAGCTAAATACACCAGAAAAAGTTTAGATTGGGATGTATATAAGAACTCGCTGAAAGTGTATACAAAACAAATGAGGATAACTAAAAGAACTTCTTGGGGGAACTTCTGTGACAAAATAGAAGATTCTTCAGAAGCATCCATACTTAGGAAAGTCCTCTCTACCAATCCAGGGATGCCAAGCTCTCTTAAAACAGCAGATGGCTCCTGGACCAAATCCTGTGAGGAATCACTAAATTTGCTACTTGATACTCACTTTCCAGGTAGCTCACAAATTGTCTCAAATACTGAATTCACTCAGTCACATGACTTGGTCAATCAAATACCAGGTCTGATTACAAGGGACAAGCTCCAATGTTCTATAGACAGCTTCCAACCTTATAAATCCACGGGACCAGACGGCATTATACCTGCTGAACTTCAGAGATCCTCAGATATCATAATTCCTATATTGGAAACTATACTAAATGGCTGTCTGAATTTCATTTATATTCCTTCATTATGGAGAGAGGTGAAAGTTGTCTTCATACCCAAAGCTGGAAAATGCTCCCAAATTAATCCAAAAGACCTGAGACCAATTAGCTTATCATCATTCATTCTTAAAACTTTCGAACGTCTGATTGATATCCACCTGCGTGACACTATAGACCTTAACCTTATCTCTAAGGCACAACACGCTTACTGTAAGGGAAAATCGGTGGAAACTGCTCTTCACACCTTAGTAAGATCTATCGAATACTCCCTGCACCATAAAGAGTACACGCTTGCGGCTTTCCTTGATATAGAAGGCGCCTTTAACAACGTCAGCGGCCGTGCAATAGTAGGAGCACTGGAAAATTTGAAGGTGGACGGCCTACTGATTAAGTTGATAGACCATATGTTGGGAAGTAGGGTCATCAACTCTGCATTGGGAGGCTATTCCACTAGAAGATCTGTCACTAGAGGCACACTACAAGGTGGGGTCCTTTCACCACTTCTATGGAACTTGGTCATAAATGACTTACTGACTGTCCTGGAGGGTGAAGGATTCAAAGTGATTGCGTATGCCGATGATGTTGCAATAGCTATATCAGGGAAACACCCCCAGGTTCTTACAGAACTTCTTCAAACCGCTCTTAACAAGCTAATAAAATGGGCAGAACGTTGTGAGCTAGGTGTAAACCCCCGCAAAACAGAACTTGTCCTCTTCACAAGGAAATATAAAATTCCACAGATAAATCCTCCAACAATTAATGGCGTTCCACTTTCCTTTTCAGATGAAGCCAAATATTTAGGTCTCATACTGGATAAAAAACTAAGTTGGAAACCTAGTATTGAAGAGAGAATCAAAAAAGCCACTGTTGCTTTATTCTCCTGTAAAAAAAGCTATAGGTACTAAATGGGGTCTATCCCCTGCCATAACTCACTGGCTCTACACTGCGGTCGTAAGACCGATTCTCACTTATGGGGTAACAATTTGGTGGACTGCTCTAGATAAAGTTACGTACTGTGACCAGCTGAGCAAGGTCCAGAGATCAGCAAGTATGTGCATAAGTGGAACTCTCCGCTCGACACCATCAGCTGCACCAGACATACTCCTCAGCCTCACACCACTCGATATATATGGCAAGCAAATGGCTGCGAACAGCCGTCCGCCTTAAAGCCATTTCTCAATAGACCAACAACTCTATCGGTCATACTAAAATTCTAGACTTATATGAATCTATTCCTTGTCATTCCGACTACACCACATCCAAACTAAATTTCGACAAAAGCTTCCAGGTCACTATACCCTCAAGAGAATCTTGGGACTTCGGGGACCCTCTCAAAGGTGATTCAGTTCATTTTTATACTGATGGGTCGAAAACTGAGGAAGGAGTGGGTGGCGGAGTGTACTCAGACAGACTTAATTTAAGTCTCTCCTTCCGGCTCCCTAACCACTGTAGCGTATTCCAAGCGGAAATCCTGGCAATTAAAGAAGCCCTGTCTTGGCTGAGAGAAAACGTGATATCAAAATCGGATATACGCATCTTCTCAGATAGTCAAGCAGCACTTAAATCTCTCAACTCCGTTACGGCCCAAAACTGTCGATCGTCTCTTGAAGAGATGGCGGAACAGTTTAATATTCACCTTCTTTGGGTGCCGGGCCATAGAGATATTCCGGGAAATTGTAAAGCCGATGAACTTGCCAGAAATGGAACTCTAATGCCCGTTTTGCCTAACAGGTGGAACACAGGTATACCGATCGCTACGTGCAAACTTTTGCTAAAACAAAACTCTGCAAGGAAAGCAAACTCTAGATGGACAAACCTTACTACATGTCTGGCCACAAAAGAAATCTGGCCATCGCTAGACCCTAGGCGCTCTAAAAGTTTACTATCACTTAGCAGATCACAAATTAGCTCCGTAATAGGTGTCATAACAGGACACTGCCTTATAGGAAAACACGCCACAAGACTTGGCGTTTTCTCAAATGACTTCTGTAGAAGTTGCATGGACGAAGAGGAGGAGGAAACAATTCCTCACCTCCTCTGCACATGTCCTGCTCTTTCAAAGAGGCGCAGACTCCATCTGGGGGACTACTTTTTCAATGATCCAAGCGATCTGGCTAATACAGACATACACTGTCTCTCTCGCTTCATAAAAAGCTCCGAATGGTTTTCGTAATGAGGATAATCTCCTCATTCCTATCATGTGGTATCACAACGGACCTAATTATGGTCTAAGTGTGTCAGCCGTTTTCCTGACAGCCACTTTAACCTAACCTAACCTATACGTAAGGTGTGTTCCCTGAGTACAAAGCTCTTAAAATGTTTATTATTTTACTTGACATCCCAAATGTATAAAGCTCATAAAAAAGCGATTCACGAACGATAGAGTCGAAAGCAGCACGGAAGTCAACAAAGAACACATATAATTTTTTCTTTCTCCTGATATAAGAATCGGCAATGTTGTACAGTGAGAATATATGATCCGTTGTAGAATAGTTCTTCCTAAAACTGGCCTGAAACTCTGATAGGATACTTTTCTCCTCACCCATTCGGTCAATCTATTTTCAATAAGCCCTGCGAACAACTTAGCACTTGTATTTAGAAAAGAGATCCCTCTATAATTAGATGCTTCATGATAGTTTCCTTTTTTGAACAGCGGGAAAATTATTGATTTTCTGAAACTTTCTGGAACCATCGCGTCTTCGAAAATTCGGTTGAATTCGTTAGTAAGCAGCAAAACAAATTCATCGGTCGCGTACTTATAGTGCTCAAAAGGAATGCGGTCATCTCCAGGTGCATTATTTACTTTCGCCTTCTTAATATCTTCTTTAACTTCATACATCGAAAACGGTGCATCTAGAAAGTCATCCATTATCAGCGGGGCTGCGTATTGTTCTAAAGGTGAGCTAAACGTTGCGTTAAGAAGGTTCTTGAAGTGATCCTTTAGACTAGGTGCTTGTAATCCTAGAGCGATGATATTTGTAGTTCCATTTAAGATTTTAACAGCCTTCCAGAATTCAGCAGAACTACGGGTACGATTAATTATCGATACTGTCTCTTGCTCAAAAGCTGATTTTTTTGCCAAACAAATTCTTTTGAAATTAATATTTGCTTCGGAGTACAGCTTTTTAAAAATCCGTAAGTTTCGTGACCGGAATAGCTTTAAAAAATTAAAAGATAGTTCCTTAGCTTCTAAGCATTCAGAGTCAAACCAACTCTGCTTATAGCATTTTTTTTCCTAGCTGGTTTTGTGGGTTGGATTTCTTTATGATTTTTGTCAGAACAGTTATGTCTACTTATTCTCTTGTTTCCTGAATTGCTCTAAGTTCATTTCTCATGTTATCTTGAAACTTGGTCTTCTTTCTTTCAATCCATTGCAATTTCGGGATCAGATTAAGACTCTTTGCCCCAGCTGGTGTTTCTGTTCGCGATTTTGTAAAAGTTACTTCCAGCGGCATGTGATCTGAAAAAGTCTGAGCTCGTTCTCTAAAATCACTCACAACATTTTTCCACAATCCAGACACAAAGCAGTAGTCAATTGTAGAGCTAGCTTGACCTCTTATAAATGTCAGTTCACCCTCTGAATCTCCTGTGCAACTACCATTCAATACATGACAATTGTATGCATCGGAAAGTTCTAAGATTTTTTCACCTTTACGATCACAGACTACGTCCTTTGATTTGCGATTGAGGCTGAAGACAGGCCATTGCGTGCAGAAAAAGTTGTTTTGTGACAAGCCAATCCTGCCATTGAGGTCTCTAATAAGCATTAAATTCGTCGAATCAAACTCTTGCAAAATTTCACTTAGTATCTCAAAGTCGCATTGCCAATGACTATAATTTATATATATGGGAACTATGCACATCGTGTCACTCCCAAGATTAACGTCCATCACATAAGAATCAGTTGTCTTTCTGAAGCTCACAATAATTTCAGCTAGACCTCTGCGGTATCCATAAATTACAACTCCGCCGTTTTGATTGCGTTTATCCATCTTAATTCGTAATTACTAAATATTTTCTTAAACTGATTTTCCTCATTTTCTAATAAATGCGTTTCAAAAAGCATAAAAATATCAAATTTTTTTATATAATTAAAAAAGTTTACAAATAATAATTTATTTTTTAATCCTGACACATTATAACTTAAAATTTTAATATCAACTAAACAATTAACTTTTTTCTGGTAGACTGCAGCTTCTCATTCCTCGTGTAAACACCTATCACTTGTGCGTGCACCCAAATTCAATGTTGCGGATGGTGATGTCACCCTGTGTGTCTGACTGTCACTTGTGTTGACAGCTATCACATTTCTCGCATTTGACGTATTATACTCATTGTTTTTATTTAGTAGTTTATTGATTAATATATTTAAAAAAGAAATGTCTCCAAAAATGGATTTAAGCATGAAAAGGCCATCAATTTCACCACACTTGAACCCCATCGTGGTTTCCCAGGTAAAAACTTTGTCCTCGATTACCATTCTGTCGTCGCGAACAGCAATTTTTTTTATGTGGGTGCCTTTCCAAGAGTATTTTTCGTATGCGCAACAGCTTCGCTCTTCTATGACGCACATTTGGGGCAAATCCTTCTGGATGCTTATTTTTTTTCCTTTCAGCGTACTAGAGTTCTTTAGCACATTCCAGGCTGTTTCGCGTGACTTCATTTTCACAAGTATTGTTGCTCCAATTGTGTTGCGACTATCTATACTGTAAGCAGTTTCGACCTCCGAGTCTGCATCGGTTCTATTAAGAAGACCAGCGCAGATAGACTTAGCGTTATCACATGCATCTGGGTTGTTTTTCGGTAGTCGCACCACCAGATTTGCTTCCGTGCTTTTCTGGAGGATTTTATCGATTTGGACTTGCAATATTTTGTTACGAGACTCTAGTTGCTCTTCCTGCAAAACTTCTTAGTGACGTATTTTTACCGATCGGAATAGTCTAGGCACAATCTGAATGTACACGTACAGGATAGTTGTTTTGTTGGATGTTGATTTTGTACTTCGTGCTGGAAGAATATGAACGAAATGGGAACTTCGTTTGGAGTTTTTGCAATGAATTGAGTTTATTTTTGAGTGGACGTAAGTAAAGATTTTTCTTAAACTGTTAATTAAAACTTGAAAATGATTTCAGTTTACTGAACTTTTTTAATTAACGTGTAAAATTGAATAAACAAAATGGCATCAACTAGTGAACAAAGTGTAAATAAAATAATAAAATTATAGTGACTGAAAGACCCATGGTGTTAAACTTGACAACAAATCTTTGCAATAAAAAAAAGAAGTGTTACTAATGAAACTATTCGTAGTTTTTACCCAGAAAAAAGGGTACATATATTCATATCACTGTTTGCAAAACCATAAATTAATTGTTCTGCTGGCCTTGCTTATTATTTAGAAAGGAAAAGGATACAAATATTTAAAATTTTTGGTTTGAATAATTTAGGTGGCAGTTACTCTAAACATTTAAAATCCTATATAAATTGACTTTATGCGTTCAAAACGTTTGCAAAAGTGCGAGTAGGTTGCTCTGCCCTTAGGACAAAGCCAAGCAAATAAGTATACATGAATGTGTTTACTTACAGAAAATAAAAACAAATGAAGTGTGAACGACTGCATTTTATAATCACGCGTCGCCACTGGCTCAGTGGATGTGTTACTCTAAATATTTAATGGACATTTATTGGATGTGTTACCCTAAACATTTAAAATCCCATATAAATTGACTTTATGCGTTCAAAACGTTTGCAAAAGTGCGAGTAGGTTGCTCTGCCTTTTTGGACAAAGCCAAGCAAATAAGTATACATGAATGTGTTTACTTACAGAAAATAAAAACCAATGAAGTGTGAACGACTGCATTTTATAATCACGCGTCGCCACTGGCTCAGTGGATGTGTTACTCTAAACATTTAATGGACATTTAGTGGATGTGTTACTCTAAACTTTTAAAATCCCATATAAATTGACTTTATGCGTTCAAAACGTTTGCAAAAGTGCGAGTAGGTTGCTCTGCCTTTTGGACAAAGCCAAGCAAATAAGTATACATGAATGTGTTTACTTACAGAAAATAAAAACAAATGAAGTGTGAACGACTGCATTTTATAATCACGCGTCGCTACTGGCTCAGTGGATGTGTCACTCAGACAATAAGCCAGAGGTGTCAGTTCAAATCTTCAAACAATTCTGTATATTTTTTTTTCGTTTGTTCAAAATAATAATTTGTTCTTCTTTCTCATTCAGATTCATCGAATAACCTAATGGCTCAGTGGAAATTGATTTTTTTTTTTTTTGCTTGCCTAGCGCCACGCACCACTTATAGACTTCAATTAGCTTAGTCGTATTGACATACCATAGCTTCGTACGGTTTTACATTATATTTTTATATCATTTCGAAGTGTTGGGTAGACTTAATCACATTATTTGTTGGATGTTGATTTTGTACTTCGTGCTGGAAGAATATGAACGAAATGGGGACTTCGTTTGGAGTTTTTGCAATGAATTGAGTTTATTTTTGAGTGGACGTAAGTTAAGATTTTTCTTAAACTGTTAATTAAAACTTGAAAATGATTTCAGTTTACTGAACTTTTTTAATTAACGTGTAAAATTGAATAAACAAAATGGCATCAACTAGTGAACAAAGTGTAAATAAAATAATAAAATTATAGTGACTGAAAGACCCATGGTGTTAAACTTGACAACAAATCTTTGCAATAAAAAAAAGAAGTGTTA
Source organism: Melangyna quadrimaculata (assembly GCA_949320155.1). Taxonomy (NCBI): domain Eukaryota; kingdom Metazoa; phylum Arthropoda; class Insecta; order Diptera; family Syrphidae; genus Melangyna; species Melangyna quadrimaculata. Next base: position 327,286,688 of record OX439483.1, read on the forward strand.
CTAATGAAACTATTCGTAGTTTTTACCCAGAAAAAAGGGTACATATATTCATATCACTGTTTGCAAAACCATAAACTAATTGTTCTGCTGGACTTGCTTATTATTTAGAAAGGAAAAGGATACAAATATTTAAAATTTTTGGTTTGAATAATTTAGGTGGCAGTTACTCTAAACATTTAGAATCCTATATAAATTGACTTTATGCGTTCAAAACGTTTGCAAAAGTGCGAGTAGGTTGCTCTGCCCTTAGGACAAAGCCAAGCAAATAAGTATACATGAATGTGTTTACTTACAGAAAATAAAAACAAATGAAGTGTGAACGACTGCATTTTATAATCACGCGTCGCCACTGGCTCAGTGGATGTGTTACTCTAAATATTTAATGGACATTTATTGGATGTGTTACCCTAAACATTTAAAATCCCATATAAATTGACTTTATGCGTTCAAAACGTTTGCAAAAGTGCGAGTATGTTGCTCTGCCTTTTTGGACAAAGCCAAGCAAATAAGTATACATGAACGTGTTTACTTACAGAAAATAAAAACCAATGAAGTGTGAACGACTGCATTTTATAATCACGCGTCGCCACTGGCTCAGTGGATGTGTTACTCTAAACATTTAATGGACATTTAGTGGATGTGTTACTCTAAACTTTTAAAATCCCATATAAATTGACTTTATGCGTTCAAAACGTTTGCAAAAGTGCGAGTAGGTTGCTCTGCCTTTTGGACAAAGCCAAGCAAATAAGTATACATGAATGTGTTTACTTACAGAAAATAAAAACAAATGAAGTGTGAACGACTGCATTTTATAATCACGCGTCGCCACTGGCTCAGTGGATGTGTCACTCAGACAATAAGCCAGAGGTGTCAGTTCAAATCTTCAAACAATTCTGTATATTTTTTTTTCGTTTGTTCAAAATAATAATTTGTTCTTCTTTCTCATTCAGATTCATCGAATAACCTAATGGCTCAGTGGAAATTGATTTTTTTTTTTTTTGCTTGCCTAGCGCCACGCACCACTTATAGACTTCAATTAGCTTAGTCGTATTGACATACCATAGCTTCGTACGGTTTTACATTATATTTTTATATCATTTCGAAGTGTTGGGTAGACTTAATCACATTATCCACAAACCATTTCAACATACCACATTTTGTAGTGTTTCGAAGTTCTACACCCAACACTTAAGTAGCTTTTAAATTATATTTTTATATGATTTCGAAGTTTTTCACCCGTAGACTTATTTAGCTTTTAAATTATATTTTGATATGATTTCAAAGCTTTCCATCCAACACTTAATCACCTTATCCACAAACCATTTCACATACCACATTTGTAGCATTTTAAATGCTATTTAAATACACATTTAACACCTCAACTTCTATAAGCTCCAATAGCCTAGTGGAACTGTCACCCGACGGCAATCCAAAGGTTCTTGGTTCAATCCCCAAAGGTTCTCAACATCATTGTTTTTTTATAATTAAAAACACTCCCAAGCCTCACCACCACCCCCAGTTCCCCGCCCCATGACGCATACATACGTGCACACAAAAATTTTTCAAAAACAACAGAAAAGGGGCGTCCCTACCTCCACCCACTTATTCCCACATAACGCCATGTTAAATTTGGTTCCCACCGCCAGTCAACTCCATTCCTACTCGTAGTGATTTGAGGGGTTGTTGAGGCTGAGTTCCGCTAAAAGAGGCATATGGTCAGAGAATGATTTTACTCCTACTTCGAAAGACGATGTGATTTTTATCCATTCACTAGAAACTGCGCAGAAATCAATTACTGATTTGCCTGATCCTGCAATGAATGTAAACTCCCCTAGTGCATCATTTTTACTACAGCCATTAAGAATAAAAAGATCGTATGCTTTTCACATTTCCATAAAAATTCTTCCATTTCTGTTGACTGTTTGATCTTTATAATTTCGTGTTTTCGTTTTATCAATGCCTATAAAATTACTTTCATCTGAGACTATCTGTTTATTTCCTATGCGACCATTAACATCACCGATAAGCATATATAAGACAATCATCTAGAGCATTAAAATCATTATCCCAGAAATTGCAATTCAGATACGTGGGTACAATATCTTGGTTGTTGATTACAAGAAATGTTTGATCATTCACTTCGGTAAAGTTGCCGTTGACGTTACTTTTAGAGCCAAACAAAGATCCACCTATCGCTCTTCCAAAATTGTGCTCACGAGTAGCAGGTATCCAGTGTAAGTTATACTCGCTGAAATATTTCTTAAAATTTTCTATTTGTCCACTTTCTACAAACGTCTCAAATAAAAAGAATACATCATGTTCTTTTACAAATTTAAAAAAATCTACAAATAATAATTTGTTACCTAAACCAGCTATATTATAAAAAACTATTTTAATTTTACTATTTTGATATTGTTCATTTTCATAATTATTAATACTACTACTTGCTTGACAGACGGCAACCCTGTTTAAATTGTTTTTCTGCTTCTGGTTCTGCTTCTGCTGCGAGATTGAAGATGGCGCTTGCTCGTTTGACATAATGAGAATGACAGTAGCTTGTTGTGATAGTTCGACGACAGATGTTTGTTTTGATCGAGAATTATTTCTAAAAAAAAATCACCTGGATTTATATCGCCAAACATCTCGTTAATTACCTCCAAACCATCGCGGCTGCCACACATGAAAGAGCCTTCTCGGGTTGTGTTAAAGGTTTTGTCGTTAACTACCAACTTCAAGCCTCGGATTTGTGTTTTCGCTGTTGGATGTTTATTCTTTATACATCTACGTAGTTGGACAGCCTGTTGTCGTCGTTTCAGTTCGTCTCTTGTATACTCGGGATTCACGTATACTTCAGTGCCTTTCAATAGGCTCGAATTCTTCAGAAGCTGGTTGACTATGGCTTTGTTTTCGTGTCAACCATTATCAATTGTTGTTGTCCTTTGGATGGGAGCGAAGTGACATCTTCAAGGTTGATGTTTGAAAGATTCATATTGTGCCTGGCTAGCACATGCGCGTCAACATTTTTGCACATATTCGAAGGTACTGTGAATATTACATTTGTCTGCATTATGCGTTTTTCGAGCTGCTCTATTTTGTTTTCCATAGTATCGTTTTTATTTTTTATATGTTTAATTTCTTTGGAAAGAGTCTCATTTATTGTTTGCAGTGATTTTATTTCATTGAAAGAGCGGTCGAAATCCAATTTTATATCTTTGATTTTCATAAGGTCTGCAATTGACATATCTGCGACGGTCATCTTTGCAAAGGAGTTTTTCTTTCTGGATTTCTTTTATTTGCTAGTAGCATTAGTTGCGCACTCAGATGTGAATTAATTAATTAACAATTAATAAAAACTTTTATTGAAATTAATAAATTTAATAATTTTTAAAGAGCCGCGAAATTTGTGTTACTGTGACGTTTGACGTTTTTTTTTCAAATTGAACTGTAGAAATGGAACAGTAGACGCCACCGTTGATTCCATCTGGAGAATTCGTCCGCTGCCGCCTCGATGAAAGGAGAAGTGCCTTAGTGGGAACACTCCTCCACCCCTCTCCTGTCCCCAACAGCTTTCCACAGGCATTAAAACCCCATCTCCAGCTGATGTACTAGAGACCCGATGTTCACCACTAGGAGGTGAGAGTAGGAGTTGGTAGACAGAGGTTAACACCAACAAAAAAAAAAAAAATGATAATAATGCATAAAGATGAGTATATGGAAAAAATGAGTGTGAATTTGAGTGATATGGATTAAGTAAAGTTGCCAGAAGATCCTACTATAAAATATAATAAAAAGGCGTACGATGTAACTAAGTATTGTTCCCTTATAAATGACCCAAAAAGTAAACATCCTGTTCGAAATCCGAAATCCGTCTGCCCCAATTTTATATGGATTACCTAAGATCCACAAAGAAGTTGTTCCTTTGCGACCTGTTTCTTTCTCGTTTAATGTTCCGTCACAGAAACTTTGCAAAAAACTATCAAGCATTTTACCTGGAATTCTGAACTTCGAGCCAAAATATGCCTTGAAGAATTCCTTTGAATTTACTGACAAGGTTAAGGATCTAGAACTACCACCAAACGCAAAGCTAGTGTCCTTTGACGTAAAAAACTTATTCCCTTCATTATCAACTGTAAAAATTAAACAACTACTAAAACACCGAATATCTGAGCTTATAACAGATGAAACAAAGCGCGACCAACTTGATAAACTCATCTCTGTTTGTTTGGACCAAAGTTATTTCGAATTCAATAGGAAATATTTCAACCAAACATCAGGCCTTGCCGTTGGGTTCCTCACTTTCTCCTTTCGCTGCCGAATTTTTCATGGATAACTTTGAACAACGTTTGTTTTCATCTAAAAATCCGTTTTTGAAAAATATTTATGTCGTTATGTAGATGACATGTTCTGTGTTTGGACAGGTACACATAGCCTTTCTGCAGGCCGAGTTTTAGACAAATATGAAGTCCTCGAAATTAATGAACATAAACGTTATAATCTTTTAAATTACCAAATTGACTTGACTAATAACAGCCCTCTGTTGAATCTTTTAACTTAATATGTTTATTAAATCGTTAAACCTAACTATTCATATAGATATACAATATATTATAATAAAAAATGTATAAATTAAATTCACCAAATTAAATAATTTTTTAAAATGTTTAGACGCAACAAAAATCAAAAATAAATAAAAACAATTCTGATTTGGAGTTTGGAAACTTCTAGCCCGTGATTTTTGGGCTTTTTTTGGGTACAACCTTGGCCATTGATGAGCTTACCTCAGCATTTATAAAAAAAAAAACATCACAAATTGGCATCCAAGGAGGGATAGAACTCAAGCTCAATTTTAGGTGGACACCTGCCAAATTAAGGCCTAATTTCAACGTGAGCCTACTTACATGACTGTATCAAATTTTGTGTTGACCACCGCCTTACCCACGGATTTCGTTTTAAATGATATTGTATTTCAATACTGGGGATCATTAACTCATTTCTCATTTCTCGCATTCCTGCCGCCACCCCCTCTGAATACCATTATCTTGGATTTTGCTAGATTAACCACGAGATTCCAGCGGTCACAATAGTCCTTTAGCCTGTTCATCATAAGCTGCAGTCCATCAACCGTCTCTGCAAAGAAAACTATGTCGTCTGCATACATAAGTGCGGGTATTTTAGCTCCTCCAAACATAATTCCACCTCTGACTGCATCAGTTATGTCATTTATAAACAGTTTTAAAAGCAAAGCACTCAAAATACACCCTTGTTTGAGGCCCATTTTTTGTGTGAAACTCTTCAGGGATAAACGTTCCGTCCCATACGTAAGGCCTATCTTGGCCATGACGATCTTGGCCCTCTCCCCAGTGTAAAGCTAAGGAGACTGATCGCTGATGCAGAACGGCAGAATATACGCCTAATTATCGGGTGCGACGCAAACGCGCACCATACAGTATGGGGGAGTTCGGATATTAACGACAGAGGTGAGTATCTTTTCGATTATATTCTTACTACTAACCTACTTCTAAGTAATGTTGGAAACGTACCAACTTTTGTAACTAGAAATAGACAAGAAGTCTTAGATATCACTCTTGTCTCAGATATGGTTCATCAATCGATATTGGATTGGAAAGCATCTTCTGAGCACTCGTTCTCAGACCATAGATACATTCAATTCAGTCTAAATGATGAAACTGAAAAGCCTCCTACCTTCCGGAACTACCGGAAAACAAATTGGCTCCTATATAGGGAAACTCTTAAAAATTTGATCAAACCTGACCTTTTCAATCCTCCCCTGAACAAAACTGATCTCGATAATAAAGTCCAAGATCTAACAAATGCACTCAACAAATCAATGATCACTTCCTGTCCTCTTACTAAAATTAGGGGCAAAAAGAAACCTCATTGGTGGAAGCCAGGGCTCGAACCGCTCAGAAAAGAATGTAGGAAACTTTTCAACAGAGCTAAATACACCAGAGAAAGTTTAGATTGGGATGTATATAAGAACTCGCTGAAAGTGTATACAAAACAAATGAGGATAACTAAAAGAACTTCTTGGAGGAACTTCTGTGACAAAATAGAAGATTCTTCAGAAGCATCCAGACTTAGGAAAGTCCTCTCTATCAATCCAGGGATGCCAAGCTCTCTTAAAACAGCAGATGGCTCCTGGACCAAATCCTGTGAGGAATCACTAAATTTGCTACTTGATACTCACTTCCCAGGTAGCTCACAAATTGTCTCAAATACTGAATTCACTCAGTCACATGACTTGGTCAATCAAATACCAGGTCTGATTACAAGGGACAAGCTCCAATGTTCTATAGACAGCTTCCAACCTTATAAATCCACGGGACCAGACGGCATTATACCTGCTGAACTTCAGAGATCCTCAGATATCATAATTCCTATATTGGAAACTATACTAAATGGTTGTCTGAATTTCATTCATATTCCTTCATTATGGAGAGAGGTGAAAGTTGTCTTCATACACAAAGCTGGAAAATGCTCCCAAATTAATCCAAAAGACCTGAGACCAATTAGCTTATCATCATTCATTCTTAAAACTTTCGAACGTCTGATTGATATCCACCTGCATGACACTATAGACCTTAACCTTATCTCTAAGGCACAACACGCTTACTGTAAGGGAAAATCGGTGGAAACTGCTCTTCACACCTTAGTAAGATCTATCGAATACTCCCTGCACCATAAAGAGTACACGCTTGCGGCTTTCCTTGATATAGAAGGCGCCTTTAACAACGTCAGCGGCCTTGCAATAGTAGGAGCACTGGAAAATTTGAAGGTGGACGGCCTACTGATTAAGTTGATAGACCATATGTTGGGAAGTAGGGTCATCAACTCTGCATTGGGAGGCTATTCCACTAGAAGATCTGTCACTAGAGGCACACCACAAGGTGGGGTCCTTTCACCACTTCTATGGAACTTGGTCATAAATGACTTACTGACTGTCCTGGAGGGTGAAGGATTCAAAGTGATTGCGTATGCCGATGATGTTGCAATAGCTATATCAGGGAAACACCCCCAGGTTCTTACAGAACTTCTTCAAACCGCTCTTAACAAGCTAATAAAATGGGCAGAACGTTGTGAGCTAGGTGTAAACCCCCGCAAAACAGAACTTGTCCTCTTCACAAGGAAATATAAAATTCCACAGATAAATCCTCCAACAATTAATGGTGTTCCACTTTCCTTTTCAGATGAAGCCAAATATTTAGGTCTCATACTGGATAAAAAACTAAGTTGGAAACCTAATATTCAAGAGAGAATCAAAAAAGCCACTGTTGCTTTATTCTCCTGTAAAAAAAGCTATAGGTACTAAATGGGGTCTATCCCCTGCCATAACTCACTGGCTCTACACTGCGGTCGTAAGACCGATTCTCACTTATGGGGTAACAATTTGGTGGACTGCTCTAGATAAAGTTACGTACTGTGACCAGCTGAGCAAGGTCCAGAGATCAGCAAGTATGTGCATAAGTGGAACTCTCCGCTCGACACCATCAGCTGCACCAGACATACTCCTCAGCCTCACACCACTCGATATATATGGCAAGCAAATGGCTGCGAACAGCCGTCCGCCTTAAAGCCATTTCTCAATAGACCAACAACTCTATCGGTCATACTAAAATTCTAGACTTATATGAATCTATTCCTTGTCATTCCGACTACACCACATCCAAACTAAATTTCGACAAAAGCTTCCAGGTCACTATACCCTCAAGAGAATCTTGGGACTTCGGGGACCCTCTCAAAGGTGATTCAGTTCATTTTTATACTGATGGGTCGAAAACTGAGGAAGGAGTGGGTGGCGGAGTGTACTCAGACAGACTTAATTTAAGTCTCTCCTTCCGGCTCCCTAACCACTGTAGCGTATTCCAAGCGGAAATCCTGGCAATTAAAGAAGCCCTGTCTTGGCTGAGAGAAAACGTGATATCAAAATCGGATATACGCATCTTCTCAGATAGTCAAGCAGCACTTAAATCTCTCAACTCCGTTACGGCCCAAAACTGTCGATCGTCTCTTGAAGAGATGGCGGAACAGTTTAATATTCACCTTCTTTGGGTGCCGGGCCATAGAGATATTCCGGGAAATTGTAAAGCCGATGAACTTGCCAGAAATGGAACTCTAATGCCCGTTTTGCCTAACAGGTGGAACACAGGTATACCGATCGCTACGTGCAAACTTTTGCTAAAACAAAACTCTGCAAGGAAAGCAAACTCTAGATGGACAAACCTTACTACATGTCTGGCCACAAAAGAAATCTGGCCATCGCTAGACCCTAGGCGCTCTAAAAGTTTACTATCACTTAGCAGATCACAAATTAGCTCCGTAATAGGTGTCATAACAGGACACTGCCTTATAGGAAAACACGCCACAAGACTTGGCGTTTTCTCAAATGACTTCTGTAGAAGTTGCATGGACGAAGAGGAGGAGGAAACAATTCCTCACCTCCTCTGCACATGTCCTGCTCTTTCAAAGAGGCGCAGACTCCATCTGGGGGACTACTTTTTCAATGATCCAAGCGATCTGGCTAATACAGACATACACTGTCTCTCTCGCTTCATAAAAAGCTCCGAATGGTTTTCGTAATGAGGATAATCTCCTCATTCCTATCATGTGGTATCACAACGGACCTAATTATGGTCTAAGTGTGTCAGCCGTTTTCCTGACAGCCACTCTAACCTAACCTAACCTAACCTATACGTAAGGTGTGTTCCCTGAGTACAAAGCTCTTAAAATGTTTATTATTTTACTTGACATCCCAAATGTATAAAGCTCATAAAAAAGCGATTCACGAACGATAGAGTCGAAAGCAGCACGGAAGTCAACAAAGAACACATATAATTTTTTCTTTCTCCTGATATAAGAATCGGCAATGTTGTACAGTGAGAATATATGATCCGTTGTAGAATAGTTCTTCCTAAAACTGGCCTGAAACTCTGATAGGATACTTTTCTCCTCACCCATTCGGTCAATCTATTTTCAATAAGCCCTGCGAACAACTTAGCACTTGTATTTAGAAAAGAGATCCCTCTATAATTAGATGCTTCATGATAGTTTCCTTTTTTGAACAGCGGGAAAATTATTGATTTTCTGAAACTTTCTGGAACCATCGCGTCTTCGAAAATTCGGTTGAATTCGTTAGTAAGCAGCAAAACAAATTCATCGGTCGCGTACTTATAGTGCTCAAAAGGAATGCGGTCATCTCCAGGTGCATTATTTACTTTCGCCTTCTTAATATCTTCTTTAACTTCATACATCGAAAACGGTGCATCTAGAAAGTCATCCATTATCAGCGGGGCTGCGTATTGTTCTAAAGGTGAGCTAAACGTTGCGTTAAGAAGGTTCTTGAAGTGATCCTTTAGACTAGGTGCTTGTAATCCTAGAGCGATGATATTTGTAGTTCCATTTAAGATTTTAACAGCCTTCCAGAATTCAGCAGAACTACGGGTACGATTAATTATCGATACTGTCTCTTGCTCAAAAGCTGATTTTTTTGCCAAACAAATTCTTTTGAAATTAATATTTGCTTCGGAGTACAGCTTTTTAAAAATCGGTAAGTTTCGTGACCGGAATAGCTTTAAAAAATTAAAAGATAGTTCCTTAGCTTCTAAGCATTCAGAGTCAAACCAACTCTGCTTATAGCATTTTTTTTTCCTAGCTGGTTTTGTGGGTTGGATTTCTTTATGATTTTTGTCAGAACAGTTATGTCTACTTATTCTCTTGTTTCCTGAATTGCTCTAAGTTCATTTCTCATGTTATCTTGAAACTTGGTCTTCTTTCTTTCAATCCATTGCAATTTCGGGATCAGATTAAGACTCTTTGCCCCAGCTGGTGTTTCTGTTCGCGATTTTGTAAAAGTTACTTCCAGCGGCATGTGATCTGAAAAAGTCTGAGCTCGTTCTCTAAAATCACTCACAACATTTTTCCACAATCCAGACACAAAGCAGTAGTCAATTGTAGAGCTAGCTTGACCTCTTATAAATGTCAGTTCACCCTCTGAATCTCCTGTGCAACTACCATTCAATACATGACAATTGTATGCATCGGAAAGTTCTAAGATTTTTTCACCTTTACGATCACAGACTACGTCCTTTGATTTGCGATTGAGGCTGAAGACAGGCCATTGCGTGCAGAAAAAGTTGTTTTGTGACAAGCCAATCCTGCCATTGAAGTCTCTAATAAGCATTAAATTCGTCGAATCAAACTCTTGCAAAATTTCACTTAGTATCTCAAAGTCGCATTGCCAATGACTATAATTTATATATATGGGAACTATGCACATCGTGTCACTCCCAAGATTAACGTCCATGACATAAGAATCAGTTGTCTTTCTGAAGCTCACATTAATTTCAGCTAGACCTCTGCGGTATCCATAAATTACAACTCCGCCGTTTTGATTGCGTTTATCCATCTTAATTCGTAATTACTAAATATTTTCTTAAACTTATTTTCCTCATTTTCTAATAAATGCGTTTCAAAAAGCATAAAAATATCAAATTTTTTTATATAATTAAAAAAGTTTACAAATAATAATTTATTTTTTAATCCTGACACATTATAACTTAAAATTTTAATATCAACTAAACAATTAACTTTTTTCTGGTAGACTGCAGCTTCTCATGCCTCGTGTAAACACCTATCACTTGTGCGTGCACCCAAATTCAATGTTGCGGATGGTGATGTCACCCTGTGTGTCTGACTGTCACTTGTGTTGACAGCTATCACATTTCTCGCATTTGACGTATTATACTCATTGTTTTTATTTAGTAGTTTATTGATTAATATATTTAAAAAAGAAATGTCTCCAAAAATGGATTTAAGCATGAAAAGGCCATCAATTTCACCACACTTCAACCCCATCGTGGTTTCCCAGGTAAAAACTTTGTCCTCGATTACCATTCTGTCGTCGCGAACAGCAATTTTTTTATGTGGGTGCCTTTCCAAGAGCATTTTTCGTATGCGCAACAGCTTCGCTCTTCTTTGACGCACATTTGGGGGCAAATCCTTCTGGATGCTTATTTTTTTTCCTTTCAGCGTACTAGAGTTCTTTAGCACATTCCAGGCTGTTTCGCGTGACTTCATTTTCACAAGTATTGTTGCTCCAATTGTGTTGCGACTATCTATACTGTAAGCAGTATCGACCTCCGAGTCTGCATCGGTTCTATTAAGAAGACCAACGCAGATAGACTTAGCGTTATCACATGCATCTGGGTTGTTTTTCGGTAGTCGCACCACCAGATTTGCTTCCGTGCTTTTCTGGAGGATTTTATCGATTTGGACTTGCAATATTTTGTTACGAGACTCTAGTTGCTCTTCCTGCAAAACTTCTTAGTGACGTATTTTTACCGATCGGAATAGTCTAGGCACAATCTGAATGTACACGTACAGGATAGTTGTTTTGTTGGATGTTGATTTTGTACTTCGTGCTGGAAGAATATGAACGAAATGGGAACTTCGTTTGGAGTTTTTGCAATGAATTGAGTTTATTTTTGAGTGGACGTAAGTAAAGATTTTTCTTAAACTGTTAATTAAAACTTGAAAATGATTTCAGTTTACTGAACTTTTTTAATTAACGTGTAAAATTGAATAAACAAAATGGCATCAACTAGTGAACAAAGTGTACATAAAATAATAAAATTATAGTGACTGAAAGACCCATGGTGTTAAACTTGACAACAAATCTTTGCAATAAAAAAAAGAAGTGTTACTAATGAAACTATTCGTAGTTTTTACCCAGAAAAAAGGGTACATATATTCATATCACTGTTTGCAAAACCAAAAATTAATTGTTCTGCTCGCCTTGCTTATTATTTAGAAAGGAAAAGGATACAAATATTTAAAATTTTTGGTTTGAATAATTTAGGTGGCAGTTACTCTAAACATTTAAAATCCTATATAAATTGACTTTATGCGTTCAAAACGTTTGCAAAAGTGCGAGTAGGTTGCTCTGCCCTTAGGACAAAGCCAAGCAAATAAGTATACATGAATGTGTTTACTTACAGAAAATAAAAACAAATGAAGTGTGAACGACTGCATTTTATAATCACGCGTCGCCACTGGCTCAGTGGATGTGTTACTCTAAATATTTAATGGACATTTATTGGATGTGTTACCCTAAACATTTAAAATCCCATATAAATTGACTTTATGCGTTCAAAACGTTTGCAAAAGTGCGAGTAGGTTGCTCTGCCTTTTTGGACAAAGCCAAGCAAATAAGTATACATGAATGTGTTTACTTACAGAAAATAAAAACCAATGAAGTGTGAACGACTGCATTTTATAATCACGCGTCGCCACTGGCTCAGTGGATGTGTCACTCAGACAATAAGCCAGAGGTGTCAGTTCAAATCTTCAAACAATTCTGTATATTTTTTTTTCGTTTGTTCAAAATAATAATTTGTTCTTCTTTCTCATTCAGATTCATCGAATAACCTAATGGCTCAGTGGAAATTGATTTTTTTTTTTTTGCTTGCCTAGCGCCATGCACCACTTATAGACTTCAATTAGCTTAGTCGTATTGACATACCATAGCTTCGTACGGTTTTACATTATATTTTTATATCATTTCGAAGTGTTGGGTAGACTTAATCACATTATCCACAAACCATTTCAACATACCACATTTTATAGTGTTTCGAAGTTCTACACCCAACACTTAAGTAGCTTTTAAATTATATTTTTATATGATTTCGAAGTTTTTCACCCGTAGACTTATTTAGCTTTTAAATTATATTTTGATATGATTTCAAAGCTTTCCATCCAACACTTAATCACCTTATCCACAAACCATTTCACATACCACATTTGTAGCATTTTAAATGCTATTTAAATACACATTTAACACCTCAACTTCTATAAGCTCCAATAGCCTAGTGGAACTGTCACCCGACGGCAATCCAAAGGTTCTTGGTTCAATCCCCAAAGGTTCTCAACATCATTGTTTTTTTATAATTAAAAACACTCCCAAGCCTCACCACCACCCCCAGTTCCCCGCCCCATGACGCATACATACGTGCACACAAAAATTTTTCAAAAACAACAGAAAAGGGGCGTCCCTACCTCCACCCACTTATTCCCACATAACGCCATGTTAAATTTGGTTCCCACCGCCAGTCAACTCCATTCCTACTCGTAGTGATTTGAGGGGTTGTTGAGGCTGAGTTCCGCTAAAAGAGGCATATGGTCAGAGAATGATTTTACTCCTACTTCGAAAGACGATGTGATTTTTATCCATTCACTAGAAACTGCGCAGAAATCAATTACTGATTTGCCTGATCCTGCAATGAATATAAACTCCCCTAGTGCATCATTTTTACTACAGCCATTAAGAATAAAAAGATCGTATGCTTTTCACATTTCCATAAAAATTCTTCCATTTCTGTTGACTGTTTGATCTTTATAATTTCGTGTTTTCGTTTTATCAATGCCTATAAAATTACTTTCATCTGAGACTATCTGTTTATTTCCTATGCGAGCATTAACATCACCGATAAGCATATATAAGACAATCATTTAGAGCATTAAAATCATTATCCCAGAAATTGCAATTCAGATACGTGGGTACAATATCTTGGTTGTTGATTACAAGAAATGTTTGATCATTCACTTCGGTAAAGTTGCCGTTGACGTTACTTTTAGAGCCAAACAAAGATCCACCTATCGCTCTTCCAAAATTGTGCTCACGAGTAGCAGGTATCCAGTGTAAGTTATACTCGCTGAAATATTTCTTAAAATTTTCTATTTGTCCACTTTCTACAAACGTCTCAAATAAAAAGAATACATCATGTTCTTTTACAAATTTAAAAAAATCTACAAATAATAATTTGTTACCTAAACCAGCTATATTATAAAAAACTATTTTAATTTTACTATTTTGATATTGTTCATTTTCATAATTATTAATACTACTACTTGCTTGACAGACGGCAACCCTGTTTAAATTGTTTTTCTGCTTCTGCTGCGAGATTGAAGATGGCGCTTGCTCGTTTGACATAATGAGAATGACAGTAGCTTGTTGTGATAGTTCGACGACAGATGTTTGTTTTGATCGAGAATTATTTCTAAAAAAAAATCACCTGGATTTATATCGCCAAACATCTCGTTAATTACCTCCAAACCATCGCGGCTGCCACACATGAAAGAGCCTTCTCGGGTTGTGTTAAAGGTTTTGTCGTTAACTACCAACTTCAAGCCTCGGATTTGTGTTTTCGCTGTTGGATGTTTATTCTTTATACATCTACGTAGTTGGACAGCCTGTTGTCGTCGTTTCAGTTCGTCTCTTGTATACTCGGGATTCACGTATACTTCAGTGCCTTTCAGTAGGCTCGAATTGTTCAGAAGCTGGTTGACTATGGCTTTGTTTTCGTGTCAACCATTATCAATTGTTGTTGTCCTTTGGATGGGAGCGAAGTGACATCTTCAAGGTTGATGTTTGAAAGATTCATATTGTGCCTGGCTAGCTCGTTGACTATTGCATGCGCGTCAACATTTTTGCACATATTCGAAGGTACTGTGAATATTACATTTGTCTGCATTATGCGTTTTTCGAGCTGCTCTATTTTGTTTTCCATAGTATCGTTTTTATTTTTTATATGTTTAATTTCTTTGGAAAGAGTCTCATTTATTGTTTGCAGTGATTTTATTTCATTGAAAGAGCGGTCGAAATCCAATTTTATATCTTTGATTTTCATAAGGTCTGCAATTGACATATCTGCGACGGTCATCTTTGCAAAGGAGTTTTTCTTTCTGGATTTCTTTTATTTGCTAGTAGCATTAGTTGCGCACTCAGATGTGAATTAATTAATTAACAATTAATAAAAACTTTTATTGAAATTAATAAATTTAATAATTTTTAAAGAGCCGCGAAATTTGTGTTACTGTGACGTTTGACGTTTTTTTTTCAAATTGAACTGTAGAAATGGAACAGTAGACGCCACCGTTGATTCCATCTGGAGAATTCGTCCGCTGCCGCCTCGATGAAAGGAGAAGTGCCTTAGTGGGAACACTCCTCCACCCCTCTCCTGTCCCCAACAGCTTTCCACAGGCATTAAAACCCCATCTCCAGCTGATGTACTAGAGACCCGATGTTCACCACTAGGAGGTGAGAGTAGGAGTTGGTAGACAGAGGTTAACACCAACAAAAAAAAAAAAAATGATAATAATGCATAAAGATGAGTATATGGAAAAAATGAGTGTGAATTTGAGTGATATGGATTAAGTAAAGTTGCCAGAAGATCCTACTATAAAATATAATAAAAAGGCGTACGATGTAACTAAGTATTGTTCCCTTATAAATGACCCAAAAAGTAAACATCCTGTTCGAAATCCGAAATCCGTCTGCCCCAATTTTATATGGATTACCTAAGATCCACAAAGAAGTTGTTCCTTTGCGACCTGTTTCTTTCTCGTTTAATGTTCCGTCACAGAAACTTTGCAAAAAACTATCAAGCATTTTACCTGGAATTCTGAACTTCGAGCCAAAATATGCCTTGAAGAATTCCTTTGAATTTACTGACAAGGTTAAGGATCTAGAACTACCACCAAACGCAAAGCTAGTGTCCTTTGACGTAAAAAACTTATTCCCTTCATTATCAACTGTAAAAATTAAACAACTACTAAAACACCGAATATCTGAGCTTATAACAGATGAAACAAAGCGCGACCAACTTGATAAACTCATCTCTGTTTGTTTGGACCAAAGTTATTTCGAATTCAATAGGAAATATTTCAACCAAACATCAGGCCTTGCCGTTGGGTTCCTCACTTTCTCCTTTCGCTGCCGAATTTTTCATGGATAACTTTGAACAACGTTTGTTTTCATCTAAAAATCCGTTTTTGAAAAATATTTATGTCGTTATGTAGATGACATGTTCTGTGTTTGGACAGGTACACATAGCCTTTCTGCAGGCCGAGTTTTAGACAAATATGAAGTCCTCGAAATTAATGAACATAAACGTTATAATCTTTTAAATTACCAAATTGACTTGACTAATAACAGCCCTCTGTTGAATCTTTTAACTTAATATGTTTATTAAATCGTTAAACCTAACTATTCATATAGATATACAATATATTATAATAAAAAATTGTATAAATTAAATTCACCACGCACACTGAGATTGGTTTGTATTTTCATACTATTGTTAGTGCCCTGAAGATGTCCTAAGAAGACGAAAAGCGCCGGTTTCCATTAAATTAAATAATAAAACTATATAAAACTGTGGAAAAAACAAGTTTTTATTCAAAAAAATAAAAAATTAAATAATTTTTTAAAATGTTTAGACGCAACAAAAATCAAAAATAAATAAAATCAATTCTGACTTGGAGTTTGGAAACTTCTAGCCCGTGATTTTTGGGCTTTTTTTGGGTACAACCTTGGCCATTGATGAGCTTACCTCAGCATTTATAAAAAAAAAACATCACAAATTGGCATCCAAGGAGGGATAGAACTCAAGCTCAATTTTAGGTGGACACCTGCCAAATTAAGGCCTAATTTCAACGTGAGCCTACTTACATGACTGTATCAAATTTTGTGTTGACCACCGCCTTACCCACGGATTTCGTTTTAAATGATATTGTATTTCAATACTGGGGATCATTAACCAGACAAATTTTCAATCCCCAGTCTCGGCCTTGCACCACCACGATAGACGTATTAGGTAGTTAATTCTAATTAATAATAGGTATGGCTGTCACCAACTTTGCTAAAATGCTTTTCTATCTAACTATTGGTGTGCAAGGCCATTAGGCTTACGCTTGTACGGTATAACCATTAGCCACCACGATGCTCCCGAAGGGCCTTCCCAATGTGACGTCGCGTGCGTCGGTTGATTGATTAAGCTCAAAAACCTTATATTGCCATAAAGTTACAGAGCGCAAACCAATCTGGCGCGGGCTTTCCTACCATCCGTGTTATCCAGCTGGATGAGTTTGACTGACTTTAATTATATCAGTACATTTGTTTGGTTGGCGACATATATAAATACATGAAAAAGCCTACCTTTTTTCTCCCATACAGAGAAGGGACAGGTACCCAGGGGTGGAATCGGCTAAGGCAATAGTTGACTGTCGTTGTTTTGATAATCAATTTTCAATTTCAATTTCAAATTATTTTTTTCGGTACTAGTCTTAACACAGGAAGATACAATATCTTATAATTTAGTGTAA
Source organism: Melangyna quadrimaculata (assembly GCA_949320155.1). Lineage (NCBI taxonomy): Eukaryota > Metazoa > Arthropoda > Insecta > Diptera > Syrphidae > Melangyna > Melangyna quadrimaculata. The sequence continues at coordinate 327,303,866 of OX439483.1, forward strand.
GCTTCGGTATATAATACCATTTGTATAATACATGATGTGCTTTCTAAGTGACTTAATTAGCAAAAAAATATAATGACTTCAGAGTAATAGGTACATAATTTATATACAATATATTCATGTTCATAATATAATAAATAATAGTAGAGAAGAGAAAAAAGTAAGCATTACAAAACAGCGCATGTATGTATTATTAAATAATTTAAATGAAGGGTAAATTAGAAAGACAAACAAAAAATAAAAAATATATCTAAACCTCCATCATCTTAGTGCCTCTAAATGCCGCCAAAGTCTCTGTCTGAACTGATGTGTGCTACCTATTAATCTGATACATCTAGGAAGGGAATTCCACAGCTGGAAAACCTTGACGAAAAATTGTCGTTTAGATACTGAGAAAGAGTAACGTACTGGTGCGATATCGAGTATTCTTGTAGATCGCGAGGAAGGGATCCGATTATAAAGGTAAGGTGGCTGTCGAGTTTGCATTATATTATGCAATAGAGCCAGAGTCCTAAAATTCAATAAGTTTTGAAAAGTGAGGCCATATATCGATTTTGAAAAATATGAGATATGATGATATCGTCGCAAACCATAAACGTAACGTGCAATGGTATTAAAAGCAACATTAAGTCTTCGCTTGTGTTCTTTATCACAGTTCGCAAATATTTCAAAAACAAAAAGAATTATAGGAGTAAGTAAAGTCTTGGCAAGTATTTTTCTTGTTCTTATAAGAGTGATATATTGGGTTGTCCAAAGCGTGTGAAGACCACCATAGACTTAACCTAGCACTAGTGTTATATGATTATCCCAAGTAAGAGTTTTGTTGAACGTAATGCCCAGATTTTTAGCCGTGTTAACAAAATCTATGGGTATGTCATTTAGAAATATTTTTGGAAAATAGGACGTGTCAATATTTTTTCTCGAAATAACTATACATTTTTATTTTGTTGGATTTAAGCACAGTCCGTTATTCCTCGACCATTCGCAAATACTTTCGAGATCTTTATTCATTTCAAACGCAGCATTCTCGATAAGACCTAGTGGACAACTTTTGTATAGCTGTACGTCATCAGCATACATATGTGTAGAACAATGAATCACTTTCGAAGGAAGCTCATTTAAGCGTAAGGAACGTTACTTTTTCATCATCTATAGATTGCCTAATATCTTCTACAACTTTAATTAACGCAGTTGTGCAGCTATGTTTAGGATGAAACCCAGATTGATTCATAGACAAGATGTTATTAACAACTAAAAACTGGCGTATCTGGGTGTTCATGACCTTTTCAAATATTTAAGACAAGTAAGGTCTATCATCACATTTTACATTTTTGGGAATAGGAATAATTTTAGATTGTTTCCACGCCGTAGGAAAGATTCCTGTCATTAAAATAGTGTTGAAAAGATGAGTTATGAATTTTAGGCTGTAAGGTAATATGATTTTTATGCACAGTGGATGCATTTCATCAAAACCAACAGAATTTGATTTATTGGATAATAAAGCTGCCAACACATCGGCCTCGTACACAGCTGAAAAACTAAATCCTTGAAAGTTTTAAGAGTCAATTGTTGACGAAACGTTCATTTGAATGTCCGGAACAATAACGGAGTTCCTAATAAATTGCTGATTAAGTGTGTTGCAGTCAACATCTTTTGTATTTTTATTTCTATTGCCTATACCAAGTTCTTTTATATTTTTCCATAGCTTATGACGAGCAACGGAGGGATCCAAACGAGAAGCATAGTGTTTTCTTTTTGATTCTCTTATTTCACAAACTATCCTATTTCTGAGAACCTTGTTCAGATCAAAAAGCACATTCAACCGAAAACGCTTCCAATTCCTGTAAGCTTGATCCCTCTTAAGCATTAATTCCTTTACTTTTGTGGTAAGCCATTTGTTATCCAAGTTACTTGTTTTTCGTTCTTTAGTGGAACATGGATATCAAAAAGATTTTTAATATTGGTCTGAATAAAATTCACTTGATCGTCAACAGATGGCATATCGTACACTCGATACCATTCAATTGATCCTAGATCTTGTTCCAGAATATATCGATCTATACCTTTAAAATGTCTAAAACAGAAAGAAGCATCTGAACGATTTGGAAAACACTGAAAAGTAAGAAAGATAAGGTCATGATGTGAAAAGCATGGAACTGACAGTTGATCGTATAGACCCTTCAAGCAAAATCATGGACCCAAATTTCTCGGTTCAATTGGGACTCCAAAAAAAATGAGTGTCTCACACACAATAACAAATTTTCTGTGTACGCATGTAAACAGAATGAGAATCGAGAGTATTTTTTTCAAGCATCGAGAAATAGAGAGAGTATAGGCGAAGTATACAATCATTTTGCCTTAATTTCCACCACTTTTTTTTAGTTCAGTTTTGTAGGTAGCGTGGAAAAGAAGGTTGCTTTTCTATCTCTTTTTTCTTGTTAAAACTTTTAAAAATTTCCAATCAGAAATGCAAGTTTCTATTTATTGAATGTAAATTTATATTTGTGGAAATATGTCATGCGTATTAGTGCGAAATAGTCTTTAGAAAACCTTTAATAAATGATAAATAAAAAAACTCTTGAAATGAAAAAATTCTGTTTGTTTTATTTTTGTAGGCGATGGAGAAACTGGAATAGATGGTATGCCTCAATTCATTCTTTTTTTGGAACCGTTTTAGATTCCATTTGGTTTCGGTTCTCCGAGTATGGTGAATTGAAAAACTCTCTCTCTCACAATACATTCACATAATGGCTCCGTGGTGATTCTAATTTCCATACTAATTTGGGCCGCAAAACGCAGTTTTTCGATCCGTATTTGGATCCGAATGCGAAGTCGTCCATACGTTGTTTGATACGTTTGCGGACCGAAAACGAGCTCGCTTGCTTGAAGGGGAAGTACTTTATTTAAATGACTGACAAAGAAAACATCAATAAGGGTGCTAGTTGAGTTGCTGAAATTTGTAGGAGTTGATATATTTGCAGGCAGAAGGTTAATTGAGTTCATACAATCTAATAGGGTTGAATCCACGAGAATATTACAATTTAGATCCCCAGCCACAATGACAAAGGGTGAGATATATGATAGTTCTTCTATAACAGACATCAGGGGAGTAATGTTAATTTGTCGATTGGGTCTATAAACTGTGCCAAGTAAAATTGTATTTACGTTGCATGTGATCTCTACAAATAGGTGGTCGACTTCACTTCCACACGAAGAACTACGTATAAACTTACAATTCAAATCACAACGAACATACACTGCAACACCACCCCCCTCACCTCATCTTATCAGACCGAAACAATCTATACCCATTCAAAAGATACATGGCATCACTAAACTCCTGTCTAAACCAAGTCTCAGATATACAAATAGCATCCATCTTAGATCCTGCAAACAAGTGTCTAAATTCGTCTAATTTAGGACGCAAGCTCTGAGCATTTATATGGCAACCTCGAAAACCATTATTATGCTGACAACACATAACTTCAATCATTGAACGCGTAACGTCACTATTATTTACAGCTGTTAAATCCCTATTCGACTGGTCAGGGCCAACCATTAATAGAGATTAGAAATGGCCGGTACCCAACAAGGCGTACCATACTTATCAGAGTAACAGGCTGCACACAAACATACGGAACAAGAGATGAGGCAACAGATAAAGGCACACAAATCTTGAAAGTTTGTGATTTTCTAAAAAGGAAAAGTTTTATAAAATTCATTAGGTATGTATCTATATATTTTATATAAATTACTGTTTTTAATAGAAAAAAAAATAAAATAAATAAATAAAAAGAAATAAGCAAAATAAAAGCAAAAGTAGTATTTAGGTATATACAAAAATAAAATAAGAAAATAAAATTGAGAAGTGAAAATGATTATAGGTTGGTAATAATAAAATATAATCGTATATAAAAAAAAGAAGAAAAGAAAAAAAATATTTGTTTACATATGCTGCAGTTGTTGTTGTTTAAGTCGTTGTCATCGGTGATGTCGGGGCAATGCAATTATTCAAGTCTTCAGCATTTGTTATCAGAATTGCATTCTTGTTGTTGTTTCTAACATAGACCAGTCCTCGCATGGTGAATACAGAAGTAAACTTGTTGGTTCTATTCCCCTGTAGAGCAAGTTGCAAAAGTGATCGTTTTTTTACTGTGAGGCATTCGTGAGCATAAACAGGACATTCACCACACTCGTCAGCATTGAAACCAAGGACACGCAGACGAAGTTGTTGTTGATTAGATTTCCTGTAGTTTGCAATCGCACGTAGAAAAGAACTCTTGTCGGCCGGAGAAAATAACTTAATCATGATCGGTGGGTTTGCGTGTGCGTTTTTAGTGCGGAGGCGAAAAATATTTTTAATGTGTGCGGGTGGCAATGGCACAGTGGATATAGTGTTTGACTGCTAACCTGGACGTGTGGGCTCGAGCCCCAGTCTAGGTAGCATTCTTTTCAGTATTCCCCAGTTTCATCTGGATGCCACCCGTGGAATTTCATGAGATAATTAACATCTAATTCTCAATCCACTGTGCCAACAAAAATCTTTCCTTTCCTTCTATTCCTTCTAACTAGTGCCGTGCATTGCATTTAAAAGACCTGAGGTCTTACAGGCATATAGTTAAAATTATTATTATTATTAATTATTAAAATTATTAATATGAGTTCAACGACGTGACACAAATTATTGAAAAGCAAGTGAAGGTTTTCGGTTTGTAAAAAAGGAACGCCATGCAAAAGGGCATCGTTCATGGTTTCCATCAGATGCTGCTTTTCTTCATTAAGCTCGACGCGAGTGATAATTTCTTTCAGTGAATTCTCGTATTGTTGTTGTTTTACTTTAAGCGCAATGTTTTCCTCTTTTAAAAAGGCGATGTCGGGGAAATAAGACTCAAGTGCACACAATCTGTTGTTGACGTCATCAATAGTACTCTTGAGTGCTCTTCGAATTCGGCAATTTCAATGTGAGAAGAGATGTTTGATTAAGAATAGTATCTTCGATGCTCTTCCACATCTCCCCCTCGCGTTTTATTGACATGATTTTGTGGGTGCAAAGTGCAGTAGTGTAATCAATTATAGATTCGTATATGGTGATGACGATAAGAATGGTGATGGATGTGAAATGGTGTTGGTGACAGTGGCGATGGTATTTGTGGTATGAAAGTGAAATTGGTACAAGGCGGGTGATAATTTATTGTATGGGTTAGAAATTTAATGTTTTTGTTTTCTTAATTTCTTTTAATTTGGCAAATAAACCCGATAAATAAAATGAAAATATTCGAGTTTTAACACTTCTTGATTATTTTATACAAGAAACAGAAACCTTGGCTCGTTGTAAAACTGCTAAAGACCGATTAAAATTTGTCGCGTAATCACACACGTCTACTTAGCACCACATGTCAAACATGTTTTGAATATCAAATTTTCTTTATTCTGCGTAAAGTGATATGAAAAAATGCAGGACATTTGTAGGGTTTGAATTTGATGAACACAATTATTGTTTTTATGGGTTGTAAATTAATTATATGTTGATGGAAACATATCGTGTGCTTTGAATAAGTACCCGATATTTATATTTTATCATTTTAACTTCATTATTTACAAAACAAAAAAAAAAACAAAAGTTGGGTACCAGGCTGCAGGGCTCGAACCTGGAACCTTCGGCTATCGGGTCCATCCTATACCTGAAGTAAATTTCTCATATGGATTAAGTACGATACTAAAAATATAAAATAAAGAGTTGGTGGTTTTAACTTAAGAAAACTGTTAGGGGGATAGTACGATGCTAATCTCGTTTAAAATTACATGGTGTCCGCTAAACTGGAAAGTCAGGGAACAAAATTTGGTCAGGGAATTCGGGAAGCGGTCAGGGAATTTTTTCTATATCAATTTTTAAAAAATTAACTGAACTCCTTTTTCACTTTCTCTCATAAGAAACTTTTTTTCTGATCAAACATTTCGTTTTGATGACATCTATGTTTAAAATTATTCATTTCGTATCTTTTGCCATACCTGTGAATGTTTCTAAAAATTGAGTGAAACACAACTAACTTGACTTCATTGTATTGTGTTATTTCGTATAGTAATGGCCGCGATCGAAAACCTATGTAGAGCTATCCAGAAAGGTACGTGTTGTTGGAATCCCGTGTAAAAACAGCTGATGACAAAACAGCTTTTGCTGTTGGATAGCTATCCATGTTATCTGAATTGTATCCCAAGCGAAGTAAAAAATAACCAATCCGTTCGAAAACCTATGGATATGAAACTATCTTAAGATCGATTCACAATGCCACGAGTATACGAGGTAACGCCAGGGTATGCACAATGAAACGTTTCTCGTCGTCACGTCACGCCAAAGTTGGGAAAATTGAAAAAAAATACGCTCTCGTCGACGATTTTTATATTTGAATGATGGTGAATTTTGTGAAATTGTAGAAAAGAATAAAGAAAACAAGAGATAAGCTGAAATTAACAAAAAAAATAAATTTTGTTGACAATGAAATTATATTTTTTAGATCTATTTATGTTGACAATATCATAATATTGTATTGTTTTAATTTATTAGGATTTTTAGCCGAAAATCGTTTCCCCAGCTAGCTGGCTGACACAGTTATAATATTTATGCCGTTTTCGATTGGTCATCCGGAGCTACTCCATTTTCACTGTTTCTGTTCCATTCCTATCGAATATGGAAAATCTGGAAAAGAAGGAGTAACTCCGAACCGTCCACTCGAAACCGACATTAAATAACAAAAGTAATTTCATTTTGATTTTTTTCATTATTTTGAACGCACACTGCACAGCAAGAACAAAAACAGTAAATAATTTAACGCTGTCGAAAAACTCGTCGTCAAGAAACTCATCGCATTGTTAATTGGGCAACGATATTATGACTAGAAAAAAATGACAGCGAATCACGTCACGCTCTCGTCGCGTTTTTTCCTTGCATTGTGATCCGGCATGTTTCCGATCGCGGCCAATAAAAGAAAAAATAAAAACTGTTAAATTTGACTGAGATTCAACGAACGCCGCGTCCAAGTTTATATATTTTAAGTACGATTATTTCTTCACACTGTTTCTGCATACCTGAACTAATACATTTTGATTTATTTAAAAAAAAATAAACTATTAAATTTTGATATCGCAAAGATGTATGATTTAAAAGGTGACGTGAAATAAGGCCCAACGAAATAAAACCAAATATCAAAAATTTGGCCTTATTTCGTTTTTAATTAATAATGCCAAATTTTAGTTTTGGCCTTATTTCGCTTAAGAAAACGAAATAAGGCCAATTTGGCTTTATTTCGTTTTCATTTTTTTTCCGTTTCAAAAAACTGCAAAACAAATCACCGTTGTTCTTTTAATTCGATTTAGTGCATTAACGCCCATACAACTACCCCCGCGGGTGTAATTTCCCAAAAAAGAAACTGCAGGGGTTAAAGACTTTTACCCAAATCAGTGTTTAGTACAAAAACTTTGAAAGCAGACCGACTGAAAGCATAGGCGCTTGCTAGCCGACTGAGCGTACCCTTAGCAGAGTGACGGAGTCACGTGAGCGAAAGAGAGGACCCAAAAACGGAGTTAAAATCCTTGAACCCGCGAAGCGGGCCACCCAATGTACTGTTTAGTTCAAAAACTTTGAAACTAAGGTGCCTGCCAGTTGGGGCATTAATTCCTTTTTTTTGGAACTAAACCCCGCGTGTGCTAGTTCCCATAAAAATGGAATTAAACCCGATCTGGGAGGCACCTATGTTATGGTGCCGTGACATTTGGCCATGTGTTTGCTTGTAAACGTTTTCAAAAAGTTGTTTTGAAAAGTTTTAATTTTGTTTTTAAAGATAGTTCACAGAACATTTTAAAAAATACTTTACAAAAAATATAAAATTCAAAACAACCCTCTGAAAACGTTTACAAGTTTTTTGTTTTTATTCGCGCTTACTTCTGGCAAAAGAATAATTTGAAGGTGACATATGTCCATAATAGCCGTATGACACTTTGTAAAAACGATAAATAGCCAAATGTTGGAATATGGACATTTGACGCTTTCACAATCTGTCACATGGACATATTTCAAAATACGGCCATATGACACATGGCCAAATGCACCATAACATAGGTGCCTCCCAGATCGGGTTTAATTCCATTTTTATGGGAACTAGCACACGCGGGGGTTAGTTCCCAAAAAAAAAAAGGAATTAATCCCCCAACTGGCAGGCACCTAAGTTTCAAAGTTTTTGAACTAAACAGTACTTCGGGTGGCCCGCTTCGCGGGTTCAAGGATTTTAACTCTCTTTTTGGGTCCTCTCTTCCACTCAGTGACTCCGTATTTCCGCTTAGGGTACGCTCAGTCGCCTGGAAAGCGCCTATGATTTCAATCGGTCTACTTTCAAAGCTTCTGTTGTCACTGATTTTTTTCGAAAAAACAAATTTGGTCTTATTTCCAAATGAAATTTGCCCTTATTTCATTTTGGAAATAGAAATAGAGCCAATTTGGCCTTATTTCCATTTTCAAAGCGAAATAACGCCAAATTTGAGATTTGGTTTTATTTCTTTGGGCTTTATTTCACGTCACCATTTAAAAAGGATTTTATTATGTTATGAATTTGACCAATTTTTTTGTGTCACTCTTCCACTGTGATTATTTAGGCTATTTTGGTCTATTTGTAAAAAATGCCAATAAAAACAATATTATTCCATAATTTTCCCAACGTATACCTTCAGATAAGTCTTTGAAAAATACAATTTGAGTTCTTTTTGCCTAAGGTTTAATTAACTCCATTCAAATATGTACATTTTCTACCACTTTGTGCAATATTTATTTAATACGTACCTTCTCATGAAAAAATATTTTTCTTTTAATTTTTTGGTCAGGGAAAATTTTGAAATTGGTCAGGGAAAGCCAGGGAAATTTATTTTGAAAAAATAGTAAAAAATAATTCGGGTGGCACAACGGCTCATGCAGAACCAGGGCCTAGTGACTAACAACTCGCAACCATTCCTGTGTGCGCCTTTCGACAGGAATGGAAGGGACCTACAATTTTATGCCGACTCCGAACGGCTAGACGAGAAGCACTTATTCGTGACAAGTGATACTCTTGGAGGATTTGTCAATTCCTCGCAAGAGGCAGTAGCCCTGAAAAAAAACTTTTTAGTTTTTAGGTGGACGAGGCTGGGAAGCGATCCCAGACCTCCAGCGTGACAGTCGAACACACTAACCATTACGCTACGGACTACGGAAAAAATAGTGGAGACCATGAATTAGCAAACCACAATTTTTAACCTAGCTGGAGAAGTAGCTCTGGGCGAACAACCCAAAAGCATCAAGGGGACCAGCTGGGACTTTAATGCAAATGGATTGCCAATAAAATTGTTTTCTTTTTAAACACTTTATTTGTTCGTATGGTATTTGAATAAAATGCTTTAGAAAAGCAAACGTTTTTGTGAGTTTCTTTTTATTTACTTAGCAAATATTATTTGAGGTATCATAGGTAGGTACATTGGGTAAGGATGTTCCAGAATATTTCTATTATTCCTTGATTTCTTCCTGACCAATTGAATTTTTTTGTAACTTCTTATTCTGTTCAGCGCATAGAAAATTTGCTTTGGAGTACCTATATTATGTATATAAACAAACATTACTGTTACTTATATTCTATTTTAACTTTGATAACTTTTTTCACTCTTTTTTTTATTTGACTATCGATTTATGGCGGAGCTTAAGATAACACAACTTATCTTTCTCAAAAATATTAAGCAAAATGTATGAATGTGACACCTAAATAGCTGACACCCACAAACCATAGCAAAAAAGTGGAACAAAAGCATTTATTTTGATGATCAACAATCAACTATCGCCTTAGCGGATTTCAGCCCAGGATAGTATTTGTATTTATTTGCTACTTCTGCTGGCCCCGCTCTAACAATGGAACGCAGCCATCTATATGTCAACCTTTTGTTGAACTGAATTCGGTGAACCCGAATCCCGTTTGAACTCCATCGTCTATGCCTTAATCAGTCACATCCAGTAAGTATAAGTTACTAGATCTTGTTCCTGGTATTTCATCATCAGGGGTATCAATCTTTTATCTCGTCCATTACCAGGAGCCACCATGCGTAGGTACAAATAGGCCATCCGATATTTCAAAGATCTATGAAAACTTGTACCAATCAAATTGGCACAGTTCATTCTGATCCACACAGAATACCAGTTCTACTCCCCCGAGGAGCGACAGTAAGATGTTTCTACCGAACTCCGACCACCGCGCCGACCGACCGAGATTCTTCTAAAGGTACCACAAACCGCCGAACACCGACAGACCGCCAGCAACCAAACCCCACCACCAACCAACGATTCTACTGATGAAGAGTAATGCATAGGTATAACAGTGGGCTCTTCAGTCAGTCTGTTATACCCTACTAAGACACAAATTTTGATCGATGTTTACCGACTCTTATAAAAATCACAGCAAAAAGATACTGTGAATTTTATTATTCTAGGGGAATTTGTTTAAATTCGTGCACCTAGAAAATAAATACCCGTGGTCAGGTTTTTTATAATAAGATGATGAAGAAATTTAAATATTAAAATATTGAAATTACTTCTTTTTTAAGTGGAGTGAATGAATAAAATTCAATTAAAAAGTACAAGTGACCTCAACTCCAGAAATTATTGTGTTTCGCCCAAGGTATAACAGTGGGCTCTTCAGTCAGTATGTTATACCCTACTAAGACACAAATTTTGGTCGATGTTTACCGACTCTTATAAAAATCACAGCAAAAAGATACTTTGAATTTTATTATTCCACTTAAAACAGAAGTAATTTCAATATTTTAATATTTAAATTTCTTCATCTTCTTATTATAAAAAACCTGACCACGGGTATTTATTTTCAAGGTGCACGAATTTAAACAAATTCCCCTAGAATAATAAAATTCACAGTATCTTTTTGCTGTGATTTTTATAAGAGTCGGTAAACATCGACCAAAATTTGTGTCTTAGTAGGGTATAACAGACTGACTGAAGAGCCCACTGTTATACCTTGGGCGAAACACAATAATTTCTGGAGTTGAGGTCACTTGTACTTTTTAATTGAATTTTATTCATTCACTCCACTTAAAACAGAAGTAATTTCAATATCTTAATAATATTTAAATTTCTTCATCTTCTTATTATAAAAAACCTGACCACGGGTATTTATTTTCTAGGTGCACGAATTTAAACAAATTCCCCTAGAATCATAAAATTCACAGTATCTTTTTGCTGTGATTTTTATAAGAGTCGGTAAACATCGACCAAAATTTGTGTCTTAGTAGGGTATAACAGACTGACTGAAGAGCCCAGCGTTATACCTTGGGCGAAACACAATAATTTCTGGAGTTGAGGTCACTTGTACTTTTTAATTGAATTTTATTCATTCACTCCAGTTAAAACAGAAGTAATTTCAATATTTTAATATTTAAATTTCTTCATCTTCTTATTATAAAAAACCTGACCACGGGTATTTATTTTCTAGGTGCACGAATTTAAACAAATTCCCCTAGAATAATAAAATTCACAGTATCTTTTTGCTGTGATTTTTATAAGAGTCGGTAAACATCGACCAAAATTTGTGTCTTAGTAGGGTATAACAGACTGACTGAAGAGCCCACTGTTATACCTTGGGCGAAACACAATAATTTCTGGAGTTGAGGTCACTTGTACTTTTTAATTGAATTTTATTCATTCACTCCACTTAAAACAGAAGTAATTTCAATATTTTAATATTTAAATTTCTTCATCTTCTTATTAGTAATGCATAGGTTCATCGGTTCGTGAATAAAGTCGGGTCATTTGCGTTGTTCGTTCTTCTTCAACTTGACTTGAAAGTATGAGGATTTTAAAAATGTTGAACATTTTGCATGAAACAACAACAACTAAAGTGTTCTACCACCAAGTTATTTGGCTGAAGTTATAGCTATTTCACGAGTGCCAACCCGATCATCAGACTTCTTTGTGTGGTGTTGAGTCTTAATATGTTCATTTTTATTTGAAAAGCTTTGTCCGTCATAGGGATTGAACTTAAGTCATCAACTGTGACTAGAATTCGGAAGCCGACGGCCTACCCATCGCGCTACCGAAGCCACATGTCAAGCTCCATCTCAGTGCAGGTTTTGTTGCTTATCAAATGCATTTGAACGACTAGCATTTTTATTAGAGCACACAAGCTGGCTGTTGTCACATTCGGTTTCATTCTTTTTTCTCCGTACCCGATACATATGCCAACAATTCGTTGGTCATACAAGGGGGAGAGTAGTGAAAGATTTGACGCTGGTCAAGGGTTTAATTTGAAATTTATTACGATTTTTGTAGGAACTAAAGTTCATACAATGCAGTCAACTTGGTGGTAGAACACTTTAGTTGTTGTTGTTTCATTCAAAATTTTCAATGTTAATTGTTGTCTGCGCAGCGTGACTGCATTGTATGAACTTTAGTTCATAAAAAAATCCTGATAGATTTCAAAAATGGAAAGTAATGCACATTTTCATGGCTATTTCTTTACATGAATCGGGAAATGCGAGGACTTCAACGATGCATAATAATGCACAGAGTCATAAGTTTGTGACTTAATTTTGAATTCGGTGCTCGGGTTTCTTCTTCGATCATAATCATTACCCTTTCTCTACTTGCCTGCAGTAATACCATGATTTACACTAGGGTCCTGAGTTAGTGATCTCATTTTGCTCCTCTACGTTTGGTTGGAGTGTTCGAGTTTAGTATAATAAAATTCGTAGTATCTTAATGCTGTGATTTGTATAATAGTCCGTAAATATTGACCAAAATTTGCGTCTTAGACATAAATTAAACCTACTTAGTGATTTCACTATTGACCCGCCACTTGGTGAGCGCCAATGACGCTCCAATGTTAAATTCCTTAGCAGAATCGAAACAAATTCCTTTGGTGTAAGCTTCAATTCCTCCAGATTTTTGGGCTGGTTATTACAGTTAAAAGCAACTAAAGAATCATTTACCAGAACACAGAACTAACTGTATATAACTGTCACTAGAACGAAGGAAAACTTAATTTTTTTTTTAAATAAAACGAATCAAAAAAAAAAAAACGATAAAACTTTGCGGATAACTTCGAGTTTCGGTATGGAATACATTTTTATTCTTCTAATTCTTCTTTGTTTTTACTTTATTTTTATAAATGAATATGGCCGGATGGGCGGGAAATTCAAATTTTATACCAATTTTAAATAGTTCACAATAGTATTTTTATGTTATTTTAAATTCATTATTTTAAGTTTTTTTTTAAGAGAATTGCATCGTCAATTAAACAATGTTTGAGGTATATGGCACCACAGCTTAGTACATACTTGTGAACCGTCTCGGGAACCCATACAAATTTCGCTTTTTTGTTCACCCGTGAACGTGCTCGAGAAGCTGAGTGGAGAACAAAGTGGAGAGTTTTCGTTCACGGGCAATTCACGAGCAAAATGCACGTGAACCCTTGGTGAAGCTTTGACAGTTGGATGAAATAAAAATAAAATGTGTAATGTTTCAGTTTGTGCGCATTCCTCATTTATGAAAAATAAAAAAAAAAAAATGCAACAATAGATTCTTTCATAATAAATTTACAAAGCAAAGTTTTATTTTGTGGTAGGCATTTGATGCATTGGGGCTTTAAACGTCAATCGTTCAGGAGCGCATTCACAAGTGTGTACCAGTGATAAATGTCAAAAGTCCACTTTACTTTCTCCACAGGCGAATATTCACTTCACGGGGAAGTATGTACTAAGCTTAAAGTGATAGTCGGTAGGAGTCATACAGGCATATACAAAATTATAAATGATCTAAGTAGGGAACTTTTTACTGACAAAGCTGAAGCCGAAATAATCAACAATGAAGAAAGAATACAAAAGATAAAAGAATTTTTATAAAGAATAAATAAATACAAAGAATCTTAAAATTGAGAACAGACTACAGCTGTATTGGGTTCCTTAAGCAATTAGAAAGCAATATAGTTTTCTCCGCCTTTGCTTAGATGATGTTTTTATTTTATTCATTAAAATATACATTACTATTTGTGTTAATTTTTTTGTTACATCGTTAATATTCCAGTCAAATTAGAAAAAAAAACCTAACCCGGACAAACTTTTTAACAGGTATGTTTATTGGTGGTCATGTTTAGAACAGTGTCCTTAATCATATGTGAAAAGTCCCTAACAATAGATACGCGTTGGCGTAAGATCCTGATCTTGAAAAATCCCAGCGATCTTGCACTTTTGGTTTTTGGCAATATCTGGGAAACTTGATGCCCTAGAAAGATCATGCAACTGTCAAATGGACATGCTTAGATTGACAAAATCAGGGAAGTAAAAACAAACTAGTTATGAGTATTATATGGCTACTGTTTAGAATTAAATGAATTTAACATATTAAATTTCAGTGCAAACTCGGAAAGATTACCCATAACCCATTAATATTTATTAAAAAGCTGCCATTTAGGAGACATGTTCAAAATAGTATCACGGACAACTAACAAGCAGTTTCGTCCAACGCTGACACAGCGTCAGCATATCACCACGGCCGCCAACCCATCCCCCACAAAAACCAACCGGGAACACCCCGAGGAGAATAAAGTCAACCGACTAAGATTGAGTATTTTTAGACATGTATTTTATATTTTATAATCCTTTAAATTTAAGACAAAGTATAAGATTTGGCCTACTATGTGCTCATAAATGTATAATTATCATCGTATCTAGTTATTAGTCAACAAATTTTAAATATTATTTTGTTCAATAAATATGCTTAATGCTCAATGATATAATTTTTAGAATATCCGCTGGGGCAATATTAGCCATAGAAGAGACCTCGTATTTATCGTCTGGTTGTTAACGCCCTTCCCCACAGCCTGAACATTTTTTACGCTTGAATGGTCTTTCTAGGACAATAAAATACCAGGGTGTAGTATAAAGCCGAAAAATATAGACAATACTAATCTTTTTTAAAAAAAATTTTTGGGAATTTTCATCTTATATGATTATAGGTACAGTTCTGAACATGTCCACTAAATTTCAGATTTTTGAATGGGACATCATCTGGCGTGATGAAAAACCATCATTATTTTCCACATACAGCACCCGAAGCTTCAGTAACGAACTTGATGCAACGCTCCACTGCTTGAGTGTGACAAGGTCCATTAAGTCCATTTAGTCCAGTCAAATCGTCACCGTGGGTGCCAGTTTAAAAAATAAATAAATCGGGTGGCACAACGGCTCATGAAGAACCAGGGCCTAGTGAATAACAACTCGCAACCATTCCTTTGTGCTCCTTTCGACAGGAATGGAAGGGTCCTACAATTGTATGCCGAATCCGAACGGCTAGATGAGAAGCACTTATTCGTGACAAGTGATACTCTTGGAGGATTTGTCAATTCCTCGCAAGAAGCAGTAGCCCTGAAAAAAAACTTTTTAGTTTTTTAGGTGGACGAGGCTGGGAAGCGATCCCAGACCTCCAGCGTGACAGTCGAGAGCACTAACCATTACGCTATAGGTACAGTTCTGAACATGTCCACTAAATTTCAGATTTTTGAATGGGACATGGGTAATTATTTCGAATTTGCACTGCAATTTACTCTGTTAAATTAATTTAATTCAGAATAGTAGCCATGCAATATTTATTACTAATTTGAATTTACTTCCCTAGTTTTGTCAATCTAATCCTGTCCATTTGACACTTTTATGGGCTTTCTAGGGCAACAAGTTCCCCAGATATAGCCACAGGCCAAAAATGCAAAATGGCTGGGTTTTTTTTTTCAAGATTTTTGTCTTTCGCCAACTCGGATTATTTGGGACTTTTCACATATGATTAAAGACAAACAGCCTGAGATTTATTAAAAAGATAATACTCGTGTTTTAAAAGAAAACACGTGAAATATTTTCCTTGGATAAAATTCAAGGATTGTTTACTGTGCGTTTTTGATCAAATGATAATACATCTATTTAAATAATTCACATATATTTTAGCTCGTAAAAAATATCATGTGATTTTTCAATAAAATATAAATACTTAAAAGACTTTCCGTTCTGGTCCAAAATCAGGATTGACGAATGAAAATCCAGCAAACTCTTCTTGATTAATGCACCTTATGACATCTTTAGCTACATGGGTAAGAACAGGTTCTTCTTTAGTAAATTCCGTGTCGAAATTATTGGCGTCACGTGGATTTTTCTAAAAAAAAAAAATGGTATTTGAATAACTATAAAAGAAGAATTAAAAAAGTATACAAATGATTATTTTTAAGGAACCTATTTAGGGTGGAGTGAAATTGTATGAACAATTTTTTTTTTTTGTTTTTTTTTTTGAAACATCATAGCAATCAAAAGCTGTGTATGCATGAGTTAATGAAGTGTGTGAAATATCTTTTTCGTACTAAATAGTTTAGAGGTGCCCCAACGCGAAAAAATTTTGAAAAAAAGTGTCATTTAATTCATATTTGACAGTTGTTTGAAACATATATTTGTATGTTTTAATAAAAGAAAGAGAAAAAAATTGAATTGAGTGGTGCCCCAAAACCCTTAAAATCAAACATAAATCAATATTTTCGCAATAAATATATATATTAAAAGATAAATAAATACTTATTATGAAAATAAGATTACACAATAACTAATTAAGTAGAAAATTCACGTTTAGTATTAAAACAAGGCATCATCTGGCGTGATGAAAAACCATCATTATTTTCCACATACAGCACCCGAAGCTTCAGTAACGAACTTGATGCAACGCTCCACTGCTTGAGTGTGACAAGGTCCATTAAGTCCATTTAGTCCAGTCAAATCGTCACCGTGGGTGCCAGTTTAAAAAATAAATAAATCGGGTGGCACAACGGCTCATGAAGAACCAGGGCCTAGTGAATAACAACTCGCAACCATTCCTTTGTGCTCCTTTCGACAGGAATGGAAGGGTCCTACAATTGTATGCCGAATCCGAACGGCTAGATGAGAAGCACTTATTCGTGACAAGTGATACTCTTGGAGGATTTGTCAATTCCTCGCAAGAAGCAGTAGCCCTGAAAAAAAACTTTTTAGTTTTTTAGGTGGACGAGGCTGGGAAGCGATCCCAGACCTCCAGCGTGACAGTCGAGAGCACTAACCATTACGCTACGGGCTACTAGTGTGTGCCAGTTTCAGGAAAAAAAAATATAGAAGTTTTTTTCCCACTTGACTTTTATGTTTTAGGGGTCGCTTAATCCGAATTTCAGCTTTGCTACCTCCTACGGATATGGCTTCACAACGAAAATCGCAAAAACATTTTCGACCTTTTTTCAGATTTTTGCCAAAATGTCATAAAAATATACACTTTTTTGATAAAATTATCTTCTACAATTTATAGAACATGAAATTTCCTACAAAACACCTCATAATTTTCTCGTTAGTTTATTGCTTATAACTCAAAAACTTAGCTTTTTTTACGACAACACCTTAATTACTTAAATTGGCCAAAAAATGTAGCAACTAGAGCGCGTTAAAATTATATGTAATATTGCGCGAAAATACCATGAATAAACATAATATTATTATCACTTCGAACTCATTACTATTAAATATTAAAGTTTCGCTTTCTTGTTTGTTAGTTTTGCTTTGGAAATGTCCGTGTACTGAAAAGAGAAACAATCATTTTTCATCCATCTCTGGACTGGAATGTACCGTTTGGAGAAAAAAGATTTCATTGCTTTATAGTCTAAGAGCTGGCAACATATTTTTCGATCTCATCGGTACATGGATGAATTTTTGGTCACAAAAAGGTTGAGGGCCGTCAAGCGCAAAAATTTCACTTTTACACTCCGGGTCAGAGGCTTAGGTATTATATTTTTGAAACATTAAAAATAAGGGCCTAATTGATCGAACCGGAGTGGCTGTTGTTTTTGTATTAAGTGGCTATTAATCTCTCAGTATTCTATTTTTTATAATTGTGGCGCAACTAAATCCTTTGCTAGTTCTTCGTCTATTCAGAAAACTAGCGACCGATTAACTTACACACCTCACTTCGTAAAAGGTTGAAATTTTGGTCACAGAAAGATTTGAGACCATCAAATACAAAAACAACAGTCTGCCACTCCGGTTCGATCGATTAGGTCCTTATTTTTAATGTTTTAAACATATAGACCTAAGCATCTCACCCGGAGTCTAAGAGTAACATTTTTGTGTGTTGACTGCCCTAAATCTTTCTATGACCAAAGTTTCATCCATGTACCGATGAGGTCGAAAAAAAAGGATGGTAATCTCATTTTTTTTAAGAAGGTGTCCTCAATTGAAGTGCATTATAGATGTAGGAAGCAGTATGTTATAGAGACATGTATTGTTGCTGCCAGTAAGAGGGCTGAGGAGGGCTATCTTGAGAGTCAAGAGCTTCGATCATGTAAACCCAAATTTGATTTTAAAAATAACTGCTTTTAATGTGGGGTTGAGATTCCCCAAAACTATCAAGCTAAACAGTAAAAGTTGACCCCTGCTTCACGCAACCCAGTGTTCGTAGTAAGGAATTTGAATGTGAGAGCGAATGTTTTAAAACTTGCAACAAAATGTAATGATGAATATTGTAAAGCCATCATACACCGTTTACAATCGTCTCCAGACTTGGTAGCTTCTGATGGACAGTATCACTTGCATTGCATGAAAAAACTACACATTCGTGTCCCCAACCAAGAAGTCAGCAGGGATCGCGGTCGACCCAAAGATTAAGTAGATCTACAGTTGCTAGCTGTATTTAATTACCTCGAAAGCAGTGATGAAGAGTGCCAGTTCACTGCAGAGGAACTTTTGAGCCGGATTGAAAGTGACAACCCCCCACAATTGAAAACAGTTAGAACTCGCTTAATTGAAAAAAACGGCAATGACATATTTGTTAGTACACATGAACCTCATGCCGTGTGTTTCAAAAATACAGGTTATACAATTCTTACCAATGCATGGTACACAGAACAGAAGAACGATTCTGATAAAGAGAAAAGACGTCGGATAGTCGAGGCAGCTGCAGCAATTATTGTTGAAGACATACGATCTCAAGCCTATAACCTGACATATAACTCCCCCAACAGAACAGTTTATCGAAGGGAGCAACGAACTCATTCCTGAGACTCTCAAAGTTTTCACTGAGTGTTCTATTAAAAAAAAAACGTGAGATTTCCAAAAATGGAAAAAAAAAGTCGACAGCGATAGCTCATGCTCTAATTACAGCTGTGAGGCCATCGTCATTTGTCTCACCTGAGCAAGTTGGTTTGGCAGCAGTGTTGTACAAAAAGTATGGATCTAGACAAATGATTGACATGTTATCTGCTTTAAGGTTTTGTTCATCATATACCGAAGCTTCACGTTTCGAAATTTCGTCGATTATGTCGCAACCTCTAGCGGTTCATGGGACACGATTGTCCCAAATGGTGTACGACAATGCTGACTTCAACGTACAGACAATCGATGGGCACAACACTTTACATGTCATGGGGGGTATTGTTTGCATCTCTCCAAAAAGTGCAATTATTAAAGGTAGCAGTTTTCCTCGTTTGAAAAAAAATACCATCAGCAGAAGAGGTCGCCATGAAGGAAGCTATTGAAGTGAAATCCTTTGAAAGAACGAATGATGTCTAAGTGAGATATTTCCACTAGCATGTACTGTAATTGCTCCTTCTATACCAGATTTACTGTGGATTTATGGCAAACACAAAGAACTACCAGATACATGGAGGAAGTTACAAGAAATAACCCATACCAAACTACATTTGTTGGCTGCCAGCCTTTCATCAATGCCCCTCCTGGTGAATATAACACTATATACACTGCTCTTGTTTGCGCTATTAAAAAGACTAAACCATTACACCAGGTGTCGACTATAGTAACATTTGATCAACCTCTATATTTGAAGGCACGAGAGGTTCTAGAGAGCCGTGCAAGAGACCCTGAACTGAGCAATGTTGCACTGCGTTTAGGGGGATTTCAGTTATTAATGTCGTTCATGGGGGCAGTGGGTTACATTATGGAAGGAAGTGGGCTTAGTAAACTTTTTCATATTGTATATGCTGTCAACAGTACTGAAAAATTAATGACGGGGCATGCCTATGCAAGGGCTGTAAGGGCTCATTTTTTTAGCTTATATAGCTCTAGCTAGCATAATCCTTCAATCAACCTACATCTCCCCTTAAATTCACCATAAATTATTAGAGGAGAATTTGTGCGCTATGGACCGATCAGAAATTCTGAAAGCGCATTAAAGTGAATCAGTGAAGGAACTTGAAGAGCGTTTTGCAGCTCGGATTCAAAAATTGGTGCTTCATGGTCCTACGGCTGAGTTGTGGATTCAATATTTTGAAATGATAACTTTGGTGAAGAATTTAATTGAGTCTGAGAGAATCGGTAACTGGAAACTCCATCTTGAAACCATTCACAACATGATGCCATATTTCCATGCTAGTGGTAATTTCTTGTATGCCAAATGTGCGCAACTCTATCTGCAAGGCACGTACAAATTGAAGAATGCTATGCCAATGGAAGAATTTAACTCATTCACTTCACAGGGAGTTTTACTGTCCGTCGAATTGATAAGTTGTGGAGTAGCACGTGAGTGACATGACTATTGAACAGAATCTTATGAAGTACATGCAAAGTGAGGGTGGTTTAACTCGTCCACGAGGTGTTTTGGCTAGGTGGGCTCAGGGGATGTCTTCACTCCAACAAGTATGTGAGGAAATCGAAAGCTACTGTGGAGTTAATTTCAGTACCTCAGAACAACATGTTGACAACCAGGACGTAAGAATTAAAGTTTAAAGGAGACAATGAAGATATGAAAAAACTGTTGGACTGGTTTACACAGCACCCGCCTTTCCCAAAAATTGGAGAACTAAAATCCATCAGTACAGGAATTGTTGGAGATGATAGGATCACGTCTCACTTGGCAAGAGAAATAGGTACTCAAGGAATGAACCGCATTGTGGGCGATGATTTCAGATCTGTAAAATTTAAACGCAGCAACCCCCTCACTTTGATGAAGTGCGCAATTAATATTCACCACCATTCTGCTTCAAAGAATGACCATTGCCTAGGAATCAGAAGAAGAATTGGAAGAATTTCTGAAGTACGAGCTAAGCCCCTACCCTTCATCCTTGTTTGATGAGATTGGCTTGAGGAAAGGAAATAAGTCATTTCTCTACAGAGCATTTAAACCTGTAGACAACATAGTTCTGGAAAAGTGCACATTAGTGATTGATGGTGGTTTTTCGTAATTTCGTAAGCTTTTTAGTTTCATATGTTTTATCCAAATACAAGACAAGTGCTCAAATTGTCTTTGACGGTTACTCAGATTGTGAGAAAAGTACAAAACACGTAGAGCGCATGAGAAGGTCAAACAAAAAGCATGCCACAGAACTAATATATTCTGACATAAAGGTTCCTACTGTATCACAAGAAAACTGTCTCTCAAATTCAAAAAACAAGAGTCGATTTATAAAGATGCTCATCTCGAAATTTGTTGAAGCGAACATCGTCTGCAGCCAAGCACATGAAGATGCAGACCAACTGATAGTACTCACAGCTTCAAGTCTGGCATCTAAATGTAACACAGTGCCTGTAGTAGGGGAGGATATCGACCAACTTGTCATTATGGTTGGGCTCTGTACTCCATCAAATGTATATTTTATGAAGCCAGGGAAAGGAAGTTCATCCAATACTATTTACCACCCGCAAAGTACAATGTACACGGTCACAGCTAACCATATTCTCTTTATACGTGCTATGAGCGGTTGTGACACGACATCAGCTCTTTAAAATCAAGGAAAAGTAAAGTTTATAAAAACTTTAAAGAGGAACCCAGATATTGGGCCTGCTATCGACATATTTAAAGACCCTCAGGCTGATATAGAGGCAGTTGTGAGTGGAGGAGAAAAAATGTCTCCTTTTCTGCTATGGGTCCGGAAAGAATATGGCATCCTTGAATAAATTGCGACATCAAATGTTTATAACATCTGCGTTTAAGGTGACATCAAATACCGCATTTCTTCCCTCAACAGAGGCTGCATCACGTCAACATACACTCCGAGTCTACCTACAGGTTCAAGCGTGGCTGGGATTCATAAAAGATCCTTTGGAGTTCGGGTGGATGAAAAGTGTATATGGTCTTCAGCTCATTACCACCCTCAAACCACCTGCACCTGACAAACTGCTCCGGCTAATTTCCAGCAAATGCAAGACAGATTGCAAAGGACATTGTGGGTGCAGGAAGGCTGGGCTATATTGCTCCCGTCTTTGTCAACAGTGTCAGGGCAATTGCAACAACATCAAAAAATATTGTCCCAATGATGGTTTGCATGAAGTGGAGGCATCTGAAAACGAGCATGCTTCAAACGAAAAAGGTACATTTCATTGCTGCTCCCATTTTTAATCTCCAAATCACTAATACCTACCTATCAATTTAATAAAATTCTCATGCAGCTTCCCTAATACTATCATCTTACCTTTCCTTTTTCAGATGAAGAGCCTACTCCTCGGCCTTTACAACGCATCAGTGAGAATACATCACAAGAATTTGTCAGAGATGAATATTAAATTCACTGACTCATCATTGCTAATAATCTTCGTAGTTTTTCCCTGTTATATTTCAGAAAAACAACCAGGAACTTCAACCGCTACCTGAGCGACATATTATATTAATGATTCTAATTAATATAAATAATTTTGTTTAATTATGAAATTAATAAGTAGTATCATTTAAATACCAAATAAATAGTTTGTAAAAGGTTTAAGTTATAATATAGGTATCCACTCACTTTTGGGTTCATGGCTTAGTGTTTTCGTAAAATGACATATAATTTTAACGCGCTCTAGTTGCTACATTTTTTGGCCTGAAAAAAACTGAAAAAAGGTCGAAAATTTTGAGATTTTTTGCTATTTTCGCTGTGAAGCCATATCCGTAGGAAATAGCAAAGTTGAAATTCGGATTTAGCGACCCCTTAAACATAAAAGTCAAGTGAGAAAAAAACTTCTATATTTTTTTCCTGACCAAAACACCATTTGACTGGACTAATTCTCCACAATTTCTTTTAAAGCTTCAGCAGATAAACTTAACGTAAATTAGTTAATGGTGGCTCGGTAATCTGAATACCTTGCCAAACAATTTTAAACTTCCGAATTTGTGTAATTTTTCCAGTCCTAGCTTTCAGAATACGTCGGCATGCCAGTTCCCGCATTACTTTGTTGTCATCTGCAAGCATAGCTATTAGAAGGTTCTCAGGATGTCCAAAATATCTATTCCTTTGTATGACTGAATCAATCACCTTTTTTAAACTACTTTTTAAAATAACGACTACAATTAATCGTGATTTTAAACCACATTCGTTCATAAACTTTCATCACAAAATTGGCTTATTTAAGGAGATTCTCTTCCGGATCTGTCTTTCTAACATACAAACGTAAAATTCTATTCGCAATAGTTAGCCACATGGAATGGTTGAATGAACGGGGTTCTTTATTTGCCAGGTCAAAACGGAAAATGCCAGTGCTAATCGCAGTCATTGTATCAAATAAGTATTTTTGATCAGAGCTGAGATTTTCAGTTATAGCAGGAAGTTGCGTAGTTATGACTGCAAACTTCGCAATTGTCTTTTTTTCCCAATGATGCAGTTCTGATCCTATTGGGCAGGAAAAGCATCGAGGTCATGTAGTCTGACAGTCCAAATGTAACAATAGGTGTCGTAATGGCAATTCATTTGAATGTAACGCACAGATGAACCATTGTAATGATTTTTGTAACTCAACTTCCAACAATCTAATGACACCGCCTTTAGATCCAGTATTTACCACTGTCCCATCACAGCCCCCTACTGTTAATGCACTCAAGTCAATCGGCTTATCATTTAAAAAATTTGAAATACTATCTTTGATTGTCCTTGCTGATCCTGTTTGCACCGTGATATGTCCAAAAAAAACACTCCCTGGTTCTGACACAATAACGTAATGGTCTTCAATTTGCCGTTTTCTGTGCCATTTATCACCGTTCTTCACTGTTACCAAAGGCTTGTCTTTTCGGCCATCAAAGAATAATCCAGGCATTTGTGGATTTCGGCTCAAATCTTCGAGAACACACCTTTTCTTTGATCTTTCCCGTCGAAACTTCGAACAATCTACAACATTACTTTGGTGACTTGACGTAATAATTCCAACGTCTTTCAGGACGTAAGGGGGACCCATTAGTTGTTACGTTTTATTCTACTACGTTGGGGTATGCGTTTAGAAACTCATTAACTGTGATTTTTGGTGCTAATTACCTTATGCAGGTATGCGTACAGAAAGTAATTATACGATTCATCATTCATATCAGTAGAACACACACTTATACAACTTAAAATTTCCGTCGGGAAATGCTTCCCTGCGACTGTAAGGCTACTTAAATGCTCATTAGTGTGATATTGTATTCTAATTTGTACGAGGATGCGTTCAGAAACTCAACACCTGGTACATTTAACGATAATTATCAAATGCATGTTGCGTTGAGAAACTAAGTAAAACAAAATTCGAAAAGTTTTTCTCACTTATTGTGAGTTCACATGGCGAAAGTGAATTTGGGTGGTCCACAATTTGTTATTGTGAATTGGAATTTCGAAAATGAAAATGGATATTGTGTATTTCGGTTCATTCCATTTTCTGAACGCATTCAAATCACATGTTTATGTTCTGTGAATTGTCTGTGAAATTGATACAGTTGCAATTAGCTTGTGTGTTTTTCTTCGTCGTCGTGCAAAATGTAAGAAACATTTATTTTTTTTTGTCGCTTTTTAGTTTTTATTTATTGTTTTTTTAGGGGAAAACATAAGAATATAAGACAGGAGAAGGTATTCCTGAAATACATGGAGGAAAATCCTAATTTTGCGAGAGGTTTGTCAAGTGGATACAGATCTCAGACCGAGTCATTGTGGGCCAATTTGTCCACATCCTTAAACAGTGAGGGACCGCCAATAAAAGATGTTTCTGGGTGGAAGAAGGTATACAATAATAACTGCATTTAATTAATTTGTTTATCGTTTATAACATCTTGCAGGTATGGTCCGACTGGAAATCTAATATACATAAAAAACTTGCACACAACAAACAGGAAGCCAAAGCAACAGGTGGAGGTGAAAATAATGTTCTTCCAATTTCTGCCGTAGAAGATGGAATTTCAAAACTTACGGATATTTACAGTGTTATTGAGGGCATCAAAGATTCTTCCACTTTTGGTAAATCTTTCAGCGATTCAGCTCCAAAATCGAACAACGCACAAGACACTGAATGGCTCGATTTTGAAGACGGTAACAACAAATATGGTTGAATCCAATGAAATAGCCAAGGAAAATAAGGCCAGCTTAAAAAGGACTTATCGTGCAATTGAGAAACTTTGCGACGTTTTAAAAGAACGAAACAGTGAACTAAAAAGATATAATACGGAAGCATCAAAACTATATGATCAGAAGAACGAAATTAAAAGAAAGCGTCTTGAAATAGAGGAGATGAAACTTAATTTAGAAAGCCGGATAAAGTTAAATTTTGTGTTAATTTTTTTAAAGTAAATTATAATGATCTCAATATTTTTTTGTTTTGTATAAGTGAAGTTAACTTTAAGTAACCGAAGTTCCTTTTAGTTTTTAAAGTATTCAATAAATAAAACTATTTATTAAAAATGATATTTACTTTTTATTTATTATTTTGTTGTAATCAGAGCAAAATGTGTATTTCCAAGAAAACATAGTTTGTACTATTGAATCTCTTATAAGGGTTGCCTCTTCTGGAAAGATTTCGCTAGCATCTGCCTCTGTATCGGAATCTTTTTGTTCATTTATAGGTTCATATTGCATACCTAAATTGAATTCTTTGCAAATATTATGCAGTGCACAGCAGACGTTAACAATTTTCACCGTCTTTTGTGGCGTATAATACAATGTATTCAATAAGCATCTGAAACGAGTTTTAAGATTTCCATTAGTTCTTTCGATTATATTTCTAGCTGAGGCATGTCTCCTATTGAAATTAGACTGATTTGTGCTGCTCTGAGTAAATCTGTAGGGAGTAAGTACAAAAAGTTCAAGCGCAAATCCAGCGTCTTAAAAAAAAGAATTAAGAATTTAATTTATTTATCAGACCAATTCATATAATCACGCACTCACATTGTGTCAGGTAAATCTAATATATTTGATTTATCTAGCTAAATTTGTCTTCGTACTTTTTCTTTGGAATTCTGCTTCCTTTTTTCTCTTAAAATTGCCAAAAATATTGCATCCATATTTATAGCAGCAGTAATTTCACTTTAAAAATAAAATAAAAATGGATGATCCTTCAGTTTTGACAGTTCGAAGCGATTTCGAACATGCAACTTCATTTCACGTGAAATTGAAAAGTGATTTCAATTCACTTTCTATCGAATTGCAGAACATGGGCGTTATAATTTTTTTTTTGAAAAAACTGGGTTTTTCGTGTTTTTGTCAAAATTTCATCCTTTCGTGGGGACCTCTAAATGTAAACCTAGACAAACAATATTTTCTGTGTTGCTTATTAATACCACCACACAGCTTTTTCCAACTATTACATAGCGAATTTCAAAAAAAAATTCACTCCACCCTAATTCTATATGTTTTACACTAAAATTTCAGTCGCGAAAGTGACGTCAAGCTGGGTTCACCACAAGTTTAAGGGCGAAACATTTTTAGTTCTCCATCGGGATTGGGGTACTAAATTAGATTTTTGAATTTTAGTTTTGGTGGTTCCAGCTTGACGGTCTTCAATATTTAGCCGTTATAGCTTTCATTGCAATCCATCATTGAAACACAAATCAGTGAATCCACTTTACTAAAGTGGTCTTCGTTCCCATGCGAAAACTGAATAAGAGTTTTTTTTTTTTAGAAAACTTGAAATCTGAATTTCGAAATAAACTGATGCTTTTTGATTCAGCTTTCGAGTTTTCGAAAGAAATCAAAAAAATTCGAGCGATTTTTATTTGACTATTTTCGTAAACTCGAAAACTGAATCAAAAAGCATCAGTTTTTTTTTTTTATTTAAATTTGGTATCTCGATAGAAAGTTTTTTGTACAGAAATGTATTTTTTAAAATAACAAAACTTAAAAACACTTGAAGAATTATTCTTTTTCCTGTTTTAACATGGGAATTTATTTCACATTGAAAGGGAACTTAAATATCACAGTTTTTTTGTAACTAATTTCCCACCTTACCATACATGGGAACGAAGACCACTTTAGAAAAGTGGTTTTCTTTCCCATTAAGTGAGAACTTAGTCCCTCAGTGGATTTAGTTCCCAGGGACTTAGTTCCCTGCACCCAACGACTACATTTTTAGAATTAGAGTTAAGTCTTCCAGTTTTGATCATGTTGATACGATGTTCTTTTTCTCCGTAACGGTCACCTTTTGCTTTAACCAAAGGACAAACTTTGTTCACTGGCTTGTTTAACGAGCTGTTTTAAAGACACTACACGTAATCGTCCATCTTTACCCGGATCCCGGATGCGTCTCTATTATTTTTGCAAGGGGAAATCTTGCTAGTAACGTATTTTATGACGACTATGTCACCTTCTAACAAGTTTGGGTTGGAATTGTTCAGTTCCAAATGGTCTCGTTGTATTTTTCGTATAGATTTCCATTACTGAGAGTTGATACAAAAACTTAAGATTCTGCATTAGGGGAATATTACGATAACTACGGCACCGCAAAATAGAAGGGGGTTATAGAGGGGCCTACTACAAGCATTTTTTACTATGGGAGGGGGGTCTATTTTACCACGTTTAGGAGGTAAGGGCATTTTAGAACAAAAATTACTTAAAATGGAAAACAAAATATTAAAAAACAACGGCAACACTTACAATGACTTTACTTTGCCGTTTTTGAAAGCCAGAGATATGTTCTTTAATACTGAATTTAAATTAAATTATTCATGTCAACAGCTTTCGAAAAATTTGCACGCAAACTCATAATTTTGAAAAAAAAAATGAAAAAAAAAAAGTTTAGACCAGTTTTTTAAAAATTGTGAAGTGAAGTGCTAAATTGGATTTTAGTAGTCAATGCTCATGTCAATTCTAAATCGACCAAAAAAACGAATGGTTAAATGTCTTCTAGTTTTTGAGAAAATTGAAAATTACTTTAACAACTTTTTTATAATTTGTTGGTATTAACGGTGATCTCACTTTGATAATTATTGTGGGGGAGTACGATAACTACGGCGCAGCAAAATAATAACGGATTTTTATAGAGGGACATACCTTATACAATAATTTTTTATTACGTATCATGGATCTATTTCCCTCCGTCTAGGCGGGAAGGGCAGTTTTCTACAGAATGACTTTAAATGAGAAAAATTAAAAACAACGGCAACACTAACCATGCTTAAATTATAGATTTTCTAAAGCCAGGAACTTGTTATTTTCTCAACTAAGTTATTTGTGTTGTTTTTGTGTAGTTTTTGAACAAATTACTTTAAACTCAAAACTTAGCGGGTCAGAGACCCCAAAAAGGGAGTTAAAATCCTTGAACCCGCGAAGCGGTCCACCCAAGGTACTGTTAATTACAAATAAACTGAGAGCACACTAACTGACAACAAAGGGGACTGCCTGGCAGCTGAGCATATCCTGAGCGGAGCGACGGTTTAGCGTAAGCGGGACAGTGGACCCAATAATGGTGATAAAATCCTTGAACTCGCGAAGATACTATTGTTAAAGAAAACTATTGACAATAAATTCCGTTGAAATTCGGTTTGGTAAAAGTCGCCCAAAATTGAGGAAAAAACCTCCAAATTTTATAAAAACAATTTACATTCAAAATACTTGGGCGACATACCTCAATGTTTATATGGCGCGCCGGAATGCTGGGAGCTAGCATACTCTCTTTATGTAAGCAAGCAAAAAAAAAAAATCTCATAAAAAAGTACTTATACTAATTTTCAATTTTTCAGAAACTTGAAGACATAAAACAATTCGGTTTTTTGTGATCGATTCAGAATAAATTTTAGCATTGACCACTAGAAGCAAAGGAGAATAGGTATTTTGGTCTACCTATTGCCGACGAATGAGATATTCATCGTTGGAAAGCTTATACCTAGTACATCATTTTTGTGTATGGACACAAAGCTGTAAACCATGGGGTTTAGGCAGTAAATTGCAACAAAGATTGCAACTAGAGCAAAATGAATTGCAATAGTGTTCCATTGTAATGACAGTATTCGTCACTTTTGATAAAATGAATAGACTGCAAAATAAAGGAACTTTTATACCAATGACAAATAATACCGAATAGTATCATGGTTGACGAATAATTCGCTTAACAGTATCAAAATTCTACTTTTTTTATTCGATTTAGCGAATGAAATGAATGGGAATAATTGTGCGTCTAGTGCCCACAACTGAGATATACAACATTGGAAAGCTTAGTTCAAGGGCTTACATTTTGAATATGGGCACAAAACTGTAAACCATGGGGTTTAGGCAGAATATAACAAAATGTAAAACAATTCGTCTCTTTATTCGAATTTGCAGTGTTTTTCTTATTTTTTTGGTGGCATATTTTAGCCAACTCCTATTGTTTAGGCCAAAAAAAAAAAATACTCGTACGTTGGTACACTCCATAGTACACTCCATAGTACTTAACCATTTTCATAGGTCTGGTTTCTGGGCACTAGGTGGAGCAGGTCCCATATATGTTTGCCCATTCTCCTTTAGCACTTTATTTCACAATTTAAAGAAAAAAATGGTCTAAACTTTTTTTTTCAATTTGAGTTTGCATGCAAATTTTTCGAAAACTGTTGGCATGAATAATTGAATTTAACTTTAGGATTAAAGAACGGATTTCTGGCTTTCATAAACTTTATTGTATGTGTTGCCGCTGTTTTGAAAATGTCCCCTCTCGCCTAAACGAAGGAATATAGACCCCCCTCCCATAGTAAAAAATGCTTGTATCAAACCCTTCTACAAAAATCTGTTATTATTTTTCGGCGCTGTAGTTATCGTACTCGTGCCTGCTCTAGAAATGGATAAAAATGGTCTACCAATTAGAAAATTGCCTGGTGTCAAATATCTTCACCGTTTTCATCATTAATTGAGTATTAAGGTCAGTGACGGAGTAAGATTTTTGTAGTCTTATTTTTGTAGTCTTACTAACGTCAGTTCTTACGGCAGAAAAAACATAGTAAATTATAATACACTACCAATCACTTGTTTGAAGCCACTCTGTTCCAAAATTAAATTCAAAAACGCATCGATGCAATAATGATTTGTTATCACTTTCATCACACATATCAATGCATCAAATCAGCATCACTTTTTGTGTAACGTATTCACTATTGCAATCTTGCATCACATGATCAAGCTTGCCAGATTGCGCGATATAGCGCGAAACACGCGATTTTTTTTAAAGTTCGCGGTGTAAAATTTTATTTTGCGAGATCTCATATTTTTCGCGGTATTCGTGGTATTTTTTCCCCTTACAATAAAACAAAATTTCAACCATAAGGAACAAAATTATCTTATTTAGAACACATCTATTTCACTTTGGGAAAGTGGACTTGCTTTAAGTGCTCTTTCTATACCAGCAAGTAATGCCATTGTGGAAAGAGCGTTTTCCTTCATGAATGAAATCAAAGCAAAAAGCCTATCTAACATTAAAGTACAATTCTTAGATCTACTAATGTGGATTAGGATTCATTCCCATGTAAAACAAATCTGCTGCAATAACTCTCAACCAACCCCAAAAATGCTTCAAGCCTTCAATTCAAATATATGCGGGTGGCATTGGCACAGTAGATATAGTGTTTGATTGCTAACCTGGACGTGTGGGTTCGGGCCCCAGTCTAGGCAACATTCTTTTCTATGTTCCCCAGTTTCAACTCGCTGCCACCCGTGGAATTTAATGAGATAGTTAACATTTAATTCTCAATCCACTGTGCCAACAAAAAATCTGTCCTTTCCATCTGTTCCTTCTAACTAGTGCCGTGCATTGAATTTAAAAGACCTGAGGTCTTACTGGCATAGAGTTAAAATTAAAACAAAAAAAAAAACATTTTAATTTTTTTCTGTAGATTTTTTTTTTGAAGATTTTTTTTGTAGAATGCAGGGTGTGTTTTCTTTTACATGGCGCCCCCTATAGGCCTAATCCATGGGTCAATATTTTTGATACTTGAAATTCATTTTCTTTCTCGTCTTCTTTTTCATTTGCATCTTCTACTTCTCCTGCTACTTTACTATTTTCTTCGTCTGTAAGCAATCTATTAGACAGCATTATTATGGGGTCTTTTTTATTGTCGATTTCGATTACTTCCAGTTATAATTGTAATTGACTGACCCCGACAGAAGCCACATAAACAGATCAATGCAGTCCCAGTTTTCTGCATCTACAATTAATGGAGCCTTAACCTTTTTCGCAGTTACATATAAAAGGATTATGAAAAAGAAGCCCAGGAAGAAAATGAAATTTCAGTATCAAAATATTGACAAAAATCACAACCCATGGATTAGGCCTTTGTAGTAGCCCGTAGCGTATTGGTTAGTGCGTTTAACTGTCACGCTGGAGGGTTAGGTTAACTTCCCAGCCTCGTCCACCTAAAAACTAAAAAGTTTTTTTCAGGGCTACTGCCTCTTGCGAGGAATTGACAAATCCTCCAAGAGTATCACTTGTCACGAATAAGTGCTTCTCGTCTAGCCGTTCGGATTCGGCATAAAATTGTAGGTCCCTTCCATTCCTGTCGATAGGCGCACACAGGAATGGTTGCGAGTTGTTAGTCACTAGGCCCTGGTTCTTCATGAGCCGTTTTGCCACCCGATTTATTTATTTTTATGAATTAGGCCTATAGGGGACGCCATTAAAAAAAACCCTGCATTCTACCTCAAAGGTGGTGTGGAAATAAATAAATAAATAAAATACGAATATAAATTTGTCATAATTTTACCTATTTTATTCAATAACAGTTCTTATTTTACACAACTTTATTTTTTATTATTGGCAACGCGTTTCTGATGATGTTGTGGTGTGCCTGTCTCTTTTTTTTTTGTTCCGATAATAATCAAAAATGCATCTAAAAATCAAAAAACAACAATATCATTCAAAGCAAATAATCACTTAAATAAGCCTATTAAACCAAAAACAAAAAATGACACAAAAACAAGCACAGTTGTATACAAATCAAATTACGATGACTGCACCAAATATTACATAGGCCAAACAGGGGGAACATTCTTGGACAGGTTCAACGAATACAAACCAAAGCAAAACACGAAAGCAATTATGCCATACGTTTAATAGAAACAAATAACAACTACACCGATTTTGACAATAACCTCACCCCCTTACACCGATGCGGAAAAGGAAGATTACTTGACGCTCCTGAAAAAGAAGACAACCTACTCAACGACAGGTTAACATTAAAGACAAATGCACTATATGACACCATATTAAAGCACACCAGATAACAAAAGAAGAAATCCACGCATATCACATAACACAATTTCACCTAAACAACACCAAAAATTAAGCTTTGTAAAAATTAAAGGAGCAGTTCAGATTCTCAGACAATGCTGCAAATCTGATTCTCTCATACCTTAGTGGTCGAAGCCAAGCTGTTGTTGTCTGTGAAAAAACACCTCGCCCTCTAAATCTTCTTTCGGGAGTTCCGCAGGGAATGATTCTTGGCCCACTGTTGTTTACAATTTTTATTAATGACCTTCCACTTCAATCCAGGTACTCATCAATAGACTTGTATGAAGACGAATGCTCAAGTTCAGTTTAGCTGTAAGCTAGGGATGATTGAAGGTGGGGCTCATAAATTAAACTCTGATCTAAACAGAATTCTAAATTGGTCTGACGCAAATAGCCTGCGTCTCAATCCAGCAAAGTCAAAATGCTTAATAATTTATAAAAACAAACTTGATCATAGCTATTTTCCTGCATTGTATCTCGGAAACGAACAACTAACAACTTGAGTATGTCGATAAAGCTAAAAATCTTGGTATTCTTTTTAACTCCACCTTAACCTGGGAAGACCAAATTCAAATGATTATTGGGAAAATATATGGCTCATTACAAAGTCTCTCCGTATCAAAGCATTTTACTCCTCAAAACATCAGGCTTAGTTTAGCAAAAACCTTGATCCTTCCTTTAATAACGTATGGATGTCAAGTCTTTACCAGTCATAGCTCAGAAATGAAAAGAAACCTGTCAGTGGCTTTTAATAATATTACCCGCTACGTGTACAATCTTCAACGATACGACCATATTTCAAACTATTCTGAAAATATCAGCAACCTTTACACATACCTAAAATATTTGTCCCTTAAAACACTCAATAAAATAATAATGAACAAAGAACCTTCTTATCTTTTTAGGCAAATAAAGTTTGCAAACTCGTCTCGGTCTTTTACATTGCTTCAACCAAGATTTAGTTGTCGGAACTCGGAACGTCAATTTTTCGTTTATGTCATAAGGCAGTGGAACAGTTTATTCTCTTCCATCAGAAGGCTTCGCGGTACCAGGCAGTTTGAGATGATTTTGTTCAGACATTTGGCAATAAGTTAAAATTATTTGAAAGTTAATTAATGTAATAGAGTTTATGGAAAAAAAAATCTTTGTTGATTTGAAAATAAATCTACATAATTCTAAATATTAATGTTAATTCATAAAATTGTAACTTAAATTCATCTTATTAACTTTTACTATTTATTGAAGGCTTTGTAGCCCAATGTAAAAGATTCTTTAAATAAATAAATGAAAATGAAATGAAAAACAACAAAAAGAATAAAAAAAGAGACAGGCACACCACAACATCATCAACATCATCATTCAGTTTGACAAGCCCGGAGATGGAATACTATTCCGAAACGCGTTGCCAATAATAAAAATAAAGTTGTGTTAAATAAGGACTGTTATTGAATAAAATAACTATAATTATAATAAATTTATATTCGTATTTTATTTATTTATTTCATTTATAAAATCAGCACAACTGGAGACGAAACCCAACAATATGTACTGGAAATAAATGCACAAAAACTACAAACTGTCCTCATCTCGATGCCCCGTAAACTAATGGCCTACTTAAATGTTGTAAGGAACTTAATTTGTACTAATTCGCGTAACCTTTGTCATATTTATGTTTGAATGTATGTTTTCTTTATCATATAATATTTATAACGTCATTTTAAACAATATCACTTTTTTTTGTTTTTAATTTTAAAAAATTCTAAATTTGAACATTTTTGAAGTCGCAATATTTTGCAACTGATGGGTTATATGTTAAAAAGTGTGATAATATTTCCTCAAAATAAATAAATCGGGTGGCACAACGGCTCATGAAGAACCAGGGCCTAGTGACTAACAACTCGCAACCATTCCTGTGTGCGCCTTTCGACAGGAATGGAAGGGACCTACAATTTTATGCCGAATCCGAACGGCTAAACGAGAAGCACTTATTCGTGACAAGTGATACTCTTGGGGGATTTGTCAATTCCTCGCAGGAGGCAGTAGCCCTGAAAAAAACTTTTTAGTTTTTAGCTGGACGAGGCTGGCAAGCGATCCCAGACCTCTAGCGTGACAGTCGAACGCACTAACCATTACGCTACAGGCTACTACTATTTCCTCTAGGGAATATTAAAATCTACAGAAAAAGTATAAAATATTTTCCGAAAAATTCGTCATTTAAGAGTAAAGAGCAAA
Organism: Melangyna quadrimaculata; assembly: GCA_949320155.1. Lineage (NCBI taxonomy): Eukaryota > Metazoa > Arthropoda > Insecta > Diptera > Syrphidae > Melangyna > Melangyna quadrimaculata. Next base: position 327,338,561 of record OX439483.1, read on the forward strand.
AAACCGGGATTTTAGACTTTTGGTATTTATAAATATATTAAATTAAATAATGACATCATAAAAATTACGGCTTCTAGAAAAAACTAGTAATGCATGCTTATAGAAGGTTTAATAATGTATAAATGTTTTAAATATAATTTAAGCTTACAGTTTAAAAGATACATGGCAAAAACGGGGTTTCTTGACAGTTGACACTATTGAAGTCACAATATCTTACGACTTATGACTCGTATGAAAAAAAGTGTCGTTATTTCTTTTTTGAAGAAAATGTTATGAATTTTTTTCGACAACTTGTGCTTAAGAGTAAAAAGCAAAAAAACGGAAATTTGAACTTTTTGAAAAAATTTTAAGAAAATTATATCTTTAAAACAGTTGTTTAAAAAAAAAAACAATACTGTTTTCGTGTATGGGGTCTTATGATGTACAAACTTTGCATTTAGATGTTTTCTAAAATTCGATCCGTTTAGGAGATATACGTGAAAGACGGGCATTTTCGAAATGTCGATATCTTCTTAAAGGTGAATCTTAGGAAAAAAATTGTTTTGGCCTTTTTTATGACAGATAACATGATCTATAAAGTTTGTATAAAATACTTTTCGATAGCATTTACCTACCTTTTCAAAGTTATATGCGAAAAACTGATATTTTCGACACTTAACCTTGAATAAAATGTTTTTCAATAATGGGATCTTTGGGGACTTTTGATTTAATTTCAAGAAACGCGCAGCGTAATATTTAAAAATTAAAATGTGTAATGCTAGAATTAATATTTGACAGTGATATAGTCAATTTTATTTTTGAAAACACAAATGTCTATGCTAGGGTAACCAAAAATAATCCAACATTCAGAACTGATTTCAATGAAATTCGTAAATTCATCGGAATAATGTATTTGGCTGTAATGCATACAGTGCCCCAGTTGGATTTGTATACTAGTATTTCAAAGCGATATAGTAAAAAATACCATGAGTCAAGATTTTAAAAAGAATCAAGTCCTATTTACATGTTTGTGATAACAGTAAAATCGATCCCAGATGTCTAAGAGATTGCTAAAGTTACCCAACAATTTGCACAATGAAAGATTTATGCAGCTTGGAATATTTTCGCATCACCTTTCAGTAGATGAACAAAAATGATGCCCTACTACGGACGTCATGCGGCTTAAATTTTCATTAGAAGAAACCCAATTCGTTTTGGATACAAAGAACTTGTGATCACATGATGGATATTTGTTTCAATTTATATCGCATGGTGGTGCAAGTAGTGAAAACTCCTCTGAATTCGGGTTGGGAGAAAATGTTGTAGGTCCTCAAATTAAATTCGAAAATTGATAAACCAAGTCAGCACACGTTTACTTTCGACAATTTTTTACGTCACACAAACTAATACATACTAATACATCACAAAAGGAAAGAAAGTTTGTTGTAGATTCCCTGTTGCGATCGGAAACAATCACGGAGCCTGTGATTCAAACGGAAGGAAACCTCAATGAAATGGTCCGTTTCGACATCATCAAAACAGAAAAGCTTCGCCTCCGATGTCGCAAGTGTTTCAACCAAACTGTTTTTTCCTGCAAGAAATGTAATATCCCGCTTCACCCAAAATGCAAAATGAATACCACACAAAACCCCATTTTTTGTAAACATATGTGTATCTAAATACATATTATACCTTATTACGAAATTTGTCAGTTTTTATTTTCGATAATCTTTTCATAACCCAGTGTATCTATATTTAATTCATTTCTTCATAAAAATATTCAAATAAAATTGATTCATATTCCATGTAAGAAAATTGTATTTCAATAATTTTGATACCCCTTTCGGCGAGCGTTGCGAAAGCGCAACGTGACATTTCCAGAGAACCAGAAGCTTTTCCAATTTTTTTTTTTCAGATTTCCTCTAATTAGACCAAAAACAGATAGTGTGGAAAATTTCAAGTTCCTAAGTAAACTGGAACTGGGAGACGCCGGAAATGGGTTAAGAAGTTTTTCGCCCTTGGTTTTCACTCCAATATATTGAGATGGTTTGAATTTTAATTTTAATCTTAATCTTAACTATTATATTAAAGACGAAACAATTATTTTGTTCCTTCGCGCATAACTCATAAATTAATTAACTGATTTACGTGATACACATTTTGTAATATTCTCTATCTCAATGAGATGGTTTAAGGCTATTATTTTTTATTCATTTCTTAATTTGTTAAAATTTTCAGATTATTATTGTTTTTTATTTTTTTTGTCACCTTTTTTCTAATATCGATTTCTTTTCAACTATTGGAGATCAAATCTTTTTTTGTGCTGTAAGGAATACGCAAAAAAAATATTTTTTTTTTCTGTGATTGTTTGTGTGTGCAATTTGACAGGCCCGAACGCACAATTCTTTAATTACTTTTTTGAAATGGAAAATTATTGTAATTCTATCTACATAATGTACATAAAGTACATTTTATTTATTTTATTTTATTTTATTTACTGAACTACGTGAACTTTATACTTTTACACCACGGATATAATTCAATTGAACAAATTGACTGAAAAGCCAAACGTAAACAATAGCCAGAGAAATGTCAAATCTTCCTGGTGTGTGTGCAAGTCGGTGTAAATCTTTCTAAAATAAAAGATTTGATTTGTTTAGAAAATTTGATCTTTTCTTCTAAACAAATCAAATTTCCCCTTCACAGATTTGATTTTTTTGTTGAAAGGAAATCCACATAAGAGTTTGTCCCAAATATTCATTCATACTCTCAAAACGGTTTCATATTTTAAATAAGATTTTTTTTGATAATCTCAACGTTTTTACGAACATTTTAAGATCTATATCTTTTCTTAATTTAACATACAAGCTGAGGAATAAATGAGGATAACTGTTTTGTTTTTTTATTATTTTTGTTTTGTTCTTTTCTTCCGCAAACTGAATTCATGCCTGCTGGCTGAGCACAATGGTGTAGTTGTGGTACAAAAATAGTACATAGCACCACAATGTAATAGTCCGGGAGCCCGTGACAGATTTTGGTGACCAATAGAACCACAGCTTATCTTTTGGTAGATGGCTAATTTGACGTTATAATGAAGCCTAGTGAAACTCAGCTGGCGGACCATGGGTGGCTACAGCAGCCCCCCAAACATGTAAAAAAAAAGTTGGGTTGCGACTCCACCACAGCTGAAATTTGGTTAAATGATAGTTAACACCTTATATTATGCAAAAACAAAAGTCAGCTGGCTGTATGCGGGTGGAAAGACCGTCAGCTGACGTAGTGAAGTATGCACGCATAGAACCACGGTAAGAAGCCATGCTCACAATTCACTACGTCAGCTGACCGTCTTTCCACCCACATACACCCAGCTGACTTTTGTTTTTGCATAATATAAGGTGTTAACTATCATGTAACCAAATTTCAGCTTCGGTGGTATTACCTTTCTAAAGTTATTCAGCAAAACGTTTATTATATGAGTGCAGTTTAAATCGTAATCTATAGATTTTGTGTATGACGCATTTTATTTATTGAGCGGAATTCCTAAGATTTAAATTTTATTGTGTTGAATGCACTCAAAGGGTTTTATAGTAAACATACAAATTAATAATATAGAACACAATTAATAAATAAGAACACAAAATAAAAAACCCATTTTATTCATTGTAATTTGAAAGCTAAAAATCAATTATTACTTGAGGCTAGATAGCATTTTAATCAAGAATTTAGGAAATTAAATTTAAAAAAAGTTTACAATTCTAAAATTGACGCTCTCAGCTCAATTTTTTTTTAAATTTAAAAAACCAACATTTTTCAAAAAAAAAATTGTTTTGTAATATTATTTGTAAAAATATATAAATTAAGTACAAAACAATTGAAATATTTATAAAATATTTTTTTATTTTGTATTTAATATACATTTCAAAGCTAAGTACAGTAAAACCAGCTTATATTCACGGGAAGATGTTAGATTTTTTTTTATTTGCAATTAAAATAACAAAAAGTAATAATAATATTGTAATATTTTACTAAGGGTTCGCAAATAAAACTTATTTCCTTTATTCAAACTGAAACTGCAATTAACTCACAAAATAAAACGCTTTTTATTTCAAATACTTTTTCTACTGTTCTTTTATTATAACCAAGCACAAGTATGCAACTCTTTATTCACACTGACATTTATTCATTCACTTTCAAAATCAAAACTGCCCTTTCGGACTGGTGCGCCTGTATTCATACCCGAATAAATGGTTCTAAAATTTTCTAGGGTCTACTAGAATGTGCTTTCCAAAAAGGTTTCGTCATTGTATATAAATGTCTATAGTACTATCAAAAACCCAAAACGACGGTGGCGGTGCCACTGGCCTGGGAGGGCATTTGCTCTGTAGATAATGTAGAGTTAAAAACACATTGAAAATCTCATTAAATCTCCCTAGCGATAATCACTCCACCTATAGGCCTAGACTATCGTCCCGAAATTCGACTCATTAATAGTACTATAGGTTTTATATACAATGGTTTCGTCAATATTCCAGTACGAACGAGGCTGGACACCAACCGTGATGGATTTAATTATTTATATCACTCAAAGATGGCGCGGAAAGTTGTACTAATGTGTGGTTGTTTACATAACTGGGCATATTCACCACATTGTCCCCTCTTAGGATTGATCGTCCCGCTTTAATCCATTATTCCCACCGTTATAACGATGTAAACGGTCACAGTGTACTACTTTAAGCTTACCCCTTACTCCTCTCTGAATGCGGTAATCCACATCATTGATTCGCTTCACAACGGTGTATGGGCCTTCCCAGTTTTGTTGTAGTTTTCGTGACAGTCGGTGAGGATTGTAAAACCACACCAGGTCTCCTTCTTGGAATCCCATCGTTGTTGCACGGGTGTCGTACCGTGTTTTCATCCTATCACTAGCGGTTTTTATGTTTTTCCTTGTCCGTTGATGAATGCCAATGAGTCTTTCTTTGAGGTTATCCACATATTCATCTGAGCTTTTCGGTTCCATGGGATGGCATCCAAATTTGACTTCACTGGGCAGCCGTATTGTTGTATCAAACAGGATCTCCGATGGTGTATGTCCTGTTGAACTATGAACCGCACTTCGATAGGCCATCAAGAACAATGGAATATGGCGGTCCCAGTCTCGTTGGTAGTCACCTACAACCTTGGACAGATGTTCTTTAAGATTCCTGTTGAATCGTTCTACCATCCCATCAGATTGTGGATGAAGCGGTGTTGTCCTCGTCTTCTTCATGCCAAAGAAAGAGCAAACCTCCTGAAAGATGTTAGATTCGAAGTTCCTTCCTTGGTCAGAATGCAGTTCCAAAGGTACGCCAAACCTGCTCTCCCAATTGGAGATAATCTGATCAACAACTGTTTTAGTTTCTTGATTTGGGATGACAAATGCCTCAGGCCACTTGCTGAAGTAATCCATGACTACAAGGATGTATCGGTTTCCACTGTTGGTCTCCGGAAACGGAACTGCCACATCTACTGCTATTCTTTCGAAAGGTGTGCCTACATTGTACTGTTGCATTTTACTTTGAAGCTTTCTACCTGGTCCCTTGGTAGCAGCACAAGTATCACATTTTCGGCACCACTTTTCGACATCATCTCTTGCATGTAGCCAGTAGAACCGTTGTCGTATCTTCTCCAGCGTTTTATTGACTCCCAAATGACCTCCAGATGCTCCATCATGCATCTCTCGAAGAACGTCATTAACCTTTGACCTAGGCACTATCAACTGCATCAGATAAGACTTGCCATCTGCAGATTCCCATTTGCGCCTTAGTACTCCTTCTTGCACATGAAGTGAGTCCCACTGTGCCCAATATGCTTTGAGAGCTGGACTTCTATCGCAGATGTCACCCCATTCTGGTTTTTCTCCGTGCTCCTTCCATGCAAGAATGGGTTCTATATCCGAGCCTTCTTGTTGGGCAGTCCTCAGTTCTTCATTGCTCCAACCGTAAATGGGATCGGCTCTTATTCGTTGGATGGCAAGCTCTTCCTTTTCTTCTTGACGCGTGCAATGCTTACAGTCCTGTTTACACGGTCGTCGAGACAATGCATCTGCGTTTGAGTGCAGCTTTCCTCTACGATGTTGAATTTCGTAGTCGTATGTCTGCAGTCTCTCGATCCATCTTGGAACTTGACCTTCTGGATTTTTGAAGTTCAGAAGCCAATTAAGCGCACCATGATCTGTTCGAAGGAGGAACTTCTGTCCATAGATGTACTTATGGAAGTGCTTTGTTGCCAAAATCAAAGCTAGAAGTTCCCTTCTAGTGACGCAATAATTGCGCTCTGGCCTCGAGAGCACCTTACTGTAGTAGGCGACGACTTTTTCGTCTCCTTCATGGACTTGCGACAGTACAGCTCCAATTCCGACGTTACTGGCATCGGCATCGATAATGAAAGGTTTTCCAGGAGTCGGATAGGTCAGCACAGGAGCATTACACAAACGTAGCTTGAGTTCCTGAAAACTTTTCTCGCACTCACCTGACCATTTGAACGGCTTCCTCTTTTCAGTGAGTTGATGCAAGCTCTTAGCGATTCCAGCAAAGTCCTTCACAAAGCGCCGATAATATGTGGCTAGACCAAGAAAGCTACGGAGCTGATGTTTATCCTGTGGTGTTGGCCTATTTTTCACAGTGTCAACTTTCTCAGGATCAGTCTTTACTCCTTGGGATGAGATGATATGTCCCTTCGGTCTTGAAAAGCGCACATTTATCTGGATTTAATTTTAAGTGTGCTTCTCGAAGCCTCTGAAATACAGCCTTAAGGTTTTCACAATGCTCGTCAAAAGTTTTTCCATTAACAATGACATCGTCCAAATATACAAGGCATAATTTCCAAGTAAGGCCTTGAAGAACACACTCCATCAGACGCTCAAATGTTGCCGAAGTGTTGCACAGTCCGAATGGCATCACTTTAAACTGCCACAGCCCATTTCCGGTTGAGAAAGCTGTCTTCTCTCGATCTTCTGGATGGATTTCTACCTGCCAGTAGCCACTCTTCAAGTCTAACGTCGAGAACCATTGAGCTCCTTCCATTACATCCAATGTATCGCTGATTCTGGGCAGAGGGTAGCTGCCTTTCTTTGTCACATCGTTCAGCCTACGGTAGTCCACACAAAATCGGGTGCTTCCATCTTTCTTTTTTACAAGAACAACTGGTGACGCCAATTATAAACACTCAACTGTACCTCAAACAGGAAATAAGAGGAAATAATAAAATAAATAAGATCGCTAATCATCCTAGTAAAGATTACCACAGGTAACAAGATAAAATACATAACAGACATTTTATGATCAACCAATCAAGATGATAATAACAAAACAAGATAAAATAAAATACATAACAGATATTTTATGACCAACCAAATAACAAAATAAGATAAAGATACAAAAAGTAATTAACCAACACTACCATAAACCCTGAGGACAAGAAAACCAACTCATCAGGATAACGATATAAATAGATTCAAACCCGGAAGGAATTTGCCAGTACTTGCAGAGTAGTATGTAAGAACTATGTATGTAAAAACTATTGAAATATTTTATTTGTTGAAAAGAAAATAAAGTTAACATTTAAAAATATATTTTTTTGAAGTAACCTTTTTTATTTCCGACGGGTAAATATAATTGGGGGCTCAACCGGGATAGCTCATTATTAACGTAAAAAGTGAAAGTGAATAAAATAGTCAAATTTGCTTAAGTACTTGTAAATACAATTAAGGCTTAAAAACTTTCAAAGTGAAATTGAAGCTATCAACCAAATTTGTTTATAAATAGGAGAAAAACAAAGTATCCTGAAAGTGTAATCAATTGTGAACTAAAAGGAAGAAACCAGCAAAGCAATTCCCGTTCGCTCTATAAAGCCAGTATCCAGCAACAGATTGGAGAACAGCATTCTAAGAAGCAGAGAAAATTATTGGAAAATTATCGTAAGAAATTATTTTTAAGAAGTGAAATAAAAATTGTTAAAATGACTACAACAACTATAGATATAAAACAAATAATTGAATTAGCTATTGAACAGGCTACTGCTCAACAGCAGAATCAAATAGATGAATTAACAAAAAAATTAGGAAATTTAACAGTTCCAAATAATGTAACAGACTATAAAAAACAAACGATAGATCCACAAATACAAGACAATGAAAGTCTTGACATTATTAAAAGTTAACCAACTTTCGAAGGTAGCAATGAGGGATATGTGAGTTGGCGAGAAGCTTGTCAAAATAGTATGAGTCTCTACACTCCTGGAAGTAGACGATATTTTGCTGCTTTAAACATAATGAGAAATAAAATAGTTGGTCATGTAAATTCAGTTCTTACCAGTCATGGTACGGTACTTAACCTTGAAGCCATTTTAAGTAGATTAGGCTTCACCTACGCGGATAAAAGACCAATACATGTTTTAAATCATGAATTAAGTATAATAACACAGGGCAGAAAAACGTTAATAGAATTCTATAATGAAGTTACGGAAAAATTAACATTAATAATAAATAACATTAATAATAAAAATAAAGTTGACATATGGTACTTATAGTGAAACCACTGAGAAATTCAATGAATCATATAGGAAAAATGCATTAATAGCATTTATAAATGGTCTTCATCAGCCAATGTCTGATACGGTATTTAGTATGAAACCTGAAGATTTGCCCAATGCATTAGCCCAGGCTCAGGAGTTAGAAAGCAACAAAACAAGAAGTAAATTTCTGAATCAATACAATCAAAGAAATAATATTAGAAACGAAAAATACGGTAATACATTAAGATACCAACAGAAACCCCAAAATAGTTATCAACAAACAAATAGGGCTAGCCACCAGAGTCCAGATCCAATGGAAATAGGATCTTCAGCTTATAGAAAAGTAACTCCACAAGAAATGCAAAGGCTTAGACAGGTATATAATAATCAAAATAATCCATTTAGGAATACTTACAATCAATTTAATCAAAATAGGAATTTTAATAGAAATTTCAGTCAGAATAATAATCAAAATAATAATATTAAAAGAGAAAGAGAACAAAGTGTTCAATTAAGCTCCCAACCACCAAACAAAGTAAGGATAAACAACATTCAAGAGAATCATTTTTTAGACGGAACGTGGGATTACCCCACATATACAGAAGAATAAATAGCAAATGGTTAAAAATATTAATAGATACTGGATCTGGATCTTGTTGCACGTCTCCGAAAATATTTAGTGATAAGAAAACATTGGAAATTAATAAAAGAGTAAAAACCGTGAATGGGTTTACAATTATTAAATATTATTATGAAATATATATTTTTGATAGAGTGGTTCGATTTTACGAAATTGAGAACCTAGAAGCAGATTGCTTGATAGGTTACAATCTTTTGCGAAGTGCAAATATAAATTTAAATTTAGAAAGAAATTTATTGATATACAATAATAAAGCAGAAAGGATGTTCATGGATGGCGAACCATTGCCATGGGAGAGTAATATAACACAAACAGGAAATGAAATTAAAGTTACCTTAAAGTCATCAAGTATGACTGACTCACGTTCTATTTACAGTCTCGAACCACGCCTTAATAACCAAGTAATCGAAAAAGTACAATCAGATCAAAACGTTGATATTCTGAATAAACAAAAAATACATTCAAAAATAAATATTACATTACCATTCCGTACAGATGTGGTGGCAGAAATAAAAACTAATATAGAATCACCAATATGGACAAAACAGTATCCATATACATTAAGTGCTTCAGATTTTATGTACACATAAGTAAAATGTGTTCCGATCTGCAATCCACTGTGAGTGGACGTGTGCGGGAGTGGTGATTTACATAATTAAATATCCCCAGTTCTTAATAATTGTCTACACTAATTAAACATTACAATAGTCCCGTATTAGAAACAAAAAAAAAAAAGTGCAAGTGCCACAGTACTAGTGCAAAACAACAACAAAAAGTGTAACTTCAAGTAGCGCCGCGTGAAACAATACAAAAATCAATAGCCCATATTCCCTAAAAAAAAAATACCCAAATCAAAGCTCAAGTGCCAGTGCCAGTGCATAAAAGAAACAACAAAAAGTGCACCCATGCATCAAAGAAGATGATGCTAAATTACAACGATCCATAACACAGCGGTAAATTCCTATCTCTCCTTCCCACATCACTCACAGTGCTTTGGTTTAGTCATTATATGCAGTGTGTGTATGTATCATACCATACAATGCTTATAATTGATTGAGCCAAAGCATATCAGATAAATTGTTGTTATTGATTTTGTGTATCCAGGGGCGGATCAGTGCATTTGCTATTTAGGCATAACACTAGTAGCATTTGTACTGGGAAGTTTTTTGGGGCCCAAAATTGATAACAGCATAGTTAACTGTCTGATTTGGTTTCTTGTGTCTGTTTTTTCGTAATGGGGGGTGAATTTAGGGTTGACTACAGCAACATTCGGGGACTTAGGCAGAATTTTTGTGCTGCATATGTCCATACTGTGAAAAACAGGCCAGCTGTTTTGGCACTTAGTGAAACGCAGGTAGGGGAAAATACCGATCACTCGGAATTCAGCCTACATTGTTATAGCTTAGTGCCTTTATTTTTTTCTCATCATGGTCTCGCCGTGTATGTTCGAAACGATGTCGCTTATCAGCTTCAACCACAATATGGGTCTTGTTTGAATACCTACTTTAATTTCATGTGGTTTAAATTCACCATCCATAAGCGCATCATCCATACTTGTTTTGTTTATCGTAGTCCTAGTTTGGATGGTAATTCGACTTCCAATGAACTCGATGCGCTATCTGACTCCATCCAGAGAATTATTTCCCATTTTCCGCACAGTGAAATCGTTGTTACGGGCGATTTCAATGTACATAATTCTTCGTGGCTACGCTATTCGGGTCAGACAACACCCGAAGGAAGGTACGCCGAGATTTTTGCTGAGTTAAACAACTTAACTCAGCTTGTTGACGAGTCTCGGTATGTGTGTCACAGACCACCTTTTGTGGAACGACCACATATTTGACATCGCCAAAAATGCTGCTAGGTGTTTAGGTTTTCTCCGTCGATGCAAGAAATTTTTCTCCCCCTCCGATCTGGCTGTGATCTACAAAGCCTTTATTCGTCCAAAACTTGAGTACAACTCCCATATTTGGGCAGGTGCTCCAATAACCCACTTGAGTCTATTGGATAGAATTCAAAAGAGAGCTCTTAAAATGATAGGTGAAAGAACTATAACGGAAACGTTTACATCTCTGGAGCACCGTCGAAATGTTTCATGCCTTTCGTTATTTTACCGTTATTTTAACAAAAATTGCTCTAGCGAAATAGCCAGTTGCATTCCTCCCCTTAAACAATTCAACCGTAATACTCGCGCTTCTAGGAATGCCCATCAGTTTACCCTTGAGCCCAACTTCGGACGTACAGTTAAGTACAGAGATTCTTTCTTTAGTCGCACTACACGAATGTGGAATGCTCTACCCAGCGCTATCTTCCCCTCCCATTGTGATCTACAGACATTCAAAACCAATGTACATCGGTTTCTCCTTTCAAATCCCCTCCAACCTACCTAATCGCTCGTGCTGTGTTTATCACTTTAAGGGTATTCATAACCCCTTTAGCGCGCGCTAAATATAAAAAAAAAAAAAAAAAAAAAAAAAAAATGCTAAAAGATAATATAATTAGGCCAAGTAAAAGTCCATATTCAAGTCCAGTGTGGGTAGTACCAAAAAAAGGGTTCAACGAAGATGGAACACCTAAGAGCAGGTTAGTCATCGACTTTAAGAAACTCAATGAACACACTATAAGTGACAAATATCCAATCCCAGACACAAATGTTATTTTAAGCAATTTGGGAAATCTAAATACTTTTCAACGATAGATTTAGTAAGTGGATTTCATCAGATATTAATGAAAGAATCTGATATTCAAAAGACATCATTTTCCGTGAATAGTGGTAAATACGAATATATACGCTTGCCTTTTGGTCTAAAGAACGCACCTTCTATATTCCAAAGAGCTATGGATGATATTCTTAAGCCATATATCGGAAAATTCTGTCATGTATACATTGACGACATTATAGTTTTTTCAAAAAATATCGAAGAACATACTCAACACCTGAATGAAATAATAAAAATATTGAAAGAAGCAAATATGAAAATATCATTAGACAAATCTAAATTCTATCAAACAGAGGTGGAATTTTTGGGATATGTTATCAGTGAGAATATAATTACTACCGATCCCAAGAAAATTACCACAATTAAAGAATATCCAGAACCAGAAACCCTTAGACAATCAAGAAGCTTCTTAGGAATGACAGGGTACTACCTTAAATTTATACAAAACTATGCTCAGATAACCAAACCCTTAACAATTCATTTAAATGGTGAAAATGGGAAGATATCAAAGAACCAGAGTAAGAAATGTAATATAAACATTGGAAATGAAGGTAGAAAAGCATTTAATAAACTAAAAGAATATTTAGTCGAAAATGTAAGGTTGACACAACCAGATTTTAAGACAAAATTTATATTAACTACTGATGCCAGTAATGATGCAATCGGAGGGGTATTGTCACAAGACGACAAACCAATTATATTCATTTCGAAAACGCTGAATAAAGCAGAGAAAAATTATGCAACAAACGAAAAAGAACTTTTCGCTATAGTATATGCCTTAAAGAATTTAAGGAATTATTTGTACGGAGTTGCAGACCAAAAAGAAACCCAAATATAAAAATGAAGCGCTGGCATGCTATAATTGAAGAATATGCACCGTTGTCGCGGATGCACTAAGCCGACAAAACCTAAATATAATAACAAATTCAAGTAAAACTATTCATTCCGCTGAAAGCAGTGATGACATACAAATAGAGACGACATCCTTGCCTGTTAATTGTTTTAAGCAACAGATAATATTAAATAGAGGCAATATAAGTTCAGAAAATATTGAGACATGTTTTAATAAACTGAAGAGGTATACAATAACATATACAAACACTGATCAGGTCATCACTCTATTTAAAAAATATATAGTTCCAGGTACAGTATGTATCTATGCTTCTGATGAAGATCTATACGAAGTTAAAAGTAAACTTCTCGAAACATTCAGTAATAAATTTTTACGATCTAAAATATATGCACAGGATATACCGAACAAAGAAGACCAGTTGAACATAATCACTGATACACACAAAAGAGCACACAGAGGAACTCTTGAAAATTATAATCAAATAAAGACAATATACTACTGGCCAAACATGAAGAAACAAATTTCTTCATATACAAATACCTGTGTTGTTTGCAACGAAAACAAATACGATCGAAAACCAATAAAATTTCCTATAGGTACTAAACCCATACCAGAAAAAGAAGGTGAACTTCGGACGTACAGTTAAGTACAGAGATTCTTTCTTTAGTCGCACTACACGAATGTGGAATGCTCTACCCAGCGCTATCTTCCCCTCCCATTGTGATCTACAGACATTCAAAACCAATGTACATCGGTTTCTCCTTTCAAATCCCCTCCAACCTACCTAATCGCTCGTGCTGTGTTTATCACTTTAAGGGTATTCATAACCCCTTTAGCGCGCGCTAAATATAAAAAAAAAAAAAAAAAAAAAAAAAAAAATGCTAAAAGATAATATAATTAGGCCAAGTAAAAGTCCATATTCAAGTCCAGTGTGGGTAGTACCAAAAAAAGGGTTCAACGAAGATGGAACACCTAAGAGCAGGTTAGTCATCGACTTTAAGAAACTCAATGAACACACTATAAGTGACAAATATCCAATCCCAGACACAAATGTTATTTTAAGCAATTTGGGAAATCTAAATATTTTTCAACGATAGATTTAGTAAGTGGATTTCATCAGATATTAATGAAAGAATCTGATATTCAAAAGACATCATTTTCCGTGAATAGTGGTAAATACGAATATATACGCTTGCCTTTTGGTCTAAAGAACGCACCTTCTATATTCCAAAGAGCTATGGATGATATTCTTAAGCCATATATCGGAAAATTCTGTCATGTATACATTGACGACATTATAGTTTTTTTCAAAAAATATCGAAGAACATACTCAACACCTGAATGAAATAATAAAAATATTGAAAGAAGCAAATATGAAAATATCATTAGACAAATCTAAATTCTATCAAACAGAGGTGGAATTTTTGGGATATGTTATCAGTGAGAATATAATTACTACCGATCCCAAGAAAATTACCACAATTAAAGAATATCCAGAACCAGAAACCCTTAGACAATCAAGAAGCTTCTTAGGAATGACAGGGTACTACCTTAAATTTATACAAAACTATGCTCAGATAACCAAACCCTTAACAATTCATTTAAATGGTGAAAATGGGAAGATATCAAAGAACCAGAGTAAGAAATGTAATATAAACATTGGAAATGAAGGTAGAAAAGCATTTAATAAACTAAAAGAATATTTAGTCGAAAATGTAAGGTTGACACAACCAGATTTTAAGACAAAATTTATATTAACTACTGATGCCAGTAATGATGCAATCGGAGGGGTATTGTCAAACCAATTATATTCATTTCGAAAACGCTGAATAAAGCAGAGAAAAATTATGCAACAAACGAAAAAGAACTTTTCGCTATAGTATATGCCTTAAAGAATTTAAGGAATTATTTGTACGGAGTTGCAGACCAAAAAGAAACCCAAATATAAAAATGAAGCGCTGGCATGCTATAATTGAAGAATATGCACCGTTGTCGCGGATGCACTAAGCCGACAAAACCTAAATATAATAACAAATTCAAGTAAAACTATTCATTCCGCTGAAAGCAGTGATGACATACAAATAGAGACGACATCCTTGCCTGTTAATTGTTTTAAGCAACAGATAATATTAAATAGAGGCAATATAAGTTCAGAAAATATTGAGACATGTTTTAATAAACTGAAGAGGTATACAATAACATATACAAACACTGATCAGGTCATCACTCTATTTAAAAAATATATAGTTCCAGGTACAGTATGTATCTATGCTTCTGATGAAGATCTATACGAAGTTAAAAGTAAACTTCTCGAAACATTCAGTAATAAATTTTTACGATCTAAAATATATGCACAGGATATACCGAACAAAGAAGACCAGTTGAACATAATCACTGATACACACAAAAGAGCACACAGAGGAACTCTTGAAAATTATAATCAAATAAAGACAATATACTACTGGCCAAACATGAAGAAACAAATTTCTTCATATACAAATACCTGTGTTGTTTGCAACGAAAACAAATACGATCGAAAACCAATAAAATTTCCTATAGGTACTAAACCCATACCAGAAAAAGAAGGTGAACAGCTACATATAGATATTTTTTATGCAAGCAAAGAAATATACCTTACAGTCGTAGATAGTTATTCAAAGTTCTTAGTCGTACATCCTCTTGAATCTAAAGTTGGTATCGAACTCGAATTACTAAAAATTTTAAATATATTTCCTTATTTGAAAAACGTTATATGCGATAACGAATCCGTTTTCAAATCCGTGTTCTTTAAAAATGCTTTAGAAAGAAAGAAAATTGAAATATATTATGTACCAGTTAGTCATTCTACGACAAACGGACAAGTAGAACGTACTCATAGTACACTAATCGAAATAACACGCTGTATTAAAGCAGAATACAACATAATAGATGATAAGCAGGCAGTGCTAGAAGCAGCACATAAATATAACGAAACAGTTCACTCTGTAACAGGCCTAAAACCCCAGGAAGTGTTATTCAACAAGGTAAAACACAATCTTAGGGAGATTTTGAAAGAAAAACAATTAAAAATGTTAAAGACACATAATGAAAATCGTGAAAGTAGAGAGTTTAAGAAAAACGAAATAGTTTATGTGAAAAACCACGGCACTGAAAGAAAGAAATTAAAAAAGAGGTTTAATCGTACCAAAGTAATAGATGATAAAAAAGATCAAATATTAACTAACAAAGGTAAAATACATAAAGATAATATTAAATCGTAGATTTTTATTCTTTGCAGGAAATGGACTTCATAAAACATATTATTATTTTTATTACAATAAGAAATATTATTTTAATAAGATCAGATGTAATAGATTATTCTAGGAGTGAATATTTACTTATAGAAAATGGTAATACAGCAGTTTATAAAGAATATGGAACGTTATTCCACATGAGAAACATTACTTATATTAATGAAATCATAGCGGAATTAGAAAAAGAATCAAACGTAGAAAACTTAAAGTATGATTTTACCACCTTAAATTTAGACGAAAACGCAGAAATAATGTCCGAAATAACCTTAATGGGGACACTAATAGATGAAGTTAGAATTACCAGGTTCAAAAGAGCAATCAATACTATAGGAACGATACTTAGTTGGATATCAGGAGTACCTGACCATGATGATCATTTACTAGTAGAAAACAAATTAAATGAATTAATTTATAATAATAATAAACAAGCAACTACCAATTCACAGATCTTTCAAGCTATCCAAGAAATTACTAAAGTTTTAAATACTGAAAAAAATACATTTAAAATAAGAAGATTACAAGAAAGAAACAAATTAATAATACTAGAGTTACAAAACCTTATTCAAACTATTTCTTTAAGCAAAGCTAAAGTTTTAAACCCAATCATATTAAATAAACAAATAATGAACATGGAACTATGTCAATATCCGATCTTTTAGATGTTAGTGATTTTAAGGTTGTTCAAACTAAAGATGTCATAATAATATTAATAAAATACCCAATCATTTATAAAAATTGTAAAATATTTGAAACAAGAGCAATCGAACAAAATAAAGAAAAAATAATAATTGATAAGAATATAGCAAAATGCAATGAATCATTTTACAATATTAAGGATTGTAAACAAGAAATAAATTTATATTTTTGCTAAATAAATTATGAAAAATCATGTCTTTCAGATTTATTAAATTAAATTCCTACCAAATGCAATAAAACAAATGAAATTCAAAAAGAATTTGAAATTATAAAAGATGGAGCAATTTTATTAAAAAATAACCACACTGTAAATAATGATAAAATTAATAGAATTTATTTAATAACATTTAACGAAACTGTTAATATAGATAATAAAAACTATACAAACCCTACTCAAAAAATACTTAGCTATATAAAAAAACATGCCATAAATGACAAGGGCTTTCTATCGAATTAGATAGACTAAATGACATTATTAAGACTTTCGATGCATCAATTATAGGTGGTGACTTCAATGCCCGTCATCCATCCTGGGGAGACTCAGTGAGCAATTCAAATGGCAACATTATATACAAATGGTTTAATAATGGGCCATATCTCCTCCTTGATTTCATTTCTCCTTTTAGCCCAACCTTTCCGCAGTCCTCATCAATATTGGACTATTTCCTTACATCTAGTTCTCTTTCGCAAACCCCAAATAATATTAATAATAGACTTTGCAAAACATTCCCTACGTTTTCAAATCATTATGGTATAGAAATAAATCTTGATATCTTTGATATTTATCCGATATTGATACCACCTCAATCTTATACCAGCTTCGAAAGAACTGATTGGGATGTATTTAGAATACAGCTTCACAACAAGCTCTCAAGAGTGACAGCACCCATAGATAAAAATATCACAAATTCAGAAATTGATGCAATTTTAGACAATATAAACCAAAATATAGTTTCTTGTGTTGAAAATAACTCAACCATTCGAAATGCAAAAGACGTTAAATACAAAAATATTTCCGATCTTACAAAAAATCTTTTGAAAATTCGCAACATTTGGTTAAGAAAACTCAAGAGAATCTTTCATAGGCATTTAAATAGACGCAACTTAGAGTATCAACAACTTCATTCGCAAATACAGTGTCTTAGTAAAATAATAAAAGAGAGAGTAAAACATGACCTTGACCAAGAGTTCAGAACACGTCTTAATAAAATTAGACCTTCTCCGCATGCTTTTAAGGAGATTGATAATATTACAGGGAGAAAAGTTTTTGGGGCAGATATTGTCAAGGATGTTTTGAATTTCGATGGACAGGAACTGGTTGATGTTGAGGCTAAACTCAGTGCATTCAGGACCATGTACGCTAATGTTTTTGCAGACCGAACGCCGTCTTATGACATACATTTAAATAATGAAGTATTTTCAAAAGTAGATGAATTTTGTAACACTCATTTGGATAACCCTTTAACGACATTTACACCTTCAAACACAGCATGCAACCAAATTTCTTTACCTTTCACTACACATCAAAAAGTCAATATTTTTAGAATCAATTTGAATAGCAAAAAGACATTTGGTCTTGACAAAATTTCAAACTTTGTATTAAGGAAATGTCCGAGTTCCCTTGATCTCACTCTTACTTGTCTCTTTAATCAATGTATAAACAACGGATACTTTCCAACTGCATGGAAACAGTCCAAAATAATGCCTATAGCTAAAAAGAATAACGCCAAAAATATAAAAGATTTTCGACCAATATCTCTACTCTCCAACATAGGAAAACTATTCGAAAAAGTTATAGCAGAATCTCTTGATAGTTTTCTCGATGACTCAAATATCATACCAAGTACGCAATTTGGTTTTAAAAAAAAACATTCAACGGAGCATTGTCTTTTAATGCTTAATGATAAAATTGTTCACAATCTGAGACAAAAAAAGTGCACAGTTGTCCTGGATATTGATCTAGAGGCAGCATTCGACTCTATTTGGCATAAAGGTCTTATCTTTAAGTTAATTAGATTGAACTGTCCTAAGGCTCTCATAAGAATGATTATCAGTTTTCTTAATTCAAGAACCGCGTCCATTGTCATTGGATCGGAGTTTTCAGATTCTTTTCCAGTTCTCTTAGGAGTTGCTCAAGGAACATTACTTGGACCAAAATTATTTAATGTATTTTTACATGATATGCCGTTTTGCAACCCAGATTCCGAGCCTGAAGCACTTTTGTACGCAGACGACACAAAGCTCTTAGCTTCTGCTAAACAATGCATTAGAAAAATTACAAATCGCTTTACCTAGTTTACTCACATATTTGAAATCTTGGGGCTTAAAAATAAAAACTGAAAAATGTGGGCTAACCTGTTTCAGAAACTCTTATGGAAAAGGGCACCGAAAGGCTGTTAAAGAAAGCAAGGAGTTATCCTTGCGTATTGATGATAAGATAGTTCCATTAAAAACAGAAACAAAGTACTTAGGGATTCATTATCAAAATAAGTTCAAATTCAACAAGCATGCGCGGAATGTTTTAAATAAAGCTAAAATGGCCACTGCTATTTTAAAAAAATTACTTTCGTCAAAGGATTTATCTCAAAATACAAAAATTCTCATATACAAAGCATTAATAAGACCCATAATCTCGTATGGTTTTAGTACCTGGTTCACTATTTCTCCAACGGCAGCAAAAGAATTAGAAAAGTTTGAAAGAACAATCTTAAGATTTTGTAGTGGAAAGTATCGTAGACCCAATAAAAAATGGTTTTCTAACTATACATTGTATAATTTAACAAAGGTGAAACCTTTAATGATTTATATGACAACCTTATTAAAAACCAGACTAGAATCTACTGCTAACCATCCAAATCCACTTGTAAAAGGATTATGGGACAAAAATATCACTAATGGAAGCTCATACCTCGAGTATTATCAATCGCCATTCGATCTTTTGCATAATAGATCCCGAAATTTAATAGAACCTCAGATGAATGATTCACTGACTTTGCCTTTTTATGAGAAAGCCTCATTGAATGTCCTTAGAGGATAAAATTCTTTTTATCTTTATTAATTAATAAAAAAAAAAAAAAAAAAAAATTACATTGTATATATTATTCTATATAATACAAAAGATTATAGTTGGCATAGCCTTTGAACAGTAGTTAAATTATATATATTACTAATTTAATATTTTTATTTTAGTTTGTATAAATTATAGGTTTCTTGTTCTAATATATTAAATTATATCTCGAATTAAGTAACTGCTTTCTAAAATTTATATCAAACTCTAAAAAAAAAAAAAAAAAAAAAAAAAAAAAAAAAAAAAAAAAAAAAAAAAAAACTTGAGTGAAAAATTAAATCTTTTACATATTAACCTGTTTTTGCATATGAAATGCATCTTTTGTTAATTTAGTTTTAAGTCCTAGTCAATATTAGTTTTAAGTTTGGCCTTGAGAGCCACTATGTGAACGTGTGTCGGGAGCAAGCATACGAAATTTATATTAGAGAAATACGTTTTTGAACTATGTATTCGCTATATTGTTATTGAAAAGAAAACTAAAACTATTCTTTTATTTAATATTTTGTAAGCCAGACATAATTAATAAAGCCGGCAGCATCAAAAATAAAACATTGTAATCAAAATTAAATTTGTTAATTAAGTCTCAATAAAGATAACTGAACTGAACTGGAGACCCAAATATTGAGCTAAAATTTAAGTTTGAGAATATTGACACATTAAGTTACTTAAATATAACAAAATCCAAGTCAGTTATTGGAATAAGTACTATAAGTATAATAATATTTATATTAACCTTGTTTTTTAAGAAAAAAGAAATCAAAATCAACAACAATATACCGATGGAACATATAATCGAACCAACGGCTCCACAACAAGAGATGACATTAGAAAAAGGACTTGCCTTACTTCAGAAACATATTGATGAATCGGGGCGATTCATTTTGAGCGATGGGGGGAGTTATAAACACTCAACTGTACCTCAAACAGGAAATAAGAGGAAATAATAAAATAAATAAGATCGCTAATGACCTACAAACATCCTAGTAAAGATTACCACAGGTAACAAGATAAAATACATAACAGACATTTTATGATCAACCAATCAAGATGATAATAACAAAACAAGATAAAATAAAATACATAACAGATATTTTATGACCAACCAAATAACAAAATAAGATAAAGATACAAAAAGTAATTAACCAATACTACCATAAACCCTGAGGACAAGAAAACCAACTCATCAGGATAACGATATAAATAGATTCAATACGGAAGGAATTTACCAGTAGTTGCAGAGTAGTATGTAAGAACTATGTATGTAAAAACTATTGAAATATTTTATTTGTTGAAAAGAAAATAAAGTTAACATTTAAAAATATATTTTTTTGAAGTAACCTTTTTTATTTCCGACGGATAAATATAATTCGCCCAAGGGCTTTTGGAATTTTCGATTAGACCATCTTTCTTCATTGTCGATATCATTTCTTCAACTTCGGCTTGTTTATCTAATGGGCGACGTCTTTCTGGTTGTCGAATCGGTCTCGAATCACCTGTGTCGAATTTTGGCTTTCATGGAGCTGAATTTTCAGGGGTCCATTGGTTCTTCTGCGTTCATTTCTGTGATTTTAGTTATTGCGGTCACAGATTCGCATTTTCCAATTACTTCTCCTTTCTTGAGCTTGACCTCGTACGGTTTGATGTTAAGAATCCGTACGGGTACCACGTTGTTCTTTGGTTCCACAAGAGTCTTCCCTAAGATGGGAAGATTGCTCAGACTCTGGTTCCACCCTCTATTTTCGTCCAAACAAACACTTCTGAAGAGGCAGGCAAGCATATGTCTTGTTTGATGACAGTTCTTAGAGTTGATGAGTTTTCGTTGCCATAACCATACTTCAACACTTGCTTACCGATATCCAGAATCACTCCGTGCTGTTTCATGAAGTCGATTTCAATTATGCACTCATCACATATGTCTGCTACCAAAAATAGATGCGAAAACTCTAATTCTGCCAAACGGATTTTAAGACGAACTTCTCCATATACTCTTGCTGCCTCACCTGTCGCAGTTTTAAGACGGTAGCTATTGGTGTTATGTAGCCACGTCATCTTGACCAAGTTTCTCCGCACAATGGAGGCTGTGGCACCGGTGTCAATTGTAGCCACGTGTTTCTTGCCATTTAATGTTGCGTCCACTGTCAGACTCTTATTGTTTCGTTTAGTCTGCGAGACTTGGATTGTGGTTCTGGGCCCATCGATACCAGGGCGAGCAGGAGCCCATTGTTCTGAAGAGGTGTTCTTCAACGCTGGCAAAACCACTGCGTAAGCTTTACCATCTGTCCTACTCTACTGGTCTCTATCCGAGTGGATGGAAAACAGCATTTGTCCAGCCTGTCCCTAAAAAAGGCGTATCTTCTTCACCCTCTAACTATCGGCCAATTGCACTTACGTCCCTTCTTTCCAAGGTCATGGAAACGCTGATTAATTTCCAGCTCAAGAAATATCTCGAGGAACGAAAGCTTCTTAATGACCGGCAGTACGGCTTTCGTAGCAATAGGTCGACTGGTGATCTGATGGTATATCTCACCGAACAGTGGAACAAATCTTTACATCGTTTTGGAGAAAGTAAGATTATTGCACTTGATATTTCAAAAGCGTTTGATAGAGTTTGGCACCAAGCTCTCTTATCGAAAATGCGCGCATTTGGTTTCGATGAACCTCTTCTTCGTTGGATTAGAAATTACCTTTCGGACCGTTCAATACAAGTCGTATTGGACGGTTTCAAGTCTGAAATCCACAAAATAAATGCTGGTGTGCCCCAGGGCTCCGTTTTGTCTCCGACTCTCTTCCTTATTTTTATAAATGATCTTTTGTCTTAAACTTCTAATCCATTAAACTGTTTTGCTGACGATAGTACCCTCAGTTTCTCATATTCGTTTACAGATTTTCATCCATGTCCTTCGGATGTGGAACTTGAACGGCAGCGTATGATAAGCTCACTAAATTCTGATCTCGACAGCATTGTCCAATGGGGAATCAAAAACTGCGTAGAATTTAATGCTTCTAAAACTCAATGTTGTCTCCTGTCGTTAAAGCGAAACCCACCCCCAATGCCGCTATCCATGGACGGCACTTGCATCGAGGAAACCGAACAGCTCTCAGTTCTCGGTATGTGTGTCACAGACCACCTTTTGTGGAATGACCACATATTTGATGTCGCCAAAAACGCTGCTAAGTGTTAAGGTTTTCTCCGTAGATGCAAGAAGTTTTTTTCCCCTTCTGATCTGGCTGTGATCTACAAAGCCTTTATTCGTCCAAAACTTGAGTACAATTCTCATGTTTGGGCAGGAGCTCCAAGAACTCACTTGAGTTTGTTGGACAGAATTCAAAAGAGAGCTTTAAAAATGATAGGCGAAAGATCTATAACAGAAACAATTACATCTCTCGAACACCGCCGTAATGTTTCGTGTCTTTCTCTATTTTATCGCTATTATTATAATCAGTGTTCTAGTGAAATAGCCAGTTGCATTCCCCCCCTTAAAAAATTCAACCGTAATACTCGCGCTTCTAGGAATGCCCATCAGTTCACCCTCGAGCCCAACTTCGGACGTACTGTAATGTACAGAGATTCTTTCTTCAGTCGGACCACACGAATGTGGAATGCTTTACCTGACTCGACTTTCCCCTCCCATTTCGATGTGCAAACGTTCAAAACCAATGTGCATCGGTATCTCCTTCTAAATCCTCTCCTACTTACCTAATCGCTCGTGCTGTGTTAAAAACATTTTAAGGGTAGCCATAACCCCTTTTGCGCGCGTGGAATATAAAAAAAAAAAAAAATAATGTTATTGCTTAACTGTTCGCGGGTATTATTCCTGTTTCCACAATGTTGACAGGCGACTCTTCTTGGTGGCAATCTGCACTGGCGCTGGAGATGTCCGGTTTTGTTACAATTCCAGCATCGAGCAGGTCCTTCTCGCTGACTTCAATGGAATTCAGTTCTCTGGCAAGAACATTCCTCAACTTCAAGTTCTCTTACCCGATGAACTTCTAAGGAAGCCTGTTCTGATGCTTCCATAGTCAGAGCGAACGCTAATGCTTTAGAAAGCGTGCGTTTTCCAGCAGTTCGAATTACTCGCTGTAGTTTGATGTCGGAAACTGCACGGACAAAAGCCTACGTTGCTAGCTGGTTGGTAATTTTATCTCCTGCAGTCGGGTATGCTAGGTGTGCCAACCGTTCGATGTCTGCTTGGAGTTGTTGCAGACTTTCACCTCTTTTCTGGACTCTGGTATTGAGCTGGACGCGAAAGACTTCCTGCATATGGCTATCGCCGAAGCGTTTGTCAATGGCCTGAACAAGAACACTGAAGTTGCCGTTCTGGTCTGCTGGTATGGTTTGCAAAAGTTCAGCAGTAGAACCTCTAAGGGAAAGCGTCAGGACAATAAACTTGTCTTCGTCATCCCAGCCGTTTGACGTTGCGGCTGCCTCAAACTGCTTCTTGTAGATTGACCAAGAAGTTTGTCCATCAAAGGTTGGTGGATGCAATTCCTTTTTCCTTGAGCAGTCTCGAACCTTTATTTTTCTAACTCATTGGCAAAATTCTGCATTTTGTCTTCAAATTTTTCGAACTTTGTGTCAACTTTCGAGAACTGATTTTCGACGTTTTCAACGCGTTCATCAAGAGCCATTAATTTATTTTCAAATGAGTTTAGCTTACTCTCGATTAGGTTTTTCTGGTCGTCTAGAAGGTTCTTTTGCTCGTTGCGTTGTTCTTCCAATCGTACAAGCAGATTCTCTTGCTCATTGTTCTGTTCATTTCGTTGTTCTTCAAATCTCTCAAGAAGATTCTTTTGCTCACTACGTTGCTCTTCTAGAAGATTCTTTTGCTCCTTTAGTCCAATGCGTTTCGGTCCTGATAACAATTACAGTGGACCTCATCAGTTAGAGCTGTAATTGTTACCTTTCTAAGACGCAACATTTTAGTCGATGGCTACCGACGTTTATAAAATTTACAGCATAAACACACTGCAAATTATATTTTTCTAGGAGAACATGGTTACATTCAGACACCTAGATACAGATATAGATATTATGCCCGTGGTCTGGCGAAGGTAATAAAGAAAGAAAAAAACCTAAACAATAGATGTTATATTGTTTTTGTTTTTATTTTTGTGGACTGTATTTAATGAAATTCAATAAAAAGTATTTAAGCGACCTTTAGTCCAATGCGTTTCGGTCCTGATAACAATTACAGTGGACTTCATAACTTAGAGCTGTAATTGTTACCTTTCTAAGACGCAACATTTTAGTCGATGGCTACCGACGTTTATAAAATTTACAGCATAAACACACTGCAAATTATATTTTTCTAGGGGAACATGGTTACATTCAGACATTCAGATATAGATATTATGCCGTGGTCTGGCGAAGGTAATAAAGAAAGAAAAAAACCTAAACAATAGATTTTATATTGTTTTTATTTTTGTGGACTGTATTTAATGAAATTCAATAAAAAGTATTTAAGCGACCTTTAGTCCAATGCGTTTCGGTCCTGATAACAATTACAGTGGACTTCATCAGTTAGAGCTGTAATTGTTACCTTTCTAAGACGCAACATTTTAGTCGATGGCTACCGACGTTTATAAAACTTACAGCATAAACACACTGCAAATTATATTTTTCTAGGGGAACATGGTTACATTCAGACACCTAGATATAGATATAGATATTATGCCCGTGGTCTTGCGAAGGTAATAAAGAAAGAAAAAAACCTAAACAATAGATGTTCTATATCTAAATCTAGGTGTCTGAATGTAACCATGTTCCCCTAGAAAAATATAATTTGCAGAGCGTTTATGCTTTAAATTTTATTAACGTCGGTAGCCATCGACTAAAATGTTGCGTCTAAGAAAGGTAACAATTACAGCTCTAACTGATGAGGTCCACTGTAATTGTTATCAGGACCGAAACGCATTGGACTAAAGGTCACTTAAATACTTTTTATTGATTTTCATTCAATTCAGTCCACTAAAGGAAAACAAAAACAATATAACTTCTATTGTTTAGGTTTTTTTCTTTCTTTATTACCTTCGCCAGACCACGGGCATAATATCTATATCTATATCTAGGTGTCTGAATGTAACCATGTTCCCCTAGAAAAATATAATTTGCAGTTTGTTTATGCTGTAAATTTTATAAACGTCGGTAGCCATCGACTAAAATGTTGCGTCTTAGAAAGGTAACAATTACAGCTCTAACTGATGAGGTCCACTGTAATTGTTATCAGGACCGAAACGCATTGGACTAAAGGTCGCTTAAATACTTTTTATTGAATTTCATTCAATACAGTCCACTAAAATAAAAACAAAAACAATATAACTTCTGTTGTTTAGGTTTTTTTCTTTCTTTATTACCTTCGCCAGACCACGAGTATAATATCTATATCTATATCTAGGTGTCTGAATGTAACCATGTTCCCCTAGAAAAATATAATTTGCAGTGTGTTTATGCTGTAAATTTTATAAACGTAGGTAGCCATCGACTAAAATGTTGCGTCTTAGAAAGGTAACAATTACAGCTCTAACTGATGAGGTCCCCTGTAATTGTTATCAGGACTGAAACGCATTGGACTAAAGGTAGCTTAAATACTTTTTATTGAATTTCATTCAATACAGTCCACTTAAATAAAAACAAAAACAGTTTAACTTCTATTGTTTAGGTTTTTTTCGTTCTTTATTACCTTCGCCAGACCACGGGCATAATATCTATATCTATATCCAGGTGTCTGAATGTAACCATGTTCCCCTAGAAAAATATAATTTGCAGTGTGTTTATGCTGTAAATTTTATAAACGTCGGTAGCCATCGACTAAAATGTTGCGTCTTAGAAAGGTAACAATTACAGCTCTAACTGATGAGGTCCACTGTAATTGTTATCAGGACCGAAACGCATTGGACTTAAGGTCGCTTAAATACTTTTTATTGAATTTCATTCAATACAGTCCACTAAAATAAAAACAAAAACAATATAACTTCTATTGTTTAGGTTTTTTTCTTTCTTTATTCTTTTGCTCCTTTCGTTGGTCTCCAAACTGGTCGAGCAGCTGAGCCATCATATTGGTAATGTCTATGGTTGTACTTACTTGCTCTTCCGGCATTTCAATTTCAAATAGAAACGTGTCTGGATTTTCATCGTGTTGCCTTAAATCTTCCTGCAGACGAATAATGAGGTCATTTTTCGTTCCCGCAGTAGGAAGACCTCGTCTGTTAAGTTCTGCTTTAAGTTCAACACAATTCAATGCATTCACAATTTTACCCATTTTATTTTTATATTTTTGTATGTCACTTTTCACCAACACCTTTCTTATTTGTTTACTAATCCACACACTTTATCAATTTTTCACGATCAATTATCTGAATTCACAGATTAAATAAGTTTTATTCCACTTTTTCTGACACCAATGTAATATTTTACTTAGGGTTCGCAAATAAAACTTATTTCCTCTATTCAAACTGAAACTGCAATTAATTCACAAAATAAAACGCTTTTTATTTCAAATACTTTTTCTACTGTTCTTTTATTATAACCAAGCACAAGTATGCAACTCTTTATTCACACTGACATTTATTCATTCACTTTCAAAATCAAAACTGCCCTTTCGGACTGGTGCGCCTGTATTTATACCGGAATAAATGGTTTTAGAATTTTCTAGGGTCTACTAGAATGTGCTTTCCAAAAAGGTTTCGTCAATATTCCAGTACGAACGAGGCTGGACACCAACCGTGATGGATTTAATTATTTATTTCACTCAAAAATGGCGCAGAAAGTTGTACTAATGTGTGGTTATTTACTAACTGGGCATATTCACCACAATATTAATAGTAATATTTAATAATACATATCTTTTTGATAGTAATATTAAATATAAAAGTTCAAAACTTTTTATAGTAAAACCCACTTATATGCCCAGTTTCTTTTAATCAATTCAAAATAATTAATAATACATACATACATATAAAAAGTCACTTTTCTGTATATCCTCTACAAGATCCACCATACCAATTTTAAATATCTGACAAAAAAAATTGTCCGATATTCTTATTATACATAACATTAGTTTTTAAATTAAATTAATAGGTATGTATGTATGTATTATTAATTATTCTGAATTGATTAAAAGAAACTGGGCATATAAGCGGGTTTTACTATAAATAGTTTTGAACTTTTATATTACATATTACTATAAAAAAGATATATATTATTAAATATTACTGTTAATATTATTATTACTATTTGTTATTTTAATTGCAAATAAAAAAAATCTAACAGCTCCCTGTGAACATAAGCTGGTTTTACTGTACTATGTTTTGAAATGTATATTAAATACAAAATAAAAAAATGTTTTATAAATATTTCAATTGTTTTGTACTTAATTTATATATTTTTACAAATAATATTACAAAATAACTTTTTTTTTGAAAAATTTTGGTTTTTTGAAATTTAAAAAATTTTGAGCTGAGAGCGTCAATTTTAGAATTGTAAGCTTTTTTTAAATTTAATTTCCTAAATCAAAAAAATCATCCAAATCGGAGCAGGTTCCCCGGGTTCTTGATTAAAATGCTATCTAGCCTCCAGTAATAATTGATTTTTAGCTTTACCATTTTGTCTTGCCTACGCAATTTTTTCAAATTACAATGAATAAAATGGGTTTTGTGTTCATTTAATTTGTATATTTACTATAAAACCCTTTGAGTGCAGTCAATAAAATAAAGTTAATATCTGAGAAATTCCGCTCAATAAATAGAATGAGTCATACACAAAATCTATAGATTACGATTTAAACTGCACTCATATAATAAACGTTTTGCTGAATAACTTTAGAAAGGTAATACCACCGAAGCTGAAATTTGGTTACATGATAGTTAACACCTTATATTATGCAAAAACAAAAGTCAGCTGGGTGTATGTGGGTGGAAAGACGGTCAGCTGACGTAGTGAATTGTGAGCATGGCTTCTTACCGTGGTTCTATGCGTGCATACTTCACTACGTCAGCTGACGGTCTTTCCACCCGCATACAGCCAGCTGACTTTTGTTTTTGCATAATATAAGGTGTTAACTATCATTTAACCAAATTTCAGCTGTGGTGGAGTCGCAACCCAACTTTTTTTTTACATGTTTGGGGGGCTGCTGTAGCCACACCCACCCGTGCTCAGCCAGCTGACTTTCACTAGGCTTCATTATGACACCAAATTAACCATATCCCAGCAAAATTATCTATGGTGGAGTAACTGACTAAAATATGTCACGAGCTCCCGGGCTATAAAGCTGATTGTAGCAAGAAAGGCAAAGAAGTGTGTGTGTGTGAACTAGGTAGGTATGTATATGTTATATAAGAAAAAAATTGTCACATTAATATCAAATTATTATATTAGTGTATTGTGTATCTCTTATCATCGGCAATCGACAGAGCGACATTTAGTTCGAGTAAAAAGCGTATAACTTGACTTCTAATTGTCGGATCTTCGAGATTGAGATCTTAAAATGACGGGAAAAGCAGGTTTCAGTCGTGTTTATATGCGAAAGAAACTAATTTTTGAAAAAGTGAAATCATCTCTGGTATGAAAAAATGCATGAATACCTAAGTGGCCAACTATTTTTAAAATATGCGTGTTGAATGCGGATTTCAATATGGTATAAATTATTATTGTATCTAGAACCAACAGCAAGTTATTTGTAAAAATCTGCAATACTAGAGCCAATTTAGCAAAAACAAAAGTTTTCAAAATTAGCACAGTAAACGTAAGAAATAATACAATTCGTTGAACATGAATGATTTTTGATTGATTGCCTGTCTTTATAATGTTGTCCTAATTATAAAGCCAAGCTTTTAACTTCTAGGGCCGAATGCAACATTACCAAAAATGTTACTTACTTACTTACTTTTGATGGCGCTCACAGCCCAGGATGGGCTTCGGCCTCAACTAACAAGCAAGTTCGGCCTCAACTAAAAATGTTAACAAAGTGTAAAAAAACGGATGAATTTACGAGCTTGTTTTGAATTATAGCTCCTCAATTGGCCTTTTAAAAAACCATCAAATATTTTGGTAGTGGTTATTACCAAATTAATTTTCTTATAAGGTAAGGTAAGGTAAGGTAAGGTAAGGTTGAAGTGGCTGCCAGAAAGGGACTGACACACTTAGAGCATAAGAGAGATTTTCTCCCCGAAGTGATCTGTATGAGTTCAGAATAGCTGAGTGGCCTATTTCATTATTGGTCCACCGTGAACAGGCTTTAAGACGGATTGCCGAACTCGCTGCCGTTTGTTTACTAAATATATCGAGGGGTGTCAGATGAAGAAGAGTGTCCAGTGCCGCGGAGGGAGTAGAACGAAGTGCTCCACTTATACACATGCAAGCTGATCTTTGGACTTTACTAAGTTTATCGCGGTTAACCGCTATATCTAGAGCTGTCCACCATACTGCCACCCCATATGTTAGAATCGGTCTAATTACCGAGATGTATAGCCAGTGAGTAATACGGGGTTGGAGTCCCCATTTACTTCCAATGGCTTTCTTACAAGAGAAGAGTGCTACTGTGGCCTTCTGGACTCTTTCTTCTATATTAGGTTTCCAACTTAACTTCTTATCTAAAATAATAGCCAGATATTTAGCTTTGTCGGAGAATGTTAGTGGAATATCTTTAATGGTGGGAGGATCTATGTGTGGAATTTTATATTTCCTGGAGAAGAGGACAAGATCAGTTTTGTCGGGGTTGACACCCAGTCCACACCGTTCTGCGAAGTCTATTAGCTTGTTTAAGGCATTTTGTAAGAGATCCTTTAGACAATAGGATACTTACCTGATACGGCGACAGCAACATCGTCCGCATAGGCAATCACTCTGTAGCCTTCCGCTTCCAGGCTTGTAAGCAGTTCGTTTACTACAAGGTTCCAGAGAAGGGGAGATAGAACACCGCCTTGTGGCGTACCTCTACTGACAGATCTTTTTGCAGAGAAATCGCCCAGTTTTGAATTGATAATCCTGCTTGTCAGCATTTGATTGATCAGTTCACCAAGCGAACTGTCTACCTTCAGACATGAAAGTGCAGATGCGATTGCAGATGTGTCGACATTGTTAAAAGCGCCTTCTATATCTAGGAAAGCAACCAATGAATATTCTTTATGGTAGAGGGAATATTCGATGGTGCGTACCAAAGTATGTAGTGCCGTTTCCACCGATTTCCCTTTGCAGTACGCGTGTTGAGACTGAGACAAGAGTCTTGTATCAATACTGGTACGTAAGTGAATATCAATCAGTCGTTCAAAAGTTTTGAGAAGGAATGATGATAGACTAATAGGTCTGAGATCTTTCGGATTAACATGGGAGCATTTACCTGCTTTGGGTATAAAAACAACTTTTACTTCTCTCCATGAACTAGGAATATGAGCCAAGTTCAAGCAGCTATTAAAGATTATTTCTAAAATAGGCAGCATTATACATGAGCTCATTTGAAGTTCGGCTGGTATTATGCCGTCTGGTCCTGGATACTTGTAAGGTTTGAAGCTGTTGATAGCCCACAACAATTTTTCCCTTGTTATCAAACCTTGTGGAAAAGTTAGATTATTGTTAGATCTAATGTGATCAGTACTGTTTAAAGTTTGGGAGCTACCTGGAAAATGAGTATCTAATAGCAGATTGAGTGATTCTTCGCAAGTATTTGTCCAAGAGCCGTCAGCATTTTTCAAACAGCTGGGCATTGCTGGACTGGTTGAGAGGATTTTTCTAAGTCTTGATGATTCGGAGGTTTCTTCTACTCTGCCACAGAAGGCTCTCCAAGAAGCGCGTTTAGATCTCCTCAATTCTTTTTTATATGATTTTAGGGCCTCTTTATAGGATTCCCAGTCTGAAACTGCTCTTGTGTTTTTTGCTCTATTGAAGAGCTTCCTACAGCTTTTTCTGAGAGGCTCAAGCCCTGAGGTCTACCAATGTGGTTTTCCTTTTCCCCTTATTTGTATAAGTGGACAGGAGATGGCCATTGACTTATTTAAGGCTTACGTGAGGTCATTGACTTTGGTGTCAAGTTCAGTCGTACTAGAGAGAGGGCTTAGAAGTTCAGGTTTAATTAAACTATAAAGTGTTTTCCTGTATTTGGACCAATCAGTTTTCCTGAAATTTCGAAATTCTGGTCGGGTAGTGGGAACTTCAACATTCAGACTAAACTGAATGTATCTGTGATCGGAGAACGAATGTTCTTTTGAAACTTTCCAATTCATAATAGATTGATGAATAGTGTCTGAGACTAGAGTTATGTCTAGTACCTCTTGTCGGTTTTTAGTAACAAATGTGGGTTCGTTCCCAACGTTACTTACTATAAGGTTAGTACTTAAGATATAATTGAAAAGAGACTCACCTCTATCATTGATGTCAGTGCTGCCCCATACTGTATGATGGGCGTTAGCGTCCCTTCCAATTATTAGGCGGATTTTCTGCCGTTCTGCTTCAGTGACTATACTTTCCAGTGTATTACTGGGAAGAGGGCCAAGGTGGTCATCGCCGAGATAAGCTGACACTAGCCAGTACATGCCATTTGTCGTTTTTAGCCTGGCTGCGGTTATATCTCTGTCGCTGAAATGGGGGAGTAAATATACATTAATGCTACTTTTAACGAGTATGCAAGATCTAGGTTCACCTTTATCTGACGCATACAGTAAGTAGTATCCAGGAGTTCCGAGTCCCTTAACCAAGGATTTGACAATCTGTATATTTTAATCCATCAGATTATCATATACCAACACTTTTTAATCACAATTTATTATTTACCCTACAACAGCTTCTCTGTTTGTATAATTAATAACAACAGCAACAGCTTCTCTGTATGCTTTATTTTCAAATCATATTTCTCGCATATTTTTCATAACAGTCAGCAGTTTTCTGCAGGTAAAATAGAATCACAATAGTCAGCAATCTGCATGCAGGTTCAAAACATACCTGGCAGAAATATATCATATTTCTTTCTTTCCTCTGTATTATAGTAATTATGTATATATTTTTGATGTTTGTAAATTTAGCTAATTAAGCAAAATTATTGTATAAATAGCATTGTAAGTTAATAAAATTCTATCATTCACGATCAAAAAGGTGTCCAGTCTACTTTATTATTATTGCTTCCCCCCACCAGTGGTAAGGGGCAATAATATTCACAAAAGAAAACAATCGCTGCAATATACAAAGGTACAAAGAACCTTTTGTATACTCCACGGTCTGGTCAAGGTTTATGTGCCCTGAACAGCCAGTCGGAACAAAATAGTTCCGACTTTAACATTGGTGACCCCGACGTGATAGTATTCTGCAACCTTTTTGATCGTAAGTGAAGTCAGTTCCGAGTTCGAGAATCCACTACAGTGGACATAAGCACTTGGTCTTCAATCATAGACCAGGTTCATCAGTTCCTGAGTTCCAGAGTTCCGAGTTCGAGAATCCACTACAGTGGACATAAGCACTTGGTTTTTAGTCATAGACCAGGTTCAACAGTTCTGAGTTCCAGAGTTCCTGAGTTCGAGAATCCACTTCAGTGGACATAAGCACCTGGCCTGCAATCATAGACCAGGTATCAGCAATTCCTAAGTTCCAGAGTTCCGAGTTCGAGAATCCACTTCAGTGGACAAAAGCACTGGTCTGCAATCATAGACCAGGTATCAGCAATTCCTGAGTTCCAGAGTTCCGAGTTCGAGAATCCACTTTACTGGACATAAGCACCTGGCCTGCAATCATAGACCAGGTATCAGCAATTCCAGAGTTTCCAGAGTTCCTGAGGTCCGGCTTCTATCAGAAACAACATGGATGAGTTGAAGGTGTATACCATCGTGGCTAGGCAAAAGACCATAACTGACGAGCTGTCACGACTCAAGATCAATGTTGGCAAAGATGGTCCCGATCGAAAAACAGTCGACTATAAGGCCAAAAAACTAAGATCTTTAGAAGCGCTATGGTTGGAATTTGCTAACAATCATGACCAAATTAAAGATAATGTGAAGGCGGACACTCCGTACGTGCAATCCAAAACGTACGAGAAGGTTAAACAGGCTTACATTGAGCTAAAGCAAACCTTGGAGTCAATTGTGCCCATAGATGCCGACCCGTCAATTAAATCAACTGGGGCTGGTTGTCCATCAAGTCTCAAGAAAACAGATGAAACACAGCCTGCCATAACAATTCCAGCATCTGATATAACTAGGGTTATAAGAAGGCAAAGAACCACAATACAGTCTTTGCAGCGATTGCTTGGTTGCCTTAAAAACACTTTGGAAGACACTTGGAGTTCAACCTTTTGTAGCGTGAAATTAAATACACTGCAAAAATACTGGATGGAAGCGGAAGAAACACATCGTTTGATTAATGAAATTTCAGAGGATCCAAAACAAGATGGATACAACTTGGACGAGTTCTACTACATAGAAGCCGATGTCCAAGAGTATTTGATCTCTCTGACCAGCAGATCTGAACAAATCTCGAACCAGAATTTGTTGCCACCTAGCATAAACCTTTCTTCCACACCGCAGCAAGCCCTCAAACTACCTAAAATAACGCTGCCCAAGTTTGATGGAGATTACACTAAGTTGAAGCAGTATAGTGATCTATTCACTGAACTGGTGCATAAACAGAGCATAGCGGATTGTCAAAAGCTGTTTTATCTAAAGACGACATTAACAGGAGAAGCAGAAAGTCTTATAAGGCACTTCACGACATCAGATGACAACTATAGTGCAGCATAGCAAGTAGTCAAGGATCGATATGACAATCCTAGGCTTCTGGTTACAGCGCATATTCAGAGATTGCTGATGCAACCTGCCATCCAGAGTGAAGGCTCCAAGGCAATAAAGGTCTTGCATGACACCACACAAGAGTGCATGCTAAGTTTAAAGGGTTTAAACATAGACACTGCTAATTGGGACCCGCTTCTGATGTGCGTTTTGATCAAGAAACTTGATCAAAACACGCTTACACTTTGGGAGCAGTCACTCAAGCAACCAAAGGAGCTACCATCTTTAAACGAGTTGATGTGTTTCTTAGAGATGCGGTTCCAATCCCTAGAAGCATTAGGGCCAAGCTCAAGAAAATGTTCAGAAGATCAACGCCAGCGGCCAAGGCCTGATAAAGCGTATACGACGCTAGTAACAACAGACGCATGTGTCTCCTGCAAGGGCAATCACCAGTTGTACTACTGTGACAAATTTTTGAAATTAAGCCCATCACAGCGATTAAACTTGGTGCAAAGATCAAGGCACTGCGCAAACTGCCTTGGATCAGGACATGTCACCAAAGAATGTCATTCCCGAGGCTGTACAAAATGCCAGGAGAAGCACAACACACTTCTTCATTTGGATGTGTCAACCAGGCCCAAAAACGGGAAAATATTAGCATCACCAGTTATAACAACCTCTACGGCAGATTCAGCAAGACTTACTTCTGCAGCTGGAACCAGTCCCAGTGTCGGAAGGTCGACAAGCGTGATACTAGGCACAGCTATCGTTAACATAAGATGTCAATCAGGAAAGCAGATAGCATGCCGAGCATTGTTGGATTCTGGATCACAGGTCAACCTTATAACCGAAAAGCTAGCAAAATCATTAGGTCTGAGGGAGACTTATGAGGCGTTATGTGTGGAAGGCATAGGCCAAAGCAAACAGGCGTCCCATCGAAGAGTTAACATTGAAATAAACTCAAAAATCAATGGATTCTCTTCTCGAGTGGAAGCACACATTCTTCCAAAAATCATATCACCACAGCCATCACGGCCCGTCATAACATCAACCTGGAATATTCCAAACAACATTGTTTTGGCTGATTCACAATTTGATCATCCAGGAACAATTGACTTGCTTATCGGTGCTGAAATCTTCTATTCGACTTTGGTGGTTGGACAAATAAGCCTAGGAGATGATCTTCCAACACTGCAAAATACCGTATTTGGATGGACAGTAGTGGGAAAGGTATCAACCCCCATGTACAGTCATATGGTGGCAGCTTGCGGAATTTGCACCGCGGATGAGGCTCTTGACCAACAGATTGAAAAATTTTGGCGATTAGAGGAAGCAACTTCAACCACGGACAATTTCACTCAAGCCGAGAAACGCTGTGAAAATCACTTCATTCAAACTACAACTAGGGATTCTACTGGTCGCTTCGTGGTTCGGTTACCCTTCAAAGAGGCACCCTCTTGCTTGGGAGAATCAAAAGACATCGCGTTTCGAAGATTTATTGCGCTTGAGCGGAGACTTGCAAATGCACCAGAGCTAAAAAAGCTGTGCAGGCAGTTCATGGAAGAATATCTACAACTAGGTCACATGAAAGAAGTGGCCCTTCAACAAATTGCAAAACCATATTACTTTTTGCCGCACCATTGCATTCAAAAGCCTGACAGTAGCACAACTAAGCTAAGAGTAGTATTTGATGCCTCCGCTAAAACATCCACAAATTTATCACTTAATGATGTTCTCTCTACTGGTCCAACAATTCAAGATGATGTCTTTTCAATGTTGCTACGTTTCCGCATGCCAAGATATGTGTTTACCGCAGATATTGAAAAGATGTACCGGCAGGTACTCGTAAGCGAGGAGGATCAGAAGTTCCAGCTGATTTGGTGGAGAAATAGCCCAAATGACGCTCTAAAGTGTTTCAAGCTCCAGACAGTTACCTACGGTACCACATCTGCATCCTACTTAGCCACAAAGTGCCTTCAAGCAATGGCTCAAGAAAACAAGGAACGATTTCCATTGGGATCAATGGCTCTGTCACGGGATTTTTACGTGGATGACGTATTAACTGGCTCCGACAAAATTGCCGAGTTGCTAACAACCCAATCGGAACTACAAGCAATTTTACAAAGAAGTGGTTTCAAGTTAAGAAAGTGGTGCGCTAATCATGCATCTCTCCTGAAGGGTATTCCGTTCGAGGACAGAGAAACAGAGCTAGACTTCAGCAGTAACATTGATGAACACATCAAAACGGTAGGACTAACGTGGATGCCGAAATCCGATCAACTCTGTGTCAAGACATCCTGGGCTGATAAAGTTCGAGTAACCAAGCGGTCTGCATATTCCGACATCGCACATTTGTTTGATCCACTTGGAATTATGGCTCCGGTGGTCGTCGTCGCAAAAATGTTTCTTCAGAAATTGTGGGAGTTGAAGCTTGATTGGGATGCAGCATTACCTCAAGAAATGCAGACGACATGGCTTAAGTATCGTGAAGGTCTACAATCTCTCAACAACATCAATATTGATAGACACATATTTGCACACAAAAGCCCCAAAAACGTACAATATCACGTATTTGCTGATGCTTCGGAAAAGGCATATGGGGCAGCAGTATACGTCCGATCTATTAGCAGTGACAATACTATCACGGTGCGATTACTATGCTCCAAATCAAGAGTAGCACCGTCAAAACAAACCAAATTAGCACAGCAAGCAACTATCCCCAGGCTAGAGCTTTGTGCCGCTTGCCTTGCCACTGAGCTCCTGCTTCGTATACAAAAGGACCTAAAGATCCATAATGAGGCAACATTCTTATGGACAGACTCGGAAATTGTTCTTGCTTGGATTAACTCATCATCATCCGCCTCACTCCCTATTTTTGTTGCTAATCGAGTAGCGCGTATTCAACAAAGTACAATTCCTCAGCAATGGCACCATGTCCCTTCAAAAGAAAATCCAGCTGATGTCCTATCACGAGGGATAGGCCCTGAACGACTTCAAGAGTGCAACATTTGGTTCTACGGACCAAAGTTTCTTCATGGGGCCACTTCAATTTGGCCACCAAAATACAAACCAATTGAAGAGAATCTATCTGCGGGGGCCGCTGTACACGATTCAACCCCGCATCAAGAAGGAATTTTATCTGCCATCAACCATAAAAATTCCTTCAAATTAGCAGAACGAATAGTTGGCTTTCTGCTGAGATACATCCACAATCTGGGACAAAAGGCGACAATAACCAAAATCAGGAAAAACAAAGAAGAAATGTCAATTGAAGAAATTGAGTTAAGACTAGCAAAAATCAAGCTGAAAAATGGTCCTCTATCAGTTGTGGAACTAAATGAAGCAAAGAAGATTATCTACAAAAACATGCAACAAGAGCAATTCAAGGATGAAATCAAGCATCTGAAAGACGAGGGTGAAGTACCAAATAAAAATCCTTATAAGAGTCTGGCACCCTTTCTAGATGAAGAAGGACTGATTCGTGTGGGCGGGCGCTTAGAAGCATCGTCTTTGCCATACGACGCTAAGCATCCCATATTGATCCAAATATAGTCACCAGTACACTAGAATGATATTTGTTGAAATTCATGAAGACAACAATCATGTTGGCCCACAAAGCATGCTTTCAATTGCTAGACAGACCATTTGGGCAGTGAGAGGAAAGACGCTTGCTCGATCAGTGCTACATAAGTGTGTCGATTGTGCTCGTGCCACACCAAAGCTTTTGTCGCAACAAATGGGAAATTTACCTGCGGATAGAATTCAACCAGCAAGGCCTTTCATCAATACAGGCGTTGACTTTTGCGGTCCGATATCTACACACTTCAAGATAAGAGGCAAACGGCCTCAAAAATCTTACATTGCGATCTTCTGCTGTTTTTCCACCAAGGCCTGCCATTTGGAGCTTGTAACCGATTTAACTGCACAAGGTTTCATAGGGGCGCTTAAACGATTCATGGCCAGGAGAGGCCATTGCAGGAACATATATTGCGATAATGCAACGAACTTTGTTGGCGCCAAAAACCAGCTATCTGATCTAATGTCTTTTATGGAATCCGAGACAGAAAGAGAGAAAAAAACATCCTCATGCACTACCAAAGGATGTGACTTTCATTTCATTCCACCACGTTCACCGCATTTCGGTGGTCTATGGGAAGCCGCAGTCAAATCATCGAAGCATCTACTACAGCACACTCTTGCAGGGGCATCATTGACATACGAGGAACTTGAAACTGCTGCCATTCAAGTTGAAGCTATTTTAAATTCAAGGCCAATAACTCCAATGTCCGATTCGCCAAACGATCTTACTGCTCT
Source organism: Melangyna quadrimaculata (assembly GCA_949320155.1). Classification (NCBI taxonomy): domain Eukaryota; kingdom Metazoa; phylum Arthropoda; class Insecta; order Diptera; family Syrphidae; genus Melangyna; species Melangyna quadrimaculata. Next base: position 327,377,373 of record OX439483.1, read on the forward strand.
TACACCAGGCCATTTCCTCATTGGAGAACCTCTCATTAACAATGTTGATCCTAATGCAGCCACATCAGCTGATTCAGGGATTCTTGCTCGCTGGAATCTTGTAAAGCATATCAAAAATGAGTTCTGGCGGCGATGGTCACGTGATTACCTGAATCAGCTACAGCACAGGTATAAATGGAAGGAGAGATGTCAGAATGCAGAACCTGGAATGATGGTCATAATCAAGGAAGACAACACACCAAGCTTGCAATGGCCACTTGGACGTATCACTAACGTTATAACTGGAGATGATGGACTAGTTCGAGTAGCAGATGTGCGGACAGCTACTGGGATATTCCGTCGTGCCATACACAGATTGGCTCCACTTCCAGTTCCAATTCAAGAAGATGATGTCAATCCAAAGGAAAAGGCAGATAACTCTTCAAGTCAGTGCTCATCAACTTTGCCACATTTGAACCAGAGGTCTGACGATGGTCCAGTACCCAAAAAAAGGTTCAAGCCTTCCATTGCATCAGCAACCCTTGCTATACTCTTAATGTTTCTATTCGCTCCCATAATAGCATGTGCTCCAGTCAGGATTCAACCGTTTCTGTCACAGCCAGGGATCTACTTCGAAAATTTCGGAACCTCAGGCGTAACCTCAAGTAGTTGGAATATAATTGCCTATTATGACATGGACCCTTATTGGACCGAATACCATTCGATAGCAACCTATAGTAGAAAGCTAGCAGAAATTTGTCATTTACTCCCAAATAAAAACGAGACTTGCAAAGGGACACTCCTTCAATTTGACCGGATAAACGCAGACATCAAAAGGGATAATGATCTCTTGTCCGTAAAATCAAGCAGTCAGAGAGCTCGTCGTGGAGCTTTAAATTTCATAGGCAATGTCGCTAATGCCTTATTTGGAGTCCTTGATGATGAATACGCCAACCAAATGTCCGCTACCATAAACACAATCAAACAAGATGAAAGTCATATAGTTAACCTTATTCGAAACCAGACTTCAATAATTGACGCCACCATAAATATTATTAAACAAAATGAGCAGGAGACGAGTTCCCGTTTTGAAGAGATAGACGAAAACCTCAAACAGTTCGCAGCTGTTGTTAATGATATAAGACAGCAATACCACCAGGAAAGGCTGCGTCAACTTTTCAATTCAATCGCACTGCAACTCATATTAGTTTCTTCACAATTTCAAAAGACCCAAGCTTCATTAATAGACGTAATGATCGATAATCATCATGGGAAAATAAACCCTCAGCTTATTTCACCTGCTCAGTTAAGACAGGAGCTCACAAATATAAAAGCAAATCTACCATCTTCAGTCCGGCTTCCAGTTACTCCAGACGAAATTCCGAAGCTGTATCATCTTATGAGCATTCATGGCAAAACTTTGAAAGAACACATCATCTTTAAAATTGAATTGCCGCTCCTAAGTCTTGATGAGTTTGAGCTCTTCAAAGTGACTCCCGTTCCAGTTCTTATCGGAGAGTCATTTCTGACTATACAACCATCAACCGACTACATTATGATCAACCTACACCGTGACCAGTACTACCCCCTATCAACAATAGAGTTTCAAGGCTGTTTCTCCCTTACTGAAGAAAGACATATATGCCACCTGCAACGTCCGATTTACAGACGTGGATCCGAAGTAAGCTCTTGTGAAATCAACTTCTTAAACTATGGTCAACAATCTCCTGCATGCAAGGTTGTAAGCGCTAGTAATGGTCCTTATTGGATCCAACTTAACAAGCCAAACGAATGGATTTACGTTTTAAAGTTTAGAACCACACTAAATGTAGTTTGCAATGAAACCGTAACACAGACTGTTTTGGAGGGTTCTGGAATTCTGCAAATTCAACCCGGGTGCATTATTAAAGATGACTTCGTAACCTTACGTGGCCATTTTATTCAAAGAACGGTCTCTAGAATGTCACTCTCTCCAGCTGCAAACCTGTCCAATTATGCATTACCAGACAATCTCACTACAGCTTCTTACGAAACCTTGCCTTACAAAAAACATTTGGAGGAATTGGATGCACTCAAGCGAGAACTCATAAATATAACTAAAGCGTTGCCTTCAATTATATATCAAAATGATGTGCACCAATTTACAGTGAGCTACGTCGCATTATTCACATCCATCATAATCCTACTGTGCTTGTTTCGATGGTCATACCGCTATTACTGCAAACCTAAGACAGTAATTTCAAAAGACGAAAGAAATCCTAGCAGAAAATCAGCGAACAATAAGGGCAGCCTCAACCGAAAAACAGAAGAACTCAACGACAAGAATCCCAGCAATATATCCTTTGAAATGGCGCTATAGTTTCGAACATAGTTCAACGGGCGGAGTATGTATATTTTAATCCATCAGATTATCATATACCAACACTTTTTAATCACAATTTATTATTTACCCTACAACAGCTTCTCTGTTTGTATAATTAATAACAACAGCAACAGCTTCTCTGTATGCTTTATTTTCAAATCATATTTCTCGCATATTTTTCATAACAGTCAGCAGTTTTCTGCAGGTAAAATAGAATCACAATAGTCAGCAATCTGCATGCAGGTTCAAAACATACCTGGCAGAAATATATCATATTTCTTTCTTTCCTCTGTATTATAGTAATTATGTATATATTTTTGATGTTTGTAAATTTAGCTAATTAAGCAAAATTATTGTATAAATAGCATTGTAAGTTAATAAAATTCTATCATTCACGATCAAAAAGGTGTCCAGTCTACTTTATTATTATTGCTTCCCCCCACCAGTGGTAAGGGGCAATAATATTCACAAAAGAAAACAATCGCTGCAATATACAAAGGTACAAAGAACCTTTTGTATACTCCACGGTCTGGTCAAGGTTTATGTGCCCTGAACAGCCAGTCGGAACAAAATAGTTCCGACTTTAACACAATCCATGGTTCTTGGATCAGAACGATATCTTCATTCCCCCTGGATAGACGGAGAAGAAGAGAGGCCGAAGCCTTAATGGAGTGTTGGAGGTTAATCTGGACTAACTGCAGCATTTTGGCTACATTTAGGCAGACCAGCCTCCACCACCGTTTTATTAACATCTTCCGAGTCAGAAGAGGAGCCCAAGAGCTCATCTTCACTAAGAAGAACCATGTTAAGGTAGTCTTCAGTCTCCATTTCGGTCTGATTGTCAACGTGTGTAGAGGAATGAGCTGTAATAGAGGATGTCCTGGATGCATCCTCCTCCAAACTAGGGAAGGTAATAGATGCAGCCGGGTCCCCAACCACAGGTTCAGCCTCAAGAGGGTGTGGAGACTCGCATTCCGCGATCACCTCATCTTTTTTATATACCGTAAGGTAATCATCTCAAAACCAAACCGAATCACACCTTGAGTCTGTGCCAAGGGGGCAAGGGATTCCTTATTGACCACGACGATCGCGCTCCTATAAAGACCCCTTGCCTCCTCCAGCTTTGCGACTTTCCAGTTATGAGTCGGCAGAGATGGATTGCTGAGTTTGATTACCTGGAGAATATCATCCATGCAGGAAGGTTCAGCTGGAATCCAAGTGCGAGCTCTTGGTCTGCATGGGATGTCCTCCTTAGCAACAACCTCGAGTTTCGTACCTGGCCAGATTTCACCTTGCCTACTAACAGCAAGCTTGTACAGATCACAAGATCTCTGATCGTCACAAACGATGAGTTTGACATGTCCTTGATGCCAAAAGCCATCGCTTGTGATTGGAGGTGGTCCCGGGTTCTCCTTCATTACACTTAAGAAGCCAGCCGAGAGCTTCAATTTTGCCACCTGCCACCGATCAGAAGAAATCGTGCCATCTATATCGCTCCTGTCGATACCCGCAATCACGATTTTACCCTTCAAAATGTCCCTATAAGAATTAGCGGGTAAGTTTAGCGGGTCCGCTATTTGGATTGAGGGGAGTGCTGGTGTTATGAACTCTGGGCCGTTTGGGTTCCGGTGTGGCACCCTCCATAATCTTTTCTCGCTTTGACGTAGAGTCGCCGCTGTTCTGTGCATTAGCAAGAATGCGCTTTACCCACTCAATTCTGACGTCATGCTGCGACGTACCTCCGGGCTCAGCAGAGCTCTTCAGTATCCTCGCAGCATTACGTTTATCCTTATATAGATTTTTAGATGGTCTGTACCGTGTTTTTCGTTTTGCCGTACCCGGAAGAGAACCCCCCCCAGCACTGGAACGGCCATGCTTCACAACCACAGCAGCACTTGGTTGGATTCCCTTTCGGGACGTTGCTGAGGTTCACTCGCAATAGTAGTAGCGGGACCATTATTCACAACCCCACTACTACTGGACTTAGGTACAGCTACCTTTTCACTTCCCTCGCTGCGAGGTGCATCAGACGAGGGATCACGATTAGCCACAACCTCCCCACTGATACACAACACTGATATAAGAGGTGCATTAAATAAATTGAATACTGCAAGACGATCAGCTTCTCAGAGCAGGTATGGAATCTTGTACAAGCCGCTGCATTACAAATATGACAGATATACAGGCAGATGGATATGAGGTCTGGGACCAATTTTATGGCCACACCGTTCACCAGACCTAAATCAACTTGATTTTTTTATTGGGGCTGCATTGAGAAAATAATGTACAGCAAGCCCATCAGGTCCTTAGAGGAGCTAAGAAATCTTGTGGAGGCAGCTGCATTACAAGATTCTGAGCAAAACTTAACAAGATTATTATAAGATATCCATTTATTAGGAGGTGCAGAACCTGTATTTCAATGGGTGGAAAACAGTTTGGGCATTTGCTTTTAATTAAAAAAAAATATTTATTTTTGTTTTTGTGTTCAAACTAAGTGATTGAAAGTTGGCTCAAAGTTCAAAAGACTATTTGTTTAAGGAAAATAACAAATAAACTAAAAGCAACTGCGAAATATGGGTTTTGAAGGGCCCCATAAACCCAGGTATACTTTAAAACAAGCTTGAAAATTTAGCCGTTTTTTTCACTTTGTTAACATTTTTTGTAATGTTGCAATTGGCCCTAGAAGTTAAAAGCTTGGATATATCATTAGGACAACATTATAAAGAAAAAAAATCTACAATGTTGAACGCATGATATTATTTTCGCGTTTAATTTGCAAATTTTTAAAACATTTTTTTTTTGCTAAATTAAATCTCGTGTTACTTAATTTTAACAATAACTTCCTATTGGTTGAAGATTCAATAATAAATAATACCATTTTGAAATCCGCATTTAACGCGCATATTTTTAAATATTTTATTTTTATTTTTAAAATAGTTGGCCACTTAGGTATTCATGTATTTTTTCATACCATAGATGATTTAACAATTTCGAAAATAAGTTTCTTTCACATTTTGCATCGAAAATCAAATTTCAATAATTTTGTTCTCTAAGAATTCCAATAGTTATTATAATTTTTGTCTTCTAATGTTTTAGCACAAGCAATGTTAAATATTGCTACGAACAAAAAACGGTGGAATTCATTCACTTGTAGTCGTGGTATTCAAAAACGTAAAGTAACGAAAAAATAATGCACTGAACAAAAAAGTGCACATATCATTTCTTGTGGTTGGGACAGATTTTTTTTTTATTAGTTTTCAAGACGGTCATAAAGTCTATTTTTAGGCATTCCAAGGTTATCCATTATTTCCTGGACACCCTGTATAAAGGGGCGTACCCAATATGTGCGTATTAATTAACTTTAAATATTTACGCTCATCCCTGACTCACTGGCTCACTGATTGACTCACTGATTCACTGACTCAATGATTGCATAAGGCTGCAATGCCAAAAAAAATAACTTTTACAAAAAAAAAAAGCTTCTTACAAAAAAAAAAAAACTTTTTTACGAAAAAAAAACTTTTCTTTACAAAAAAAAAAAAAGAATTAACTTTTCTACAAAAAAAAAAAACACTTTAACAAAAAAAAATAGTATTTTTTTTTGTGTAAAATGTTGCTGATCCGCAACATTCCTCTGCCCAGCATGATCCTTTTTCGAACCCTCTACATGACATGTGCTCTTTGCTCGCATCTGTCAAAGTTTATTTTTTGCCTAAAGTAAAAGTTTGTGTTTGATCTGATTTCATTTATTGTAAAAAATTATCAAAAAAATTGTTTTTTGTTAAAAAAAAGTTATTTTATTTTCAAGGTGAGTTTACTTTCTTCTGAATTTGTGTGTTTTTAGTTTGTTTTACAACATAAATAGATTGTAATGACTAAAAGCCGTGTTGTTGCATATCTGCAACATTGCTCGTCCAGTTACCCAAAATCCTTATATGTGTAATACAATGTAAAAGACATAACCTAAAATTGTTTACGACTTGTAGAATGCGTCTACGGCGAAATAACCATCTAAATGACCAACAGCTTGAACGGTTAGCCAGTTCATGGTATGAAAGTGAAGATGAACTGGATTTTTCTGCCGATGAATGTGAGCAGGATCCATTATTTGCCGCTCCGATGGACAGCTCATCAGAAAACGATTCTGACAATCTACCGCCAGAGCTTTTGATACAGCCAAAACCTACTGTCCATCAGTCTCCTCCACCGCCGTCGCCACCTCAACCATCAACTTCTCGTGGAATTACAAATGTGTCGAAAGCCAAGCCAGCAAAAGCCAATGTCATATGGAAAAAAAAAACACCTTGAGCTCAATCAAGAGCAGCTTAGTTTTCTTGGGGACGATGATCTTCCAAATGACTTTCTACAATTAGAAACGCCATATCAATTTTGTTCGTATTTCCTTACTGATGAAATTGTAGATTATATTCGCGATCAAACAAATATTTATAGCGTGCAAAAAGATCCAAATAAACCCATTAACATCGAAGCCATGGACATTCGTCAATTTATTGGCGTTGTTTTGTATACGTCAATTGTACGTATATTGAACGTAAGAAATTACTGGTCCGATAAAATGGGGATATCTATAATAAAAGAAACTATGACATTCAACAAATTTGAACGTTTGCGGCAAACTTTACATTTCAATAACAACTCTAAGATGTACCGCTCATTGAAAGGCTCAATAAGCGCTTTTCGACGGTGGCTGTTGATGAGCAGATGTGCTCAACTAAGGCCAGGAGCATTTTGAAGCAATATATGCCAGCCAAGCCTCATAAATGGGGCTTCAAGTTGTTTATTTTATGTGGCGTTAGCGGTTTTGGCTACAACTTTGAAATTTACATTGGCCAAGAAAATATTTTAGAAGCAGGCGAGCCGCATTTGTGTGCTTCCTCAAATATAGTTATGCGTTTAGAGAGGAAAATACCAAATAATAGCAATTACAGGCTGTATTTCAACAACTATTATACGTCCTTACTTCTAATCGAACATTTGGCGAGAAGAGGTATTCACAGTCTTAGTACAGTGAAAAAAAATAGAGTCCCGAATTGTAAGCTACCGGATGAGTCTTTTTTTAGAAAACAACCAAGGGGTACTTCAGTGGAGTTTGTTGGCGACCACAATGTGATTCAGATTTCAACAACAACTTGGAAAGACAATAAAATCGTTTCCCTTGCGTCAAGTTTCGCAGGTAAGAACCCAACATCTAATGTCCAGCGCTATGACAGTGTGAATAAAGTCCATATATCAGTTGAACGACCATTTGTTGAAGCCGAGTACAACCGCCACATGGGCGGGGTGGATCTGATGGACAGTATTATTGCAAGGCACAAAATATTACTAAGAAGTAAATTTTGGTATATGTGTCTGTTTTACCACCTTCTGGACATGGTTATGGCAAATGCTTGGCTACTTTATCGCCGTGTCAACAAACAAGCTGGCCGGTCTGCAAATTTGAGCGTCGCCGACTTTCGAATGGAATTAGCTGAAGCACTTTGTGAGGTGGGCATGAAACAAAGGGCGAGTAAAAGGACATCTGATGTTGAACAAGGTCTTCAAGCAAAAAAAAGAAAGGCCCTGCTCAACACGCACCGCCGAAAGAGGTTCGACTTGATCAAACAAGTCATTGGCCAATATGGGGAGAAAAAAGAATACGCTGTAAAATGCCAAATTGTACTGGTTTTACACAAACATTATGTGAAAAATGTGGAGTAGGGCAGGTAATTTGTTAAAAAAGGGAACGGAAAGCGCAATGTTGCATATCTGCAACATTTGAATTTTGTTAATAAACATATAAAAAAATTAAAGTTTTTTTTTTTTAATTATTTTTCCTCGCATTATCACAAATTTGTACGTCTTTTGTGAAAATTTTATCAAAAACTGAGTCATTGCGCTACGAAGGGTTCAGTTGAAATTACTGAATAAAATTTCTCAGTTATTAACTCAACAAGAAAGGCAAAACATCTTTTATTCACTGGCGCCCAACTCTTTTTTTTCGATTAGTATCTGCTGTAGCTTCAAAGTATTTCGGTAAAGAAATAGCAAGCAAACAAAATACAAAAAAGGCGAAAATAAAACCCACAACCAACTCTTTTTCGATTAGTATCTGTGGCTTCGAAATATTACAATAAAGAAATAGGAAGCAAAAATCTAACAGAAAACGCGAAAATTAAAAATCCGCAACTAACTTTATCTCGTGCGCGCTTAGTTTAAAAAACATTTTTATGAAAAAATACTTAAAGAAAACACAAAAGCACGGGAATTAAAAAAAAACAACTACTACTTAATAACTGTATATCGTTGTGCTTAAACATTTTTGGGGGAGAGTACGATAACTTAGGCGCCAAGAATTGATAACTGTTTTGTATAGAACAGTTCAGTACGAGCATTCTTTAATTTGGAAGGGGGGGGGGGGTCTATCTCCCCCCGTTCGGGCGGGAGGGGCAATTTTATAAAAAGGTACTAAAAATGAAAAAAAAAAATATTAAAAATTAACGGTAATACTTACAATTAAGTTTTATACCTTGTTCCAAAGCCAACCCTTTTTACTATTAGCTGTATTAAATTAAGTGAAATCTATGCACAGTTTCGAAAAAAACGGGTTTTAAACTCAAAATTTGGGGTACAAAAATTAAAAAAGGTTTTAAGTGTAATTTTTCAAAACAGTAAAATTATATATTATTTTTTTTTCTGAAATTCGTTGCTCTAATTAATTCTTCATTAAAAAGTGAAAACTAAATGATTTTATATCTTCTAGTTTTTGAGAAAATTAAAAATTACCAATCCTACTTTTTATTTGATTTTTATTTTTCTTTGTGGATTATGAAAAAATAGTTCTTTTTATAATAGGTATAGTACAGTAAGTAATGTAATGTTTTTTCGTTGGTCGAAACTAAATCCTCAAACAATCAAAAAATGGAAAAAAATTCCAAAGTTAAGGATAAAGCAGTGGATGTTTAGCCGCCATTGTTTAAAAAAAAACTTTATTCTCACAAAGGCTGATAAAAGAATGACCTTTGTTTATATTAACTCTTGTTACACATAATGTGCATGCAAAAAAAAAAAAATAACGACACAAATTGTAAAGCTCGTGCGGTTTTTATATTCTCTCTCGTGAGCGTTGTTTTTTGTAAAAAAAACTGTCAAATTATTGAGTACGGGAACGGCTTTGGACTGAAAATCACACAAATGCACAGAAAATCACAGAAATTTAAAGTTAAGGAACGGACCTATTACTTTTCGATTTTTTGTTCTATGACATATTATTTATTGATTTTGTATTACTTAAATTACTATTCGATAGTTTTTTTTTTATTACATATTACTATTCGATTTTTATTTGTTTGTCTTATTAGATACTACTCTGTTTTTTTGGGGTACATATTATTATTTGATTTTTTATTACATATTAAATACTATTTGATATTTTTTTAAAATATTGTTTGTCTTTGTTCAATGAGAGCATTTTTTTCCACTATTTAAATATTTGTATTACTTAAATTACTATTTGCTAACTTGTTTTTTCTTTTTTTGTTTTAACTTTATTTGTATTAAGGTATTGTTAATTGATGATTTATTACTTAAATTACTGTTTGGTTTTTTTTTTTTTTACATCTTTTTTTGAAATTGTATTTATTAAATATTTATTACCTACTCTAGTTTTTACATATTATTATTGGATTTTTTATAACATTATTGCTATTCGCGTTTTATTTTCAATTTATATTATTATAACATAAGCTTAACTGAATATTGTTTTCGACAGGGGCTTGCAAAATCTGGTCTCGTCCTAGAATCATTACTGGTGCTGAAATGATTGTACATCTCGTGGTATTTTCCTTTAAAGAATTGTCCAAACCGGTAGATTTTAAACATTTGCCTTTAATCATGCAACACTTGGCAATAATTATAATTATAAAGACAATGTCTATAGCCGTAAAGTTAGTCAACAAGATATTAAATTTCAAATGTAGATCATTTGTGGTCCTTTTATTTTCTAAATTTTCCCATTCCAATTCTAAGACCTTAGCTGTTTTAAACTTTTGGTGTCCTTAAAACCTGGCGAATCATGGAATGAAAAATCGTGGATCTCTAAAAAGTTTTATTAATCTTCGTTGAAAAGTTTCAATAGATTAAAATGTACCCGACGTTTTCGATTGCCTATTTGTAAAGTGGCGTTGACTGGGCTATTTATTGCTGCAATAGAGAAAGGTCCTTGCCAATGTGAAGAAAACTTGTTGGCTCTTACTTACTTACTTAGATCCTTGACCCCTCTAAGGGGCACAGGGCGTCAACTACCGCTACACGCCATCTCGTTCGGTTTCTGGAAATGTATTTTAGCTCTCCCCAACTTTTACCGAGCTTTTGTGATTCCTTCTCGACTGTTCTGCGCCAAGATTTTCTCTGGCCTCCAGGTCTTCTGCCATCTTGGATGAGTGGATCCCACTCCATTGCATGTCTTGCAATAGAGTCTGCACCACGACGTAGGGTGTGACCAATCCACTGCCACTTTCTTTTCCTAATAACGATGTCAATAGGACTTTGGCCCGTTCTCCGAAGGAGTTCTTGGTTGGAGATGGTGTTCGGCCAAAAAATCCTTAGGATGTTTCGGAGACATCTATTTTCGAAAATTTGTAGCCTCCTTGTGACAGAGGCGGTCACTTTCCATGTACTACACCCATATAGTAGCACTGACTCTACGTTCGACCGGAACAGTCGCAGCTTGGTCTTCGTACTGTAGACGTTGCTGTCCACCGCTTCAACCTGCTGTCCCGCAACGACAACTTGAGAAGAAGATTCAGAAATGTTGAGGATTTTTGTTTTCCCGGTGTTGATCCTCAAACCGACTTTGTTTGCCTCGCATTCCAGATTAGTCACCATATGGTGAAGATCCATAATGTTGTGCGAGAGCAAACAAATATCGTCAGCGTAATCAAGATGTTGCAGGAACGAAAACATCGTCCATCGAATTCCACGCGCTTGCTCGGCTAGAGCTGCATGAAGGACATCCCCTATAACCACCAGGAAAAGTAATGGAGATAGCAAACATCCTTGACGAACTCCGCTATGGATATCGAAGTCCTCTGATACCTTTCCGTTGTGTAAGACTTGACACGATGCACCCTCGTAGGTAGCCTTTATAACGGCGATAATCTTCTCGGGTACTCCTCTCCTACGTAAAGCTGACCAAATGAAATCTCGATTCAAACTATCGAAAGCCTTTTCGAAGTCGATGAAGAGCAAATGAAGAGGGGAACGGAACTCCACGCATTGTTCTATTATGATCCTCAAGGTGTTGATGTGATCAATGCAGGATGAGCCTGCACGAAATCCCATTTGCTCTTTGTCGAGAGTAGAATCGAGATGTTCTTTGATTCGTTCCAAGATTATTTTCACCATTATCTTTGCCACCGCGGGGAGGACACAGATCCCTCTCCAGTTTCCGCAATCCGTAAGATTTCCCTTTTTTGGCAGTTTGACGATCATCCCTTTTTTCCATTCAATGGGGAAACTTTCGTTCTCCCATGCCTGTGCTATTAAGGGGTGTAGCAACTTCGCTGATGTTTGTGGATCTGCTTGGTAGAGCTCAGCGGGAATTCCGTCCAAACCTACCGCTTTGTTGTTCTTGAGGGATTTGATTGCTGATGTTATTTCGGCTAAACTGGGAGGGCAGGTGCGAATACGGGAACTAGTTTCTACGAATAGCTCATTTGGGTTAGGGGCTGGAACACTTCCGCTATCGCCTATGTGGTTGAGCACGCTAGCAAAATGTTCCTTCCATCTCCTGAGCTGATCCTCATCCGTAACTAGCAGGGTGCCGTCTACATCCTTGACGAGGTGTTGTTTCCGGGAGTTGTTGTTTCCAACCAATTCCTTGGTTATCTTGTAGACGGTACCACTGTCGCACCTAGATGCTGCTTCCTCTGCCTGTTCTGCGAGAACATTTACGCGCCTCCTTCTGTCACGTCTGACACTACGCTGCACTTCTTTCCTTTTCCTACGGTACTGAGACTCGATGTTAAATCTCTCACCTACTGAGGCAGCCGCAAGTTGGGATCTAATCGCGTTCCTTTCTTCAATCTTACTCCATGTATCTGCAGAAAGCCATGTGCTTTGGCTTCTCTGCCTTATACCCACAGACTCAGTTGCGGCAGTTGCAAAGGCCTTTTTCACATTGCTCCAGTGTTGGTCTGCATTTTCTGGCGTGGCAATGCTGATGACTTCTGCTTCTGCGGCGAGGCGGTCCTTATATCTTTGGCGCACTGTAGGATCCCGTAATCTGTCGGTATTGTACCTGGGTGTACGCAGGGAGTTTTGCCGATTTCCATGTACTGAAGCAATTCGAAGACGAACGTAGGCAAGCATAAGATGGTGATCGCGAGCTAACCCTACATCAGCACCGCGTCTATTTCGGACGTCGAGAAGACAATTTTTAAAGCGCTTGCTAATAGCAAAGTGATCGATTAAGTTCGCTGTACATTGACGATCTGTGGATAACCAACTTATCTTGTGCGAGATCCTATGCTCGAACAGAGTACCTCCAATGACTAGCTGATTTGCGCTACAGAAGTCAACAAACCGCTCTCCATTGTCGTTCCGTTCCCCAATACCGTGGTTACCCAGAACGTGCTTCAACGCTGTGTTGTCCTGGCCAACCTTAGCATTAATATCTCCCATTACTATAGTGATGTCTCCATTCGGCGAGCTTCTGAAAACCGCGCTAAGTTGGCTGTAAAATTCATCCTTCTCGGCGTCCGACGCTTCCTCAGTTGGGGCATAGCACTGGATGATGGTGATTTTTCTTAATTTACTCTGGAACCTGGCTGTCAATATCCTGTCGTTGATAGGTTTCCAGGTTATAAGACTTTGCCGCGCCTTTGGAGTCAACATTAAACCTACGCCCGAACATCGGGAGCTTCCAACTGGTTTTCCGGAATAAATAAAGAAAGTGCTTTTCGAAGGTGAATCCACCTGCCCTGCGCTCAACCATCTCACTTCACTCAGACCCAAGATGTCTAGGTTGTACCGTAGGAATTCTTTCTCAAGTTGGAGGAATCTGGCGTTGTTAGGGCCGTCTTCGCGGTTATCGAGAAGAGTTTTAACGTTCCAGAATCCAATCTTTGTCCTTGTTCGATAGCCAAAAGTCGTCATCGTTTGATTATTCCTTATCCGAGGCTGTAGTTGCCGATTCGAAGCGGTTGATTTCTTTACATGTGGTAGGTTGCCAACCCGTCACACGACCCCCAGACCCGGACGGCCGGATCCTTGTGTAGCCTTAGGACAGCAGGCCGGATAATCCGATACCAGTAGCCCACTACGGGGATATGAGTGCTGCCGTTGACCCTTGAAGGGTTCATCCGCCACCATCTCTTTTTCAGCACCCTGGCTAGTACTGAAATTCCTTACCGACCTCAGCTCTAAATATTTCAGAGTAGCTCACGTAAGTTCTCTGTCGTCCATACTGTTGGTGACACCGTTGATTCTGATGAATTCATCCGCCGCACACCTTCCTTCTGATGGGCTCGTCTAAGACTTCAGCCGACTTATACAGCCAGTCATTTCCGACAGAGTATTTAAAGTGTTGCTATTTTTGTCTCTTGTTCAACACTCGCGCTTATTTGTTTGGCAAGTCAAGTCCAGATGGACGAGACCAGTACCCGATGGTTACCACTTGGAGGTAAAATAAGCACAATTGATGTGTAGTATTCGTTACATCACTGGTCATCGCCGTGTTGACGCCACTCAGTGACTACCCGCGTCCTACAACATCCAACCATGTTGGCTCTTGCCGCATTTCGAAGCAAAACCTTATCGCCTATATGAAAACCAACAGGATTCATTTTGGAATCGTTATATTTTTTGGAAAATTTTGTACTAGCAACTAAATTTTCTCGAGCTATTATGTGCGCCTTTTGCATATTATTTCGTAACACATAAAAATAATTTTTATGATTATACAAAGGTTGGGGCTCTTTACATAAGTTACTAGGAACCGTAGCTTTGAAACCAAAGAGACATTCAATTGGTGATAGTTTTGTAGTGGCATGTACTGAGTTATTCCTCACAAACATCGCTGCCCGCAAGTGATTATCCCATGAAGATGGGTTTTGATCTACAAATGTTCTTAGATAATCAACTAAAGGAAAAGGGGATGATCGTCAAACTACCAAAAAAGGGAAATCTTACGGATTGCGGAAACTGGAGAGGGATCTGTGTCCTCCCCGCGGTGGCAAAGATAATGGCGAAAATAATCTTGGAACGAATCAAAGAACACCTGGATTCTACTCTCGACAAAGAGCAAATGGGATTTCGTGAAGGCTCATCCTGCATTGATTACATCAACACCTTGAGGATCATAATAGAACAATGCGTGGAGTTCCGTTCCCCTCTTCATTTGCTCTTCATCGACTTCGAAAAGGCTTTCGATAGTTTGAATCGAGATTTCATTTGGTCAGCTTTACGTAGAAGAGGAGTACCCGAGAAGAGTATCGCCATTATAAAGGCTACCTACGAGGGTGCATCGTGTCAAGTCTTACACAACGGAAAGGTATCAGAGGACTTCGATATCCATAGCGGAGTTCGTCAAGGATGTTTGTTATCACCACTACTTTTCCTGGTGGTTATAGGGGATGTCCTTCATGCAGCTCTAGCCGAGCAAGCGCGTGGAATTCGATGGACGATGTTTTCGTTCCTGCAACATCTTGATTACGCTGACGATATTTGTTTGCTCTCGCACAACATTATGGATCTTCATCATATGGTGACTAATCTGGAATGCGAGGCAAACAAAGTCGGTTTGAGGATCAACACCGGGAAAACAAAAATCCTCAACATTTCTGAATCTTCTTCTCAAGTAGACAACTTCCTGTACCTCGGTAGTGTTGTCTCAAAAGACGGCGGTGGTACGGATGAACATGTTAACTGCCGAATCGGCAAAGCTAAAGCTGCTTTCGACATGCTGTCTAAAGTTCGGAGGTGCAACGTCTACAGTACGAAGACCAAGCTGCGACTGTTCCGGTCGAACGTAGAGTCAGTACTACTATATGGGTGTAGTACATGGAAAGTGGCCGCCTCTGTCACAAGGAAGCTACAAATTTTCGAAAATAGATGTCTCCGAAACATCCTAAGGATTTTTTGGCCGAACACCATCTCCAACCAAGAACTCCTTCGGAGAACGGGCCAAAGTCCTATTGACATCGTTATTAGGAAAAGAAAGTGGCAGTGGATTGGTCACACCCTACGTCGTGGCGCAGACTCTATTGCAAGACATGCAATGGAGTGGGATCTACTCATCCAAGATGGCAGAAGACCTGGAGGCCAGAGAAAATCTTGGCGCAGAACAGTCGACAAGGAATCACAAAAGCTCGGTAAAAGTTGGGGAGAGTTAAAATACATTTCCAGAAACCGAACGAGATGGCGTGTAGTGGTAGTTGACGCCCTGTGCCCCTTAGCGGGGTCAAGGATCTAAGTAGGTAAGTAACTAAAGGTCTGTACGATCTTTCTAAGGAACCATTGGATTGTGGGTGATATGGAGTTGTTTCTATCTTTTTTACTTTCAAAATTTTACATATTTCACGGAACAAATGGAAGTAAAATTTGATCCATTATCTGTAACGAGTATTTTTGAAATAAGATATCAAGATATCTACTAATTATTTCTTTAAAAAATGCTGTAGCAACTGTAGCCTCCATATCAGGTATTGCTATTACATCTATAAATTTTGTCAGATTATCTTCTAGAGTAAAGATATATTTGTTGCCTCTTTCAGTGATTGGTAAAGGTCCTACTATATCCATATAGGTTTTTTCAAAAGTTTTGTAGGAAGTGTTTGAAATTTACATCGGCATTTTGTGTTCTCTTCCTATCTTTTGCAATTTCGGATGTACTTTTCGATATATTTCAGCATACCTTTCCATTTAAAATTGTTTCTTATACTTTTAAAAGTTTTGAAGATACCTTGATGTAAGCGGAAGATCGTGATAATCTCGCAAAACTGTTTTAATTTCATCTTGGTCAGTGAGTAATTTGACCTCTGATTTCGCTTGTTGAGAAATGTCTCTAGTCTGATCCTTTAAGAGGGAGTCTTCTTTGTCCACATCACTTTGAGAATTCTTCAGATCAGTAATAACAATAGTGTTCTCTTCATTTTTTTTTTATTTGGAACGAGTAACTACAGAACATACAGCGGAGTCTATCTCAGAAGGAGCGGTTTTAAGAAGAATTCTACATAAGGCATCCGCGCAAGCGTTATCTTTTCCCTTTTTATATTCAATTTTGAAATCATATTCTAACAATTTATGTCGAAGCCGTAGTATTCTACTGGTAGGGTCCTTAACATTCAGTTGTCCACGCAACTGTTTGTGATCCGTAAAAACTTTAAAATGTCTACCCTATATATAGCATCTAAAATTAGAACCACACAATTGCGAGAAGTTCCTTTTCTATGGTGGAATACCTTTTCTCAGCTTTATTTAACGATCGACTTGCGTAAGCAATGGGTTGTTCATTTTCTAGTTCTCCTTGAGACAGAACTGCGTCCGAAGCCTCATTATTTGCGTCAGTACCCAGTACGAAAGTTTTCTTGAAATCAGGGTAGATTAAAACAGGCGGGGTTATTAAGAAAGATTCTAATTTTTCGAAAGCATCTGGGCATTTTGCATCCCAATTGAATTTAATGTCTTTTCGTAAGAGTTTATTAATAGGAGATGCTTTTTCTGAGAAATTTCGTTTAAATTTACGATAATAATTCGCGAAACCTAAAAACGATTGGATCGACAGGATCAGTTTATAACCTAAATAAACTATTTCTTTTTGTAAGAAACAACATTTTTCTGGTTAAAGTTTTAAATTATTAACTCTTTAATCATTAAAAACGTTGCCAAGTGTTCAATATACGATTTTAAATTACTTGCAAATACTAGTATATCATCTATATAGACCCATGATTTTAAACCAGACTTTCCAGTTAGAACGGAATTCATTAATCTCTGGAAAGTTGCAGGTGCTCCTTTTAAACGAAATTGCATTCGTCGAAAATGATAATGTCCGCCAGGAAAACTAAAAGCTGTTTTTTCTTTGTCCTGTTCGTTCACTTTTATTTGATGGTAGCCCAACTGGTCCAGTATATCTTCTATTCTAGGCAGTGGGAAGGCATCGCCTATCGTGGCTTCGTTTAGTTTTCGATAGTCTACCACGACCCTCCAACGCTTCTCGCCATCTGGTCACGATTTTTTGGGAACTACCAATAGAGGTGAATTCCAATGACTGTTGATTTTTTTCAATGACTCCATGTTCCAACATTTGAGAAACTTGTTCCTCTATCACTTCTCGATGGACATAAGGTAGGCGATACATTTTTTGGTTTATTGGTGGTTGAGTGGGTGATGTTTTAATAGAATGTTCTATACTTGCTGTACATGAAAGTTTATCCCCGTTCAGATGAAAAATATCTTCATATTCATAAAACAAGTCAATAAGAGCATTTTTTTCTTCATTATTTAAATCTTCGCCCAGTTTGACGATTTGAAGAATTGTATCTACTCTCTCCATTTTTGTTTTATGAATATAGTCTTGTTCTTCAACAAAAAAAATGTGTCTTAAGTCTTCTGTAAACCTGTCATTCTTAGTTTCATTATTTTCAATTGAGTCTTTGTTTTCAATTGAGTTGACTTTATTTTTGTCCATCTGAATTACTTGGTAGTCTTCAAGGGGTTCACATGCGATGAACTGCCTTTGAAGTTCTACTTCATAATCATTGCAGTTCAAGACACTAACAACAGCTATTCCATTCTCATTGTTGGTAATACAGTTACCTAGGTAAACACCTTCATGAAGTTCACGAGATAAACAGAACATTTCTGTTACGCTGTTGGTGCTGATTGAAATTAATATTTCTGATCGTGGAGGTAATTTAACTTCCTTGATCTCACCTTGAAAGTTCTCTTCATGATCAGGATTAGTGGCGGTAGCAAGAGTTGCAGGACTTGATCTGGTATCAGAGGTGCTCAGAAATATTCCAACATGCTTAGATTCCGAACTAAGATTGGATATAATTTTAGCTTCCTCTGCCAAATCTTTACCCACAATAATTGTTTTCTCTTGTACTTTTGGCATAGAGGCGCTCCTCTGGTAAGCCTCCATTTTGTTCCACGACTTTATAGTGAGTAATTATCCCAACTTGCTTAGTATTACAACTAAGATTGGCACTCTTCCCTCTTGAGTTCCCGCATTGAAAAGGAACAAAGTAACTCTTAGCTTTCGGTTCCGTTCGAGGGAAAACTTTAAACGTTGCGCTTTGCCTTCAATATTGCAATGCTGGAACAAGAAATTGTTTCCCAAAATGCCATCACCTGATATTTGGTGATCATCTTCAACGATATGGAATTCACATGGAAGTAAATCATCAAGATCAAAGATACCAGTAACTGAGCCAAAAGTCGAACTCTGGCTGTTGATTGTTTTAATTAATATCGTATTCTTTTTTATTATTGTAAATATTTTTAAAACAGATTTCTTCAGAATTGAAATCTGAGCACCCGTGTTAACCACGAGTTGGACTTTTCCATTCTTAATTATGTTTAAGGGAAGTTCAACCATAGAAAAGAATGTACTATACCCTATGTTTATATTTGTCTGGGAATTGTCGGGGTATTGGCGACATTTCGCTTGAAGTTTTCCAAACGAAGATTCTCCAGCTGTTTGCGAAGTTCATTGGTTTCCCATTTCGCTTTAGCCAAACAATCGCGTTCGGAATGCCCCGGTTGTAAACAAAAATTGCATTGGCCACAATCTTGATTCATCCCAACTTCATTGAGGTAGACTCGCGTTTGTTTTTTTTACACACGATTGATTATATGTATGGCCGTATATCTTACAAGTCGAACAGAAAGGTGTCGATTTGCGATTACGACATTCTGCATAATTATGACCCAATTTTCCACAGAAGGTGCATTTGGATCGATTTGCAGTTTTTTGTGGAAAATTGTTGGGCATTGACTTATTTTGTAACTGTTGAGAATTATTCTGAGTTTGCAAATTATTATGACTTGGGTAAGAGTTGAAGTTGTGAGGTAGACTTGGGTTATAGGTATTGTTAATTGTATGGTTGAGTGGATTTGAATTATGGGTTGATGGTATATATGTATGGTTGTATGTATGGTTGAGGGGATTTAAATTATGGGTTAATGGTAGATATGTGTACATGTAGCCTTCGGTTTGTTCCAATAACCTCACCTTTGGCACTATGTCATCTAAGCTCTCTTAAGAAAAATGTTTGGTTTGGGTTGATGATTCCCACTTTAAAGGTGTGCAGAGCAATTTACTTAAGCTCTTGTGTCAGAACGTCTACCCCACTAGGGTATTGTTCGTTTGCCTTTGCTTTACACTTTATTTTAAATGATTTAATTCTATTGAACAAATTCATCAGGGTTTCCCCTGGAAGTTGGTACATTGTAGGTAACTCAATTGTTAGTACAATGTAAGTTTTTGGTCTAAACATTTATTTTTAACAGGGAAATTAACTCTTCAAGGGAGGTGACACCAGCTTCTTGGACAGATTCTAGTGCTCGCCCACGGAGCCTTAAAGGAATCAACTTTAAGAAGAGATCTTTCTCTTCCTTAGTTGATAATGGTTTTTCCGCACATTCACAACACGATATAAATGTTTACAATTCGGAAAACATATTTTTGCAAGCGTCTGCCGAAAACAACGAAAACATTAAAAATAGTTGAATGAATATTTTGGTTATTCTTTTTTTTGTTATTTGTATTTTTCTTTATTTTATTTCTTATAACGTACAGTTTGGGTAAGCGCTTGCGGTCGAATATATTTCCTTCCATGCCGCAGATGGATTTCCGTATGATGAATCGGGTTTGGTTTCGTTGATTCCTTTTGAACGTGTTGATGTTGCTCCTGATCTTGCTGCTCCTGTTCTTGAATTTGTTGTTGATTCTCTTGCGTTTCTCATGTTCTTGGTGCTGCTCTTGTTGTTGAGTTTGATGTTGCTGCTGCTCGTTTTCTTGATGCTGTTGTTCAGATGAACCTTCTGCTTCAGAAAATGTTGGGCTCGGGTTGTCCAGCGAAAAAGAGTCTATTTTTTCCAAAAATGTTCGTAAGCTTGGTTGGACGGGAAGACGTGGTGTACTTGTCGCTTTTGCTTGTGCACTTATTGTAGTTTGCATTTGTTCACTTTTATATTTTGTATGTAAGCTTATGTATATAGAAAGTTAAAAAAGACAAAAGCCCACTTCACGTACTAGAAAACAAAATGAGCATTTTATGCCAGAGGAATTTGTCCATCACCCACTATTACGACAAAATAGAAAAAACATCTCACTTCAATAACAAATAAGATATCTTTTTTTATTCAGGCAAGAATGAATTAATTAATTCTTTAGCCTCAAAATACTGAGCAGATGCACTACGCGTATTCATTTCTGGCCTTAATAAGTCTATTTGTAACATATTATTTTCTGCTGGCTGTGAAGATTTACCTTCTGCATTAGCGAAGGCACAGGAACTTGAAGCAAACCAACAGAGGTATCATTTTGCCAGAGCATTTGATAAAAACTTATCATATGCTAGTCCTTGTGGTCTGTCAAGAAGCAACCCTCAATTTAAGAGAGTAGAGCAAGTCCAAACTCATGGTAATAAGAGCACAAATCGATACAAGACGCTCTTTGTTAACTTATGAAAATGGGGAAATGCAAATTAAATTCTTAGAATGCGAGCAAGTAAATAACTTAATGAATGAATGAATATAATTTTGAGGGATATTGCACTGCGACCTTGAGATCTATTGTGCCCCCCACCTAGAGCTGGATGAGGCCTGCTCATCTTACAGCTCTTCCTCCAAATGTATTCCTCTCAAGAATTGGAGTATTTGGAGTATTTTAAGAGATGGTAAGTCGCTCTCTTCTACCTGGTAGCGTCCCAGGTACTTCTTTCTTTGATGTATGAGTGTGCTACATCGACCTAGAATGTGGTCCGGCGTTTCCTCATCTGTGTCACAGAACCTGCATGTGGCACTACTTACTAGGCCAAGTAAACTAAGGTTTCTTTTTAGTTTGCAGTGTCCAGTGAGGAGACCCGTTATAATTCTTAGGTTGTTTCTACTTAAGCTGGTACAGTCTGTAAGACGTTGGTGGTTATAATTCCCAAGTAATAGTTTAGCCTGTCTTAGCTTTGGGAGTTCTTTCCAAGTTTTGGATCTTATTGCCTCCTCTTCTTTTTTGATATTGTTTCCTATCCCGCAATAAGGTTCAGGTCCCGTTAAGGGAGTCGTTGCACCTATTTTTGCTAAGGAGTCTGCCTCTTCGTTGCCCTGAACATCTACCTGGCCAGGTACCCAATGGAGTGTGACAGTGTTATTTTTCTCCAGTTCATTTAGCCTTCCTACACTAGCTTAGAGCTGATGGAGTAGCAGCTCAGAGCTTTAAGTGCTGCTTGGCTATCTGAAATAATGGCAATGTTTTGTTTATTGTAATTCCTTTCGAGATTTTGACCTGCGCATGTTTCTATCGCTTGTACTTCAGCTTGAAAAATGCTAGAGGACTGTCCCATCGGTATGGAAAGTTTGGTTCTTGCCCAAAAATTCCCGCACCAGTCCCTTCTGTCGTTCTCGATCCATCAGTGTACCACTTGATGGCATTTGCATTGAAAGTGTAGTTCACTGTTTCGCCTACCCAGTCTTTCTTGCAACTTAGCTTCGTTTGAAAGTTTTTCACGAAGTTATATTTTTTAATCATACCATCTCTTGGAATGTCAATAAGGTTTGTTATTGAGGACTTCGGAATACAGTCTCTTTCCCTTCGACTGATGCATTTTCCAGTCCCCGTTCCCTCCTTTGCAAATCTCATAATGGCTCCCTTTGCAGCACTTACAATTACCTCTTGAAGAGGGGATAGATGGAGGATAACCTCCATAGCTGCTGTAGGGCATGTTCTCATTGCTCCAGTTATACATAAACATGCGAGCCTTTATAATTTTTCTAGAGCTTTCCTAGTTGTTATTAAATCGGTTTGTTTGTGCCAAGCAACCGCACCATAGGTAATGATGGGTCTTACCATCATGGTGTACATCCATCTGAGGATGTTAGGCTTGCAGCCCCAAGATTTGTCTGCAAGTCTCTTGCATATCATAAGGGCCTTTGTGGCTTTCCCGACGGTTATTTCTACATGCTTGTTCCAGAGGAGTTTACTATCTAGTGTAATTCCTAGGTATTTTACATCCCTCTTCGTTTCAATTACTTCACCAGCTAACCGGATAGGTTTCATGCGGGGTAGAAGTCTTTTCTTGGTAAATGGTACAATCGTAGTTTTTGTGGGGTTAATATTAAGTCCTACAGATAGACAAAATTTCTTTGTAATTGTTAGTCCTCTTTGGATTATATCACATAGTGTTTCTTCGAACTTCCCAAGGGCTAACGATGTCATCGGCGAAGCCTATGACTTGTATGCTTTGGGACGTAAGATTTTCTAACAGTTCATCCACTACGAGGCTCCACAGCAA
The DNA here is from genome assembly GCA_949320155.1 of Melangyna quadrimaculata. NCBI lineage: Eukaryota > Metazoa > Arthropoda > Insecta > Diptera > Syrphidae > Melangyna > Melangyna quadrimaculata. The sequence continues at coordinate 327,400,227 of OX439483.1, forward strand.
GGGTGATAGTACCCCTCCCTGAGGACAACCTCTTGAGGTAACGACACTCTGTATGTTCGTTCCTGCTAGTGCCTCTGCTGTTCTAGTACCTAACATTTCCCTAATCCATCTGGTTATGGTGATGGGAACACACTTCCTGACAAGGGCTTTATTTACAGAATCGTGGGAGGTGTTATCGAATGCTCCTTCTATATCCAGGAAGGCAGCTAATGCCGTTTCCTTTGGATCTAAAGCTGTTTGTAAGGTATTAGTGAGTTCGTATAGAGCGGTTACTGTAGATTTGTAAACAAAGAAATTAGGAGATTACATAATGATGGTATACTTCGGCCATCACATTCCCCTTATAACACCCCAATACTAGAGGTAGAAAAAAAGGAACTAATGAAGACGGTACTCCGAAATCTAGATTAGTGTTCTATTATAGAAAATTAAATGAACGCACTATACCAGATCGGTATCCGATTCATGAAGCTTCCGTTATTTTATCCAATTTAGGACAAGCAAAATATTATACAACGATCGATTTAAAATCCGGCTTCCATCAAATTCTCCTAGAAGAAAAGGACCGAGAAAAAACGGCGTTTTCCATAAATAATGGAAAGTTCGAATTTTGCAGATTGCCTTTCGGCTTGAAAAATGCTCCAAGTATATTTCAGCCAACAATTGATAACATACTACGGAGCGCCATAGGCAAAATGTGTCATGTTTATATAGATGACGTAATTATTTGTTCACAAACAGAAAAGGAACATTTGGAATATATAAAAATAATATTTTCTAAACAAATACCAAAGCAAATACCAAAAAGTGTTTTCGTCTTAAATTTGTTAATTTTTTTTGTATAGGTAGCTCATTTCATTTTGAATTGGCTTTGGCAGTTCGAAATATATATTTTCAACAAAATTGCCTAACTTGGCGTAGTGAAAATTTAGTATTACATTCGTAGTCGGCTATTTCACGCCGACTTTTGATTCTTAACTGTCTTGAAATTAAATGAGTAAGGGTACGATATCTTTTTCCAGGATATGAACGATTTTAAATTATTTTAACATATTTTTAACAAAGGTAATGTATTATAGGGTTTCCCATTAAGGGCGGGTCGATTTTAAAATTGAATAAAACAAGATATCAATAAGGTTTTATCTTTATTTGAGAGCCCTATTATAGTAATATAACATCGTTCAAATGGCCGCCCCGTCTTCGCTGGGTGGCGTGGATTCGAAAGGTCCAGTTTTCGATGACTTTGGCGCATAAATCAGGCTGAATTTGACCGATGGCATCGATTATGTTGTCTTTGAGGGTCAAGGTGGTTTGCAGCTTACAGCGACTTAAGAAAGCCCCACAAGTTCGCTTCCCAGCTTCGTCCACCTAAAAAAAACTAAAAATTTTTTTTCAGGGCTACGGCCTCTTGCGATGAGTTGACAAATCCTCCAAGAGTATCACTTGTCACGAATAAGTGCTTCTCGTCTAGCCGTTCGGATTCGGCATAAAATTGTAGGACCCTTCCATTCCTGTCGAAAGGCGCACACAGGAATGGTTGCGAGTTGTTAGTCACTAGGCCCTGGTTCTTCATGAGCCGTTGTGCCACCCGATTTTTTTTTTTTACAAGTTCGCCTCGGCGCGAGATAGCCATGCCATGAAACCGCTCGTGCAGAATATCGATTGTGTCTTAAGCTGTGTGGCACGTAGCGCCATCCTGTTGAAACCATATATCTTCAGTGTCCATATCATGCAATTTAGGCCACAAGAAGTTGGTGGTCATCGACCTATAGCGATCGCCGTTGACGGTGATGGCCTGGCCAGCATCATTTTCGAAGAAGTACGGACCGATGACGCCTCCAGGCATCCAGCCCAAAATCCACACAAAACAGTATCTTTATTTGGATGCTTTATCTAACTTTATCCACCTCGTGAATCTCGCGTGGATTAGTGTCGTCCGAAATCCGGCAATTTTGCTTATTCACGTACCCATTCATCCGAAGATGAGCCTCATAGCTAAAGATGATTTTTCGACCAAAATTGGGATACATTTCTAACTGCTCTAAAACATCATTTGCACGTGTTGCACGACGCTGTAACTCACCATGATGATTTGTCTGTAGTAACTGATTAAAAGACGATATTTTGACCGAAAGTAAAAGAAACAATATGGCCGCCACGAGCTGTCAAAATCAACTCGTCCCTATTGGAAAACCCTTTAGTATAGTCAATTAAGATTGTTTCCCTTTTCTTTTATATAGCTACGCCCAGTAAAATATGAAGAAAAAAAATATAAGTCACTTGACTTTTAACAAATATTAGTTTGTTATTTTTTTTTGGCATGCCCCCCGCCCCCCCAAGAACTAAAGCTGTATACGCCCCTGAATAGCTAGGTGTACAAAAGGAACTAAAACAGATATGGTTGAACTAATGCTCCTAGCAACCTTTAAATATAATAACTCAATACACTCAGTAACAGGTTTTAAACCCTCAGAAATTTTTCACGACATTTCTAAGGAAATGAAGAATGAAATAACTTCGAAACTCAAAACCAAACAGAATAAAGACCTTGAATTTCACAATAATAATACCTCGCCCAAAGAATTATAACCAGGTGAAAAGGTATATCTAAAAACTAATAAAAGAATCGGAAATAAATTATCTAAATTATACAATCAAAAAACTGTTCAGGCAGATCTGGGCACAGCTGTTGTAATTGACGGAAGGCAAGCTCAGAAAAAAATTTGAGATAATACTCTACTTTCAGAATAGATTAGATTAAATAACATATACAATTAACAATTTAAATATAAATGATATCAATAAATACGACGCGGCTGATGACTATGAAAAGTTGTCTTCCATCATGTCTAGAAGAAAAATAATTGTAAAAATAGCGTAAGCACTGATGTTTACTCCTTAATATTAGCAAAAAATAATACTGTTAATCCTCTCATCTTAAATATAGAAGAAATAGAATACATTAAAATAAGAGAAAATGTTATTACTAAATTAATCGATTTATTAAATGTTGATAATGTTAAAATTTACTATCAAAATGAAACCTTAGTTTACTTAATTAAAATTCCTAAAGTACAAGAAATATGTATGTAAATTATTCAAAATTGCTCCAGTTGTTCATAATAAGAACATTTTAGATTTATGTTATGGGAGTACCGAACCGCATCCCACCGCGACCAGACGTGTCGGAAGTTGAGAACTTTACCGCGGCAAATACCCCAACAAAAAATTAAACAAACAAATTTAAAAAAAATATTAAACCAACCTCTGTCACCTTCTATCAGTGTGAAATTTAAATAATATATCGATAAATCCCTGCGAACCCACCGTACGAAAAAAAAATAACAATAGCCTAATATAATAATAAAATACACAAAAAAAAAATTGCAATAAAAAGAAAGTGCCAGTGTCAGTGCCAGTGCTTGTGCTTGTATACAAAAACAACAACAAAAGTGCACCATGCCCATCAACCTGATGCTCCACAAAACTAAAATCAGCAAGCGGTAAATTTTTCCTTATCTCTCCTTCCCTCATCATTCACATTGCTCTCGGCTTAGTCATTACATACAATGTGTGGCTCATCTCATATAATGTATGTAATTGATTGAGTCGAAGTAAATCAGACAAATTGCTGATATTGGTTTTGGGTTTCCAGGGGCGGATCAATACATACTACTAAGGCATAACACTGGTAGTGTTTTGTATTGTGAAGTTTTATTGGGGCCCAAACTCAATATCAGCATAGATAACTGTCTGATTTGGTTTTTAGCGTTTGTTTTTTCGTAATGGTAGGTGAATTAAGGGTCGATATTAGTAACATTCGGGGGCTGAGAAAGAATTTCTGTGCTGTGTACGTACATACTGTAAAAAACAGGCCAGCAGTCTTGGCACTCAGTGAAACCCAGGTAGGTGAAAATTCTGATTACTCCGAATTTAGCCTACCTGGTTATAGCTTAGTGCCTTTATTTTTCCTACACCACGGTCTCGCAATATATGTACGAAATGATGTGGCTTATCAGCTTCAACCACAATATGGCCCTTGTTTAAATACAAACTTTAACTTCATGTGGTTAAAATTCACCGTCAATAAGCACATCATACATACATGTTTCATTTATCGTAGCCCAAGTTTGGATAGTAATTCGACTTCTAACGAATTCGATGCGCTGTCCGATTCAATCCTGAGAATTGTTTCCCATTATCCGCACAGTGAAATCGTTGTTACGGGCGATTTCAATGTACACAATTCTTCGTGGCTACGCTATTCTGGTCAGACAACACCCGAAGGAAGGTATGTCGAGATTTTTGCTGAGTTAAACCACCTGACTCAGCTTGTTGACGAGCCTACTCGGATTCCTGACGTTGCAGGTCAAATCGCCAACACTCTAGACTTGTTCCTTACCTCTGACCCGAATAAATACACTATTAGTGTATTATCTCCTCTAGGCTCATCAGACCATTGTGTCATATCTGCGAATTTCTCGTGCCACCAAATCACAGTTAAAGAAAAAATCCCAAAGAGAACCGTTTGGCAATACGAGAAAGCCAACTGGGACGGTCTCAATAATTTCTTCAAGAGATTTAACTGGTCACTATGCTTCCTCGATAGTGATGTTGATGCCAGTGCAGATATGATCACAAACTTGATTCTTTGTGGAATGAGAAATTTTATCCCGAATAGGGTGAAATCTATCAAACCCAAAGAAAACTCATGGTTTGATTTGAGCTGTAAAGAGGTTATTAGGGTTAGAGAAGTAAGCTTCCGATGTTATAAAGCCAACCCTACTGAGGAAAACCGGAAAAAGTTTCAACAAGCTAGAAAGACCTGTAACGTTCATATTCGAAGAACCAAATTTTTACATGATCAAAAATTACGACAAAAAATACTACAATGTCCCAAAGGTAGTAAAAATTTTTGGTCATTTGTAAAAAACATACGAAATACCACCTCGTCCTCGGTTCCAACGCTCGTCTTCAATGATACTCCTTTTGTCAGCTCGCAAGATAAAGCCAATTTGCTTGCAGCACAGTTTGCTGTTAATTCGACGCTGCCAGAAAGTGTTATGACTCCTCCTGTACTTGAGAGCGTAAATGATTTTATGGGACAAATCTTCTTTCGCACTCGTGCAGTTACTAGAGTTCTAAAGGATCTCGATGTACACAAATCCGCTGGCCCGGATGGTATCCCTCCCATTGTTCTGAAGAGGTGTTCTTCAACACTGGCAAAACCACTGCGTAAGCTTTTCCATCTGTCCTACTCTACTGGTCTCTATCCGAGTAGATGAAAAACAGCATTTGTCCAGCCTGTCCCTAAAAAAGGCGTATCTTCTTCACCCTCCAACTATCGGCCAATTGCACTTACGTCCCTTCTTTCCAAGGTCATGGAAACGCTGATTAATTTCCAGCTCAAGAAATATCTCGAGGAACGAAAGCTTCTTAATGACCGGCAGTACGGCTTTCGTAGCAATAGGTCCACTGGTGATCTGATGGTATATCTCACCGAACAGTGGAACAAATCTTTACATCGTTTTGGAGAAAGTAAGATTATTGCACTTGATATTTCAAAAGCGTTTGATAGAGTTTGGCATCAAGCTCTCTTATCGAAAATGCGCGCATTTGGTTTCGATGAACCTCTTCTTCGTTGGATTAGAAATTACCTTTCGGACCGTTCAATACAAGTTGTATTGGACGGTTTCAAGTCTGAAATCCACAAAATAAATGCTGGTGTGCCCCAGGGCTCCGTTTTGTCTCCGACTCTCTTCCTTATTTTTATAAATGATCTTTTGTCTGAAAATTCTAATCCATTAAACTGTTTTGCTGACGATAGTACCCTCAGTTTCTCATATTCGTTTACAGATTCTCATCCATGTCCTTCGGATGTGGAACTTGAACGGCAGCGTATGATAAGCTCACTAAATTCTGATCTCGACAGCATTGTCCAATGGGGAATCAAAAACCGCGTAGAATTTAATGCTTCTAAAACTCAATGTTGTCTCCTGTCGTTAAAGCGAAACCCACCCCCAATGCCGCTATCCATGGACGGCACTTGCATCGAGGAAACCGAAGAGCTCTCAGTTCTCGGTATGTGTGTCACAGACCACCTTTTGTGGAATGACCACAAAAAAATGATGTCGCCAAAAACGCTGCTAAGTGTTAAGGTTTTCTCCGTAGATGCAAGAAGTTTTTTTCCCCTTCTGATCTGGCTGTGATCTACAAAGCCTTTATTCGTCCAAAACTTGAGTACAATTCTCATGTTTGGGCAGGAGCTCCAAGAACTCACTTGAGTTTGTTGGACAGAATTCAAAAGAGAGCTTTAAAAATGATAGGCGAAAGATCTATAACAGAAACAATTACATCTCTCGAACACCGCCGTAATGTTTCATGTCTTTCTCTATTGTATCGCTATTATTATAATCAGTGTTCTAGTGAAATAGCCAGTTGCATTCCCCCCCTTAAAAAATTCAACCGTAATACTCGCGCTTCTAGGAATGCCCATCAGTTCACCCTCGAGCCCAACTTCGGACGTACTGTAATGTACAGAGATTCTTTCTTCAGTCGCACCACACGAATGTGGAATGCTTTACCTGACTCGACTTTCCCCTCCCATTTCGATGTGCAAACGTTCAAAACCAATGTGCATCGGTATCTCCTTCTAAATCCTCTCCTACTTACCTAATCGCTCGTGCTGTGTTAAAAACATTTTAAGGGTAGCCATAACCCCTTTTGCGCGCGTGGAATATTAAAAAAAAAAAAAAAAAAAAAAGAAAGGGAGGAGTTAATAATAATTGCATTTAGGTATCCACATACCTATACTCTGTTCAGTTCGTATTTTCAGTACAGGCCTTATGGGAGAGCTTTTTCAAACATACACGTGCTGGCTGGTGTTTACATTGCACTCAACTTAAGAATTTGCCTGTGAAATAAAAAATAGAACCCCTAGAATAGAAATTGTTTTTGTGATATTCCATAAACCCATAATTTCCATAAACCCATAATTTCCCAATCCCACATTCATATTCCCAAACCAGCACATTCCTATACCCAGCACCTTACACTCTATTTCCTGCACACTTCCTTTTATTATAAGTCAGCACAATATTATTAAGCTAATAATTTTATAACCGTACAAGCAAATCCATTATTTGCTTTCCAAGCAAATTCATTATTTGCTTTCCAAGCAAATATAGCATTAAGATACAATTGTTCAATTATAAATATGCAAGCAAATCAATTATTTGCTTTGCAAGCGCAAATAGTATTAAGTTGAAATTATTGAATAAAATTACTCAGTTATAAATTCAACAAGACAGACACAACATCTTTTATTCACTTATATTTCTATTTGGAAAACATATTAAAAATCATTAAATTGAATTTTTATAAACATTGAATTAAAAGTCGTCTTATGTATGTTCATAATATTTCAACAGTTGCCTAACAACCTACTACTAATAATTATCGGGTTCAACAGGCGCTACGTCCTAATAAGCATTCATCGCGCGATCGAGCAACGAGCGATGATCGCTGCATCGGACGATCAAAATATCAAACGTTAACAAATCAACAATGTGGTCCTAATAACAACATGAACGCGGTCGCATGATGAAGTAGTACGGTCGCACATGTTTGTTTTCCAATCGCTCAATCTACATCACACAAGCTTTCCTTATTAGAACTCGAGTTTGTGCGACCGAGGCAACAGGAAGTTGCTTGATCGCTTAAAATGAAACAAGTTTGTTTTTGATCGCGCAAATAAATGAAGTTTGAGGAAAAATTAATAAACGAAGTTTATTTAAACCCAATTTTATGGGATTAACGTCGTTATTTCGCAATAAAAACTCCGCATCTTCGTTCCTGGAATTAATTTCTTTTGCAAAAAAATATCTCATATAATATAATATAAATATAATATTATGGTTTTCTGATAAAAAACGTTTTGGGCTAGTTCGCTCAACTTTTGACCGATTAATTGGTACCTATTTATGAGTGCAATGCATATAAATTGACCAAATAAATCCGGATTGGATCTGATTAAGTTTTTAGTTGCTAGATATATAAAGAAAGTAGGAAAATATGAATTTCACAGCACAATCATTTTATTTCGCTTAATTATCTGTTAAAATTTCACTTGCTCGCCTTTTTTTTATCAATATTGGAGCTTGGTGCATATTCCAAAAGAAAAGGTAGCTCTTATGAGCGACCGCTATTAGGACACATATTTTGGTAGTACTACTAACAAGCGATGCGACCGACCAAAGTTCATCGCTGGGCAGCGCGACGACTGCCCAATTAGAACGTAGCCTTAGGCGACCTGCAATACACTAAAAACATAATAACATAATATCCGATCCCATAGATGTGACTTCTGGACTACCTTAAGCTAGTTATTTAGGCCCACTTCTTTTTCTGCTCCTTATTAACGATATTTCTGATTGTATTGAACCTTCTCATTGCCTTATATCGGCCGATGACATACAATTATTTCGATGCATAAAATCTGTCAATGACTGCCTTCTCCACCTGAATGACCTAAATAATTAAGCCGACTGGTGTAACTCAAATCTGTTATTTTTAAATGCTTCCAAATGCGATTTTCTCTCCGAAATATTTCGCCTATAAAAATTGCTTATAACATTGATGATATTCCATAGCAAAAGGTTACAGAATAAAAAATAGGAATCATCTTTGATCCTAAGCTAACGTTTAGTCTTCATATTGATTTTATTGTTCCGAAAGCAAATTCCTTACTTGGTTTCATTTCACGTAACTCTAAGGAATTTACCGACCCTTATACACTCAGAGCATTATTTTATTCCTAGGTAAGGCTGGTCCTTGAATACTGTTGTGTAATATGGAACCCCTACTATGCTATCCACTCAAATCGAATCGAAAGGATCCAAAAGCGTTTTACCAGGCTGGTTATCTATAGACTATTGGAATATACGAATGCCTCCTTGTCTTAATAGAAGTAATTTAATTGGTATCCAGTTCTTAGAAACTCGGAGGAAATACTTTGAAATAATTTGTTGTTGTTGTTTATTTAAACCCAATTCTATGGGATAAACGTCGTTCTTTGTCAATAAAAACTCCGCATCTCCGTTCCTGGAAATAATATCTTTTGCAAAAAATATCTGTTTTCTAGCTTATTCAATGAAAAGAAGACGTGGAACGAAATAGAAAAGATAATAATATAATAATATTATAGTTTTCTGATAAAAAACGTTTTGGGCTAGTTCGCTCAACGTTTGACCGATTAATGGGTACCTATTTATGAGTTATCTTTTATTTATTTCGTTAAGTACTAACGATACATTATTTTTTTTAAATTATAACAAAAAAAAAAGAGAAAACTTACACCTAATGTACAAGTGCAACGCATATAAATTGACCAAATAAATCCGGATTGGATCTGATAAAGTTTTTAGTTGCTAGATATATAAAGAGAGTAGGAAAATATTGATTTCACAACACAATCATTTTATATCGCTAAATTATCTGTTAAAATTTCACTTGCTCGCCTTTTTTTAGCAATATTGGCGCTTGGTGCAAATTCCAAAAGAAATGGTCGCGCGTTGGTGTGCTTACGACCACTTTTGACCCATGGTAGCTCTTACGAGCGACCGCTATTAGGCCACATGTTTTGGTAGTGCTACCAACAAGCGATGCGACCGACCAAAGTTCATCGCTGGGTAGCGCGACGACTGCACATTTAGGACGTAGCCTTAGGCAACCTGCAATACACTTGTAACACAGATAATAAATTATACAGATGTCTCATCCCCATAGAAAAAAATGTCCCATATTTTCTTCACGACCGGTTGACGATCAGCAGGCCACTCCTCCAGACGATCAATGGGTCACTATAAAGAAAATTGTATTATCTTTCTTTTATTTGGACCGATTCAATACCTATCTCTGCTGGAAAAACGGTTATAGGAAAATAAGTAAAACAAAAAACAAAAAAATCGTTTTTAATTTTTTTTATTTTAACACATTAAAAATGTATTTAAAAATTTTATTCTCTACAAAAAAAATGTTTTCGGCATTTTCTCGAAATTTAGCTTGGTTTTCAAGTTATATGCAAAAAACTCAAAGCGCTGCAGTTACTCCCCTCTTGAAAATTTACCCTCTCTCTTGAAAACTCTCCATGGTTTTCTCATCTTTAATGAGCCATTGAATGATTTTTACAACAAATACCTGGAATGTCTTAGTTCCATTCTATATGAGATAATCAATAGCCCATTGGTGGTTTCCTGTAATATGACATATAATTTCAACACGCTCTAGCCCGTGCATTTTTTCGCCAATTTAAGTCATGAAGGTATCAATCATACACAAAATGTAATGTTGTTTAAGCAGAACCTTAGGTTTTTTACAATTACAGGCATTGTTTTTGAGTTACAAGGAAAAATTTAACGAGAGAACTGTGTTTTCCAAAAAGTACGAAACTTTGGTCTTTTTTCACCGTATTCTATTTTTATAGGAAATTTTATATTCTATAAAGTGTAAAATGTCATTTTATCCTAAAACTGTATATTCTGTTGACTTTTTGGCAAAAAACTGAAAAAAAAAAATCGAAGAATTTGAGGTTTTTTGAGATTTTTAGATTAAGCGACCCCTAAAACATAAAAGACAAGTGAGAAAAAACTTCTATATCTTTTTCTTGACCAAAACACCACTTGAATGGACTAACCTAAATACACTTGACTTTATTTAAATTCTAATTCTTCCCCACTAATGATTTTTTTCAAATCCAAAAACCTTTGTAGATGTGTAAAAAAAAAACAGTTTAAATTTCATTTACCTATGTATTTTAGAATCGCTCAAAACAAAATCACATGTCTCTGCGTTTTTATTTTTTATTTGTATATATGTACCTACCTACTTTTCATTCATAGAAAAATCGTATATGTACAAATGCGCTAGCAGAACACGAAGGTCCACGCACTTTTGTCAAATTTGTGACAGTTTAGTTTTTATTAACCGTAGCTACATACCTACTTTTCCTTCATAAAAAAAATCGTATATGCACAAATGCGCAAGCAGACAACGAAGGTCCACGCTTTTGCACATGCTCACGCGCCCAATAGATAGCTACCTAAATACACTTGACTTTATTTAAATTCTTCTTATCCACTTTCCAATACTGTTTTCTATGTAACGAAGGAGAGGCAAAATATATGAGCACACAAAAAAAACTATAATAAAGTAAAGAGGGGAAAGAACTTTCTTTGCTTTGCTATGAAAAAGTAAAGAGCTTCCTTGCCTTCTCACAGCACAGATAGATAATAAAGTAAAAGAGGCAAAGAACTTTCATTACTTTACTATGAATAGGCAAAGAGCTTTCTCGCCTGCTGATCGTCAACCGGTCCTGAAGAAAATATGGGACATTTTTTTCTATGGGTATCAATCCATATTTAGATATTTTCCACCCTCGCTCGAGAGCATTCAAATTTTTAATAATTAATTTATTATTCTCAATTCATTAAATACATTTAAGTTTTGTTATATAAAATAAGAATTCAAATAATGTCGAGGTAAGCGTAATAAAAATTGAACCGTATCTTGGTTAATTTATTGTAAAAAACAATTTTTAAAATAGGTCACTTTAAAGAAAATTTTATTATCTTTCTGCTGGAAAAAGAGTTGTAGACAAATAAGTAAAAATCGTTTTTTTTTATTTTAACACATTAAAAATGTATTTAAATTTTTTTGAATAGGCCAACTCTATAATAAATATTATTCTCTACAAAAAATGTTTCCGAAATGTTCTCGAAATTTAGTTTGGTTTTCAAGTTATATGCAAAAAACCCAAAGGGCTGCAGTTACTCCCCTCCTCAAAATTTCACCCTCTCTCTTGAAAACGCTCCATGGTTTTCTCATCTTCAATGAACCATTGAATGATTTTTACAACAAAAACCTGGAACGACTTAGTTCCATTCTATATGAGATAATCAATAGCCTAGTGGTGGCTTCCTGTAATATGACATATAATTTCATAACGCTCTAGCCGATGCATATTTTTGCCAATTTAAGTCATGAGGGTATCAATCTTGTAGAGAATTAAATTTTGTTTAAGAAGAAGCTTAGTTTTTCTACAATGGTTTTTGAGTTACAAGAAAAAATCTAACGAGAGAACTGTTTTCCAAAATGTACGAAAATTTGGTCTTTTAATTCTAAAAAAAAAGTTATAAACAATTTTTAAGGGAAATTTTATGTTCTATAAAGTTTAGAAGGTAATTTTATCCAAAAAGTTTTGAGATTTCTTGCGATTTTCGCTGTGAAGCCATATCCGTAGGAAGTAGCAAAAATGAAATTCGGATTCAGCGACCCATAAAACAAAAAAGACAAGTGAGAAAAAACTTATTTTTTTCCTGACCACAACACCATTTGACTGGACTTTATTTAAATTCTAATTCTTCCCCACTAATGATTTTTTCAAATCCAAAGACCTTTGTGGATGTGTAAGAAAAAAACAGTTTAAATTTCATTTACCTATGTACTTTAGAATCGCTCAAAACAAAATCACATGTTTTTATTTTTTATTCATAAAAAATCGTATATGTACAAATGTGCTAGAAGACAACGAAGGTCCACGCACTTTTGACCAATAGTTGACAGTTGAGTTTTTTATTTTCCATAGCTACCTACCTACTTTTCCTTCATCAAAAAAAATCGTATATGCACAAATGCGCAAGCAAACAACGAAGGTCCACGCACTTGCACATGCTCACGCGCACAATAGATAGCTAAATATAATTGACTTTATTTAAATTCTTATTCTTATCCACTACTGTTTTTTTTCTATGTAACGAAAGAGAGGCAAAATATATGAGCACACAAATAAAAATATAATAAAGTAAAGAGGAGAATTAACTTTCTGTGCTTTACTATGAACAGGCGAAGAGCTTTCTCGCCTCCTGATCGTCAAGCGGTCGTGAAGGAAATATGGGACATTTTTTTCTTTGGGGATGAGACATCAGTTTAATTTATTATCTGTGCTAGTAACATAATATTGGATCCCATAGATGTGCCTTCTGAACTACCTCAAGGTAATCATTTAGGCCCACTTCTTTTTCTGGTCCTTATTAACGATATTTCCAATTGTATTAAATCTTCTCATTGCCTTATGTTTGCCGATGACATAAAAATATTTCGATGCATAAAATCTGTCGATGACTGCCTTCTCCTCCAGAATGACCTAAATAATTAATCCGACTGGTGTAACTCAAATCAGTTCTGTTCCGATCTGCAATCCATCGCGAGTGGACGTGTGCGAGAGAAATACCGTGCCTAATACCCCCAACAATAATATTAACAATACAATTTATTCAAGTGCTTCCAATATTTATCCCTCAGCAAAATAAAATTAAAAAAAAAAAAATAGCCCATGACTCAATTTCCAAATAAAAATAATAAAACAAAAATAACTAAATTGCCCATACAAACCGCGCCGCGAATAATAAAATCAATAGCCCAACTCATCTATTCAATATCAAAAAAAAATTAGTGCAAGTGCCAGTGCGTGCAAGAAACAACAACAAAAAGTGCTTGAAGATGATGATGTACAAACCACAAACAGCACAGCGGTAAATTTCCCTATCTCTCCTTCCCACATTACTCATAGTGCTTTGGCTTCGTCATTATATGTAGTGTGTGCAACATTCATACAATGCTCGTAATCGACTAAGCCAAAGCATATCAGATAAATTGTTGTTATTGATTTTGTGTATCCAGGGGCGGATCAGTACACTGCTTTTTTAGGCATAACACACTAGTAGTATTGTACTGTGAAGTCATTGGGGGCCCAAACTTGATATCAGCATAGATAACTGCCTGATTTGTTTTTTTATGTCTGTTTATTGTAATGGTGGGTGAATTTAGGGTTGACTACAGCAACATTCGGGGACTGAGGCAGAATTTTTGTGCTGCATATGCTTATACTGTGCAAAACAGGCCAGCTGTTTTGGCACTAATTGAAACCCAGGTAGGGGAAAATACCGACCACTCGGAATTCAGCCTACATGGTTATAGCTTAGTGCCTCTATTTTTTTCACATCATGGTCTCGCCGTGTATGTTCGAAATGATGTTGCTTATCAGCTTCAACCACAATATGGTTCATGTTTGAATACGAACTTTAATTTCATGTGGTTTAAATTCACCATCCATAAGCGCATCATCCATACTTGTTTTATTTATCGTAGTCCTAGTTTGGATAGTAATTCGACTTCCAGCGAATTCGATGCACTATCCGACTCCATCCAGAGAATTATTTCCCATTTTCCGCACAGTGAAATCGTTGTTACGGGCGATTTCAATGTACATAATTCTTTGTGGCTACGCTATTCGGGTCAGACAACACCCGAAGGAAGGTATGTCGAAATTTTTCACTGAGATAAACAATCTAACTCAGCTGGTCGACGAGCCTACTCGGATTCCTGACGTTGCAGGTCAATCCGCCAACACTCTAGATTTGTTTCTTACCTCTGAACCTGATAAATACACTATAAGTGTATTATCGCCTCTAGGCACATCAGACCATTGTTAAAGAAAAAACTCCCAAGAGAACCGTTTGGCAGTACGCTGATTAATTTTCAGCTAAAGAAATATCTCGAAGAACGAAAGCTTCTTCATGACCGGCAGTACGGCTTTCGTAGCAATAGGTCCACTGGTGATCTGATGGTATATCTCACCGAACAGTGGCACAAATCTTTACATCGTTTTGGAGAAAGTAAGATTATTGCGCTTGATATTTCTAAAGCATTTGATAGAGTTTGGCATCAAGCTCTCTTATCGAAAATGCGTGCATTTGGTATCGATGAATCTCTTCTTCGTTGGATTAGAAATTACCTTTCGGACCGTTCAATACAAGTTGTATTGGATGGTTTCAAGTCTGAAATTCACAAAATAAATGCTGGTGTGCCCCAGGGCTCCGTTTTGTCTCCGACTCTCTTCCTTATATTCATAAACGATCTTTTATCTGAAACTTCTAATCCATTAAATTGTTTCGCTGACGACAGTACCCTCAGCTTTTCATATTCGTTCTTAGATTCACATCCACGTCCTTCGGATGTGAAACTTGAACGGCAGCGTATGATAAGCTCATTAAATTCTGATCTCGACAGCATTGTCCAATGGGGAATACAAAATCGTGTAGAATTTAATGCTTCAAAAACTCAATGCTGTCTACTGTCGTTAAAACAAAACCCATGCCACTATCCATGAGTGGCACTTGCTTTGAGGAAACCGAAAAGATTTCAGTCCTTGGTATGTGTGTCACAGACCACCTTTTATGGAACGACCACATATTCGACATCGCCAAAAATGCTGCTAAGTGTTTAGGTTTTCTCCGTCGATGCAAGAAATTTTTCTCCCCTTCTGATCTGGCTGTGATCTACAAAGCCTTTATTCGTCCAAAACTTGAGTATAACTCTCACATTTGGGCAGGTGCTCCAATAACCCACTTGAGTTTATTGGATAGAATTGAAAAGAGAGCTCTTAAAATGATAGGTGAAAGAACTATAACGGAAACATTCTCATCTCTTGAGTACCGTCGAAATGTTTCATGTCTTTCGTTATTTTACCGTTATTTCCATAAACAATGCTCTAGGAAAATAGCCAGTTGCATTGCTCCCCTTAAACAATTCAACCGTAATACTCGCGCTTCTAGGAATGCCCATCAGTTTACCCTTGAGCCCAATTTCGGACGTACTGTTAAGTACAGAGATTCTTTCTTTAGTCGCACTACTCGAATGTGGAATGCTCTACCCAGCTCAATTTTACCCTCCCATTGTGATCTACAGACGTTCAAAACCAATGTGCATCGGTATCTCCTTTTAAATCCCCACCAATCTACCTAATCGCTCGTGCTGTGTATATCATCTTAAGGGTAGTCACAACCCCTTTTGCACTCAAATCAGTTATTTTTAAATGCTTACAAATGCGATTTTCTCGCCGAAATATTTCGCCTATAAATATTGTTTATAACATTGATGATTAAAGGTGATCAAAAGGTTACAGAAAAAAAAAATAGGTGTCATCTTTGATCCTAAGCTAACGTTTAGTCTTCATATTGATTTTATTGTTGCGAAAGCAAATTCCTTACTTGGTTTAATTTCACGTAACTCTAAGGAATTTACCGACCCTTATAAACTCAGAGCATTATTTTATTCCTATGTAAGGCCGGTCCTTGAATACTGTTGTGTAATATGGAACCCCTACTATACTATCCACTCAAATCGAATCGAAAGGATCCAAAAGCGTTTTACCAGGCTAGTTATCTATAGATTATTAGAATATACGAATGCCTCCTTATCTTACTTGATGTAATTTAATTGGTATCCAGTTCTTAGAAACTCGGTGGAAATACTTTGAAATAATTTGTTCTAGGACATTCTTAAAAATCAAATAAATTGCCCTTTTCTTTTGTCCCTCATAAGAATATATGCTCCAACAAGAGATCTTCAGTAAAAAGTATATTTTTTGAACCTTTTAGCACAGATAATAAATTATACAGAAGTCGTATCCCCATAGAAAAAAATGTCCCATATTTTCTTCACGACCGGTTGACGATCAGCAGCCAAGAAAGCCTATTGCCTGTTCATAGTAAAGCACAGAAAGTTCTTTCCCTCTTTTATTTTATTATCTGTGTATTTAGTTATCTATTGGGCGCGTGAGCATGTGTAAGTGCGTGGACCTTCGTTGTCTTGCCTACGCATTTGTGCATATACGATTTTTGTATGAATGAAAAGTAGGTAGGTATATACAAATACAAAATAGAAACGCAGAGACATGTGATTTTGTTTTGTTTTGAGCGATTCTTTAGTACATAGGTAAATGAAATTTAAACTGTTTTTTTTACACATCTACAAAGGTCTTAGGATTTGAAAAAATCATTAGTGGGGAAGAATTAGAATTTAAATAAAGTCAAGTGTATTTAGGTTACTCCAGTCAAATGGTGTTTTGGTCAGGAAAAAAATATAGAAGTTTTTTTAGGGATCGCTGAATCTGAATTTCAACTTTGCTACTTCCTACGGATATGGCTTCACAGCGAAAATCGCAAAAAAACCTCAAAATGTTTGACCTTTTTTCAGTTTTTTTGCCCAAAAGTCAATAAAATATACACTTTTTGGATAAAATTACCTGCTAAACTTTATAGAACATAAAATTTTCTATAAAAATTGTCAGAGCTTTTTTTTTGTAGAATTGACGGTTTGGCCGGTAGAGTACTGTGAAAAAAGATCAACGTTTCGTACTTTTTGGAAAACACAGTTCTCTCTTTAGATTTTTGATTGTAACTCAAAAACCATGCCTGTAATTGTAGAAAACCTAAGCTTCTGCTTAGCTTCTGCTTAAAAAACATTAAATTCTCTAAAAGTTTGATACCTTCATGACTTAAATTGGCGAAAAAATGCACCGGCTAGAGCACGATGAAATTATATGTCATATTACAGGAAGCCACCAATAGGCTTTTATTTATCTCATATAGAATGGAACTAAGACGTTCCAGGATTTTTGTTTTAAAAATCATTCAATGGCTTATTAAATATGAGAAAACCATGGAGCGTTTTCAAGAGAGAGGGCGAAATTTTGAGGAGTTTTGGTTTTTTTTGGCATATAACTTAAAAACCAAGCTAAATTTCTAGAAAATTCCGAATACATTTTTTGTAGAGAATAAATATACTAACGAATTGGCCTTTTCAAAAAATTTTAAATACATTTTTAATGTGTTAAAATTAAAAAAATCGATTTTTTTTTTGTTTTTTCTTTTACTTATTTGCCTATAACTCTTTTTCCAGCTTAGGTATTGAAATTGGTCCACATAAAAGAAAGATAATAAAATTTTCTTTAAAGTGATCTATTTTTAATAGTGTTTTCAACAAAAAATCAACCAAGATACGGTCGCTCAATGTAAGCCATTTTTTCAATTTTTATCAATTTAATTATTCTTAATTTATACAACAAAACTTGAATGTATTTAATGAAATGAGAATAATTAATTAATTTATTAATAATAAATTATTGTTTTTACAGCTTTAAAACACACTTTTGGTTTTTAAGTAATGTAAAAGTCATACAAGAAAAAAGAAAATTAATTCATACAAAAATTAAATACAATCTTTCAATTCTAGATTCGATTAAATCTTTTCATTCATATCTTCAAGAATATCATCTTCTTGAATGTTCGTTCCTTGTGAACTGTCGCAGTTTGGACCCATGTAATTCTTTTAAAACATAGAACACGTTAGTCCTAATTTTCTACAACCATCTTCCGTGACAACCGGTTGTGCATCCGCATGGTTTTAGGTACCATGAATCAAGCTCCTTCACCAGATATTTTGGTTAGAAAAATAGCATGCGGTCCGCATATCCATGTAAATCCACCATAAATCCAGCATAATTGTGAAGCTGTGTTTTGTCGGTATCGTATGCACTTAGAGCATTTCCAAATGTGGTTTTTGACGGTATTTCTTAAGCCTTTAACCCAGTATTATCGTCTGATGATGGGTTCAGTCAATCTGTTTCCTCCGTGTATTGTAGCATGGTGTGCATCTTTAATCGAATCTTGCTAGTTACATATGTACGTACAGTACACGTTCGCTAAAATGTCTTGTCAAAGTAGGTATGTCAGTTTGCGTTTTTCAATGACAAATGGAAAGCTAGCATTAAGGTTTTAGTTGGACGAAAAAGTACTGGGTTGTACAAAATGATTGCTGATCGAGTCAAAGAACAATTGTGGTGCAAACAAAATGAGTAAACTTCGCATCACCCACAACATTCAATTGAACTAACATGATGCTAATGAAAAATATAATACATCCTCAATTGTTTTGTTTATTTAAGAATTAGATATTTTAATTTGTTATATAGTAATCCTTAATTGTTTAGAATTTCCTTTTTTGTTTTTTTTTTTTTGTCAAAAAAAAAAATAAAATTTAGCTAACTACAAAATCTCTTTTTTTTTACTTTTAAAATTAATTGTTATTGCGCTTTTGTAATCAAAACTAGTTGTTTTATTTTAAAATAATCGCGCGATTTTTTTAAAATAAAACAAATTATTATAAAAAGCGGGATATCGTACCCAACCCTATGGGAAATATCTCATTAATGGTTGATTTACATGTATCTTCGTCCGACTTCTGCAAAAAAAGGGGATGCAAAATTAAAACTTACATTTGTTGGGTAGTGAGAGAACACCAAAATGCAGAAGATCTTCATGTATGCAGATTATAGGAAGTGCCATAGTGCAGATATATGAAGACCAACATGTTCATCTTCTTGATGGTACTCTTTCACTTGCTCGGGTTTCTGGCATACATCTGTCCCGCTCTACTTTTCTTCATATTTGCAGACGAAGATACATGTAATGCTGGATTTACAAATTTTAATTTTGCATCCCCTTTTTTTTGCAGAAGTCAGACGAATATACATGTAAATCCACCATAAATCCAGCATAATTGTGAAGCTGTGTTTTGCCGATATCGTATGCACTTAGAGCATTTCCAAATGTGGTTTTTGACGGTATTTCTTAAGCCTTTAACCCAGTATTATCGTCTGATAATGGGTTCAGTCAATCTGTTTCCTCCGTGTATTGGAGCATGGTGTGTATCTTAAATCGAATCTTGCTAGTTACATATCTACGTACAGTATACGTTGGCTAAAACGATTCTGGGTTTTCATTTAATATTTTGTATCGAAAGTGTTAAACATAATACGTATGAACGTTGAAAGTAGGAACAAATAAAACTGAACCAAATCTTTCCCGAAAACAGATGGACTTTTTGTCGTGCACCCCAAAATCTGGCGACTGTGACAAAACAAAACTAAGGGATGAGTTATTATGTGGATATACGACAAAATGCATACTGATTGTCTTAGTAGCTGTGAATGATAGGGCAATATGGGAGAGGAAAACATATTACAGCATGCCCATTTTTAAAGTATATATTGGCGTACAAAACAATTCTGTGTTCTGAGGATTAACACCTGAAAACATTGTTTTCACTCTATTATGTTTTGAAGTTTAGGTTCACTTAAGCTTCAGCTTAGTAAAAAACTTAGGATAATATTATTAAAATTTCAAAAAGGGTCCATCAAAAATACATTTACCATTTTTGGTTTGAAAGGTGGTTTAATATTGCGATTTCCTAGTTCATTCCATTCTAACTTTCCAAAAAATGGGTGCTTTTGTATCTCGGTCTCATCTCCTGTGCATCCCAAACGCTGTATTGGATTTTTTGTTAAAAAACCTGGAAGAATAAAAATATTTGTTGCTTACGAAAATATAATAAAAATATATGTATATGTATAAATAATTATATAATACAAAATTTGCTAATCTGTCTGCAAACTTTTCTAGTACAGGAATTCAGGAACCCACGATTATAACCGTCGAAATCAGTTAAGCCGTTTATGAGAAATTTGAAAATAAAAAAAAAATTCTTCTACGATGACTCAACCTCCCCTCTTGGGAATCCTTTAAGAATCTAATGTCTAAAGCGGGAAGAAAACCTTTTCAATGATTTAGACTGCAGGTCGAAGTACAAACAAACAGTAACAACGCTGACACTTTTAGGTCTGCATCTGCCTTCGTTTAAATACGCTGTGAAGATTTTAAACTTTTACCACCAGTTTCACAGTGGAATTTTAAACTCCAATTTTGGTTTAAACTTCAGTTAAACAATTTATTTCCATCAGCAAATCTATGTCTGTTGCTGACAAGATATTATTTCTCTTTTTTTTGGCACAATTACTAATATACCTATTTGTATTAATTTCTTTTTTTCTGTTATCATCATAATTATATCAATGAACAATTTTGATTTTGGCTTCAAATTTCAAATACCACGGAAAACCTTCGAATTAAGAACTATAAAAAAGATTTGAAAAATACTGAAAATTGGTTCATATTTTCCCTGCGATTTGAAGTTTGGACAAATTCTTGAAAAAAATGTATTAAAAAAAATTGAGCTTCTGTAACGTCTTAATTTTTGAATATAATAGTTTAAAGCGACTAGTTTTTGAGACAAATGTGAAGTAGAAAAAAGAATGCTAAAAAATTTCGTTCTTCGTACCTTGTTTCCATTTGAAACAAATTGGGCTCGACTGGATCGCACAAACTTGCTATCGTAGCATATGCCTAGTACGCTGCTGATGTGAAACGAAAAATCCCATACCAAAATAACATGACGAAATCATAAACAAAAATTTCGTTGTGAAATGGATGATTATACCAGATCGCTTTGACAAGTTTCCACTCTTTTTTCGCACAGAATTAATTGACCGGACAATCAATTGTGTGTGGATAAATGACATTTGGGTTTGTTCGTGTTTTTATTTGTTGTTACTTTCATTACAGCATGGTTGTTAGATTTTTTCGTTAAATTTTGTTTTATTTATTTGCAATTTGTGAAACTCTCCAAGAATATTTCTCCGCTGTGTTTTCGTAAGCATTTCGTTGTCTTTTTGGAGACCACAGGAAAATTTTGTTTCGCATCAGCAGCGTACTAGGCTTTATAACTATAACGCAGCTAGATATTGATGATGAAGATAAGTATTGGTTCCATAATATAATGTTATCATTAACAAAAAGTTTAAAGACCAATTTAAAAACAAAATACTATAATGTTGTTATTTTATTGCCTAAAAAAGTTAGAGCTCAAAATAAAGTATTATTTATTATTAAAGTATTACATTGGTTTGATAAATTTATAACTATATAAAACGAAATCAAAAATCGTTAGAACGGTTTTCTTAAAAATAATTTTGTATACATACATTTTGTTTGCACATTTTCAAAAATAAAATCTGGTATGCCATTTTTTATTATTTAATAAAATACAATTTTATACAAAACAAAAATATATTCATAAGATCCATGAACGACTTCGCTTGTTAGAAGATGAAGACGCGATTCTGAAGGAGCGACAGCAATTGATGTCGAAGCGCCAGGCACTCCTTGACGAATTGTCTGAAAATGAATCTGAAAGTCGTTCATCGGTGATATCTTTGAGAGTTAACAAAACTGCCCAACAGGATAAGGTCCAGCAAAACAAGTTGGGACTACCGTGTGCTAAGTTTGTTCTCAACAAATACATAGATAATTTGCCACGACAAGTATCTGCGAATCCCATCCCGTTGTACGAGCCCAATGGTCTTGGCGATCACATTAAGCTCAGCGAGAACCAGATGGCGACCAGACATGCAATCGCAAAGGAGCTGCCAACATTTTCTGGTCACCTAGGAGAATGGCCGGTATTTATAAGCACATTTAATCAATCGACTGCAGCATGTGGCTGTACAAGAATCGAAAATCTTACACGTTTGCAACGCTGATAAAAGGAAAGGCCAGGGTGGTTGAAGCGCAGTTAAGCATACCCAGCTGTGCTCCAATAATAGTCTCTACACTTCGGAGATATTTTGGGCAACCAGAAGTAATTATGGAGCACTATAAAGACAAGATTAAAAAGATGACTTAAACGAGAATAGAGCGTATGGAATCAGTGGTGGACTATGTAGTTGCGGTGACAAATTTGTGCTCAACGTTAGAGCAGGCAGATATGCAAGATCATATGCGTGATCCTAGTTTGCTGAGTAGTCTCGTAGAGAAGCTGCCACCCACACTTCAGCTGTCATGAGCAACACATAGGCGCGAAGAAGAAGATTTTAACTATATCTGTGTGTTAGGAGATTGGCTAAACTCTCTTGCAAGAGATATCTGTGACGTCATGCCTACCAAACGATGGTTTCAACCCAAAGATGCTCCAAATAAATTAAAGAACAAAAATGAGCAACTCCACGTGCACGACGACCACCACCAAGATGCTCAAAGAAATCAGAATCGAGCTCACTTGTCCAACTTCAACAAAAAATTCCTAGTATGTGATAGGAATTGGAAATCAAACTCTACTTGCTCACGTTTCATATCATGGGATGTAAATGAACGTTGGGAATTTGTTAAAAGAGCAAAAGTTTGTCGACAGTCTCTCAAAAGATACCTATTCAAATGTTTGGCACCAGTCATATGCTCCCAAGCAAATTGCAATGGCAGACATCACCCTCTATTGGACAACATCCGACACGATCATCCAGAAACGACACCAGAAAACATAAGAAATGAAAACGTCTTGAATCACATCCACCTCAGTTCGGTTTAGAATTTTTCGCGGTGCTGCTCAGGAACAATTGTAAGCAAGTCATAACGTATGCGTTCCTTGATGAAGACTCTTCAAGCAGGTTGCTTAAAGAAAAGATTGCAAATGAGTTGAAGCTGGATGGAGAAAGCGCACCTTTATGTTTAAGATAGAGTGGATCAATCTCTCGTCAGGAGAAGCAATATAAGAAGGTGACAATAAATATATTTGGCGTTCATAAAAATGCACAGAGTTTCACTATATCAAACGTGAGAAATGTAAAAAGCTTAAATTTGCCGAGTCAATCGTTTAACTATAAACGCATGGCTGAAAGACACTCTCATTTGAGAAATCTGCCTGTAGCATCCTATGAAAATGTCAGCCCAGGTGTGCTTGTCGGTCTTCGCAACTGGCACGTCACGGTTCCTTTGAAGATACGAGAATCCACTGATGAGGGTCCTATTGCTGTCAAATGCCGTCTTGGTTGGACTGTATTTTCCACCGGCAATGAAGATGAAGATGATTCAGACCCAGAGCAACATTTCCACGTTTGTTAGTGCCAGCCAAATAACGATAAAGAACTGCACCAAATTGTTAAAGAATTTTTTTCCGTGGATAACTTGGGAGTTTCAGGACCGAAGGATTCGAAGACCATTCACAGAGAAGAGCGAGCAAAGTATATCCTGAGTGAAACGACAGTTCCCTTGGAGAATCGGTACGAGTCTGGTCGTCTTGGACTGGACCAAGGCACGAAACTTAAAGAGAATTTGACTCGGCAGATTAAAGAATATGAACAAAAAGGGTATATTCGTAAACTCACCTCGAAAGAACTTCAAGTGCATCGATATAAAGTTTGGTATTTACCCATCTTTCCAGTTTGCAAACCGAATAAACAAGAAAAGATACGCATCGTTTGGGATGCTGCAGCTATGGTCAACGGCGTGTCACTGAACACTTTGCTGATGAAGGGTGTCGATTGGAATTCATCTTTACTGGGTGTCCTTTTGGGTAGCAGAGAAAGGCAAGTTGGCTTATCCGCAGACATCAAGGAGATGTATCAGATGATACATCTCCTTGATGTCTGCGGATAAGCCAACTTGCCTTTCTCTGCTACCCAAAAGGATCAGATCAAAATACCACCTGAAGATCAACATGTACTTATAGTCCAGTCATTTGGGCGAAAAAA
Organism: Melangyna quadrimaculata; assembly: GCA_949320155.1. Lineage (NCBI taxonomy): Eukaryota > Metazoa > Arthropoda > Insecta > Diptera > Syrphidae > Melangyna > Melangyna quadrimaculata. Next base: position 327,424,546 of record OX439483.1, read on the forward strand.
GAGGTTTGTGTGGAAAGTTTTGGAGTAGTTTTGAAAACTTTTCATTTTAATAAATTTTGGGGTGCTCTTTCCGAATGTTCGGTTTGCCACCTCGCACCTTTGCCGCTAACGCCGCTTTTCAAGGTTAAATGTCGAAAATATCAGTTTTTCGTATATAACTCTGAAATGGTAAATGGTATCGAAAAGTATTTCATACAAAACTTGTAGTTGTGACAAAGAAAGCACCCCAAAATCTATAAAAATGAAAATATTTCAAAACTACTCCAAAACTTTCCAGGCAAAACTACCAATTGACTGGACTATTAGGTTCTTGTGGCGTAATGACGCAAATTCCAACTTCGATACCTACGTTATGCAGGTGATGACATTCGGTGCAACATGCTCACCTAGTTGCGCCCAATATGTCAAGAACCATAATACAATAAAATTCAGAGACGAGTTCCCAAGACCAGTTGAAAGCATTACCAAAAATCATTATGTGGATGATTTGCTCGACAGCGTGGAGGAAGAAGATGGAGCCGTTCAGCTAGCGCATCAAATATCGAACATACATTTCAAAGCTAATTTCGAAATAAGGAATTGGAGATCGAATTCCTCCAAAGTTATGAACATCTTTAATCCAACTTCATTAAGCGAACCTAAGAACCTAAGCCTGAATCGAGAATAAACAACCGAGAAAATATTGGGCATATTGGGTCTGAAAACGGATGAGTACACCTTTTCACTTCGCTACAATAAAGGCAGTAAAAAGGTGCTATGTGGAGAATGCCGCCCAACAAAAAGAGAAGTCCTTAGGATTCTAATGTCAATATACGTTCCTTTGGGACTCATTGCGAATTTTTTTTCTATCTTAAAATTCTGCTTCAAGATATTTGGCGAAGCCATTTAGAATTGGATGTATTTTAAGTTTAACAGTGGATAATAAATTAATTAATACGGAAAAAGAGTATGGTGGTTTGAGGTCCTTATCAGTTTTGACATGCCTTAACGAAGAAATAAGAGGGTCCGATGAGGCTGAAAGCATGTTAAATATGTCTTCATTCTCCCGCATCCTTGAAACCTTGCATGTATTTTGGTACCTATATTTTTGTAGTCTTTATTTCTGGATTCCTGAGCTTCTTCTGATAGTTCTCCGATTGGTAACGACTCGATTTTACTTTGGCCATGAGCCAACATTTTATGAACAGCAGGTGTAAGTTGCTTTTCGGGATACTTTTTTTCAATAAATTAGTTTTTTCCATTGCATAAATTCTAAACGAAAAACGAAATTTCCTTTGGATATCTTGCTTCCTTATTTTTTCTGCCTCCTTATACCTACATTTTTACATGTAAAAATAATGGCGCAAAATTTTAAACAACCTATTGTTAAGGGCTTAACATTTTACCAGTTGTTAACAATTTCATAAGTATTTAGCAATTTACTATCTATTCCAAAATTTTAAACCTTTTGCTAACTAGTAAATTGCATTTGTATGGTTTGAATTTGTTGTAAATTAATTATATGTTGATGGAAACCCATCATGTGCTTGAAATAAGTATTCGATATTTATATTTTTATTATTTTAACTTCATTATTTACAAAAAAAAAAGAAAAAAAAGTTGGGATCATTTGGATTTAGTACGATACTAAAAAGTTAAAAAAGCCAGTTGGTGATTTTAACTTTAGTAAAATGTTAGGTGATAGTACGATGCTAAACTCGTTTAAAATTAGCAAAACTAAAATGATTTAACATCGTACTAAATCGTCTAAAATTTGGCCCCAATGTTTTTAGGACCACTTGTATTTTTAAGGACATAATAAAAAAAAAAAAGAAACAAAAGCCATAAATTAATAAGAAATAACCTTCTTTAATAAAGTCTCTCTAAACCGCAAATAAAATGGTAGCTGATTTTCTTAGTAAATGTTTCAGAAATATTCAAAGATTTAATTTCCGTTGAGTTTAGACCAAGGATTCTTAAGTGTTTTTTTTATAGCTCAAAGTCAAAAAATTGAGTCAAAAACAGTTTTCGGAAAATCTTAAAATTTTGAAATTAAAAAAAAAAGCATGAATAAATAAAAAGAAAATATTATTCCGAAACAAGGTTTTTAGATTTTAACGCCGAATCTGTGAAACTTTTATTTCTTCTTTGATTTAAAAAATAAGGAAATTTTGACTACCTGTATCATCCGAATCCATTAAACAAACATTTCTTTTTTGATTTTAAAAATAAGGAAACTTTAACTGCCTGTATCATCCGAATCCTTTGACCGATTTTAAAATTTCTTTCGGCTTTTGAAGCTTCCAATATTTCCTAATCCAGCAATTAAATTAGTTTTAGATTTAAAGCGCACACGAAAATTGAATTTTGCAAGCACTTTTGCAAAAAGGCGCCACAGTGCGATGGTTCCAGGGTAGGGTTGCCATGGCTGTCTAAGCTAACCTAGGACAAAAAGTTTTAAAATCCCGGACTTTGGAGGACATCATCTACCTTAAAAAAGAGGACAGAAAGAAAACAAAAACTAGGTCAACGAACGTTAAATTAGTTAAAAAGAAAATTTTATAAAGTACTGTTTATATTTTTTTTTAGTTTATTATTGAGAAAATTTTCAGATAAACTAAAGGTAAGATTATTTAAAAAGTGAAATTTGAATTATTTAATTCCGCTTATTTTTAAGAATTACTTGACTTCTAAAATTCAAATTTAATTTTTAAAAATTTTAGTTTTTAATGTGTAAATACAAAATTCGTGAGGTTCTGGTTGGCCGGAACATTTTTTTTAAGTTGAACACACAATTCGTTTTTTCGGAATGTACACTTTGCATTTTGGTGATGAGAATTCATTACATTCATAACATTCACTATTTGAATAGAAAAATCTGCTTCCACAGTTCTTTTTCTTTTAAGTATGTCTACCTACTTTTAAAGAATTTGTTTTTTTTTTTTGAAGTTTAAATTTTTTATTTTTCTCTCTGGCGTTTGACCCCTATGACCCTCCCTCTGGATCCGCCACTGATTTACAGATAGACATCAGGGGAGCGATTACACTGGTGACTGTGGCAGTGGCCTATGTCCTGACGCATGAGATTCCTTTTCAAATTGAGAGAATTAAACGATTGCTGATTGCAAACCAGTGTGAAACGAAATTATTGCCTCGGTAGCCTGGATTTGTTTTTGTGTTAACTTGTTTTAAATGAAAGCTTCCAAAACTCTTGATGTACCCGATCTTCTGTTATTTAAGTGCATTTGAGATGTTATGGGGTCCTTGATCGCGTATTTTCCTTTGCTTGCATTGGAAATTTTGGAGTTACAAACTGTGCAATCTGCTTCGGAATCATGTCTTCCTTTTCTAAATGAAGGATCATCATAATAAGCACTTTCTTTTTTGGCATGGTTTTAAAATGATCTTGTAAACAATATTAGATTAAATAAATTGAACCACCAAATAAAATAAAGTTTGATATTTTGCAACTTAAGGCTTAACTACGAAAACATGTTTATTTCACACTTTTGTACTTTTTACAAATATTAGGTTTATGTAGCCATTGTCTTGGTGAAAGGGGGAAAAATAAAACAAATAACAGAAGCCGGACAAATGGGCGCGTTCAACTAAATTTAGAGGGTTGACACATGGGAGTCAAAATAAGATCTGTGTCATTTTATGTTTTCTATCAGATTTGTATTGGCTATTTTTTTATTTTAAATTCAGAGTTGGATGACAATTTCTTTAAACATTGAAGGACGTTCCGCGCCGGTGTTAAAAAGAGGACATGCCCTCCAAAAAGAGGGCGCATAGCAACCCTATTCCAGGGTCCAGATTTTTTTATGTGCGGAGAAGATAATTGGCCTAAAGATGTTAAGTTATCGACGGAAATGACTGAAGAATTGCTGAATGTTCATATCATAAGCCAACCAATCATCGATGTAAAAAGATTCCCAAATTACCATAGAATTCTGAAGACTACAGCTTATGTGATTCGCTATTTAAACATAAGGCTTAAGTTCAAACCTGATTTGCCAACCCATGGGATTATAAACGGCGATGAGCTCAACCAAGCAGAATAGGTTTTATTCATAATTGCTCAAAGATATGTCTATGGTGATGAAGTCAGCACACTGATACTGATGAAAAAACAACAAGAAAGCAACAGTTCGAATACACTTAGGCTGACAGTACATCGTTCAAACACAATCAGAGGTCTTTGTCCATACCTTGAAGACCAACAGCTGTTTAGAGTTAAGCGAAGACTCGACGCAGCTACGTTTATGAACGCAGAACAAAGACAACCAGTAATTCTTCCCAAATCTTTTGATTCAACAGTGCCACGAAGAGTTCTTGCACGCTAACAACCAAATTTTAATCAACCAATTAAGACAAAGGTTTTTGATTCCCAAATTGAGATTTGCTGTTTAATCAATTATCCGGATGTGTCAATGGTGCAAAGTAAAGATCAGCTTCCTATAGCGAAAGTTTCACCGTACTGCAATCCATTTACCTTTACTGGAGTTGACTACTTTGGTCCAATCAACGGGTGTGCTGTTTACGTGCTTGACAGCCAGAGCTGTACATTTCGAAATAGCACACAAACTAGATTCCGACTCATTCATTCTATGCTTCCACGACTTCATAGAGGGCAACCAAGAGAAATCTACTTCGATAGAGCAACCAATTTTGTAGGAGCAGAACGGCAGTTGCGACAAGATTTAGAAGCGATAGAACCGTCACTTATTGCAAGAAACTTCGTATCTCCCCCTGCGCCACCGCATATGGGAGGAGCTTGGGAGCACTCTACTCGTCATTGCCTTTGAGAACTCCAAGTGAGCCGTTATTGAGGAGCTGTTTGGTTGCTGCAGAGAATATTATAAACTCCAGACCACTCACCTTGTAGTAGCCCGTAGCGTAATGGTTAGTGCGTTCGACTGTCACGCTGAAGGTCTGGGATCGCTTCCCAGCCTCGTCCACCTAAAAACTAAAAAGTTTTTTTTCAGGTCTACTGCCTCTTGCGAGGAATTGACAAATCCTCCAAGAGTATAACATGTCACGAATAAGTGCTTCTCGTCTAGCCGTTCGGATTCGGCATAAAATTGTAGGTCCCTTCCATTCCTGTCGAAAGGCGCACACAGGAATGGTTGCGAGTTGTTAGTCACTAGGCCCTGGTTCTTCATGAGCCGTTGTGCCACCCGATTTTTTTTTTTTTTAGACCACTCACCTATGTTCCATTGGATGATTACTTATCTGAGGCCCTAACTCCGAATCATTTCTTGAGATTAAACTCAGGGGATGGAAAGCCAACTATTCAACTAGATGACAACGTAAAATTTCTAAAAACACGTATCAATTATACAAGGAGCGGTTTGCCAACAAATTTTGGGAACGTTTCATAAAGGAGTACTTGCCAGAACTAACTCTTTGCTCCAAATGGTATGATCCAGTACCACCATTAAAAGTCGATGACATCGTTCTAATTATTAACAAAGATCTACCAAGGAACAACTTTCCAAAGGGCCGAATTATAGCAGTAAAGACGTCTCCAGACGGCCAAGTCCGAAGTGCTAAAGTGCAAACCACGGATGGACTAAGTACTAAACAACACCAGATGTCGTACTATGTAATAAGAAGAAGTATTTAACTGATGGTGAAAAATCAAGAAGAAAAAAAATAAAAGATACAACGTACATAATCAGATAGACGCCGGGAAAAAAGCAGTAAATTTTGGTGTTTTACTAATTTGTTTTGATAAAAACTGACTTGTTTTTACTATCCTTAGCTGGAATAAGCTTGAGCTTCAAGCCCTCCCAGTCATTGCTGATCTTAGCAACGCTTTTACTAAGGAAATTCCTAGAGAACCCGTCCTCACACTTAATTAGCCTATATCCCCTGAGCACCTCACTAGAGTCGAAACCAGGATAGGGACCCTCACTTGCCGATAAAGTGTATAAAAACACCATCTCTGAGAGCTTGGCCTCGATGAGGTTCCACACAGCCAACAGACCTTTGTTGTTTGTGGAGAGCTCATCCACAACCGATACCTGGAGATCGTCTCTGACAACTTCCGGAGCATGCGTTTGCGCTGCTCTGAGAGGTGGCATTTGTTCACTCCTAGTAGGGTTGTCTAGCCTACTCTTCTTCTACGGTTGTGTGGTCTCTTCTTGAGACCTATTCCGCTTGAGGGTGATTTCTTGTATAGCCAGAAAACCGTTGTAATCTTCAACGATCTCTCATGGACCGTTCCAGCATCCTCATTCTTGGCTATCTTGTCAAGAAAGTAGGTAGCTCTCTTGAACTGGGCCTTGAGAAGGGCGCTCGCTGATTGTCTTTTGGTTTTGCGGGATTTATCGGTGGGTTTGAAAGGTACAAGGTACAGGGGTACTATGTCTTGTACTGCCTGTGCTTCCTGAACGTCCGGGTAGCCCATGAGTTCCGAGACTTCCGGTGCTCACTGAGCTACCCTTAAGGGTTTCTTGGCTAGAGGCCAAGAGTTCATCCTCTGTGTCGGCGGATGGTTCTATGTATGTATTGTCAGTATCGTCCATAGTGTAAAGCAAAGAGATTTGATTCCCACGAGTAGGTCGGAAAGGAAAGGTCAGCCCCGGCAGAGCCGGTAGGAACACTGCAACAGTTCGACCTGACCTTAGCTGATCCCCATCTTGACATCGCACAAGATTAGCTGTGGTGATCATTACTGCCCGGCGCCCACAAGGAGGGTTTGATACGAGGATTTTTGCCGAGCTGCTTGTATTAAAACATTACCTTTTTTTTTAAGAAAGCGCGCACTAAAGAAGATTTTAATACCTTTAAAATAATGTTTAAAAACAGTGCGAGCGTTAGGAAAAAACGGAAGGATTTTAGAGGAGATACCGATGCACATTAGTTTCGAACCTCTAAATATCAAAATGGCAGGGAAAAATAGTGCCGGGTAAAGCATTCCACATTCTTGTAGTGTGGCTAAAGAATCTCTGCACTTAACACTACGTCCGAAGTTGGGCTCAAGGGTAAACTGATGGGTATTCCTAGAAGGATGAGTATCACATTTAAATTATTTAAGGGGAGGAATGCAACTTTTTTTTTTTTTGTTATAAGAACACGCACTCAAGGGCTCTTTCACTAGAGCACTGTTTGTGAAAATAACGGTAAAATAACGAAATACATGAAAAATGGCAGCGCTGTTCGAGAGGTGCAATAGCTTCCGTTCATTTTTATAGCTCTTCTATGAATTCTGCCCAATATTCTCAAGTGGGTTATTGGAGCACCTGCCCAAACATGAGAATCGTACTCGAGTTTTGGACGAATAAAGGCTTTATAGATAACAGCCACATCAGAAGGGGTGACAAATTTCTTGCATCGCGGAAGAAAACCTAAAGTCTTAAGCATTTTTCGCAACATAAAATATGTGATCGTTCCATATAAGGTGGTCTGTGATACACATACCAAGGACTGAAAGCTTTTCGGCAAGTGCCACTCATAGATAATGGCATGGGGGGTGAGTTTCTTTTTTACGACAGTAGACAGCAGAAGCATTAAATTCTACGCGATTTTTGATTCCCCATTGGACAATGCTGTCGAGATCAGAATTTAATGAGCTTATCATACGCTGCCGTTCAAGTTCCACATCCGAAGGACATGGATGGGAATCTAAAAACGAATATATAAAGCTGAGGATACTGCCATCAGCAAAACAGTTTAATGGATTAGTAGTTTCACACAGCATATCATTCAAGAATATGAGGGTTTTGTAGGTTTCAGACTTGAAACTGTCCAATACAACTTGTATTGAGCGGTCCGAAAGGTAATTCATAATCCAACGAAAAAGAGATTCATCGATACCAAATGCGCGCATTTTCGATAAGAGAGCTTGTTGGAAATTTTTATCTCAAAATGAAAAACAAATATTTGAAGTATACTTTGCCTTTTCACTTTAGGTTTTTTTATTAATTAATACTTTTTATTTGTCAAAAACAGTAGAAATATTATTTATGTAGTAAGACAAACGTTATTTAGTAAAAACAAGTCAGTTTTTATCAAAAAAAATTAGTAAAACTCCAAAATTTACTGCTTTTTCCCGGCGTCTATCTGATGGTGAAAAATCAATAAGAAAAATAAAAGATACAACGTACATAATCAGATAGACGCCGGGAAAAAAGCAGTAAATTTTGGAGTTTTACTAATTTGTTTTGATAAAAACTGACTTTTTTTACTAAATAACGTTTGCCTTACTACATAAATAATATTTCTACTGTTTTTGACAAATAAAAAGTATTAATTAATAAAATAACCTTAAGTGAAAAGGCAAAGTATACTTCAAATATTTGTTTTTCATTTTGAGATAAAAATTTCCAGCTAGCTCTCTTATCAAAAATGCGCGAGTTACGTGTTACACACCGTTGGCAACCACGTTACGCTGACCAGATGTTCTTGTCTTCAGAAGTCATCATAATCTTTATATCAGAAGTCATAATCTGTTTTGTTAATTCATTTACATGCTATTTGATTTACCGTATGGTTTATAATAAGATGCTGTTGTTGTCTCTCAAGTTTTTGTTCTTTTAATATTCATCGTTATTTCAAGTGTAATTTAGTCTTAAGTTGAAAGTTATTAAAGAATGTTCTAAGTAAACTTGCTTAAGTCTTTCCATTTATGTATACCATAACTGGCGCAGTCGCTTAGGAGTGCTAATTTTTTTCAATAAGTGAATAGTATAGTAGCTAAAGCTTGAAAATTATATAGCGATTTGAAACAAAAACTTACCTACGATAAAAATAAAATAAGAAAAAGAAAACTTTATTTAAAATCACGAACTTATACATAAAGCCCATCTACCCAGTTAAACACATTTTTGAATAAAAAATTTGTATAAATTGAAAAGTTTTTTTTATATGTGGACTGTACATATGTATTATTCAACAATTATATGATTAAATGAAAAAATGAATGCCAGATAAAACATTAAATTAAAAGAATAGACACTAAATGAGAATCATACTTCATAACTCATAAGCAAAAATCATCAATAAAACGAAACTGTACAAATGGTGAGACTTTTCTGAATAGCCCTACCGATGCCTTCATTCAAACATCCAAAAAACAACAAAACTAACGTTGGTTGTTGTCTTAATAAATCAGAGCAAACAGAATTAAAAACAAATCTTCATAACATTGTTAAAGGCTATTCTCTTCCGAACGATTTAAATAATTATATAAATATATCAACTAATACAGGTGCTATGACAATAAACACTTTAACTGTTGCTTCTCAGGTTTTTAACTCCCTCAGAATCCCTGATGCAGTTAAAGACCTCCCTAGTTTTGATGGTAACCCGAGACTTTTGTATGATTTTCTGGCCAACGTTGAACAAATTTTAAGTTTCATTCCTGAAACAAACGATGCTTATAAGAGAATCATACATCGGTCAATTCGAAATAAAATCATAGGACAGGCTAATGAGGTACTTAATATGTACGGCACACCTGTGGATTGGACTGAGATAAAACATAATTTAATCGTACACTATTCTGACAAACGTAATGAGGCGAGTTTAATTCGCGATCTACGTCGTATTCGGCAAGACCAAAACACGGTTGAAAATTTGTATGCAAAGGTTATAGAACTCCTTTCAGCAATGATAAACTACGTGAAGGTTCACGAGTTTGATCCCAATGTAATTCAATCAAAGCAAAAGTTGTACGAAGAGATGTGCCTTAACACTTTTTTGTCGGGTCTTAAAGAACCTCTAGGCTCTACAATAAGATCGATGAAACCAGCTAGGTTATCTGAAGCTTTGAATTATTGCCTTCAGGAACAGAATTGCTTTTATTTTCGAGATTCACTTTATCCTCGGAATTATTTCGAGGCTAGAAATAGGGTACCGCAAAGTTTTAATATAAATACAAACAATCCAGGGTCATCATATTATAAGAATAATAATCCACCAAGGCAAAACAATTCAAACAATGCCGCCCCTGCTCAGATGAGTCGATCATCAAATTCTTCCAGGCCATATTCTATAAACAATAATCTGCAACCATACACGAATCAAAACCAACACTCCCAGACTTTCAATAGAAAAAATAACCCCAATTATTCAAAACTCACAATTAATCAAAACCAATACTCCAATACATACAATAGACCAAATAACCCCAGCTCTTCACAACCCGTAATAAACCAAAACTCACAGCTTGATAACAGAACAAACCAAACTAGCTCCTCACAAAATAGTAGAAAATTTCAAAATTATGAACCGATGGATATACCATATAGTAGTAGAACTACTACATATAGAAATTCTTCACAAACTAAACAAAATAACAACAATAGACCAAGTAACTTTAATAATATGGAAGCATATGATATAAACTATGATGCCTAATGCTTAGACTTTGAAAACTTAGACATCAACAACCCTCAAAACGAAGCAATTGACTATGAGATTGATGACACAAATTTTCTCACACTAGCCTGGAGACACAATTGGATATTTAGATATCAATAATTTTAACTCTAGTTCATTGCCTTATGTTATAATAGAAAGTCTTAACGGATATAAATTAAAATTTTTAGTTGACACTGGTAGCAACAAATCGTTTATACGCCCATGTATTGCAACAAATCTCAATAAAGACATCAAAACCATTGACCCTGTCAAAAAAAAACTGTATTTACCACTCAAATCGTAAACCAGGAAGTAATTCTTCAGGGGTTATTTGAGTTTAAAACAAATGAAAAATACCTTTATTACTTTTCAATTTTCATAAATATTTTGACGGGTTATTTGGAATAGAAACGTTAAGAGATCTCGGGTTTAAAATTGATTTAAAAAATTCGTTCTTAGAAAACGAGAACGTTAAAATTCCACTGGCGTTTAAACCTAATGTAATGTCAAAAATGTATACCGTCCCGGAAAACTGTAAAATGATTGTTCAACTGCCGGTTGATGTGCAACTTGGTGACATTTTCATTAAACCTAAAATAATAACAAATGGACTCGAAATTTCTGAAGGGCTTTATAAAGCTTGAGATTGGTATTGCAAATGTAGAGGTCATTAATTCCTTAGATTTCCCTCAATCTTTTATATTAGAGCAACCAATTAACGTACAACTTATCGAGGCCAGTAAAATAATAGAAATTCACAACATCTCAACAACAAATTTTGAAAATTTAGTCGATTCAAACATTTCTCAGTTAATTCGAACTGATCATCTTAATGATTATTAATTCCTTAGATTTCCCTCAATCTTTTATATTAAAGCAACCAATTAACGTACAACTTATCGAGGCCAGTAAAATAATAGAAATTCACAACATCTCAACAACAAATTTTGAAAATTTAGTCGATTCAAACATTTCTCAGTTAATTCGAACTGATCATCTTAATGATGAAGAAAAAGTTGCACTGAATCGGCTATGTTATAAATATAAACACATTTTTTTAAAACATAACGAACCTCTTACGTTTTGTAATCAGATTAAACATCGATTAAAACAACAAACAATGTACCTATATATTCGAAGTCTTACCGTTTCCCTCATGTCCATAAAGAAGAGATCCAGAATCAAATTTCCAAAATGCTTCAGGAAGGTATTATCCGTCCAAGTTTTTCACCATGGTCTGCACCAATATGGATCGTGCCAAAAAAAAAAGAGATTCAAGTGGTAAACAAAAATGGCGATTGGTTGTAGACTATCGGAAGCTAAATCAGAAAACTGTGGATGACAAGTACCCACTGAAGAACATTGGGGATATTTTGGATAAAATGGGTAAGGCAATGTATTTTACTACGTTAGACCTTGCTTCTGGTTTCCAACAAATTCAGGTTAGTGAAGAAGACATTGAGAAAACGGCTTTTTCTGTTGAAGGAGGTCATTTCGAATACCTACGTATGCCATGTGGGCTAAAAGGTGCACCGGCAACATTTCAACGCCTCATGGACTATGTTCTGAGGAATGAACAAGGAAAAATATGCCTCGTCTTTTTTGATGACATTATTGTGTTTTCAACGTTTTTTCAGGAGCATCTAGTCAATTTGGAGACCGTTTTCAAGAGGCTGCAAGATGCAAACTTGAAAATTCAATTAGACAAGTCAATTCCTTCAAAAAGAAGTTTCATTCCTTGGACATTTAGTGACTTCAGAAGGTATTAAGCCTGATCCACTTAAGGTTCATGCGGTACAAAATTTTCCTTTACCTAGAACTCCCAAACAAATCAAGTCGTTTCTTGGTCTCTTGGGATATTACAGGAAATTTATAGTTGATTTTGCTAACCTAACAAAGCCTATGACTGAATGCCTGCGTAAGGGTAACCGAATAACTTTGGATTCTAAATATATCGAGTGTTTTGAAACTTGCAAGAATATTTTGTGCAATGAACCGATTTTACAATTTCCCAACTTTGAGCAGCTATTCAATCTTACTTGTGATGCAAGTAATGTTGCAATAGGTTCTATTCTATCTCAAGGCCCTATAGGATCTGATAAACCGATTTGCTACGCAAATCCGTACAAATCTATAGTATTATAGAAAAGTAGCTTTTAGCAATTGTTTGGTCTACTAAGTATTTTCGACCATATCTTTTTGGCAGAAAATTTAATATAATAACCGACCACCAGCCCCTTATTTACCTATTTTCAATGAAAGATGCTAACTCGAAACTAGTACGTTGGCGCCTAAAATTAGAAGAGTTTGACTATAAGATTATTTATAAAAAAGGCAAATTAAACTCAAACGCTGATGCTCTTTCTAAAATTGAAATAAATGTAACTGAGGAAAGTGAGCCGAAAATTCAAAGCACAGAATTATTGTCCACGAAAAATAATATTGATGAGCTTGACAATAGTAACACAATTCCTTCTGCTTTGGAGAATATTGGAGATGGTATTCCTATCTCAGAAAGAGCTATCAATGAATTCTCAAACCAAGTTATTTTTCTTTCTAATCCAAACCGTTTTCAGCTTCATTCAACATTAACAATTCTCTTCAAAAGGAAAAAACGATTTAAGATTGAACATTCAAATATATGCGATGAGAACATAATGATTTCAATCTTTTAAAATTTTTTTAACACAAAAAGAATAACTGCCATTTTGGCTGATGATGAAATATTTAAAGTAGTCCAAGCTATTTATTCAAAATATTTCAATAATTCCATTCTTAAACTAGTAAGGGCCACCTTATTTTTAGAAGATGTCTTTGATGTTGATAAGCAGGAAGAAATTGTAAGAAAATATCACCAAAATTCTAACCATAGGGGAATAAATGAAAGCCTAGAACATCTAAAAAATAAATATTATTTCCCTAATATGAAGCACGTAGTAACCAGAATTATAAACAACTGCCATACATGTCAAAAGTACAAATACGAACGCCTTAGAGAACCATTGAAATTTCAATTGACAGAAACTCCTTCAAAACCTTAAGAAGTCCTCCACTTGGATGTTTATTCTATTCATAAGGAGAATTTTCTTACGATTTTGGACAAATTTAGTAAGTTTGCAAGTGTATACTTATTGAATTCTAGAAACAGCTTTTACTTAATAAAATCATTAAAACATTATTTCTCTCACCATGGTGTTCCACAAAAAATTGTCACAGACAATGGCAGTGAATTCTTGTCAACAGTTTTTAAAGATTTTTTGAAAATATATGAAATAGAATCACATGCAATATGTCCAAAAAGTTCCACAGGCAATTCTCCAGTGGAACGACTTCATTCTACATTGACAGAATTGATAAGAATTATAAAATCTGAATTCCCTAATAAGGCCATTTCTGAAATTCTAGACGAAGCGGTTATTACTTATAATTCTTCTATCCACTCTGCAACGAAATTGTCACCATTTGAGCTACAAAGTGGTCACATAAATAAAAAATAATTTTTTCCTAAAACCAATGCAATATCACATCAAGACTATTTACAAAATCATATTAAAAATTATGAATTTTTAAAAGCACTAGTTCACAAGCGTTGTTTAGCCCAAAAAGAGCATATAATTGAATTACGGAATGGAACTCGTAAGGATCCACCTGAGTATAATAAAAATGAAAATATATTTGAACAAGACGACAGAAGAAATAAAATCGCTCCCAGATTCAATCCACATATAGTAGCCAAAGATAATAAAATAACAGTTCAAACAAATAAACGCAAGGTCCACAAACAAAAAATAAGGAACAAAAGAAAATTTACATGAATGAACCATTTGATACACTGATTGGGGTTTTGTTTGTCGTATTATACATGCATGTAAAAATGTGTGTATGTATTATACATATATCCATATAAATAAAATATCAATTATAAAGTAAAGTAAATTTGTAGAATTGTGTAAATAATAAGTCGGTTGAAAGAATAGTTTTTCATTTAAATCATTTATAAGAAGAAATTTGTTTGTTTTGCGGTTGAGACAGCAACAAACATTAACATCTCTCGAACCCATCCTTATCCCAGAATCGGTAGGCAATACAAGACAAGACGAACCATAAACATAAAAATAATTCTGTTGGAACACATCTCATCACTATTGTCATCGTTATGTTCCAACTAAGGCGGGAGGAGTTACGTGTTACACACCGTTGGCAATCACGTTACGCTGACCAGATGTTCTTGTCTTCAGAAGTCATCACAATCTTTATATCAGAAGTCATAATCTGTTTTGTTAATTCATTTACATGCTATTTGATTTACCGTATGATTTATAATAAGATGCTGTTGTTGTCTCTCAAGTTTTTGTTCTTTTTATATTCATCGTTATTTCAAGTGTAATTTAGTCTTAAGTTGAAAGTTATTAAAGAATGTTCTAAGTAAACTTGCTTAAGTCTTTCCATTTATGTATACCATAACTCGCGCATTTGGTATCGATGAATCTCCTTTTCGTTGGATTATGAATTACCTTTCGGACCGCTCAATACAAGTTGTATTTGGCAGTTTCAAGTCTGAAACCTACAAAACCCCCATATTCTTTAATGATATGCTGTCTGAAACTACTAATCCATTAAACTGTTTTGCTGATGGCAGTATCCTCAGCTTTATATATTCGTTTTTAGATTCCCATCCATGTCCTTCGGATGTGGAACTTGAACGGCAGCGTATGATAAGCTCATTAAATTCTGATCTCGACAGCATTGTCCAATAGGGAATCAAAAATCGCGTAGAATTTAATGCTTCTACTGTCTACTGTCGTTAAAAAGAAACCCACCCCCTATGCCATTATCTATGAGTGGCACTTGCTGAAAAGCTTTCAGTCTTTGGTATGTATATCACAGACCACCTTATATGGAACGATCACATATTTTATGTTGCCAAAAATGCTGCTAAGACTTTAGGTTTTCTTCCGCGATGCAAGAAATTTGTCACCCCTTTTGATCTGGCTGTTATCTATAAAGCCTTTATTCGTCCAAAACTCGAGTACAATTCTCATGTTTGGGCAGGTGCTCCAATAACCCACTTGAGAATATTGGGCAGAATTCAAAGAAGAGCTATAAAAATGAATGGAAGCTATTGTACCTCTCGAACTGCGCCGCAATTTTTCATGTATTTCGTTATTTTCACAAACAGTGCTCTAGTGAAAGAGCCCTTGAGTGCATGTTCTTATAACAAAAAAAAAAGTTGCATTCCTCTCCTTGAATAATTTAAATGTAATACTCATACTTCTAGGAATACCCATCAGTTTACCCTTGAGCCCAACTTCGGACGTAGTGTTAAGTGCAGAGATTCTTTCTATAGCCACACTACAAGAATGTGGAATGCCCGGCACTATTTTTCCCTGCCATTTTGATATTCAGAGGTTCGAAACTTATGTGCATCGGTATCTCCTCTTAAATCCTTCCGTTTTTTCCTTACGCTCGCACTGTGTTTAAACATTTTAAAGGTATTAAAATCTCCTTTAGTGCGCGTTTTCTTACAAAAAAGGTAATGTTTTAATACAAGCAGCTCGGCAAAAATCCTCGTATCAAACCCTCCTTGTGGGCGCCGGGTGGTAATGATCACCACAGCTAATCTTGTGCGATGTCAAGATGGGGATCAGCTAAGGTCAGGTCGAACTGTTGTAGTGTTCCTTTGCCTTACTCCAGTATATCGGCTCTGCCGGGGCTGACCTTTCCTTTCCGACCTACTTGTGGGAATCAAATCTCTTTGCTTTACACTATGGACGATACTGACATTACAGACGTAGAACCAACAGCCAAGAAACCCTTAAGGGTAGCTCAGTGAGCACCGGAAGTCTCGGTACTCATGGGCCTTCCGGACCTTCAGGAAGCACAGGCAGTACTAGACATAGTACCCCTGTACCTTCCAAACCCACCGATAAATCCCGCAAAACCAAAAGACAATCAGCGAGCGCCCTTCTCAAGGCCCAGTTCAAGAGAGCTACCTACTTTTTTGACAAGATAGCCAAGAATGAGGATGCTGGAACGGTCCATGAGAGGGACGCCGCTGACAAAATAATGTTCCAGAAGATCGTTGAAGATTACAACGGTTTTCTGGCTATACAAGAAATCGCCCTCAAGCGGAATAGGTCTCAAGAAGAGACCACACAACCGCAGAAGAAGAGTAGGCTAGACAACCCTACTAGGAGTGAACAAATGCCACCTCTCAGAGCAGCGCAAACGCATGCTCCGGAAGTTGTCAGAGACGATCTCCAGGTATCGGTTGTGGATGAGCTCTCCACAAACAACAAATGTCTGTTGGCTATACAAGAAATCGCCCTCAAGCGGAATAGGTCTCAAGAAGAGACCACACAACCGCTGAAGAAGAGTAGGCTAGACAACCCTACTAGGAGTGAACAAATGCCACCTGTCAGAGCAGCGCAAACGCATGCTCCGGAAGTTGTCAGAGACGATCTCCAGGTATCGGTTGTGGATGAGCTCTCCACAAACAACAAATGTCTGTTGGCTGTGTGGAACCTCATCGAGACCAAGCTTTCAGGGATGGTGTTTTTATACACTTTATCGGCAAGTGAGGGTCCCTATCCTGGTTTCGACTCTAGTGAGGTGCTTAGGGGATATAGGGTAATTAAGTGTGAGGACGGGTTCTCTAGGGATTTCCTTAGTAAAAGCGTTGCTAAGATCAGCAATGACTGGGAGGGTTTGAAGCTCAAGCTTATCCCAGCTAAGGATATCCCTAGACAATCAATGGCTCGCATTTGGTTGCCCCTCATGGGCATCAAGCCGAGCGGACAAGAGCTGATCCGCGGACTTCAGAGGCTAAATCCGCTGGTTCCTATGCATGACTGGGCTGTCATTAAGGCAGAGGAACCGCAGAAGAATAGCGGATCTTATCTTTTGAGGATCAGCGAAGAAAGCCGGGGAGCTCTCGCGAAGGCCGATTTCAAGCTGAACTTTGGCATACGTAATATCCGCATTAAAATATTGCATAGTCAGGGAGAAGACCCCGATAAAGCTGATGACAAAGTCGAGATCGACGAAGTTGTTGATGATGACGTTGTCCCTAGAGAGCCGCCGGGGCCTGACGTACAGATTAATCTGAAGCACTCTAAATGTGCCTCGGATAATCTGCGGATTATATCATGAGGGAGGAAAACGTCGACGTAGCGGTCATTCAAGAACCATGGGTGAATGGACTCAGAGTAAGAGGCCTCCAAGATCACCAATACGACCTGTTTTATAAAATCGCAAGCCCAGACCAAGGTAAGCCTAGAACTTGTATTTTAGCTAAAAAAAAACACTTAAAATCTTTTTTGTGTCCAAATCTTAGCACTCCTAATCTAACAGTTGTAAGGTTGGAGGATGAAAATGCAGGCGGCTTATTGTTGGCCGCGGCGTACTCGGTCCATGACAGGCAGTCACCGCCAGAAGAGTTGCGAACCCTTACAAATGAAGCTAAAGCCAAAGGGACTAACCTTGTGGTTGGTAATTAATGATGCTAATGCACGACATACCCTATGGGGTAGTTCAGAGATCAATGAACGAGGTGAATCTCTTTTTGATTTTATTCTTGAAAATAAACTGACGGTCTGCAACAGAGGTAGCACTTTTGTATTTCCGAGCTCGGATAATCATGAAGGCTGGGAGGACGTACTGGATGTTACGATCGTAAATAACAAAATGAATCTAATATTAGAAAACTGGAGGGTATCCCTTCTGAAATCTTTTTCGGACCATAGATAGATACTCTTCAACATTAATTTCAAAACCGAAAATAAATCCCCTTATAGAAATCCAAAAAGAATAGACTAGAAGAAATTCAGTCAGGTTGTAAAATCAAAACTGGGCAATATACCGAAACTAAGTCCAGACTCGGTGATAGATCTTGAGTCAAAGGTGAAATCCTTTGAGGCATCAATGAGCACTGCTTTTAAGGTCTCCTGTCCAATAAAATAAAGCCGTAACACACCACCAATTAGTGGAATGAAGACCTAACTAATCTAAGGAAAATGACTAGAACAATCTTCAATATCTGCCACAAACATAAGTTTTATCAACCCTATAAAGACTGTCCCAAGGTTAACAAGCGAGCTCTCGCATCAACCAAGCAAAAAGGCTGGAGACAATTCTGTCAGTCAATTGAAAATATAAAAGAGTCCGCAAGGCTCGGTAAAATTTTATCTAACTTACTTACTTACTTTAGATGGCGCTCACAGCCCAGGATGGGCTTCGGCCTCAACTAACAAGCCCCTCCAGCCAGCTCTGTCTCTAGCTAGCCGCTTCCAGTTGCGCACACCGAGTGCTTTGATGTCGTCATTCACTTGATTGCGCCACCTGTTACGGGTTCTTCCTCTGCTGCGTACCCCATCGGGGTTGGATTCGAAGACTCGTCGGGCAGGTGCGTTGCTGTCCATACGCTCCACGTGCCCCAGCCATCTCAGCCGCTGTATTTTCAGCTTTTTGACCAGGTCAACGTCGCTGTATAGCCCGTATAGCTCGTCGTTGAATCTTCTCCTCCATACTCCTTCGATACACACCGGACCGAAAATCACACGAAGAATCTTCCTCTCAAAGCACCCTAGCAGATTTTTATCGGAATCTTTCAGTGTCCATGCTTCTGACCCATAAAGCAGAACCGGGATGATTAGGGTTTTGTATAAAGTCTCCTTGGTTCTCTGAGAGAGGGCTTTACTACTTAAATGCCTTCTTAGACCGAAGAAACAGCGGTTGGCAAGAGTAATTCTTCGCTTGATCTCTGCACTGATGTCATTCTACTATGTAATAGTGGAGCCCAGGTAGACAAAGTCCTTGACAACTTCGAAGTTATATCTGTCCATCGTGATATTTTGCCCGAGTCGACGATGTTGAGATTCCTCTCTCGATGACAGCATATACTTCGTCTTGTCCTCATTAACCGCCAATCCCATTCTAGCCGCCTCCGATTCAATGCTCGCAAATGCCCCTGCCACAGCTCGCTTCGTTCTGCCGACAATGTCTATGTCAACCGCATATGCAAGCAATTGAACGGACTTTTGATCGATTGTACCGCTGGTGTTGACATGTGCGTTGCGTACAATGGCTTCAAGAACGATGTTGAATAGGTTGCATGATAACGCGTCGCCTTGCCTCAATCCTTTCTCAATATCATCTCCCGCTGATTTAAATAGTTCGGCTTGTAAGGCCTTCCGCACCAGCAGCTTGTACGACTTAAGTTTGGATATCGCCAGCCGCACTTCGGTTAGGTCGGGTGGACGGAACTCTTGGCCATCATCGTCCAAGTTGAATGGAGCGTTCTGCCTATTAGCGGCATCTTGGCTGTCTTCGCCATTAAGCAGTCTAGAGAAGTGTTCTTTCCAGATCCTCAGCACTGACTGTGTGTCTACTACCATATTCCCACTCTCATCTCGGCAGGCTTCCGTTCTAGCCTTGAATCCTTGGGTGGATCGCTTCACTCTCTAATAAAATTTTCGAAAGCAATCGGTGGTGTTCTTACCAATTTTGACGGAGCAGCGAGATTTCTCCATCGTCATCCTGCACAAGCGGACGAGTTGGCAGGGATGCCGAGACTCGACATGGCTCTGTATAATTCGTCCCTTTTCACGCTATCATACGCGACTTTAAAATCGATAAAAAGGTGGTGTGTATGGATCTGGAATTCCCGGGATTTTTCTAAAATCTGTCGGAGTTTGAACATTTGATCGACGGTTGACTTGCCTGGCCAAAAACCGCACTGATAAGGGCCGATCAGATCGTTGACGAAAGGTTTTAAGCGGTCACACAGGATCGCCGACAAGATTTTATAAGCGACGTTTAGGAGACTAATTCCTCTGTAGTTGGTACATTTCAGAACATCTCCCTTTTTATGGATGGGGCACACTATACCGAGGTTCCATTCATCGGGCATACTTTCCTCCGACCAAATTTTGCAGATGAGCTGGTGTATGCTCCTAGCCAATTCATCTCCCGCTGATTTAAATAGTTCGGCTTGTAAGGCCTTCCAACAGCTGCCTTGTACGACTTAAGTTTCGATATCGCCAGCCGCACTTCGGTTAGGTCGGGTGGACGGAACTCTTGGCCATCATCGTCCAAGTTGAATGGAGCGTTCTGCCTATTAGCGGCATCTTGGCTGTCTTCGCCATTAAGCAGTCTAGAGAAGTGTTCTTTCCAGATCCTCAGCACTGACTGTGTGTCTACTACCATATTCCCATATTCATCTCGGCAGGCTTCCGTTCTAGCCTTGAATCCTTGGGTGGATCGCTTCACCCTCTGATAAAATTTTCGAAAGGAATCGGTGGTGTTCTTACCAATTTTGACGGAGCAGCGAGATTTCTCTATCGTCATCCTGCACAAGCGGACGAGTTTGGCAGGGATGCCGAGACTCGACATGGCTCTGTATAATTCGTCCCTTTTCACGCTATCATACGCGTTTTTAAAATCGATAAAAAGGTGGTGTGTATCGATCTGGAATTCCCGGGATTTTTCTAAAATCTGTCGGAGTGTGAACATTTGATCGACGGTTGACTTGCCTGGCCTAAAACCGCACTGATAAGGGCCGATCAGATCGTTGACAAAAGGTTTTAAGCGGTCACACAGGATGGCCGACAAGATTTTATAAGCGACGTTTAGGAGACTAATTCCTCTGTAGTTGGTACATTTCAGAACATCTCCCTTTTTATGGATGGGGCACACTTTACTGAGGTTCCATTTATCGGGCATACTTTCCTCCGACCAAATTTTGCAGATGAGCTGGTGTATGCTCCTAGCCAATTCATCTCCCGCTGATTTAAATAGTTCGGCTTGTAAGGCCTTCCGCACCAGCAGCCTTGTACGACTTAAGTTTGCATATCGCCAGCCGCACTTCGGTTAGGTCGGGTGGACGGAACTCTTGGCCATCATCGTCCAAGTTGAATGGACCGTTCTGCCTATTAGCGGCATCTTGGCTGTCTTCGCCATTAAGCAGTCTAGAGAAGTGTTCTTTCCAGATCCTCAGCACTGACTGTGTGTCTACTACCATATTCCCACTGTCATCTCGGCAGGCTTCCGTTCTAGCCTTGAATCCTTGGGTGGATCGCTTCACCCTCTGATAATATTTTCGAACATCTCCCCTACCGCTACAACCCTCAATAGACTCTACCGCCCGCTTCTCGTGCTCTCTCTTTTTCCTCCTGAGAAGTCGGCGTTCCTCTTTTCGTTTCAGCCCGTAGAGCTCCCGGGCCACTCTCTCAGCAGCTCTTGTTCGAGTCTGCAGCATTGCCTGGTAGGCCTCGTCCTTAGCTGCATGCGCTAGCCGGCACTCTTCATCGAACCAGGGGTTTCGTTGTATTCGCCTAGTGAAACCCAGCACATCAGAGGCGGGACTTCTGATGGCTTGTTGACAGTGTTCCCACTGGTCCTCTGCACTAGATTAAGAGGTACGTGGTCTGCAAAAGTTCTGGCAGTCTCTCGCGATTTAAGCTTCTCGACATCGAATCTTTTCACAGCATCTGCTCTGCGTTGTCGCGTCATGGATATCCGCATACGTAGTCTAGCTACCACCAGGTAGTGATCCGAGTCAATGTTGGCCCCTCGGATCGTTCGGACGTCCAAGATACTGGAAGCATGTCTCGCGTCTATCGCAACGTGACGGTTACTTGATCACGCGACCGCCAAGTCCCCTTGTGTATATTGAGGTGTGGGAAGTAGGTGCTTGAGATGATGACATTTCGCCCCGCCGCAAAGTCTGCCAGCCTGTGTCCGTTGCCGGAAGTTTCGTCGTGTAGGCTGTGTCCTCCGACTATCGAACCAAAGATGCCCTCCTTTCCGAATCTTCCGTTGAAGTCACCAAGAATGATCTTCACGTCGTACTTCGGGCACATATCATACGTTGTCTCCAGGAGATCGTAGAATGCTTCTTTGGTTGAGTCATCTCTCCCTTCATAGGGGCATGAACACAGATCAGCGAAATGTTCTTAAATTTTCCCTTGATGCCGATTGTGACCAGGCGCTCACTTCGAAAGCCCAAGACTTCTTGCCTAAGTCTTCCCCTTATCACAAAACCACAACCAAAGAGCCGCTGACCCTGTTCCTTCAAGCACCCGCCGTAGTAGATGTCACACGCTTTCAGTCTCCGTACGCCCTCTCCATCCCATCGTACTTCCTGGATGGCTGTTACGTCAGCCTTTAGCCTATCCAGGTTCTCCACTAATTGTTCGGCTGCACGTGTTCTGTATAAGGACAGGACGTTCCACGTGCAGATCCGAAATTCATTGTCCTTGTTTCGTTTGCTGGGGTCGTCAACTTTAAAATCATCCATATCCGAGGCTTGTTGTTGTTTCGGAACAACTTTTTCTTACGTGGTAGGGAAGTTACCCCGACGCACAACCCCCGACCCGGAGGAACAGACCCTTCGTATAACTCCAAGGGTAGGGAGCCGGATAAACCGCTCCTTATAGGCCTGAGCTACAAATATGTCGTAGTAGCCCATATAAGGTGTTCACTAAGTAGTTCAACCTAACTGGAACTGTAGACGCCACCGTTGATTCCATCTAGAGAATTCGTCCGCTGCCGCCTTGATGAAAGGAAAAGTGCCTTAGTGGGAACACTCCTCCCCCCCCCCCTCTATCTAAGGAACATTGTAATCCATCATTCTTGAAAAAGCCTGATGGTTCCTGGACAGTCTCTCCAGCTGAGTCTTTGGAGCTATTAATGACGACGCACTTCCCGGGCTGCGAGAACAGTAGGTTAGCGACGCTGGAACCTTGGGACCAGTAGCGGATCTAGGATTTGGCTGTGGGGGGGGGCTTGGTAGATCCAGTTTGAGACATTAATGGCCAGTTTCACAAGTTAAACTACAATTTATTTTAAATTTAAGTTCAGCACTTGATTCGGTTTCAAAGTAAACCTTGAACTTAGATAATTCTGTAGTTCTAGTTAAACGAATGTATTCTGCCATTTAAGCTTCATAGCCTAAGAGCCGGCAGCAAATTTTGGGAGTGGATTGATAACCAAAATATGAGTATGATGGTTTGTAGGTGCATATATCGCGGTATCAAAAACAACAGTCTGGCAGGTTTCTTTTTCAGCCTTTTGCGGGGGTTTGATAATAGCGATTTTCCAGTTTATTTTGTAATTTTCTTTAAGTCAAAACATTATAATCTTGGCAATTCGACCAATAGAACTCAAAATATAAGCTTTTGGAGACGACCTTATCGTCTTTTTCTTGGAGAATTATAAAACACAAAAAATCAACAAAACAAAGTATCCAAAAAAATCGATTAAGGTTCGCTTAAAATCCTAATATCTTGAGTTCTATTGGTCGGATTGCCAAGATTTTGACGTTTTGACTTAAAGAAAATGACAGAGCATCACATAATATAATTCTTAAATTTATTAAAGTGGTAATACCTATGAAAAATTAAACTGGAAAATCACTATTTTCAAACTCCCACCCCCGCCAAAGGCTGAAAAAGAAACCTGCCAGACGGTTGTTTTTGATACCGCGATATATGCACTTACAAACCATCACTCTCATGTTTTGGTTAGCAATCCACTCCCAAAATTTGCTGTAGGCCTATCAGTGCAACGTTCAGAACATGATCGTTATAATCATTCTCAAATCTTATTGACAACTGCCATTTAATAATAATAATAAATTATTATATTTATTTCTATTTGAAATTATTTTTTTTTAATCTTTTCAAGTGAGGAGGAAATGTAACATTCGTTGTTAGAGTGAAAAGAGAAAAACGCTTTTTTTAAATATTTTTATAATTTATACATAACTAATATAAAAAAGTTTTAATTCAGGTTAAAGGTTTTTTTGTGAAAATGTACAGTTATATAAGTAATTGAATTTTGGCATTCCCACGATATTACGTACAATAACATCTGTAGTATTTAACATTTAAAATATTTTTAAGTGGAGATAGAAAAAAAATGTATATACCTTCAATTTTCAGCCACGTCAAGCTTTGAACCACCAGAAGAAAAAATCTGTCAATAAATTTGCACGTCAGTCCAGAGGGATTGCCAATATTCAGACGCATGATTTTCTGAGTGCCCAGAGAAAACTCAGATTTTGATTTGTTGTTCCCAAATTCTCCACGGTTTTTTTTTCATTTGGCATGTTAATTGTTAAGCCCCGACCACGTTTTTTTGTCCAATTCTTGTCAAGCCCTACTCGCGAGCTGTTTTTTTTTTCGTCCCAATTTTCTGTCAATTATCCGTAGTCCCGAACTTGTTTTTTGTACAATTCCCTTCAGAATTCAGCCCCAACCTAATTAATTTGGGGCTTAGAAAAAAAAAAAATACGTAGCATATAAATTGCGTAGCCCCAGCCTCGTTATTTTTTCTGACTCCTGATTCTAGTTTCTTTATTTCAAACAATTTTAAGAACCGACTGTGGGGGGGGGGCTTTAGCACCTATAGCCACCCCCCTGTATCCGCCCCAGCTTGGGACATGTCTACAGCTCGAGTAGAGCATATCAATACCGTTATAACAAAAGCAAAATTGCCTGGGCAATTAATACATTCTCACCGTATAAGTCTCCAGGCCTGGATGGCATACTGCCAATTATGCTCCAGAAACTGCAAGAGATAGCAGTTCCCTGGCTGGAAACAATTTTTAAAGGATGTTTATCTCTTAACTATGTTCCCGAGTCCTGGAGACATGTTAGAGTGGTTTTTATCCCGAAAGTCGGTAGGCGGGGCATGAATCTGCGAAGGATTTCCGTCCAATTAGTCTAACCCCTTTTGTGCTTAAAACCTTAGAGCGCATCCTCGACATCCATATTAAAGACATCCTGGATAGATGTCCACTTGAAAACTCTCAACACGCATACCTTAATGGCAAATCCACTGAAACCACCCTGCATGAGGTAGTGTGCACTATTGAGAAAACTATAAACTATAAAGAATATACTCTTGCCACTTTCTTAGATTTTGAAGGGGCTTTCAACAACGTGCTTACTGAATCCATTCTAGAGTCTTTAGTTGATTTTGGTGTAGACATAAGGGAATGGATAATATCTATGCTCATAGACAGACGGATTCAAGCTACGTTAGGTAATACAAACTCGACCAAACATGTAAGTAGGGGTTCACCCCAGGCTGGGGTTCTGTCCCCTCTTCTATGGCTTTTAGGCATGAATAAAATTCTTGTTAAGTTGGAAAGATGTGGAGTAAAGGCGGTGGCATATGCTGATGATTTGGTGATATTAGTGTCAGGGAAGTTTACTCCTGTGTTAAGTGAGATCACGGAAATGGCTTTAAGGAAGGTCAGCAACTGGGCCACGAGCTGTGGACTAGGAGTTAACCAAAACAAAACTGAACTGATGCTATTTACTACCAAGATACACCCCTTCACTCTACCCCGACTCAACGGCCAAACACTCTCACTCTCCTCTAAAGCTAAATATTTAGGTGTTATTCTCGACCCCAAATTAAATTGGAAGTTGAACATTGAAGAAAGGCTCAAGAAGGCCTGCATAGCATTCTATGCCTGTAGTAAAACTTTTGGTAAAAATCTTCAGTCGAAGATGATCCTGTGGACGTACACAGCCGTGGTACGACCGATCCTCACATACGGTTCGATTGTATGGTGGCCTGCACTTAACAAAAAATATAACATCGAGAGACTTAGGAAGGTTCAAAGAACTGCTAGCATTGGCACGACAGGGGCTATAAGATCCTGTCCGACTGGTGCCTTAAGTGTTTTTCTGCACCTTCTACCACTTGATTTACATATTAAATATCTAGTACCTTGCAGCGCTTTAAGACTTAAAGAATCAAACTCTTGGTTTGCCAAGCTCATGGTCACAGCAATATCACAGACTTGATTCTAATGGAAATGTTTTCGACTCCCACTGACTACTGCACCCCCACAATGAGTATCAGTAAGGATTTGAAAGTTAAGTTTCCATCCAGGAAGGATTGGAATGATAACGTCGTGACGAAAGATTTTAACACAACTATCTTTACTGATGGGTCAAAGATGGAGTGTGGCGTTGGTGCAGGAATCTTCTCTGAGTCTCTAAATGTATCTAAGTCCTTTCGGCTACCTGACCTTGCTAGCGTCTTTCAAGCTGAATTGCTGGTAATCAGGGACGCTTGCAACCACAACCGTAATGCAGCTATTATTACAGACAGTCAAGCGGCTGTTAAAGCCATTGATTCAGCTACAGTATCCTCCAAACTGGTCCAGCAATGCCGGGATGAGCTTGCGGGTCTGAACACTGACCTCAATGTCACTCTTATCTGCGTCACTCTTATCTGCAATGAACGGGCTGACGAGCTGGCCAGGCAAGGTTCAGCCCTTCATGGCTCACTTGCGAGAAGAGTCAGCATTCCGCTTGGAGTTATGAAGGGCAACATTCTCTCAATTTATCTTACTAAAGCAAACCGTAGGTGGAGCAGTTTATCAAACTGTATTATGTCTAGGAATATTTGGCCCACCTATGACAAGAACCGAACAATTGATCTAATACGCAGACCCAGGCAAGACATAGCCAGGGTAGTTGTAACCTGTATGCGGACACTGGCCAATAGGAGAGCATGCAGCGAAGCTGGGCATACCTCACAAAACTCACTGTCGGAGCTGTGAGGACCAGCAGGAAAAGGAAACAGTAGTTCATTTCCTCTGCAAATGCCCTGTTCTGACCAAAGCTAGAAAACAGTCACTCTGAAGAGCATTCTTTGACGACATTAACGAACTTTCTGAAATGAAGATCAAAGACTTGATTTCTTTTCTCAACGCGACGAAATGGCTCTAGGAAAAATTTCGACAACTTCTGCATTATACCTTCCGTCGATTCCCTGGTGGGGGTTTGTGGTGCACAGCGGCCGGATGATCATCCAATCAAATCAGTGGACGCTCCAGTGCCAGCCAACGAACTGCTTAGTGGGCTAACTGTGGATGGTGCGGGTGCGGGTGCGGGTGCTGATCTGGTTAAGTGAGTGATCCACTTTCTGATGATTTAGCTAAAAGCTACAACAAAATCCTATTCTAAACTCAAATAAAAAGAGACGATATCCTGAGGATATGCCCATATTCTCTCTCTTCAATTCCATCCACAGGTTCAAACGAGTTATGGTATCAAAACGGCGCACTTCAGCGCTAATTGGGCTATGGGCTAGACTGCCCGTGGCCGCCATTTCTACCTACCTACCTTAACACAAGCAATTGCGGAAGCAAAATATGAAAAGTCATTTCTTTCCCACAAATTTGGCAGTCGCATCTTTCCCACTTTCAATTTGACACAGTGGGTTAGTGTATTAATATACAGTGGGTATGTGTGGAAGGGGCTTAAGCATAAAATATACATACCTAACGTAATAAGAATAACAAAATATGAATCCAATATTTGGTTAAGTAATTAAATTTACAATGCTTATGTCCCATGCCCCTTTGAAGAAACACAAATATACTCGACTACGGAAATCTTTAACCTCAAGTGACATTGACCATATCATTCAATTAATTGGACGTGGATGAAAACTGAGGATCATACTGTAGTTGGTTGGTTATTGCAATATAATATATTGTGCCAATGACCTTGGATGAAAATAGATTGCGACATAGAATTAGGTAGGTAGTAAATACACTTTTAAATTTAACACTTAAAAGATTTGAACCGAATTTGTGGTCTAGATTTAATGTTTTTTTTTTTTCAAAAGAATTCCTTTATTGACCACAAAAATTATTAAATTTAATAAAAAATAAAATAAAAAATTACTTTTTAAAAAATGTATTTATTTATTTTCAAAATTATTAAACTAACGAATGCATTTCAAAGAGACAAGCTACTCATCATCAGCGTTTTTGACGATATACTAACAGGAAATTAGATAAAAGCATAAACAAAAATAAAGGAATACAAAAGAAATGAAAAAATGTAAAATGAAACAGAAATAGAACAAATAAAAGTTAAGTTTGAACATAATAATACAAAAATTAAAGCTTTTATATAAGAAAAATGAGAAAACATGATTATACGAGGGAAAACAAAGGAGACATAATATTTCCGCCATCGGTGTTCATTAAATTTGTTGTTTTGTGTATGTACATCGATTCGTAGGCATGTAACTTTCTTTCATTGTGTACATGTTTTAGAAGGCGAACACTTCGAACAAAGCTCCCAATTTTGTGTGGAGGGTTGCTGTCATCACACGCTGCAAACACATGAGATGCCACTGCTGATCGATTTATTTGTTTGTGTTTGATACAGCTGATGTGCTCTTTGAAAGGAGTCTCAATCCCGCGCCGCGTCGGACCTATGTACTTAGCTGTGCAGTCCAAACAGCTGACTTCATAAATTCCACTCTTCAAAGCTTTTTTCGTCTCATCCTTGGTTGAACCAAGAATGTTTTTAAGTTTTCCGTTGTTGTTATACACTGTTGTTAAATTTTCTTTTTGCATTTTCTTTCGTAGTTGGTTGGTGATAGCTAGGATGTAAGAGAAAGAAATCCGATGTGCATTGTTTGTTTTGTCCAGTTCATTCTGTGTATAACTCAATCTGTCTTTTTAAAGCCATTAACGTCCACAAGGTGCACGATATGATCGAATTCTTTTTTTGAAATTGCCAAGGGATAAGGGAAGCTTGCATAAACGATGAGCCATAGAATGGAAAGCTGCTATTTTATGTTGGTATGAACAAAATGAGTCGTTAATGGCTTTAAAAAGACAGTTGTTGAGAATATTGTCAAAAAGCAATCGAATAAAATAAAACGAAATGAGATTACTATACTTTATAGACAGAATGAACTGGACAAAACAAACAATGCACATCAGATTTATTTCTCTTACATCCCAGCTATCAGCAACCAACTACGAAAGACAATGCAAAAAGAAAATACAACAATAGTGTATAACAACAACGGAAAACTTGAAATCATTCTCGGTTCAACCAAGGATGAGACGTAAAAAGCTTTGAAGAGTGGATTTTATGAAGTCAGCTGTTTGGACTGCACAGCTAAGTACATATGTCAAACGCGGCGCGGAATTGAGACTCGTTTCAAAGAGCACATCAGCTGTATCAGTTCCGATCTGCAATCCACTGTAAGTGGACGTGTGCGGGAGTGGTGAATTACCTAATTAAATATCCCCATTTTTTGATAATTGACTACATTAATTATTACAATAGTGTTTATTTCTTCATCGCCCCGAGAAAACAAAAAAAAAAAACAATAGCCCATATAAGTGCCACAGTACTAGTGGAAAAAAAAGAAATCGGGTGGCTCAACGGCTCATGAAAAACCAGGGCCTAGTGACTAACAACTCGCAACCATTCCTGTGTGCGCCTTTCGACAGGTACTAGTGCAAAACAACAACAAAAAGTGCACCTTACAAGTAGCGCCGCGCGAAACAAAAAAAAATCAATAGCCCATATTATTTAAAATACCCAAATCAAAATCAAGTGCCAGTGCCAGTGCATAACAGAAACAACAAAAAGTGCACCCACCCAGCGGGAAATATCGTCCCCAATGAATTTTATAGCTGAATTCTTCAATCAATTCACTAGCCAAATAATAAAAGGAAACGTCATGCAATGATTGAGTGAGTGAAAAGTCATGCGAGGTTTCCTCAGTTCATAGATTTGAACCCACTTTTTGCTTTGTGTGTAGAAAACAACAAAACAACAGCAATCAATTAACTAGCCAGATAATACAAGGAAACGACATGTAATGATTTAATAAGTGAAGAATCATGCAAGGTTTCCTCAGTTCATAGATTTGAACCCACTTTCTGCTTTGTGTTTAGAAAACAACCCTTTCTGTCATTGAACTAAAAATGGCTTTTGATATGGAAAATTATAAGATGAAAAAACTGCTGAAAAGTCATGTAGAAGTTCATCAGTTCATCGTCTATGTCCACTCATATGCTTTGTAAAGTGTGCACCGCCATTGTGTGTTTTAATAGAAGTTGATTTTTTTTGTGTTCTCTGTGTTGACATTGTCTACTGACAGTAAATATTATAAGAGGACTTATGAATTTTCATTAAAAAGAGGCAATCTCAGATTTTATCAAAGTATTTCAGTTTTTTGGTTAATCTTCACTTCGCATATGAAGTGGTGATTAACCAACAACCACTGACCTAGTGATTT
The DNA here is from genome assembly GCA_949320155.1 of Melangyna quadrimaculata. Lineage (NCBI taxonomy): Eukaryota > Metazoa > Arthropoda > Insecta > Diptera > Syrphidae > Melangyna > Melangyna quadrimaculata. The sequence continues at coordinate 327,454,981 of OX439483.1, forward strand.
AACTGTAATTTAAAGTTTTAATTCTATATTTTTATTAACCAATCACAAAGAATTCACAACACAACAGAGTTAATGAATTTACTATTTATTTAATTTTCTTCACATTTTTCATATTGAATTAACTAATTGCTGAATAAACAACTACCTACTTCTATATCTTGTGATTTGATAATTGAATTTTAATTACCATTTTCATCGAAAATATTGAACTGTTGAATAAACCACATACATTTATGCAGTGAATTCATAGACTATGCAACCACCATGTTTTTCATCATCTGGGTCGGTGAATAAACAACTTCCAACGAAGTAGTGATTTCGTTGGCGAATTTGCATCGGATTTTCAGCATGTGCTGCCCGCCTAGGACATGCCCATGTTAATTTCATCAAAGGAATCAGCTGAAAAGTGGACGGTGCAGCTGCCATTCCTCAAGGAAAAAGCTGATTTTTCCTCAATGAATTTTTGAATTTTTCCCGCTGGGCATGCATCAAAGATGATGATGCTCAACTACAACTATCCATAACACAGCGGTAAATTCCTATCTCTCCTTCCCATATCACTCATAGTGCTTTGGTTTAGTCATTATATGCAGTGTGTGTATGTATCATACCATACAATGCTTATAATTGATTGAGCCAAAGCATATCAGATAAATTGTTGTTATTGATTTTGGGTATCCAGGGGCGGATCAGTGCAATTGCTTTTTAGGCATAACACTAGTAGTATTTGTACTGTGAAGTTATTTTGGGGCCCAAAATTGATAACAGCATAGTTAACTGTCTGATTTGGTTTCTTGTGTCTGTTTTTTCGTAATGGGGGGTGAATTTAGGGTTGACTGCAGCAACATTCGGGGACTTAGGCAGATTTTTTGTGCTGCATATGTTCACACTGTGAAAAACAGGCCAGCTTTTTTGGCACTTAGTGAAACCCAGGTAGGGGAAAATACCGATCACTCAGAATTCAGCCTACATGGTTATAGCTTAGTGCCTTTATTTTTTTCTCATCATGGTCTCGCCGTGTATGTTCGAAACGATGTTGCTTATCAGCTGCAAACACAATATGGTTCTTGTTTGAATACAAACTTTAATTTCATGTGGTTTAAATTCACCATCCATAAGCGCATCATCCATACTTGTTCTTTTTATCGTAGTCCTAGTTTGGATAGTAATTCGACTTCCAGCGAATTCGATGCACTATCCGACTCCATCCAGAGAATTATTTCCCATTTTCCGCACAGTGAAATCGTTGTTACGGGCGATTTCAATGAACATAATTCTTCGTGGCTATGCTATACGGGTCAGACAACACCCGAAGGAAGGTACGCCGAGATTTTTGCTGAGTTAAACAACTTAACTCAGCTTGTTGACGAGCCTACTCGGATTCCTGACGTTGCAGGTCAATCCGCTAACACTTTAGACTTGTTCCTTACCTCTGACCCTGATAAATACACTATTTGTATATTATCGCCTCTAGGCACATCAGACCATTGTGTCATATCTGCAAATTTCTCATGCCAACAAAATCCAGTTAGAGAAAAAACTCCCAAGAGAACCGTTTGGCAATATGAGAAGGCCAACTGGGACGGTCTCAATGATTTTTTCAGGAGCTTTAACTGGTCACTATGCTTCCTCGATAGTGACGTAGATGCCAGTACAGATATGATCACAAATTTAATTCATTGTGGAATGAGACATTTTATCCCGAATAGGGTAAAATCTATCAAACCCAAAGAAAACTCATGGTTTGATTCGAGCTGTAAAGAGGTTATCAGGATCAGAGAAGTAAGTTTCCGTTGTTATAAAGCCAACCCTACTGAGGAAAACGGGAAAAAGTTTCAACAAACTAGAAAGACCTGTAACGTTCATATTCGACGAACCAAATTTTTACACGATCAAAAGTTACGGCAAAAAATACTACAATGTCCCAAAGGTAGTAAACATTTTTGGTCATTTCTAAAAAAACATACGAAACAGAAACACCACCTCGTCCTCGGTTTCAACGCTCGTCTTCAATGGTACGCCTTTTGTCAGCTCAATCGATAAAGCCAATTTGCTTGCAGCACCGTTTGCTGTTAATTCGACGCTGCCAGAAAGTGTTATGATTCCTCCTGTACTTGAGAGCGTAAATGATTTTATCGGACAAATCTTCTTTCGCACTCGTGCAGTTGCTAGAGTTCTAAAAGATCTCGACGTTAACAAATCCGCTAGCCCGGATAGTATCCCTCCCATTGTTCTGAAGAGGTGTTCTTCAACGCTGGCAAAACCACTGCGTAAGCTTTTCCATCTGTCCTACTCTACTGGTCTCTTTCCAAGTGGATGGAAAACAGCATTTGTCCAGCCTGTCCCTAAAAAAGGCGTGTCTTCTTCCCCCTCCATCTATCGACCAATTGCGCTTTCGTCCCTTCTTTCCAAGGTCATGGAAACGCTGATCAATTTTCAGCTAAAGAAATATCTCGAAGAACGAAAGCTTCTTAATGACCGGCAGTACGGCTCTCGTAGCAATAGGTCCACTGGTGATCTGATGGTATATCTCACCTAACAGTGGCACAAATCTTTACATCGTTTTGGAGAAAGTAAGATTATTGCGCTTGATATTTCAAAAGCATTTGATAGAGTTTGGCATCAAGCTCTCTTATCGAAAATGCGTGCATTTGGTATCGATGAATCTCTTCTTCGTTGGATAAGAAATTACCTTTCGGCCCGCTCAATACAAGTTGTATTGGACGGTTTCAAGTCTGAAATCCACAAAATAAATGCTGGTGTGCCCCAGGGCTCCGTTTTGTCTCCGACTCTCTTCCTCATATTCATAAACGATCTCTTATCTGAAACTTCTAATCCATTAAACTGTTTTACTGACGACAGTACCCTCAGTTTTTCATATTCGTTTCTTGATTCACATCCATGTCCTTCGGATGTGGGATTGGAACGGCAGCGTATGATAAGCTCATTAAATTCTGACCTCGACAGTATTGTCCAGTGGGGAATAAAAACCGTGTAGAATTTAATGCTTCTAAAACTCAATACTGTCTCCTGTCGTTAAAGCGGAACCCACCCCCGATGCCTCTATCCATGAGCGGCACTTGCATTGAGGAAACTGAACAGCTTTCAGTCCTCGGTATGTGCGTCACAGACCACCTTTTGTGGAATGGCCACATATTGGACATCGCCAAAAATGCTGCTATGTGTTTAGGTTTTCTCCGTCGATGCAAGAAATTTTTCTCCCCCTCTGATCTGGCTGTGATCTACAAAGCCTTTATTCGTCCAAAACTTGAGTACAACTCCCATATTTGGGTAGGTGCTCCAATAACCCAATTGAGTATATTGGATAGAATTCAAATGAGAGCTCTTAAAATTATAGGTGAAAGAACTATAACGGAAACGTTTACATCTCTGGAGCACCGTCGAAATATTTCATGCCTTTCGTTGTTTTACCGTTATTTTAACAAACATTGCTCTAGTGAAATAGCCAGTTGCATTCCTCCCCTTAAACATTTCAACCGAAACACTCGCGCTTTTAGGAATGCCCATCAGTTTACCCTTGAGCCCAACTTCGGACGTACTGTTAAGTACAGAGATTCTTTCTTTAGTCGCACTACACGAATGTGGAATGCTCTACCCAGTTCTATCTTCCCCTCCCATTGTGATCTACAGACATTCAAAACCAATGTACATCGGTTTCTCCTTTCAAATCCGCTCCAACCTATCTAATCGCTCGTGCTGTGTTTTTCACTTTAAGGGTATTCACAACCCTTTTAGCGCGCGCTTAATATAACAGATAAATTGTTGTTATTGATTTTGGGTATCCAGGGGCGGATCAGTGCAATTGCTTTTTAGGCATAACACTAGTAGTATTTGTACTGTGAAGTTATTTTGGGGCCCAAAATTGATAACAGCATAGTTAACTGTCTGATTTGGTTTCTTGTGTCTGTTTTTTCGTAATGGGGGGTGAATTTAGGGTTGACTGCAGCATCATTCGGGGACTTCTAATCCATTAAACTGTTTTACTGACGACAGTACCCTCAGTTTTTCATATTCGTTTCTTGATTCACATCCATGTCCTTCGGATGTGGGATTTGAACGGCAGCGTATGATAAGCTCATTAAATTCTGACCTCGACAGTATTGTCCAGTGGGGAATAAAAACCGTGTAGAATTTAATGCTTCTAAAACTCAATACTATCTCCTGTCGTTAAAGCGGAACCCACCCCCAATGCCTCTATCCATGAGCGGCACTTGAATTGAGTAAACTGAACAGCTTTCAGTCCTCGGTATGTGCGTCACAGACCACCTTTTGTGGAATGGCCACATATTGGACATCGCCAAAAATGCTGCTATGTGTTTAGGTTTTCTCCGTCGATGCAAGAAATTTTTCTCCCCCTCTGATCTGGCTGTGATCTACAAAGCCTTTATTCGTCCAAAACTTGAGTACAACTCCCATATTTGGGTAGGTGCTCCAATAACCCAATTGAGTATATTGGATAGAATTCAAATGAGAGCTCTTAAAATTATAGGTGAAAGAACTATAACGGAAACGTTTACATCTCTGGAGCACCGTCGAAATATTTTATGCCTTTCGTTGTTTTACCGTTATTTTAACAAACATTGATCTAGTGAAATAGCCAGTTGCATTCCTTCCCTTAAACAATTCAACCGTAACACTCGCGCTTTTAGGAATGCCCATCAGTTTACCCTTGAGCCCAACTTCGGACGTACTGTTAAGTACAGAGATTCTTTCTTTAGTCGCACTACACGAATGTGGAATGCTCTACCCAGCTCTATCTTCCCCTCCCATTGTGATCTACAGACATTCAAAACCAATGTACATCGGTTTCTCCTTTCAAATCCCCTCCAACCTATCTAATCGCTCGTGCTGTGTTTTTCATTTTAAGGGTATTCACAACCCTTTTAGCGCGCGCTAAATATAACAAAAAAAAAAAAAAAAAATCGATCAGCAGTTACATCTCATGTGTTTGCAGCGTGTGATGACAGCAACCCTCCACACAAAATTGGGAGCTTTGATCAAAGTGTTCGCCTTCTAAAACATGTACACAATGGAAGAAAGTTAGCTGCGTACGAATCGATGTACATACACAAAACAACAAATTTAATGAACACCGACGACGGCGGAAATATTATGTCTCCTTTGTTTTCCCTTATACAATCATGTTTTCTTATTTTTCTTTTGTAAAATTTTAATTTTTGTATTGTTATGTTCAAACTTAACTTTTATTTGTTCTATTTCTGTTTCATTTTACATTTTTTCATTTCTTTTATTTTTGTTTATGCTTTTATCTAATTTTCTGTTAGTATATCGTGAAAAACGCTGATGATGAGTAGCTTGTCTGCTTGAAATGCATTCGTTAGTTTAATAATTTTGAAAATAAATAAATACATTTTTTAGAAAGTAATTTTTTATCTTCTTTTTTATTAAATTTAATAATTTTTGTGGTCAATAAAGGAATTCTTTTGGAAAAAAACATTAGGTAGGTAGTGCAAGTGAACTATATCCTCAGTCTTATAGGAAAAAAAATGTTGTATTTATAAGAAAATTTTCTTTGTATTTGATTACTTAAGTTCATTCGCTTGAGTCTATTGGTGTGTACTTCTTGTATGTCGTTATTAATCTTAATTTTAGTATTCACACCATTTAATTCTATGACTTCAATATGGTCCTTTATATGAATTTCTAATTTTTTTCTTATTTCCTACTTTTAGAAAAACTTATATACGTAGAGGGAATTCCCATAAAAACACATGGTTTTGAGGCATGTTTTGTTTGCTGCATGCAATATAGCCATACATTTATATGAAATAAGACAATGTTCTCAAAGTTGTTAAGAATAATATAAATTTATTCACTTTTTACAAAATTAAATCAAAATTATTAACAAAAAACCAAAAATACCCAAAAAAAAGAGGAAATTCCCATAAAAACACTTAATTTTTATTAAAAGCAACGGTGAATTGGTCATCAAAAAATTGCAATTGATTAAATCAATATTTTGTAGAGCCACCACTTGCTCTTACGACAGATATCATTCGTCTTGGCATGGATTCCACAAGCTTTTCCAGTTCCGCGGTTGTAATTGCGGCCCATTGTTCAATTATTGCATCTCGAAGCTCTTGAACGTTGTTAAATTGGCGCCCGTTGGCATTAATACGCCTGGCTAGTATTCCCCAGAGATTATCGGATTTAAATCGGGACTTCGAGACGGCCAATCGAGAAATGTTATTTGTTTCTCCTCAAACCAGTCTCTCATCCTTCGAGAGACGTGGATAGGAGCGTTTTCCTGCTGAAATATGAAGTCAGTACCGCATAACTCTTCAGCTCTCTCAACCATAACTTCTTCTAACAACTCAGCATAAATTTCTGAGTTCATCCTTCCAGGCACAAATGCAATTTCAGTCTTTCCATTTAAAGAAAAAGCTGCCCAAATCGTTACGCTGCCGCCACCGAAGTTGCGACTCATTCTCACTTCTGTTTGAAGACGTTTGTCATGCCAATATGACTGAAATCCGTCTGGACCATACAAATTGAATTTTTTTCATCCCTAAACAGAACATTTCTCCACTCTTGGGTCCAGCTTATGTGACTTTCAGCAAAATGCAGCCCTGCTGACTTATGGGCTGCATCTAAAGGTGGATTCTTGGATCTTTTTTAGTAAACAAGGTTGGAGTTGGCTTTTAAAATTTGTCTAACGCGTCGGGTTGAAACAGGCAAGTCAAGTTTGGCCTTAATTTGTGAAGCAAACAGCTTGTTTCTGATGGCTTCACGTGATATCATTCGAACTTGACGTGTTCTTAGCTTTTTATTTTGCGCGTTGTTGGCAATTTTTCCATAACTTTCACCTAACTTGAAAAAGTTATGAATAACTGTATTGGATCTCCCTATTTTTCTTGCGATTTCACGATCAGAAAGGCCACAATCTTTGTATGCAGTGATTTTTGACCTTTCTTCCGCACTTAAAATTCTTCCACGCGGCATGATGAGATTCTGTAAAAAAAATCTGCAAAATCAATTTTAAAGGCACGCAAAATGATTCCCTCGCACTTTCAATAATATTCAAACAACTTTATGAAATAAACACTTTTCATTAGTCTGTTTTTATACGAATTTCCGCCTTTAAATTTCACTTTTTTTATTTTATTCCGCAATCAAACACGAATAATGTTTCAAGGTGATAAAAAAATGTTAGAAAAATAACGGTTGCCTTCATTTTGGTTTGACAGATCATTTTGTATGCAAAATAAAAAAGTGCTGCCAGGTTTGCAGTCGGTGCAATGAGTTATGCATGGAAAGTTGCAGTGTTTTTATGGGTATTTCCTCTACTGTATATATATATATCTTATCTTCTAATGTTTGCCTTTCTAACTTACTTTATTACGAATCTTAAAATTTTAATGCGACACCCTGTTTCCGTGTGGAAATCGAACTACATAAGTTTTTGAAATTTCAAAGAAAGATAATTCGAACAGGAAGTGTTCAGTGCCAACTTACCAAATATATTCGAATAATTTGTATTTCTTTTTAAACCCTTTCTTTTCTTGGTTAGACCACGCAGCGAGTAGGAGTTTTCCTGCTAAGATTGCATTTTTTGAACCGATTTACAAATACTTTTGAGTGTTTAACAAAATTCAAGTTTAAAAGCAAATTTGTTTTTATGATTTATTACAATAGAGTACCTAAAGCCATTAAATAAAAATTACCTACCTAATTAAAATGGTCAAAGAAGAAAAAGGGGTATTACATAAGAAATCGACAAAATCTTATCCACAAGAGTATCCAATTTCATCCTTGTATGAAGGCCACGTGCACCTATCAGCACTTGGGAAGAGATTGCAAGAAATTGCTAACGGGGCCAATAGGAGAAATCCAACTGCCCCAGGGGCATTCCATGAAAAGTGGTAACTTTGTATGTTTATATATTTTATTTGGGAAACAAATGAAAATATTTTTTAAATAAAGTACCATCCCTTACCTTACTTCTATGAGTAGTCACATCTCAAAAAACACTTAAATAGTAACATGTCAAATTAAACAAAAATTTAACTTGCGGCCTTACAAATTAGCATGATCTTAATTTGAAAATAATTTGGTTTGTTTCATCTTATTATAAATAATTGTTTGTATTATTTTCTTCTTCTATCTTCCCTTTTGAAATGTCATTACCTATTTTTTTGCTTTTAAGCCAAGTAGAGGCATACATTTACCGTTTTTAAATCGTATTGTCAAAATGTAGAGCACGTGACAATTCAACAGTTTAATTTGATGTATTACCAAACTGAGGCTAGTAGCTTTTAAAATGTACGACTTAAACAGCGCAGGATGTGAGCTATCTAATACATAATTTTGTTTAATTTTATCGTGCTAATAACATGTAAAAAAAAGGGATTAACATATTGTCGGGCACGTGACGCGTTTTATTAAAAGTCTTTGAAAACCAAGAAAAAGTGTTTATTTTGTCTAGTAACATAATATTTGTAGAGGCGCAATAGACGTATTATAATCGTGTATACTTTGTTTTTTGAAATTTCAAAATTTTTCATCGAGTTTTGAACTTAAAAGAACCAATATAAAGTTGACGGGACAGTTACACACCCTTTTAGTATGACATTTTTCGCCCCTCCCCAACAATTTGTATACAGAAATTTAGCCACATTTTTAGGCTTTTTCTTAAGACCTTAATTTTGAAGATCTGACCAGTAAAAATGAAGTGATGATTTTTTAAAAGCAAAAAAAGCCGATTAGAAATAATTATTTTTATTCAAATAACAAGGGTTGACAATGAACAAAGCAGAAAATTTCGACCGATTTCAGATAAATTTAATTAATTCGATTGTGACACTAATATAGCACGTAGATCAACAAATGAGGTATCAAATTAATCGTTGTTTCATTGAGATGTAAAATAACAAACAAATAAATCAATCGATACACACTCATATCAATATCTCCACTCAACGTTTATTTAGGAAAACCATTTTTTTTATACACAATAAGAAACACGATTTGGACCAACAAGTCCAGGATTTGGACCAACAAGACCACGTTCTCAACAAGTATCTATGCATTGTCACGTTACATAATTGTCGGGCACGTTACGACAATTATAATGCTAAAATTCAGATTAAGTACAATTTTTTCAACTAATTTTTTTTTGTTAATGATTTTGTAGAAAATGCAATTTTGCCACAAATACTCAAAGTTTAGTCAAAATAAACCAATGATTAATGAAGATCTGAACTTTGGTAGTTTTAAGTCGGGCACGTGACGCAAACTACTCTTAGTATAATTACCAGGTTTTTTAATTTTTAACTACAAATCCTCTGCCACATCAAAGCAAGGATTTCAATTGATCTAAAAATGTATGAAAATAATGTAGATTCTAGTATTAAGATGTTTTAAATTTATTTTAAATAGTAAAAACTACGTACGAATGTCGGGTACGTGACAATGGAATGCCCCCCCGCATTTCTACTCAGCTATTTTGAATTTTGGAATTCACTTCCATAAACGGTATATCCCGGGAGCCCGCGACATATTTTAGTCAGTGACTCCGCCAAGGATAATTTTGTTGGGATATGGTTATTTTGATATCATTGAAAATCTCGCTTGGTGTAAATCGGCTGACTCAACCGAACTAAAAAGAACCGCTCGCTTTTGTGGTACAAAGTATTCTGTTTTATTCAAAGGAAACTATTCTACATTACAACTATTTCTTATACCTAGATTACATATATATATATATACATTTCTTAACCTATCTTATCTCTAGTTTGTTATTATCCTAAACTAACACTAAAAAGGTTGCAAAGTGGATAACGACGATGCGACCTCGATGCATCCCTTATTCATAAAAGATAATACAAAACAGATGTGAGTCATAAAACACAATCTGTGAGACCATTTAAATGTTATTTATGAAAGGGATCGCCACGACACAGCGCCGCCGTCCACTTTGTTCTTAAAATACTTACAAATACAAACTACATCATATACCTACTTATAATACGCAGGCGGTAATTAAACATGCTCCCGCCATTGACAGCATGGTAATGCTTCAATTAATAGGAGGAAGTGCGATGCTGGAAGGAAGAAACCTCGTTGGGAGCTGCCAGAATTGATGGAGTAGTTTAGCAATTATGATGATGACTACAATCAGTGCAATCCATGTTAGAATGCTTATTCCATAGTGCGTCGCATGGTGAATATCACGTCGGGGTCACCATGAAAATCTCGCTTGGTGTAAATCGGCTGACTCAACCGAACTAAAAAGAACCGCTCGCTTTTGTGGTACAAAGTATTCTGTTTTATTCAAAGGAAACTATTCTACATTACAACTATTTCTTATACCTAGATTACATATATATATATATACATTTCTTAACCTATCTTATCTCTAGTATGTTATTATCCTAAACTAACACTAAAAAAGTTGCAAAGTGGATAACGACGATGCGACCTCGATGCATCCCTTATTCATAAAAGATAATACAAAACAGATGTGAGTCATAAACCACAATCTGTGAGACCATTTAAATGCTATTTATGAAAGGGATCGCCGCGACACAGCGCCGCCGTCCACTTGGTTCTTTAAATACTTACAAATACAAACTACATCATATACCTACTTATAATACGCAGGCGGTAATTAAACACTCATAATGGAGCCAAGTAAAAGTCAGGTGGCTGACCATGGGTGGGTGTGGCTACAGCAGACTCCCAAACATTTAAAAAAAAGTTGGTGACTCCACCAAAGCTGAAAGGAGAATGCCCAATCATGTATGGGTGAAAAACCCAGAGTCGATTAAGAAAAATCATACATGGTTTGAAAGGACATTAATTTTAGATAATTAATATGGAATCATTTTCTTAAAAAGTAATCCCTGGGACTGGATATGACAATTTAAAATTTTTAAAAACTTAGTGTTTCTTCATGTAAAAAAGTAAAAAGTGACACATCTTCATTTTGTGGTTGATTCATGTTATTGAATAGGTGCACCGCAAGTCACTAAAACCAGCAGCCACAAGATGATTCTGTCTTCACTCATAAAATGGCGGTTATCACCCATACCGCTTCTCATCAGTTTCGAAAAAAAGTAGTTACCTACCTAAAGCATGCCGGACAACAGTTTAACGAAATAATATGTGCGCAAGAATTAAGAACAACTTATAAATCATTCCCATACTGTTAAACTAATAAATAATTAAGACCTGCCTTTTCCTTACAATGTTACTTTAAAACGCCGAAATGAAAACGAAAACTAAGAATTTTTTAACAGCAGTAGTAAAATTCCGAAATGTTTTGTTTTCATAATTTATTACGGAATTTGTTAATTGATTTCTTGGATAAGAGTACTTTTAATATATTGACGAGACTATTAATAGTAATCTACAAATTTATAACAGTTAACACATTTTCGCATTAAAATAATGCAAATTCAAAGCACATGTATTTCCACCTAAAGGTTCCTATACTGTTGCTTTCTCAAATTCCAAACAAAATATAGCGTCCACCATGCTTGTAACAATTTTTTTTTGAAAACCTGTATTTTTGAGCATTGCCTTATGAAAATCAGTTTCTTCGATAAATAGTTTTCGAAGCCTTGTGTTAATAGAAACTTAGTTTTAAGAAACTTTTGCGGATTACCATGTATCAAATGGCTATGTAGGTATGTTTTGTAATCAATACCTGTCCTTTTCTCTACTGCCCTCTCCAATGTTGTGTACATGAAAAAACACCTTGCTATTAAAAATAAATAAATTGTCATAGCCAGTACCGGGGATAACTTTTAAAGAAAATAATTTCATATTTGATATCTACAGTCAATGCCCTTTTCAACCATATATGTTTTTTTCTTATCGACTATGGTTTTTTTTTGGGCACTCTCCTATGGTTATATGATAGTTAACACCTTATGTTATGCAAAAACAGAAGTCAGCTGGCTGTATGCAGGTGGAAAGATCGTCAGCTGTGATCTTGAACTGTGGAGGTGAGCGAACGTTAAGCGACTTTCCCAGTGTTTTTAAATTAAAATCGTGTGTGCCTTAGTACAAGTTTAGCCAACAGATTTTTATATAGTGCAATAGCACAGAAGTAGAGTGGCCGATCCCGGAGCCGAAGATAGCCGGTTCAAACCCCAGTCGGGGTCAAATATTTTATCGGCTTTTTTCCACAACAGAGAAGTCGAAAACTTCATAGAGTGGAAAAAAACTCATTGTCGTGAAGAAAAACAGAGTGCGGGGCCATCGAAAGGTGGTGCACCAGCACCAAAAACAATGCCAGCAACGGAACCAGCAACTGGAACATCGAAAGATGTCCCAGTGGATAATAAGGCAACAACAACAATAAAGCTGACAACGGCAAGAACAGCAAAGCCAGCAACGGCAGCCAAAGCGGGGACATCCAAATATGCCCTAGCAACAAGCAGCTTCAAAAGGAAAAAACAACAATATGTTCCGAATTTGGTGAAGCGCACTGCACGTCCCACTGCCCCTTCAGCACAGCTGCCAGCTGATGTTAGGAAGACGGTGCAGAAAGTTAATTCCTCGTCATCCAAAGTCATCGATGACGAGGAAATAGAATACATGTCTGAAGGTGGAGAAGAGCACCACACCAACGATGACAAAAATGCAACAGACTAGGCATCTGAAGAGGAGGAAAGAGAGGAGCATGCTCTTAATAGCATCGTTGAGGAAAAGCATCGTTGAGGAAAAGCAACGACAGATCGAGCAGCTAAGAGCAGAGGTGCATGAAATAGTTAAGGCCCTCAAATACAAACAAATAGCTCGACGAGAAAGCAGGAGCGGGAGTTAAAAAAGTCGCTACAGGCTCCACCAAAAGTAGCGCAACAGCAAATTAAAAATGCGGAAATGCAACCGACAAACGAGCAGCCCCAACAACAGAAACAACAACCAGAGCAGCAACAAAATAGGCTGCAACAACAACAGCCACAGCAGCAGCCTAAACAGCAAAGGCAACAAGAACAGAAGTAGAAACAACAGCAGCAGAACCAGCAGCAGCAGCCGCAGCAGCAGAATCAACAGCAGCAGATACAACAGCAGCAGAGTCAACAGCAACAGCCACAGCTACCCAAAAACAAAAAAGAAAAGGTGCCACCCATCAACGCATACAAGATGGAGTTAGAGGATACCATAAAATTATGTAAGTCGGCCATAGGCGAAAACTTTTTTATTAAACGAATAAGTAAAGACAGGCATTCTGTTCAATGTTCCACTTTGGAACAATATAAAAAAATAAAAGATTTATTAAAAGAAACTACAACTGAGTTCTTCAGTTTTACTCCTAAAATAGAAAAGTTCCAAACGGTCCTGCTAAAGGGCATAGATTCCTGCACGGAACCTCAGGTGCTCTTAAATGAGCTCCGTCGAAAAGCGAGCGACGATCTCGAGTTTATCGGGGTTAAGCCGTTCGCTACAGTTAGAGCCAGACGGGAGAAACGGAATCTGCCGTTCTTCCTAGTACAGCTTTCGCCCAGCAGCAAACTGGATAGTTTGAGGAGTATCTCCGTCCTCAACTACCAGGTTGTCACATGGGACAAATTAAAGAGGCGTGGCGACATGCTTCAATGCATGCGCTGCCAAAGGTTCGGCCATGCTGCGGCAAACTGCGAAATGCAGTCACGCTGCGTCAAGTGTGGTGAGAACCACATGTTAGGAGAGTGTAAGCTCGGGCAGGAACGGGTCGAATTGACCCAACTTAAATGTGCACTTTGCCGAGGCGAGGGGCACCTCGCAAACTATAGGGGATGTCCGACGTTTCAGCAAATGAAACACAATAAAGCGGCAAGGCAAGCAGAGATGATAGTAAGACGCCCACCAACGCGTCCTCAAACAACAATTTCCGTCAATCCCCAAATTTCCTACGCCCAAATGGCGTCAGGAAAGGGAAAAACGGTACAGCCTGCGCCAAAGGCAGCCCCACAGGCCCTTGTGCCTAAGGCTCCGGACGCACAGGCCGAAATAAGAGGTTTGCTACTGGCCATTCAGAGCCAAATAGCAGGACTTCAAAAACAGATAAGTGAGCAGGCGAAAAGGGTAGACAATATCTACTCTGCTTTGCCGAGCTTATCGCATTTTATAGGTTAAGGGCGCGCTGCCGGAGAGGCCCTTAAAGATCCTTGCTGTGAATGTAAATTCATTGATTAGGACCGAACGTAGAGCAAATCTTTTCCAATTGTTGAAAGATCAGAGTCCTGATGTGTTTATGGCCAGCGCAACAAAGCTGAACCAGAAACATAAATTGACTAACAATAATTACAATATCGTACGAAGAGATCGGCCCAACTCCACTTTGGGGGGAGGAGTCGCAATCTTTGTACGTAAAGGCATAAATTATAAAGTAATATATAATAGTGAAGTACGCAGATTTCGGTTGCTTGAGGCGTGTATCGTATGCATTCCTCTCAAACATGGGAAGCGGATGTATGCGATTGCGGCTTATGCACCGGAATCACCTCAGCCAACTGAATTTTTAACAGAGCTCGAAAAACTTTTTCAATGCTTACAATTGAACTCGGAAGAGAATTACTATCTCATGGCCGGTGATTTGAATGCCAAACATGTAGATTGGGGAAATCAAATACAAAATCCGAGAGGTAGCCATCTATTTAATTGGATGTGTCAATACAACGTTGAGTATATGCTCGACCTTTTGGCTACTGATAGGCCTTCGTTTCCAAGGAGCGGTTCCTATCTGGATCTATTGTTGAAAGACTCAAGACTGACAATTACTGACACTGTGGGTCAACGACCAAGAAACTGTTTACGAACGATCGAGTACGACAGTGACCACTGCGGACTTGCTGCCGTAATTCAACTTCCGAACGAGCTCGTGGAGTTGGAGGAGTATGTGCCAGTGCATTCTTACAATTACAGTAAGACTCGCTGGCCACGCTTCCCCAACGCTTTATCGAGTGAACTACGAATGAACAACATATCCCCACCAAATGACAGGAATTTAACAAATACCGAAATTGACGATTACTTGGAAAAGATGGACAGTACAATCCAACGAACAATGGAAAAAACAATACCAAAATACAAAGAACGCGAAGCCACAGACATGTACCGCAACGCGACCATCGACGCACTACACAGACAAAAAAGTGGACTTTTGACAAGACTGAAACTATTGTACAGACGTTTTACTGACATACACGATCTGGAGATTAGGACACTGAAGTCGTCAATTAAAAACATCAACCTATTGATCAAGGAAAATTACCGGTTGTCTATTAATTTGTATTGGGACAACAAAATTCGGGCCGTTAATTCTCGACCCGAGTATGTTTCCTCAAATTAATAAAATATTTAGACGGAATGATCAAAACCAACTTCCGTGTCTTAAGCTTCAGAGAACGACAGAGAACAGAGACGTACTTCTGATAGCAGGCATAGATCCAGAGGAAGCCGTCTTGGACGATGACCTCTTTATAATCGAAGATCCTCGTGAGAAAGTGGAGGCTGTGGGGGCTGCTTTCCAGCAAATGTACAAGGTGAATGCTAGCATTCGCCCGAACCATGACCTGGAAAACAGAGCCTTGCTTCACCACTTCTACCTTCGAAATGAAATGACGCAATGGCGATCAGAGAATCTCGGTTTCACCGGGTTCAATGAAGAACACTTGGCAAACGCCACCATCGCCGAGCGAAACGGGGCTAATTCCCTGTTAGTTTCGAAAGTTGAGCTCCAGCTCATCTTCGCTTCATTAAAGAAAAATAAGTCAGCAGGAATCGATGGTATATCCAACGTTGTACTGCGACATCTGCCTCAGGAAGCAGTTGACATTTATGCCACACTGTTTAACAACCTCTGAATAATGCATATTATCCAGGGAGGTGGAAGACAGCTGTGGTTCATCCTCTCCCGAAAAAGGGTAAGGACAACTCCAATCCGGCGAATCTCCGGTCGATAAGTCTTCTTCCGAGTATCAGTAAGGTATTTGAGAAAGTTATAAATAGAGCTCTGTCCAAGTGGGCGGAAGACAACAATATCATACTGGACAATCAGTTCGGTTTTAAGGCGGGACATGACACCATTCATGCCGCGTCTAAGCTCGTTTCTGATGTCCAATGGAACAAATCTAAAAGACAGTGTACGGGTGCTTGTCTGGTTGACTTGGAGAAAGCTTTCGACACCGTATGGTTAGAAGGTCTGTATCTAAAGCTAGCCAGACTGGGCATAAGTAAACCGCTTTTATATATGCTTTATGATATGCTTAATGGTAAAAAGTTTGTTGTCAAAATTGGCAATGTAACTTCTACCGCAACTTTCGAAATTAAAAATGGTCTTCAACAGGGAGCGGTGAACTCACCGATTCTATTCAGTATTTACACCAGCGATCTGATAGGTAGTCTAGCCCATGCCATAGCGTATGCCGACGATCTAATTGCGTACAGAACAGCTCCAACAGTTGAGGTCATCAGAATTCTCTTGCAGCGTGACTTCGACAAGATTCAGCGATATTGCGATGACTGGAAGTTGAAAATCAACTTTCAGAAATCCGAAACCATTCTGTTCAGGACTCCATTGCATGTAGCCCCTAGGGATACAAGAAAGAACTGGCGCAAGCTGGTGATCGTAGGGCCACATGGACATCCACTGGCGAATAAAAGTGTAGTAAAGTACCTTGGCATCTGGATGGATCAGTATTTGTATTTCGACAGACATATAAATGCTGCTCTGACCAGAGCCAGGGGAGCTTTCGCCCTGACAAAACGGTTGTTTTTTAGCAGCCGTCTTGATAGCAGGGTTAAGGTGATTTGCTGCATGGCCCTTATTCGGCCAATGATTGCCTATGGATGCCCGGTGTGGTTCAACGTTGCCCCATCTCAAATGGAAAAGATTCGGGTGTTTGAGAGACAGTGTCTTCGACGCTGCCTTGGATTACACAGAACACCAGAGTCGGAGTACAAACATTATTATTCCAACGAGGTTCTATACAATGGAGCCAACATTAACAGAATCGATAATTTTATTCTCAAGCTGATTCGGGGTCACATTGCAAGAGCGATGTCCTCGGCTAATAGCTTAATTTTTGGGGCTTACTACCCCAACAACGAATACTTTGGTTATATTCCACCTAACGCATTCTTCTATTTAGACAGTCGGGGGCTGATACAGGATAGAGAGGCGGTTCCGCTAATCTACCACGTTTGCCGTAGAACTGTGGATAGGCGACTTCTTTATAGTAGTTAAAAAAAAAATACAAAATTAAAAAAGCCTGCTGTGGCTGTTCTAGTTTTTAAGGTAGTTTTATAGCAGTCTTAAGTAGTCTTAGTAGTTTTAATTAGTGTTAAGATATGTTTTTAGGTAGTTGTAAGTTTTATATACAAAATTAAAAAAATGATATAGAAACCAAGTTTTTCCCAATCTTTCTTGGTGAAAAATAAAACCAGTTAGATTTTAGTATATTATTAGTTCTTAGGCCGAAAGGCATTAGTATTAAGATATTGTTTGACTTAGAGCGCCCGCCTAGGGCCAGTAAGATATTGATAAGTAGGCTAGTTTTTATGAATTTTTGTCTAGCATTAAGATAGTTATAAGTTAAATGAAAATAAAAATGAATTAAAAAAAAAAAAAAAAAAAGTGGCCGATCCCGGAGCCGAAGGTAGCCGGTTCAAACCCCAGTCGGGGTCCAATATTTTATCCGCTTTTTTCCATAACAGGGAAGTGGAAAACATCATAGAGTGGGATAGAACTCATTTGGAAGAAAAACAGAGTGCGGGGCCATCGAAAGGTGGTGCACCAGCACCAACAACAATGCCACCAACGGCACCAGCAACTGGGGCATCGAAAGATGTCTCAGCAGATAAGCCAGTGAAGGCAACAACAACAAAGTCCACAACGGCAGACACAGCGGGGACATCAAAAGATGCCCTAGCAACAAGAGCTAAGATACCACCAGAGACAGCAAACAAGAGGAAAAAGCAAAATTATGTGCCGAATTTGGTTAAGCGCCGTCCGATTGCCACTTCAGCTCAGCTGCCAGGTGATGGGGGAAGACGATGCGAGATGAAAGGCAAACAGCAGCAGCGAAAATACAGACAATTAATTCCTCGGCATCGAAAGACATCGATGACGAGGAAATAGAGTACATGTCCGAGGGTGGAGAAGGGCTCTGTACCAGCGATGACCAAGAGGTACTCATAAATCTGGCATCGAAAGAGGAGGAAACCCAGGAGCAAGCTCTCAATAGCATAGTTGAGAGAAAACAAAAACAAATAGAGCAGTTACGAGCAGAGGTGCAGGAAATTGTTAAAGCCCTCAAGTACAAGCAAGAAGCGCGAAGACAGCGAGAAAAGCAGGAGCGTAAAACTAAAAAGTCGCTTCAGGCTCCACCAAAAGTAGCGCAACAGCAAACAAAAAATGCGGAGTTGCAACCGACAACTGTGCAGCCCCAGCAAGATAAATAAAATCAACCAGACCAGCCACAAAACAAGCTGCAGTTAAAACAAACACAGCAATCACAAAAACAACAGCAACAGCAACAAGATAAAGAACAGCAACAAAAACAACAGCAGCAGATCCAGAAGCAGCAGCAGCAGAAACAACAACAGCAGCAGATACCGCAGCAGCAGAAGGAACACCAGCAGCAGCCACAGCCGTCAACGCAGATAAAAAAAGAAAAGGTGCCACCAATAAACACGTATAAAATGGAATTACAGGACACAATAAAGTTATGTAAGTCGGCCATAGGCACAAATTTTACAATAAAAAGATTAAGTGTAGATAGGCACGCTATTCAGTGCTTTTACATTAAAGATTATAAAATTATTAAAGATTTGTTAAAAAATTGTTAAAGGAATTAAAGAGGCGCGCCGACATGCTTCAATGCATGCGCTGCCAAAGGTTCGGCCATGCTGCGGCAAACTGCGAAATGCAGTCACGCTGCGTCAAGTGTGGTGAGAACCACATGTTAGGAGAGCGTAAGCTCGGGCAGGAACGGGTCGAATTGACCCAACTTAAATGTGCACTTTGCCGAGGCAAGGGGCACCTCGCAAACTATAGGGGATGTCCGACGTTTCAGCAAATGAAACACAATAAAGCGGCAAGGCAAGCAGAGATGATAGTAAGACGCCCACCAACGCGTCCTCAAACAACAATTTCCGTCAATCCCCAAATTTCCTACGCCCAAATGGCGTCAGGAAAGGGAAAAACGGTACAGCCTGCGCCAAAGGCAGCCCCACAGGCCCTTGTGCCTAAGGCTCCGGACGCACAGGCCGAAATAAGAGGTTTGCTACTGGCCATTCAGAGCCAAATAGCAGGACTTCAAAAACAGATAAGTGAGCAGGCGAAAAGGGTAGACAATATCTACTCTGCTTTGCCGAGCTTATCGCATTTTATAGGTTAAGGGCGCGCTGCCGGAGAGGCCCTTAAAGATCCTTGCTGTGAATGTAAATTCATTGATTAGGACCGAACGTAGAGCAAATCTTTTCCAATTGTTGAAAGATCAGAGTCCTGATGTGTTTATGGCCAGCGAAACAAAGCTGAACCAGAAACATAAATTGACTAACAATAATTACAATATCGTACGAAGAGATCGGCCCAACTCCACTTTGGGGGGAGGAGTCGCAATCTTTGTACGTAAAGGCATAAATTATAAAGTAATATATAATAGTGAAGTACGCAGATTTCGGTTGCTTGAGGCGTGTATCGTATGCATTCCTCTCAAACATGGGAAGCGGATGTATGCGATTGCGGCTTATGCACCGGAATCACCTCAACCAACTGAATTTTTAACAGAGCTCGAAAAACTTTTTCAATGCTTACAATTGAACTCGGAAGAGAATTACTATCTCATGGCCGGTGATTTGAATGCCAAACATGTAGATTGGGGAAATCAAATACAAAATCCGAGAGGTAGCCATCTATTTAATTGGATGTGTCAATACAACGTTGAGTATATGCTCGACCTTTTGGCTACTGATAGGCCTTCGTTTCCAAGGAGCGGTTCCTATCTGGATCTATTGTTGAAAGACTCAAGACTGGCAATTACTGACACTGTGGGTCAACGACCAAGAAACTGTTTACGAACGATCGAGTACGACAGTGACCACTGCGGACTTGCTGCCGTAATTCAACTTCCGAACGAGCTCGTGGAGTTGGAGGAGTATGTGCCAGTGCATTCTTACAATTACAGTAAGACTCGCTGGCCACGCTACACCAGCGCTTTATCGAGTGAACTACGAATGAACAACATATCCCCACCAAATGACAGGAATTTAACAAATACCGAAATTGACGATTACTTGGAAAAGATGGACAGTACAATCCAACGAACAATGGAAAAAACAATACCAAAATACAAAGAACGCGAAGCCACAGACATGTACCGCAACGCGACCATCGACGCACTACACAGACAAAAAAGTGGACTTTTGACAAGACTGAAACTATTGTACAGACGTTTTACTGACATACACGATCTGGAGATTAGGACACTGAAGTCGTCAATTAAAAACATCAACCTATTGATCAAGGAAAATTACCGGTTGTCTATTAATTTGTATTGGGACAACAAAATTCGGGCCGTTAATTCTAGCGACCCGAGTATGTTTCCTCAAATTAATAAAATATTTAGACGGAATGATCAAAACCAACTTCCGTGTCTTAAGCTTCAGAGAACGACAGAGAACAGAGACGTACTTCTGATAGCAGGCATAGATCCAGAGGAAGCCGTCTTGGACGATGACCTCTTTATAATCGAAGATCCTCGTGAGAAAGTGGAGGCTGTGGGGGCTGCTTTCCAGCAAATGTACAAGGTGAATGCTAGCATTCGCCCGAACCATGACCTGGAAAACAGAGCCTTGCTTCACCACTTCTACCTTCGAAATGAAATGACGCAATGGCGATCAGAGAATCTCGGTTTCACCGGGTTCAATGAAGAACACTTGGCAAACGCCACCATCGCCGAGCGAAACGGGGCTAATTCCCTGTTAGTTTCGAAAGTTGAGCTCCAGCTCATCTTCGCTTCATTAAAGAAAAATAAGTCAGCAGGAATCGATGGTATATCCAACGTTGTACTGCGACATCTGCCTCAGGAAGCAGTTGACATTTATGCCACACTGTTTAACAACCTCTGAATAATGCATATTATCCAGGGAGGTGGAAGACAGCTGTGGTTCATCCTCTCCCGAAAAAGGGTAAGGACAACTCCAATCCGGCGAATCTCCGGTCGATTAGTCTTCTTCCGAGTATCAGTAAGGTATTTGAGAAAGTTATAAATAGAGCTCTGTCCAAGTGGGCGGAAGACAACAATATCATACTGGACAATCAGTTCGGTTTTAAGGCGGGACATGACACCATTCATGCCGCGTCTAAGCTCGTTTCTGATGTCCAATGGAACAAATCTAAAAGACAGTGTACGGGTGCTTGTCTGGTTGACTTGGAGAAAGCTTTCGACACCGTATGGTTAGAAGGTCTGTATCTAAAGCTAGCCAGACTGGGCATAAGTAAACCGCTTTTATATATGCTTTATGATATGCTCAATGGTAAAAAGTTTGTTGTCAAAATTGGCAATGTAACTTCTACCGCAACTTTCGAAATTAAAAATGGTCTTCAACAGGGAGCGGTGAACTCACCGATTCTATTCAGTATTTACACCAGCGATCTGATAGGTAGTCTAGCCCATGCCATAGCGTATGCCGACGATCTAATTGCGTACAGAACAGCTCCAACAGTTGAGGTCATCAGAATTCTCTTGCAGCGTGACTTCGACAAGATTCAGCGATATTGCGATGACTGGAAGTTGAAAATCAACTTTCAGAAATCCGAAACCATTCTGTTCAGGACTCCATTACATGTAGCCCCTAGGGATACAAGAAAGAACTGGCGCAAGCTGGTGATCGTAGGGCCACATGGACATCCACTGGCGAATAAAAGTGTAGTAAAGTACCTTGGCATCTGGATGGATCAGTATTTGTATTTCGACAGACATATAAATGCTGCTCTGACCAGAGCCAGGGGAGCTTTTGCCCTGACAAAACGGTTGTTTTATAGCAGCCGTCTTGACAGCAGGGTTAAGGTGATTTGCTACATGGCCCTTATCCGGCCAATGATTGCCTATGGATGCCCGGCGTGGTTCAACGTTGCCCCATCTGAAATGGAAAAGATTCGGGTGTTTGAGAGGCAGTGTCTTTGACGCTGCCTTGGATTACACAGAACACCAGAGTCGGAGTACAAACATTATTATTCCAACGAGGTTCTATACAATGGAGCCAACATTAACAGAATCGATAATTTTATAATCAAGCTGATTCGGGGTCACATTGCAAGAGCGATGTCCTCAGCCAATAGCTTAATTTTTGGGGCTTACTACCCCAACACTGATTACTACGAGAGTGTGCGCTTAAGTGGATTTATCCCACCCGATGCTTTCCTCTATTTAGACAGTCGAGGGCTGATACAGGATAGAGCGGCGGTTCCGCTAATCTACCACGTCGGCCGCAGAACTGTAGATAGGCGACTCCTTTATAGTCGAGACGTCCTCGCACAGGGCGGAGCAGAGCGCCTTCGGTTCAGTAGGACTGTGTCCGATCGGGACCGAAGAGGTAGGGGAAAACAAGAGAACCAGTTTTGGTGGTTTAATGAAGAATTAGATACAATATAGTTAACTTAGTTTTCTCGTCTTGGCCGACTTACATAGTTTTAAGTGTATTAATTAAGTAGGGACAGTCAGGGTGGCACCAAAAAAAAAAAAACAAAAAAAAAAATTATAAAATCAAAAAAACCTAAACAAAAGAATTAAAAAAAAAAAAAAAAAATTAAAAATGCTTGCTGTGGCTGTTCTAGTTTTAAGGTAGCTGTAAGTAGTTTTATAGTAGTTCTAAGTAGTTTTAATTAGTTTCTAATTAGTTTTAATTAGTTTTTAATTAGCTTTAAGTTTTATATAAGAAAAAAAAAAAAAAATAAATAAATGTTAAAGTTACCAAGTTTTTAAAAAAAAAAAGTCTTTCTTGGTAAAAAATAAAACCAATTAAAGATATTATTTTTAAGATAGTTCGTAGGCCGAAAGGCATTAGCATTAAGTTATTGTTTAATTTAGAGCGCCCGCTTAGGGCCAGTAAGTTATTTTTAAGATATTGATAAGTAGGCTAGTTTTTCATGAATTTTTGTCTAGCTTTAAGATAGTTACAAGAAAATGATTAAATAAAAATGAATTTAAAAAAAAAAAAAAAAAAAATGTGTTACCGCCTATGGTGTCAGGGGTCCCAGGTTCGAACCTCACGATTTACTTTTTTTTTTTTTAATAAACTTATGTTTTTTTTTTTTTTTTTATGTGTTTAACTTGTAACAAATGTTCTCGTCAGGGGGTAATTCGAAAAAATATGGCTTAACAGCGTCTGGTTGAGCATAAAAAAACATAAAATTTAAAAAATTATTACAATTTTCATTTAAATATTTTAATTATTATCGATTTAAAAATGTTAACGACCGATTTGATACAAGTTGTACCTGAGATGGAATTATGAAAGAAAAAAATATTTTCAAATTAGGGTGGCTCAAAAAATGTCAACTTCTTTGTTCATTGACCGATTTTGTTAAAATTTTAATATGTTTTAGATGTCAATGTTTTAGTTCAAAAAAATGTCAACTTCTTTGTTCTTTGACCGATTTTGATAAAATTCAAATATGTTGAGCTGACATAGACTTATGGTAGAACAATCTTTTTCAAATTATGGTGGCACACAAATATTTTCACTTTTATGTTCTTTGAAAAAAAGACGAGACAAACAAAAAACTAATTGTATATGTATGGATAATCAGTCTCATAAAGGCATCGTGTAAGCATTGTGCTGTTATTATTTTTCAATATTAATAACACACAATAAAAATGAACCTGCTCATTCTTGTCATAATAGTGCTAGAACTTCAAATAGTCAATATTTTGTCTTCGTTTACATGCATGTCATTAATGAATTGATTTTTGCCATTATTTTACCATTTTATACCCCGCTTATATGAGGTACTGAAGCGAGCTTCAAGCTTGATTGACCCCTTTGTAAACCTACATTGAGTTGAAATGAAAGCAGTGGCATATCTGTCGTTCATCTCCAGTGAAGGCAGCAAGTGAAAACGAGTTGAATTTTTTGATATAAAACGTGGGTCGAAGAGTCGGTCTGATGGATTTGTTGACAACAGTGTTCTTGCATATTATGTGTGAGTAAAATTATTTATTTGTTTTGATAACTATGCGAAGAACGTACTTAAATTTATAAGACTTTACCAGTGTGAAATGAATATAGACCATTTCCTTCATCTGTAATCTTAATACCATATCAACTCAACTTAAAACGCGGTTCTCAACTCAGGTGACGAAAAACTTGGGTCTACAATCCGAACCTAATCTAATACTACGTTTCCACCAGACACTAAACCGAGATTAAGTAAGATTATCACAAATCTCCTTGAAATCTACAAGATTTACCATACAAATTTTAATCTCCTCAGATGATGATTTCAAATAAAACTCATTCAAATCTACTTGGAAACATTAGTTTGTCGAATCAAACAAACTTTTTTTTCAAATAATAATTGTGGAACCGACCCATTTTCGTTTATTGACAGATGGAAATGTAAATAAAAACTTTCCATCTCACTTCCACTTCATATCAAAAAAATGAAACACCATTTGAATCGTTTTGCCATAATCCTCTTTTTGTGCAGTGGAAACACCAAACAAATCTCATTACCTAAATCTCGGTTTAGTGGTTGGTGGAAACGTAGTATAAGTGCCCGATTACACGATTCGTTTTTTTTGGTTGTTTCGTCTTTCGCCTTTTTGACAGATTGGGTGAGGGGAGAAGAAATGTAGAGGGAAGGAAGTAACGAAAGCAGAAATGAAAATTTCAAGACTTTTTCTGGTTGAACTTTGACGTTTCTGATTTGGCAACCACAATGCTCCTCCATGTTAGCAAAAAACGATTTGAACAAAAATTATTGAATTGGAAAATTGTTTTTCGTAATTGGATATAACTAATATACTATTGTATTTGAGAAATAAGTGATTAAAAAATATTTTTATTTATTACTAATGATTATTTTCTTACAAAACAAACCCAAATTGCATGAAAGTCAAAATAACGAATGGAAGTACGTATGCATTTTCGCGAACCATGAACGTTCGTGCCTGTCAAAAAGAAGAAAGAGGAAACGACCGAAAAAACGAATCGTGTAATCAGGCTCTAACTCGATCTTTCTATACTGCATGAAAACGGGGTATTAATTATTGCATTTATTAAAAGTCTGGATTTTATAAATGAAATATAAACAAAATTTATTAAAAAGATTTAGTTTCGTTCTCGACAAAAGTTTTAATATAGAATGAAAAATAGAAAATTATTTTTCAGTTATAGAAAATTACAAACTTCCTAAGTATAAATAAATAACAAAGTGTTGTTAAAAGCTTAACTTGAATGTATCATAATTGCTTAACTTCAACACTTTCCCTTGTAACTTGAAAGTTAAATTTTAAATATAATAACGCAATTTTAACTAATTTTAAATATCGAGTCCCATTTGCTTATATAGCATCTTAAGACGTGGACTTGGTAAAGGCTTAGTCATAACATCTGCCAGTTGATCTTCGGTTGAAATCTGTTGAACCATAATCTGTCCTTCAATAACTTTCTCTCTTATAAAGAAATGCTTGATGGCGATATGTTTGGTTCTTCGGTGGAATTCTGGGTTTTGCGAAAGTCTAACTGCTGCAGAATTATCAACTTGTATTAAAGGAATGTTCTTGAGTTGAAAAATGCCACCGAATAATCTTTTCAACCAAATGGCTTCCTTCGCTGCTTCATTTGCTGCTACTATCTCTGCTTCTGTTGTCGATGTAGCTACCATCGCTTGTCTTTGGCTGAGCCAAGAAATAGCACCACCAGCGAATTTAATAACAACTCCTGAAGTTGAACGTCCTGTTTTCATACATCCCCCAAAGTCTGCATCGCTATAGCATTCGAGAATTGCTTTTTCTGCATCGTGACGATAAGTTATTGCATATTCCAAAGTTCCTGCTATGTATCGAAACACTCTCTTGACTCGGGTAATGTCTTAAGTTGTTGGATTCTCGAGTGTTCTTGATAGAAATCCCACGCTGTAGGCAAGATCTGGCCTTGTACCAAGCATAAGGTACATCAATGCACCAACGGGTTGTCTGTACGGAAATTTTTGTTTCTCGATTTGTTCTTTCCCTGTTAAAGAAGTTTCTGTTGTCTTAAGCATAGGTGTTGAAATCGACTTGCATTCAGAAAAGTTAAATCTCTCTAGAATCCTTCTTGCATGTGCTGTCTGTTTAATTTTAATGTTCTTGTCCTTGATCTCAATTTCTAGCCCCAGAAAATATACAGCCTCCTTTGAGATAATTTTGAATTCTTGCTTAAGTTCAGTAATGAATACATTTAAGTCCTTTTTATCTGTGGCTGCAACTAAACCATCATCAACGTACAAAACTAGTATGAGCTTTTTCCCGTTGCGCTCTCGAATAAACAAACAAGGATCAGCTTCACTTGTTTTAAATCCCAATTTCAAAATAAAACTTCTAAAACGTTTATTCCAGCACCTCGATGATTGCTTAAGACCATATAGACTCCTGTGAAGCTTGCATACTTTGCTTGTACCATCGCTGTATCCCTCTGGTTGTTTCATGTATATGGCTTCCTCAAGTTCTCCATAAAGAAAGGCTGTTGATACGTCAAATTGTGCTAAATGCATTTCTTCACTTGCAGCAATGCTTAAAATTGACCGTATCGTCCCCAACTTTGCCACTGGACTAAACGTTTGACAGAAGTCAATACCATAACGTTGGCTAAAGCCTTTTGCAACTAAACTAACCTGGCTTTGTATTTGTCGATACTACCGTCAGGATTCTTCTTTAAGTTGTAAACCCACTTGCACGGTACAGCTTTCGCTCCTTTAGGTAAATCTGTTATGTTCCATGTCTGGTTTTCCTTGAGTGATGCAATTTCTTTTTCCATTGCGTCCTTCCATTCTTGTTTATGTTTACTGCTTGTTGCTTCTTGGTAGTTTTCAGGGTTTTCTAAAGCATTCACGAATTGTTCCGCTGCCATAACAAAATCGGCATACTTTTTTGGTTTTGTCAATTCTGAACGAGTTCTGAGACTTATGGATGGCTGTTGAAAATCTTCTTCTCTGTTGTCGAAATCAGTGTCATTGCCGGTATCGTATTCTTCATTGTTGCTATCTTCAGAACTTATTTCAGTTGTTTCTTCTTCAGGTGCATTTTTAGGTTGACGACTATACTTTTCTTCTTTTATATCTTTCATAGGTAACTTTACTGTGTCTTCGCAAATTCTTGGCTTTTCTTCAAATTGGACATCTCTGGATAATATAACTATATTATCTTCCTTGTTGAAGACTCTGTAGCGTTCATCGCCATCATACCCAACAAGATACCCCTTCACAGCTTTTTTATCCATTTTCTTTCTCTTTTGTACAGGTATATGAGTATAGCAAGTAGATCCTATTATTCGGAGATGTCTTATCCTTGGTTTCTTACCTATCCAAAGTTCGTATGGACTTATTCCTTCTATTGATGACTTTCCGGTTCTATTCAAAACGTATACAGCTGAATTTACAAGCTCTGCCCAGATAGCTTCTGGAAATTTGATTTCAGAGTTTGAATATTTGAAGGTTCTTGACATCTCTATAATATTCCGGTTCTCTCGTTCACTCCCACCATTTTGCTGAGGTGTATATGGTGCTGTTAGTCTTTGCACGATTCCATTGTCTCGAAGCATCTTCTTGATTTCAGCATTGTCGAACTCACCACCATTATCACTTAACAGTTCTTTTATTGTGTGACCCAATCCTTTTGCATGCGTTAGTACCTCCTTCAGAGCGTCCTTAACGTCCGATTTGTGTTCAATTGCAAATCCATAGCGAAATTTTGTGAAACTATCTTTAAACACAACTAAATATCGCTTTTTCTTGAAGGAAGCACTAAACGGTCCACAAACATCAGTTGACATATGCTCTCCTGGCTGAGTTGCTTTTCTTCGAGTTCCAAATGGCAATCGATGCATCTTTCCATAAATACATGGCTCACAGATATTGTTATCTAGTTTTACTTTTATACTCAGTTCTCTTTCAAGCAATTCTTTTACATGACGTTTGTCTTGGTGTCCCCATCTCTCATGGTAAAGCTGCAACGTTGTGTTTTCGGCAACTGCAACATTTACACCAAATCTTTCGTTGCTGCCAAGAGCTCTTATATCTGCTTTGTATAAAGTTCCGTTCGTCTTGCGATAGCCACACAATAAAGTTTTTCCATCTACTTTAAGCGAACATTTAGTGGCCGATGACTTGAAAACACTGTTTTCATTTCTGTCCTGTGCTGCTAAAACAGAAAAGAGATTTCTAGATATATTAGGTACATACCAGACATCCCTTAGTGTGACTTCTATTTCTCTTTTGTTAATTCGGGATTTAACTAGAATATTTCCTTTTCCAAACGCATGAAGCGTTTCTTTTCCAGCTGCTTGGATGCTACATGGGCTCTCAAATTCTTTAAATTCATAGAAATGATCCGCTGAATTCGTCACATGTCTGGTTGCCCCATTGTCGATCCACCAATCTTTCAAATTTTCTTCTAAAGTAAGAACTTCGTTGCAGACAGAAACTAGTGAAGCATTAACATCAATCAAATTATTCTGGGTGATATTTGTCGGCTTAGGTCTATTTGGACGTCTATCAGATATCCATTTTCTGCAATCCCGCAGCCAATGGCCTTTTTTCTTACAATAATTGCATGCATCTTGATTTCTTGACCAGTTTTTCTTAATTTTTCTTTTATCTTTATGGTCTGTTCTTGCTACTAACGCTTCTTGAGAGCCATCTTCCCTCTCTGAAGATTTCTGAAAATTTCTCTCAAACATGCATAGCTGTGATGTTAATTCATCAAATGTCTTATCTTCTTCTTTTGTCAAAAGCATCCAACTTGACTTAAAAGACTCAAAGTTGCTTGGTAAAATGTGTAAAGTTTTACACACTAGCATTAAGTCTGGTAACGCACTGTGCTTTTTAGCGATGAGACCGTTGTTAAGCTCATTCCATAAATTTCTCAACTGAGCTATGTGGGTGGAAACATCTTCGCCTTTCTTCCAGTTGAAGCTGAAGAGATCAGTGCATATTTTGAATAACTGGTTTTGACGTTGCTTCAAACTGATTCTTCAATGCATTCCATGCATCAAATGCCGTTTCCTTGTCCATTATCTTTTGATAAACTGCATCTGTTACAGAACTAGTTATCATTGACTTTGAATAACTATTAGCTTTTCTGTACAAATCGCTCTTTGCCTTGTGTTCCATCTTTTCAGGTTCTGTGGCAGTTGGACTCAAAGCATTAGGCTTCACTAATTTTCCATCAATGACATCAACAGCTCCCTCGTGATAATCCAGAAGATCTCGCATTTTCCTCTTCCATATTGGCCAATCTGCTTCACCATTCAAAAGTTTAACATGCTTGACTAGATCCATCTCTGCTTATCTCTTATATGTTTCTTATGGTCAAAAAACAAAAAACTAAAATTCTTTTAAATAATTATCGTTTTATTATTATTTATAAACCAGCTGCTGGTCCCATAACCTATTGCATTTATTAAAAGTCTGGATTTTATAAATGAAATATAAACAAAATTTATTAAAAAGATTTAGTTTCGTTCTCGACAAAAGTTTTAATATAGAATGAAAAATAGAAAATTATTTTTCAGTTATAGAAAATTACAAACTTCCTAAGTATAAATAAATAACAAAGTGTTGTTAAAAGCTTAAGTTGAATGTATCATAATTGCTTAACTTCAACATTAATGACGGGTTTTATGAGAGTTTTGTCATTCCTGTGTATTGAGATCAGTGCGAATCAGTAGGATAGTGTAGAAGTCATTGACACATTATACATGGACTGCTAGTCGATTGTCATTCCCATATGGGGCACCTCCACAGGCCATGAAAAAAAATGAGTCTAAAAAATCCATGTCCATTGAATTCAATTGTTGTTGTGTATTTATATTTGTTTGTATTGCATAGTTTTACCCCAAACTACATTTGTGCATACATTCTTTTTTTTTAGATATATGTATATAAATATAGTTTCTTGAAAAGCCCAATTGATGCAAAGTGGCAAAAAAAAACTATTATTCCTGAGGCTATCGGATGCTATTTTTTTTAATTTTTCGTTATTTTTTTTTAATAGAGACAATGCCAGCTATTCATATTAAGGCTCTCCCAAACCAGCGCGAAATATTTGGCGCAGCGAAGAAAGACCCCTTTCACACAAGGAAACTGAGTTGCCGAGGATTTTTTAGTTTGCTGGTGAGAAGACGT
Source organism: Melangyna quadrimaculata (assembly GCA_949320155.1). NCBI lineage: Eukaryota > Metazoa > Arthropoda > Insecta > Diptera > Syrphidae > Melangyna > Melangyna quadrimaculata. The sequence continues at coordinate 327,485,348 of OX439483.1, forward strand.
AAAAGGAATACAAAAAACCTCCCGTCACACCCTTCTCGTCTACAAACTAGCTAGTTTCTGGCAACTCAGTTTCCTTGTGTGAAAGCGGTCAAACAAACACCGTTAGTATATAGGCTCTCTATGGTGGATATACATGTATCTTCCTCTGACTTCTGCAAATAAAAAAGGGTATGCAAAATTAAAATCTACATTTGTTGGGTAAAGAGGGAACACCAAAATGCAGAAGATCTTCGTACATGCAGATTATAGGAAGTGCCATAATGCAGATATGAAGACGAACATGTAGAACGTTTTTGGAATGTTATGGTGGATTTACATGTATCTGCGTCTGCATTAAGCAGAAAAGTAGAGCAGGACAGATGTTTACAAAAAATCCGAGCGAGTGAAAGAAAACCATCAAGAAGATGAATGGTGGATTTACATGTATCTGCATTTGGTTTCTGCACAAAAAAAGGGAAACCAAATACAAAATGTATATTTGTTAAATAGAGAGAAAAGATCAAAATGCAGAAGAACTTCGTTTCTGCATTATAGGAAAGTGCTATAATGCAGAACTGAAGAACATTTTCATCTTCTTGATGGATCTCTTTCACTCGCTCTGATTTTTTGTATACATCTGTCCTGCTCTACTTTTCTGCATTATGCAGATGAAGATACATGTAAATCCACCAGAACATGTTCGTCTTCATTTCTGCATTATGGCACTTTTCTATAATGCAGAAACATTTTCCTATGATGCAGAAACGAAGTTCTTCTGCATTTTGATCTTTTCTCTCTATCTAACAAATATACATTTAGTATTTGGCATCCCATTTTTCGTGCAGAAACCAAATGCAGATACATGTAAACCCACCATAAACGAGCACTCCATATTATATATACTCAAAGTTGATTTAGAACTTTTTTTTTTGTATTAAGCGGGGTACACATTATAAAACCTGTATGACAAATCTGTTCATGTTAGATAAACACGTTCTTTGTTCACAAATTTTTTTGATACTATGTGATGTTTGACGTCAAACACTATGTCAAACAGGGGCCAATTTCTCGGATAATACATCACATACATTTCATACAACATACAACGTTTTCATACATCATACACTTCATAAAATATTATGTTTCTCAGATTTCATTGGAAGTGTTGTATGATATTTTGTTTGTTGTAAGATGTGTATGATTTTGACATTAAATTATTAGTGACTGTGGGGATAATAGGAATCTCAATTTTGGGGTTTACACAAAGGATTTCAACTTTTTCTTACCTCAACGCGTTAACAAAAAATTGGGTTGAATTCTGCATACTGCCGCCGCGTCGGCGAATGTGCCGCTTTCGCGTTGGTTTGGGAGAGCCTTTAGATTTCTTTTCTTTCATTTTTTTTTTTTGTAATGAACTGTCAAAATTGGAAAGAGAAAAGACCGAGATAAATAATATGGCGTTATCACTAGAGCCGAAATGAGGTAATTTGGAAATTAGCTCATTTGGAACGTCATTTCCTATACAAATTTGACGTTCCAAATGAGCTAATTACCAAATTACCTCATTTCGGTTCTTAAGGTTAGACACACAACTGCAGCGGAACTAAACTTCACGGCACGGCAAAACATTATTTGTATGAATATGTATGAGCTATACCGCACTAAGCGGCAACTGAACTTCAAAATTATTTTGAATCGCAGTTCCGCTGCAGTGCAGTTCCATCGAGTGCGGTCTAAACTTTAGGGTACCTATCTGAGATACGTTATGTCGCTTTCGATTGAAATTTGATTTGATTGATTTGAATCAAATCAAATTATTTTCTGATTTTCAAAGGCTTATTTTCGATATAATATGGTGTGTGGATAAAATACCTGATATTTATATACATTTTGCACGTACAGTCAAGTTAAATAATTTGACAAGGAATTTGACGAATGCGAGTTTATATGTCCCAGTTTCATTGCAAAATAAATTAAACCACATTTATTATATTAATTATTTATTAGGTATACATATATATTACTATTTTTTTGTTTTCTTCAATCAATAAAGCAAACGAAATCGACCATCCAAAACACAGAATAAACATATGAGATGTCAGCTGTTCAAATATCAAAACAGATCCGAAAATGATGGGGATCTCTTAGGGCTGGCACCCACATGCAAAATTCAGTCACGAAACTATTTGGTTGCTAAAATGAAACATATGCATTTATATGAAAGTGCGCACACCTGCATGTGTGCGCACTTTTATATAAATACATATGATTCATTTTAGAACCAAACAGTTTTGTGACTAAAAGTTGCATGTGGGCGCCACCCCTTAGGCATTACAATAACACAAACAAATCTAGATTTCTTATGCTGTGGCTTCATTTACAATATTTTTGGCAATATGGCAATTTATTTTTTGGGTGGGCATTTCATTGCTACACAATTTCGGCAAAATTAACAGTTTCTTATAATATAAAACATAATTTCACTTATATTTTTCACGATTTTTTATTTTTCCGCCTTTAATATCAAAATGACGGTGAAACTTTACAAAATCGGAAAGAAACCATTTTGAACAAGGCGAACCACACCAACGCGACGGAAAAACATTAGCCTATGTCAAAATGTATTTTCATGGTGATAAATAACGCTGGATTTAAAAATATGAAGAAAAGTAGAGCGGGACAGATTTATGCCAAAACCCCGAGTGTGTGAAAGAGAACCATCAAGAAGATGAACATGTTCGTCTTCATATCTGCATTATGGCACTTCCTATAATCTGCATGTACGAATATCTTCTGCATTTTGGTGTTCCCTCTTTACCCAACAAATGTAAATTTTAATTTTGCATACCCTTTTTTTTGCAGAAGTCAGAGGAAGATACATGTATATCCACCATAGAGAGCCCATATACCAACGGTGTTTGTTTGACCGCTTTCAAACAAGGAAACTGAGTTGCCAGAAACTAGCTAGTTTGTAGACGACAAGGGTGTGACGAGAGGTTTTTGTATTCCTTTTACGTCTTCTCACTAGCAAACTAAAAAATCCCCGGCAACTCAGTTTCCTTGTGTGAAAGGGGTCTTTCTTCGCCGCGCCAAATATTTCGCGCTGGTTTGGGAGAGCCTTAATATGAATAGCTGGCATTGTCTCTATTAAAAAAAAAACAAAAATAAAAAAAAAACTAGCATCCGATAGCCTCAGGAATAATAGTTTTTTTTTTGCCACTTTGCATCAATTGGGCTTTTCAAGAAACTATATTTATATACATATATCTAAAAAAAAGAATGTATACACAAATGTAGTTTGGGGTAAAACTATGCAATACAAACAAATATAAATACACAACAACAATTGCATTCACTGGACATGGATTTTTTAGACTCATTTTATTTCATGGCCTGTGGAGGTGCCCCATATGGGAATGACAATCGACTAGCAGTCCATGTATAATGTGTCAATGACTTCTACACTATCCTACTGAGTCGCACTGATCTCAATACACAGGAATGACAAAACTGTCATAAAACCCGTCATTAATACCCCGTTTTCATGCAGTATAGAAAGATCGAGTTAGAGCCTGATTACACGATTCGTTTTTTCGGTCGTTTCCTCTTTCTTCTTTTTGACAGGCACGAACGTTCATGATTACATGGTTCGCGAAAATGCATACGTACTTCCATTCGTTATTTTGACTTTCATGCAATTTGGGGTTGTTTTGTAAGAAAATAATCATTAGTAATAAATAAAAATATTTTTTAATCACTTATTTCTCAAATACAATAGTATATTAGTTATATCCAATTACGAAAAACAATTCTCCAATTCAATAATTTTTGTTCAAATCGTTTTTTGCTAACATGGAGGAGCATTGTGGTTGCCAAATCAGAAACGTCAAAGTTCAACCAGAAAAAGTCTTGAAATTTTCATTCCTGCTTTCGTTACTTCCTTCCCTCTACATTTCTTCTCCCCTCACCCAATCTGTCAAAAAAGCGAAAGACGAAACAACCGAAAAAACGAATCGTGTAATCGGGCACTTATACTACGTTTCCACCAACCACTAAACCGAGATTTAGGTAATGAGATTTGTTTGGTGTTTCCACTGCACAAAAAGAGGATTATGGCAAAACGATTCAAATGGTGTTTCATTTTTTTGATATGAAGTGGAAGTGAGATGGAAAGTTTTTATTTACATTTCCATCTGTCAATAAACGAAAGTGGGTCGGTTCCACAATTATTATTTGAAAAAAAAGTTTGTTTGATTTGACAAACTAATGTTTCCAAGTAGATTTGAATGAGTTTTATTTGAAATCATCATCTGAGGAGATTAAAATTTGTATGGTAAATCTTGTAGATTTCAAGGAGATTTGTAATAATCTTACTTAATCTCGGTTTAGTGTCTGGTGGAAACGTAGTATTAGGTTAGGTTCGGATTGTAGACCCAAGTTTTTCGTCACCTGAGTTGAGAACCGCGTTTTAAGTTGAGTTGATATGGTATTAAGATTACAGATGAAGGAAATGGTCTATATTCATTTCACACTGGTAAAGTCTTATAAATTTAAGTACGTTCTTCGCATAGTTATCAAAACAAATAAATAATTTTACTCACACATAATATGCAAGAACACTGTTGTCAACAAATCCATCAGACCGACTCTTCGACCCACGTTTTTTATCAAAAAATTCAACTCGTTTTCACTTGCTGCCTTCACTGGAGATGAACGACGGATATGCCACTGCTTTCATTTCAACTCAATGAAGGTTTACAAAGGGGTCAATCAAGCTTGAAGCTCGCTTCAGTACCTCATATAAGCGGGGTATAAAATGGTAAAATAATGGCAAAAATCAATTCATTAATGACATGCATGTAAACGAAGACAAAATAATGACTATTTGAAGTTCTAGCACTATTATGACAAGAATGAGCAGGTTCATTTTTATTGTGTGTTATTAATATTGAAAAATAATAACAGCACAATGCTTACACGATGCCTTTATGAGACTGATTATCCATACATATACAATTAGTTTTTTGTTTGTCTCGTCTTTTTTTCAAAGAACATAAAAGTGAATATTTTTGTGTGCCACCATAATTTGAAAAAGATTGTTCTACCATAAGTCTATGTCAGCTCAACATATTTGAATTTTATCAAAATCGGTCAAAGAACAAAGAAGTTGACATTTTTTTGAACTAAAACATTGACATCTAAAACATATTAAAATTTTAACAAAATCGGTCAATGAACAAAGAAGTTGACATTTTTTGAGCCACCCTAATTTGAAAATATTTTTTTCTTTCATAATTCCATCTCAGGTACAACTTGTATCAAATCGGTCGTTAACATTTTTAAATCGATAATAATTAAAATATTTAAATGAAAATTGTAATAATTTTTAAAATTTTATGTTTTTTTATGCTCAACCAGACGCTGTTAAGCCATTTTTTTTCGAATTACCCCCTGACGAGAACATTTGTTACAAGTTAAACACATAAAAAAAAAAAAAAAAAAACATAAGTTTATTAAAAAAAAAAAGTAAATCGTGAGGTTCGAACCTGGGACCCCTGACACCATAGGCGGTAACACATTTTTTTTTTTTTTTTTTTTAAATTCATTTTTATTTAATCATTTTCTTGTAACTATCTTAAAGCTAGACAAAAATTCATGAAAAACTAGCCTACTTATCAATATCTTAAAAATAACTTACTGGCCCTAAGCGGGCGCTCTAAATTAAACAATAACTTAATGCTAATGCCTTTCGGCCTACGAACTATCTTAAAAATAATATCTTTAATTGGTTTTATTTTTTACCAAGAAAGACTTTTTTTTTTTTTAAACTTGGTAACTATAACATTTATTTATTTTTTTTTTTTCTTATATAAAACTTAAAGCTAATTAAAAACTAATTAAAACTAATTAGAAACTAATTAAAACTACTTAGAACTACTATAAAACTACTTACAGCTACCTTAAAACTAGAACAGCCACAGCAAGCATTTTTAATTTTTTTTTTTAATTCTTTTGTTTAGGTTTTTTTGATTTTATAATTTTTTTTTTTTTTTTTGGTGCCACTCTGACTGTCCCTACTTAATTAATACACTTAAAACTATGTAAGTCGGCCAAGACGAGAAAACTAAGTTAACTATATTGTATCTAATTCTTCATTAAACCACCAAAACTGGTTCTCTTGTTTTCCCCTACCTCTTCGGTCCCGATCGGACACAGTCCTACTGAACCGAAGGCGCTCTGCTCCGCCCTGTGCGAGGACGTCTCGACTATAAAGGAGTCGCCTATCTACAGTTCTGCGGCCGACGTGGTAGATTAGCGGAACCGCCGCTCTATCCTGTATCAGCCCTCGACTGTCTAAATAGAGGAAAGCATCGGGTGGGATAAATCCACTTAAGCGCACACTCTCGTAGTAATCAGTGTTGGGGTAGTAAGCCCCAAAAATTAAGCTATTGGCTGAGGACATCGCTCTTGCAATGTGACCCCGAATCAGCTTGATTATAAAATTATCGATTCTGTTAATGTTGGCTCCATTGTATAGAACCTCGTTGGAATAATAATGTTTGTACTCCGACTCTGGTGTTCTGTGTAATCCAAGGCAGCGTCAAAGACACTGCCTCTCAAACACCCGAATCTTTTCCATTTCAGATGGGGCAACGTTGAACCACGCCGGGCATCCATAGGCAATCATTGGCCGGATAAGGGCCATGTAGCAAATCACCTTAACCCTGCTGTCAAGACGGCTGCTATAAAACAACCGTTTTGTCAGGGCAAAAGCTCCCCTGGATCTGGTCAGAGCAGCATTTATATGTCTGTCGAAATACAAATACTGATCCATCCAGATGCCAAGGTACTTTACTACACTTTTATTCGCCAGTGGATGTCCATGTGGCCCTACGATCACCAGCTTGCGCCAGTTCTTTCATGTATCCCTAGAGGCTCCATGCAATGGAGTCCTGAACAGAATGGTTTCGGATTTTTGAGAGTTGATTTTCAACTTCCAGTCATCGCAATATCGCTGAATCTTGTCGAAGTCACGCTGCAAGAGAATTCTGATGACCTCAACTGTTGGAGCTGTTCTGTACGCAATTAGATCGTCGGCATACGCTATGGCATGGGCTAGACTACCTATCAGATCGCTGGTGTAAATACTGAATAGAATCGGTGAGTTCACCGCTCCCTGTTGAAGACCATTTTTAATTTCGAAAGTTGCGGTAGAAGTTACATTGCCAATTTTGACAACAAACTTTTTACCATTGAGCATATCATAAAGCATATATAAAAGCGGTTTACTTATGCCCAGTCTGGCTAGCTTTAGATACAGACCTTCTAACCATACGGTGTCGAAAGCTTTCTCCAAGTCAACCAGACAAGCACTCGTACACTGTCTTTTAGATTTGTTCCATTGGACATCAGAAACGAGCTTAGACACGGCATGAATGGTGTCATGTCCCGCCTTAAAACCGAACTGATTATCCGGTATGATATTGTTGTCCTCCGCCCACTTGGACAGAGCTCTATTTATAACTTTCTCAAATACCTTACTGATACTCGGAAGAAGACTTATCGACCGGAGATTCGCCGGATTGGAGTTGTCCTTTCCCTTTTTCGGGAGAGGATGAACCACAGCTGTCTTCCACCGCCCTGGATAATATGCATTATTCAGAGCGTTGTTAAACAGTGTGGAATAAATGTCAACTGCTTCCTGAGGCAGATGTCGCAGTACAACGTTGGATATACCATCGATTCCTGCTGACTTCTTTTTCTTTAATGAAGCGAAGATGAGCTGGAGCTGAACTTTCGAAACTAACAGGGAATTAGCCCCGTTTCGCTCGGCGATGGTGGCGTTTGCCAAGTGTTCTTCATTGAACCCGGTGAAACCGAGATTCTCTGATCGCCATTGCGTCATTTCATTTCGAAGGTAGAAGTGGTGAAGCAAGGCTCTGTTTTCCAGGTCATGGTTCGGGCGAATGCTAGCATTCACCTTGTACACTTGCTGGAAAGCAGCCCCCTCAGCCTCCACTTTCTCACGAGGATCTTCGATTATAAAGAGGTCATCGTCCAAGACGGCTTCCTCTGGATCTATGCCTGCTATCAGAAGTACGTCTCTGTTCTCTGTCGTTCTCTGAAGCTTAAGACACGGAAGTTCGTTTTGATCATTCCGTCTAAATATTTTATTAATTTGAGGAAACATACTCGGGTCACTAGAATTAACGGCCCGAATTTTGTTGTCCCAATACAAATTAATAGACAACCGGTAATTTTCCTTGATCAATAGGTTGATGTTTTTAATTGACGACTTCAGTGTCCTAATCTCCAGATCGTGTATGTCAGTAAAACGTCTGTACAAGAGTTTCAGTCTTGTCAAAAGTCCACTTTTTTGTCTGTGTAGTGCGTCGATGGTCGCGTTGCGGTACATGTCTGTGGCTTCGCGTTCTTTGTATTTTGGTATTGTTTTTTCCATTGTTCGTTGGATTGTACTGTCCATCTTTTCCAAGTAATCGTCAATTTCGGTATTTGTTAAATTCCTGTCATTTGGTGGGGATATGTTGTTCATTCGTAGTTCACTCGATAAAGCGTTGGGGAAGCGTGGCCAGCGAGTCTTACTGTAATTGTAAGAATGCACTGGCACATACTCCTCCAACTCCACGAGCTCGTTCGGAAGTTGAATTACGGCAGCAAGTCCGCAGTAGTCACTGTCGTACTCGATCGTTCGTAAACAGTTTCTTGGTCGTTGACCCACAGTGTCAGTAATTGTCAGTCTTGAGTCTTTCAACAATAGATCCAGATAGGAACCGCTCCTTGGAAACGAAGGCCTATCAGTAGCCAAAAGGTCGAGCATATACTCAACGTTGTATTGACACATCCAATTAAATAGATGGCTACCTCTCGGATTTTGTATTTGATTTCCCCAATCTACATGTTTGGCATTCAAATCACCGGCCATGAGATAGTAATTCTCTTCCGAGTTCAATTGTAAGCATTGAAAAAGTTTTTCGAGCTCTGTTAAAAATTCAGTTGGCTGAGGTGATTCCGGTGCATAAGCCGCAATCGCATACATCCGCTTCCCATGTTTGAGAGGAATGCATACGATACACGCCTCAAGCAACCGAAATCTGCGTACTTCACTATTATATATTACTTTATAATTTATGCCTTTACGTACAAAGATTGCGACTCCTCCCCCCAAAGTGGAGTTGGGCCGATCTCTTCGTACGATATTGTAATTATTGTTAGTCAATTTATGTTTCTGGTTCAGCTTTGTTTCGCTGGCCATAAACACATCAGGACTCTGATCTTTCAACAATTGGAAAAGATTTGCTCTACGTTCGGTCCTAATCAATAAATTTACATTCACAGCAAGGATCTTTAAGGGCCTCTCCGGCAGCGCGCCCTTAACCTATAAAATGCGATAAGCTCGGCAAAGCAGAGTAGATATTGTCTACCCTTTTCGCCTGCTCACTTATCTGTTTTTGAAGTCCTGCTATTTGGCTCTGAATGGCCAGTAGCAAACCTCTTATTTCGGCCTGTGCGTCCGGAGCCTTAGGCACAAGGGCCTGTGGGGCTGCCTTTGGCGCAGGCTGTACCGTTTTTCCCTTTCCTGACGCCATTTGGGCGTAGGAAATTTGGGGATTGACGGAAATTGTTGTTTGAGGACGCGTTGGTGGGCGTCTTACTATCATCTCTGCTTGCCTTGCCGCTTTATTGTGTTTCATTTGCTGAAACGTCGGACATCCCCTATAGTTTGCGAGGTGCCCCTCGCCTCGGCAAAGTGCACATTTAAGTTGGGTCAATTCGACCCGTTCCTGCCCGAGCTTACACTCTCTTACATGTGGTTCTCACCACACTTGACGCAGCGTGACTGCATTTCGCAGTTTGCCGCAGCATGGCCGAACCTTTGGCAGCGCATGCATTGAAGCATGTCGCCGCGCCTCTTTAATTCCTTTAACAATTTTTTAACAAATCTTTAATAATTTTATAATCTTTAATGGAAAAGCACTGAATAGCGTGCCTATCTACACTTAATCTTTTTATTGTAAAATTTGTGCCTATGGCCGACTTACATAACTTTATTGTGTCCTGTAATTCCATTTTATACGTGTTTATTGGTGGCACCTTTTCTTTTTTTATCTGCGTTGACGGCTGTGGCTGCTGCTGGTGTTCCTTCTGCTGCTGCGGTATCTGCTGCTGTTGTTGTTTCTGCTGCTGCTGCTTCTGGATCTGCTGCTGTTGTTTTTGTTGCTGTTCTTTATCTTGTTGCTGTTGCTGTTGTTTTTGTGATTGCTGTGTTTGTTTTAACTGCAGCTTGTTTTGTGGCTGGTCTGGTTGATTTTATTTATCTTGCTGGGGCTGCACAGTTGTCGGTTGCAACTCCGCATTTTTTGTTTGCTGTTGCGCTACTTTTGGTGGAGCCTGAAGCGACTTTTTAGTTTTACGCTCCTGCTTTTCTCGCTGTCTTCGCGCTTCTTGCTTGTACTTGAGGGCTTTAACAATTTCCTGCACCTCTGCTCGTAACTGCTCTATTTGTTTTTGTTTTCTCTCAACTATGCTATTGAGAGCTTGCTCCTGGGTTTCCTCCTCTTTCGATGCCAGATTTATGAGTACCTCTTGGTCATCGCTGGTACAGAGCCCTTCTCCACCCTCGGACATGTACTCTATTTCCTCGTCATCGATGTCTTTCGACGCCGAGGAATTAATTGTCTGTATTTTTGCTGCTGCTGTTTGCCTTTCATCTCGCATCGTCTTCCCCCATCACCTGGCAGCTGAGCTGAAGTGGCAATCGGACGGCACTTAACCAAATTCGGCACATAATTTTGCTTTTTCCTCTTGTTTGCTGTCTCTGGTGGTATCTTAGCTCTTGTTGCTAGGGCATCTTTTGATGTCCCCGCTATGTCTGCCGTTGTGGACTTTGTTGTTGTTGCCTTCACTGGCTTATCTGCTGAGACATCTTTCGATGCCCCAGTTGCTGGTGCCGTTGGTGGCATTGTTGTTGGTGCTGGTGCACCACCTTTCGATGGCCCCGCACTCTGTTTTTCTTCCAAATGAGTTCTATCCCACTCTATGATGTTTTCCACTTCCCTGTTATGGAAAAAAGCGGATAAAATATTGGACCCCGACTGGGGTTTGAACCGGCTACCTTCGGCTCCGGGATCGGCCACTTTTTTTTTTTTTTTTTTTAATTCATTTTTATTTTCATTTAACTTATAACTATCTTAATGCTAGACAAAAATTCATAAAAACTAGCCTACTTATCAATATCTTACAACTAACTTACTGGCCCTAGGCGGGCGCTCTAAGTCAAACAATATCTTAATACTAATGCCTTTCGGCCTAAGAACTAATAATATACTAAAATCTAACTGGTTTTATTTTTCACCAAGAAAGATTGGGAAAAACTTGGTTTCTATATCATTTTTTTAATTTTTTATATAAAACTTACAACTACCTAAAAAAATATCTTAACACTAATTAAAACTACTAAGACTACTTAAGACTACTATAAAACTACCTTAAAAACTAGAACAGCCACAGCAGGCTTTTTTAATTTTGTATTTTTTTTTTAACTACTATAAAGAAGTCGCCTATCCACAGTTCTACGGCAAACGTGGTAGATTAGCGGAACCGCCTCTCTATCCTGTATCAGCCCCCGACTGTCTAAATAGAAGAATGCGTTAGGTGGAATATAACCAAAGTATTCGTTGTTGGGGTAGTAAGCCCCAAAAATTAAGCTATTAGCCGAGGACATCGCTCTTGCAATGTGACCCCGAATCAGCTTGAGAATAAAATTATCGATTCTGTTAATGTTGGCTCCATTGTATAGAACCTCGTTGGAATAATAATGTTTGTACTCCGACTCTGGTGTTCTGTGTAATCCAAGGCAGCGTCGAAGACACTGTCTCTCAAACACCCGAATCTTTTCCATTTGAGATGGGGCAACGTTGAACCACACCGGGCATCCATAGGCAATCATTGGCCGAATAAGGGCCATGCAGCAAATCACCTTAACCCTGCTATCAAGACGGCTGCTAAAAAACAACCGTTTTGTCAGGGCGAAAGCTCCCCTGGCTCTGGTCAGAGCAGCATTTATATGTCTGTCGAAATACAAATACTGATCCATCCAGATGCCAAGGTACTTTACTACACTTTTATTCGCCAGTGGATGTCCATGTGGCCCTACGATCACCAGCTTGCGCCAGTTCTTTCTTGTATCCCTAGGGGCTACATGCAATGGAGTCCTGAACAGAATGGTTTCGGATTTCTGAAAGTTGATTTTCAACTTCCAGTCATCGCAATATCGCTGAATCTTGTCGAAGTCACGCTGCAAGAGAATTCTGATGACCTCAACTGTTGGAGCTGTTCTGTACACAATAAGATCGTCGGCATACGCTATGGCATGGGCTAGACTACCTATCAGATCGCTGGTGTAAATACTGAATAGAATCGGTGAGTTCACCGCTCCCTGTTGAAGACCATTTTTAATTTCGAAAGTTGCGGTAGAAGTTACATTGCCAATTTTGACAACAAACTTTTTACCATTAAGCATATCATAAAGCATATATAAAAGCGGTTTACTTATGCCCAGTCTGGCTAGCTTTAGATACAGACCTTCTAACCATACGGTGTCGAAAGCTTTCTCCAAGTCAACCAGACAAGCACCCGTACACTGTCTTTTAGATTTGTTCCATTGGACATCAGAAACGAGCTTAGACGCGGCATGAATGGTGTCATGTCCCGCCTTAAAACCGAACTGATTGTCCAGTATGATATTGTTGTCTTCCGCCCACTTGGACAGAGCTCTATTTATAACTTTCTCAAATACCTTACTGATACTCGGAAGAAGACTTATCGACCGGAGATTCGCCGGATTGGAGTTGTCCTTACCCTTTTTCGGGAGAGGATGAACCACAGCTGTCTTCCACCGCCCTGGATAATATGCATTATTCAGAGCGTTGTTAAACAGTGTGGCATAAATGTCAACTGCTTCCTGAGGCAGATGTCGCAGTACAACGTTGGATATACCATCGATTCCTGCTGACTTCTTTTTCTTTAATGAAGCGATGATGAGCTGGAGCTCAACTTTCGAAACTAACAGGGAATTAGCCCCGTTTCGCTCGGCGATGGTGGCGTTTGCCAAGTGTTCTTCATTGAACCCGGTGAAACCGAGATTCTCTGATCGCCATTGCGTCATTTCATTTCGAAGGTAGAAGTGGTGAAGCAAGGCTCTGTTTTCCAGGTCATGGTTCGGGCGAATGCTAGCATTCACCTTGTACACTTGCTGGAAAGCAGCCCCCACAGCCTCCACTTTCTCACGAGGATCTTCGATTATAAAGAGGTCATCGTCCAAGACGGCTTCCTCTGGATCTATGCCTGCTATCAGAAGTACGTCTCTGTTCTCTGTCGTTCTCTGAAGCTTAAGACACGGAAGTTCGTTTTGATCATTCCGTCTAAATATTTTATTAATTTGAGGAAACATACTCGGGTCGCTAGAATTAACGGCCCGAATTTTGTTGTCCCAATACAAATTAATAGACAACCGGTAATTTTCCTTGATCAATAGGTTGATGTTTTTAATTGACGACTTCAGTGTCCTAATTTCAGATCGTGTATGTCAGTAAAACGTCTGTACAATAGTTTCAGTCTTGTCAAAAGTCCACTTTTTTGTCTGTGTAGTGCGTCGATGGTCGCGTTGCGGTACACGTCTGTGGCTTCGCGTTCTTTGTATTTTGGTATTGTTTTTTCCATTGTTCGTTGGATTGTACTGTCCATCTTTTCCAAGTAATCGTCATTTGGTGGGGATATGTTGTTCATTCGTAGTTCACTCGATAAAGCGCTGGTGAAGCGTGGCCAGCGAGTCTTACTGTAATTGTAAGAATGCACTGGCACATACTCCTCCAACTCCACGAGCTCGTTCGGAAGTTGAATTACGGCAGCAAGTCCGCAGTGGTCACTGTCGTACTCGATCGTTCGTAAACAGTTTCTGGGTCGTTGACCCACAGTGTCAGTAATTGTCAGTCTTGAGTCTTTCAACAATTGATCCAGATAGGAACCGCTCCTTGGAAACGAAGGCCTATCAGTAGCCAAAAGGTCGAGCATATACTCAACGTTGTATTGACACATCCAATTAAATAGATGGCTACCTCTCGGATTTTGTATTTGATTTCCCCAATCTACATGTTTGGCATTCAAATCACCGGCCATGAGATAGTAATTCTCTTCCGAGTTCAATTGTAAGCATTGAAAAAGTTTTTCGAGCTCTGTTAAAAATTCAGTTGGCTGAGGTGATTCCGGTGCATAAGCCGCAATCGCATACATCCGCTTCCCATGTTTGAGAGGAATGCATACGATACACGCCTCAAGCAACCGAAATCTGCGTACTTCACTATTATATATTACTTTATAATTTATGCCTTTACGTACAAAGATTGCGACTCCTCCCCCCAAAGTGGAGTTGGGCCGATCTCTTCGTACGATATTGTAATTATTGTTAGTCAATTTATGTTTCTGGTTCAGCTTTGTTTCGCTGGCCATAAACACATCAGGACTCTGATCTTTCAACAATTGGAAAAGATTTGCTCTACGTTCGGTCCTAATCAATAAATTTACATTCACAGCAAGGATCTTTAAGGGCCTCTCCGGCAGCGCGCCCTTAACCTATAAAATGCGATAAGCTCGGCAAAGCAGAGTAGATATTGTCTACCCTTTTCGCCTGCTCACTTATCTGTTTTTGAAGTCCTGCTATTTGGCTCTGAATGGCCAGTAGCAAACCTCTTATTTCGGCCTGTGCGTCCGGAGCCTTAGGCACAAGGGCCTGTGGGGCTGCCTTTGGCGCAGGCTGTACCGTTTTTCCCTTTCCTGACGCCATTTGGGCGTAGGAAATTTGGGGATTGACGGAAATTGTTGTTTGAGGACGCGTTGGTGGGCGTCTTACTATCATCTCTGCTTGCCTTGCCGCTTTATTGTGTTTCATTTGCTGAAACGTCGGACATCCCCTATAGTTTGCGAGGTGCCCCTCGCCTCGGCAAAGTGCACATTTAAGTTGGGTCAATTCGACCCGTTCCTGCCCGAGCTTACACTCTCTTACATGTGGTTCTCACCACACTTGACGCAGCGTGACTGCATTTCGCAGTTTGCCGCAGCATGGCCGAACCTTTGGCAGCGCATGCATTGAAGCATGTCGCCGCGCCTCTTTAATTCCTTTAACAATTTTTTAACAAATCTTTAATAATTTTATAATCTTTAATGGAAAAGCACTGAATAGCGTGCCTATCTACACTTAATCTTTTTATTGTAAAATTTGTGCCTATGGCCGACTTACATAACTTTATTGTGTCCTGTAATTCCATTTTATACGTGTTTATTGGTGGCACCTTTTCTTTTTTTATCTGCGTTGACGGCTGTGGCTGCTGCTGGTGTTCCTTCTGCTGCTGCGGTATCTGCTGCTGTTGTTGTTTCTGCTGCTGCTGCTTCTGGATCTGCTGCTGTTGTTTTTGTTGCTGTTCTTTATCTTGTTGCTGTTGCTGTTGTTTTTGTGATTGCTGTGTTTGTTTTAACTGCAGCTTGTTTTGTGGCTGGTCTGGTTGATTTTATTTATCTTGCTGGGGCTGCACAGTTGTCGGTTGCAACTCCGCATTTTTTGTTTGCTGTTGCGCTACTTTTGGTGGAACCTGAAGCGACTTTTTAGTTTTACGCTCCTGCTTTTCTCGCTGTCTTCGCGCTTCTTGCTTGTACTTGAGGGCTTTAATAATTTCCTGCACCTCTGCTCGTAACTGCTCTATTTGTTTTTGTTTTCTCTCAACTATGCTATTGAGAGCTTGCTCCTGGGTTTCCTCCTCTTCCGATGCCAGATTTATGAGTACCTCTTGGTCATCGCTGGTACAGAGCCCTTCTCCACCATCGGACATGTACTCTATTTCCTCGTCATCGATGTCTTTCGATGCCGAGGAATTAATTGTCTGTATTTTCGCTGCTGCTGTTTGCCTTTCATCTCGCACCGTCTTCCCCCCATCACCTGGCAGCTGAGCTGAAGTGGCGATCGGATGGCGCTCAACCAAATTCGGCACATAATTTAGCTTTTTCCTCTTGTTTGCTATCTCTGGTGGTATCTTAGCTCTTGTTGCTAGGGCATCTTTTGATGTCCTCGCTATGTCTGCCGTTGTGGACTTTGTTGTTGTTGCCTTCACCGGCTTATCTGCTGAGACATCTTTCGATGCCCCAGTTGCTGGTGCCGTTGGTGGCATTGTTGTTGGTGCTGGTGCACCACCTTTCGATGGCCCCGCACTCTGTTTTTCTTCCAAATGAGTTCTATCCCACTCTATGATGTTTTCCACTTCCCTGTTATGGAAAAAAGCGGATAAAATATTGGACCCCGACTGGGGGTTGAACCGGCTACCTTCGGCTCCGGGATCGGCCACTTTTTTTTTTAATTAATTTTTATTTATTCATTTTCTTATAACTATCTTAAAGCTAGACAAAAATTCATGAAAAACTAGCCTACTTATCAATATCTTAAAAATAACTTACTGCTAAGCGGGCGCTCTAAATTAAACAATAACTTAATGCTAATGCCTTTCGGCCTACGAACTATCTTAAAAATAATATCTTTAATTGGTTTTATTTTTTACCAAGAAAGACTTTTTTTTTTTAAAAAAACTTGGTTACTTTTACATTTATTTATTTATTTTTTTTTTTCTTATATAAAACTTAAAGCTAATTAAAAACTTATTAAAACTAATTAGAAACTAATTAAAACTACTTAGAACTACTATAAAACTACTTACAACTACCTTAAAACTAGAACAGCCACAGCAAGCATTTTTAATTTTTTTTTTTTTTTTAATTTTTTTATTTAGGTTTTTTTGATTTTATAATTTTTTTTTTTTTTTTTTTTGGTGCCACCCTGACTGTCCCTACTTAATTAATACACTTAAAACTATGTAAGTCGGCCAAGACGAGAAAACTAAGTCAACTATATTGTATCTAATTCTTCATTAAACCACCAAAACTGGTTCTCTTGTTTTCCCCTATCTCTTCGGTCCCGATCGGACACAGTCCTACTGAACCGAAGGCGCTCTACTCCGCCCTGTGCGAGGACGTCTCGACTATAAAGGAGTCGCCTATCTACAGTTCTGCGGCCGACGTGGTAGATTAGCGGAACCGCCGCTCTATCCTGTATCAGCCCTCGACTGTCTAAGTAGAGGAAAGCATCGGGTGGGATAAATCCACTTAAACGCACACTCTCGTAGTAATCGGTGTTGGGGTAGTAAGCCCCAAAAATTAAGCTATTGGCTGAGGACATCGCTCTTGCAATGTGACCCCGAATCAGCTTGATTATAAAATTATCGATTCTGTTAATGTTGGCTCCATTGTATAGAATCTCGTTGGAATAATAATGTTTGTACTCCGACTCTGGTGTTCTGTGTAATCCAAGGCAGCGTCGAAGACACTGCCTCTCAAACACCCGAATCTTTTCCATTTGAGATGGGGCAACGTTGAACCACACCGGGCATCCATAGGCAATCATTGGCCGGATAAGGGCCATGTAGCAAATCACCTTAACCCTGCTATCAAGACGGCTGCTATAAAACAACCGTTCTATCAGGGCAAAAGCTCCCCTGGCTCTGGCTAGAGCAGCATTTATATGTCTGTCGAAATACAAATACTGATCCATCCAGATGCCAAGGTACTTTACTACACTTTTATTCGCCAGTGGATGTCCATGTGGCCCTACGATCACCAGCTTGCGCCAGTTCTTTCTTGTATCCCTAGGGGCTCCATGCAATGGAGTCCTTAAGAGAATGGTTTCGGATTTCTGAAAGTTGATTTGCAACTTCCAGTCATCGCAATATCGCTGAATCTTGTCGAAGTCACGCTGCAAGAGAATTCTGATGACCTCAACTGTTGGAGCTGTTCTGTACGCAATTAGATCGTCGGCATACGCTATGGCATGGGCTAGACTACCTATCAGATCGCTGGTGTAAATACTGAATAGAATCGGTGAGTTCACCGCTCCCTGTTGAAGACCATTTTTAATTTCGAAGGTTGCGGTAGAAGTTACATTGCCAATTTTGACAACAAACTTTCTACCATTGAGCATATCATAAAGCATATTTAAAAGCGGTTTACTTATGCCCAGTCTGGCTAGCTTTAGATACAGACCTTCTAACCATACGGTGTCGAAAGCTTTCTCCAAGTCAACCAGACAAGCACCCGTACACTGTCTTTTACATTTGTTCCATTGGACATCAGAAACGAGCTTAGACGCGGCATGAATGGTGTCATGTCCCGCCTTAAAACCGAACTGATTGTCCAGTATGATATTGTTGTCTCCCGCCCACTTGGACAGAGCTCTATTTATAACTTTCTCAAATACCTTACTGATACTCGGAAGAAGACTTATCGACCGGAGATTCGCCGGATTGGAGTTGTCCTTACCCTTTTTCGGGAGAGGATGAACCACAGCTGTCTTCCACCGCCCTGGATAATATGCATTATTCAGAGCGTTGTTAAACAGTGTGGAATAAATGTCAACTGCTTCCTGAGGCAGATGTCGCAGTACAACGTTGGATATACCATCGATTCCTGCTGACTTCTTTTTCTTTAATGAAGCGAAGATGAGCTGGAGCTGAACTTTCGAAACTAACAGGGAATTAGCCCCGTTTCGCTCGGCGATGGTGGCGTTTGCCAAGTGTTCTTCATTGAACCCGGTGAAACCGAGATTCTCTGATCGCCATTGCGTCATTTCATTTCGAAGGTAGAAGTGGTGAAGCAAGGCTCTGTTTTCCAGGTCATGGTTCGGGCGAATGCTAGCATTCACCTTGTACACTTGCTGGAAAGCAGCCCCCTCAGCCTCCACTTTCTCACGAGGATCTTCGATTATAAAGAGGTCATCGTCCAAGACGGCTTCCTCTGGATCTATGCCTGCTATCAGAAGTACGTCTCTGTTCTCTGTCGTTCTCTGAAGCTTAAGACACGGAAGTTCGTTTTGATCATTCCGTCTAAATATTTTATTAATTTGAGGAAACATACTCGGGTCACTAGAATTAACGGCCCGAATTTTGTTGTCCCAATACAAATTAATAGACAACCGGTAATTTTCCTTGATCAATAGGTTGATGTTTTTAATTGACGACT
Source organism: Melangyna quadrimaculata (assembly GCA_949320155.1). Classification (NCBI taxonomy): domain Eukaryota; kingdom Metazoa; phylum Arthropoda; class Insecta; order Diptera; family Syrphidae; genus Melangyna; species Melangyna quadrimaculata. The sequence goes on from OX439483.1 coordinate 327,504,455, forward strand.
TCAGTGTCCTAATCTCCAGATCGTGTATGTCAGTAAAACGTCTGTACAAGAGTTTCAGTCTTGTCAAAAGTCCACTTTTTTGTCTGTGTAGTGCGTCGATGGTCGCGTTGCGGTACATGTCTGTGGCTTCGCGTTCTTTGTATTTTGGTATTGTTTTTTCCATTGTTCGTTGGATTGTACTGTCCATCTTTTCCAAGTAATCGTCAATTTCGGTATTTGTTAAATTCCTGTCATTTGGTGGGGATATGTTGTTCATTCGTAGTTCACTCGATAAAGCGTTGGGGAAGCGTGGCCAGCGAGTCTTACTGTAATTGCAAGAATGCACTGGCACATACTCCTCCAACTCCACGAGCTCGTTCGGAAGTTGAATTACGGCAGCAAGTCCGCAGTAGTCACTGTCGTACTCGATCGTTCGTAAACAGTTTCTTGGTCGTTGACCCACAGTGTCAGTAATTGTCAGTCTTGAGTCTTTCAACAATAGATCCAGATAGGAACCGCTCCTTGGAAACGAAGGCCTATCAGTAGCCAAAAGGTCGAGCATATACTCAACGTTGTATTGACACATCCAATTAAATAGATGGCTACCTCTCGGATTTTGTATTTGATTTCCCCAATCTACATGTTTGGCATTCAAATCACCGGCCATGAGATAGTAATTCTCTTCCGAGTTCAATTGTAAGCATTGAAAAAGTTTTTCGAGCTCTGTTAAAAATTCAGTTGGCTGAGGTGATTCCGGTGCATAAGCCGCAATCGCATACATCCGCTTCCCATGTTTGAGAGGAATGCATACGATACACGCCTCAAGCAACCGAAATCTGCGTACTTCACTATTATATATTACTTTATAATTTATGCCTTTACGTACAAAGATTGCGACTCCTCCCCCCAAAGTGGAGTTGGGCCGATCTCTTCGTACGATATTGTAATTATTGTTAGTCAATTTATGTTTCTGGTTCAGCTTAGTTTCGCTGGCCATAAACACATCAGGACTCTGATCTTTCAACAATTGGAAAAGATTTGCTCTACGTTCGGTCCTAATCAATGAATTTACATTCACAGCAAGGATCTTTAAGGGCCTCTCCGGCAGCGCGCCCTTAACCTATAAAATGCGATAAGCTCGGCAAAGCAGAGTAGATATTGTCTACCCTTTTCGCCTGCTCACTTATCTGTTTTTGAAGTCCTGCTATTTGGCTCTGAATGGCCAGTAGCAAACCTCTTATTTCGGCCTGTGCGTCCGGAGCCTTAGGCACAAGGGCCTGTGGGGCTGCCTTTGGCGCAGGCTGTACCGTTTTTCCCTTTCCTGACGCCATTTGGGCGTAGGAAATTTGGGGATTGACGGAAATTGTTGTTTGAGGACCTTGCCGCTTTATTGTGTTTCATTTGCTGAAACGTCGGACATCCCCTATAGTTTGCGGGGTGCCCCTCGCCTCGGCAAAGTGCACATTTAAGTTGGGTCAATTCGACCCGTTCCTGCCCGAGCTTACACTCTCCTAACATGTGGTTCTCACCACACTTGACGCAGCGTGACTGCATTTCGCAGTTTGCCGCAGCATGGCCGAACCTTTGGCAGCGCATGCATTGAAGCATGTCGCCGCGCCTCTTTAATTTATCCCAAGTCACAAGCTGGTAGTCGAGGACGGAGATACTCCTCAGACTTTCCAGTTTGCTGCTGGGCGAAAGCTGTACCAGGAAGAACGGCAGATTCCGTTTCTCACGCTTGGCCTTAACTGTAGCGAACGGCTTAACCCCGATAAATTCGAGATCGTCGCTCGCTTTTTGGCGAAGCTCATTTAAGAGCACCTGTGGGTCCGTGTAGGAGTCTATGCCCTTTAGTAGGACCGTCTGAAACTTTTCAGTTTTTGGGGTAAAACTAAAGAACTCCGTTGTGGATTCCTTTAACAAATCTTTAATAATTTTATAATCTTTAATGGAAAAGCACTGAATAGCGTGCCTATCTACACTTAATCTTTTTATTGTAAAATTTGTGCCTATGGCCGACTTACATAGTGTGTTACATTATTGTGTCCTGTAATTCCATTTTATACGTGTTTATTGGTGGCACCTTTTCTTTTTTTATCTGCGACGGCTGTGGCTGCTGCTGGTGTTCCCTCTGCTGCTGTGGTATCTGCTGCTGTTGTTTCTGCTGCTGCTGCTGTTGGTTCTGGATCTGCTGCTGGTGTTGTTGTTGCTTTTGTTTATCTTGTTGCTGTGACTGTTGTTTTTGCCTATTTTGTGGCTGCTCTGGTTGTTGTTGTTTATTTTGCTGGGGCTGCTTATTTATCGATTGCAGCTCCGCATTTTTAATTTGCTGTGGGGCTACATTTGGTGGAGCCTGTAGCGACTTTTTTAACTCCCTCTCCTGTTTTTCGCGCTCTCGTCGAGCTATTTGTTTATATTTGAGGGCCTTAACGATTTCATGCACCTCTGCTCGTAGCTGCTCAATCTGACGTTGTTTTTCTTCACCGATGCTATTGAGAGCTTGCTCCTCTATTTCCTCCTCTGCTGATGCCTGGTCTGTTGCATTTTTTTCATCATCGTTGGCGTGGTGCTCTTCTCCACCCTCAGGCATGTATTCTATTTCCTCGTCATCGATGACTTTGGATGACGAGGAATCAACTTTCTGATGAATTACGCTGTTCGCTGCTTGTACTTGCCCCTCTTGCACCGTTTCCCTCTCATCAGCTGGCTGCTGATCTGAGGTGTTAGTGGAACGTGCAGGGCGCTTTATCAGGTTCGGTACGTATTTTTGCGGTTTCCTCCTCTTGGTTATCTCGGCTGGCGGTGCCGTTGCTTTTGTTGCTAGGGCATCTTTTGAAGTCCCCGCTATAGCTGCCGTTGGTGGCTTTGCTGGTTTTGCCTTCGTTGGCTTAGCCGCTGTTGCAGAGACATCTTTCGATGCCCCCGTTGGTGGTGCCGTTGCTGGCATTGTATTTGGTGCTGGTGCACCACCTTTCGATGGCCCCGCACTCTTCTTTCCGTCGTCTATATGAGTTTTATCCCACTCTATAATGTGTTCCACTTCTCTATTGTGGAAAAAAGCAGATAAAATATTTGACCCCGACTGGGGTCTACTACGGCTACTTTCGGCTCCGGGATCTGCCACCCTACCACTGTGCTATCGCACTATATGAAAAACGCTTGTCTCAAGCTAACCTTCTACTGTTGCACACACGACTCTAATTTAAAATTCTGCGAAAGCCAATAACGTCTACACTGCTTCACAGATCGATATCGACTGAGGGGGGATCGGCCACTCTTCCTTTGTGCTACTGCACTATATAAAAATAGCTTGGCTTAATTTGTACTTTACCACACGCGATATTTACTTGAAAGTCTGTGAAAGCCGAAAACGTCTACACACTTCCACAGTACGAGATCGACTGAGGCGGAAACACATCTATCAAGCTACGTTCAGTATTATATTTTCATGGCTGATTTTTATCACAACATATGTATGTATAGTTAACTTTTCGGTTGGTTAAGATTTGAATTATTGTTTTATTAACAAATTACGAGGTTTTCTAATCAAATTTTTGGATGACCATTTGAACCTTTTTAGGGTCACTAAATAAAAGTCCTTTTGCATTTGGAATTCAATTTGGTTACCGAGTTATATGCATTTAAAAGCCCCATACAAAGTGCAACTTGTTTATACTTAAAAAAAAGAGTGGGAGTGACCCATTATTTTTTTGCAGAAATGGTATGACCTAAAAGAGGTCCATCGCCTGACATTTTTGTTTTAATTTGACCGAACGCAATAGCAAATATACAATTCAATTTGAATGCCGAAACGAAAAGGATACCTCATATTCCTCCTTTGGGCCATCACGAATCCATCAATCCCAAAATCTTAAAAGTCAAACTATGTTCCGCGATTACCAACTTTCCTAAAAATTTTCGAAGATTTTCCTCCAGTGTCCTATGCCCTTCCTTGAGCCAATACGAATTCATTAAGCCCAAAATCGTAAATATCTAAGCAACCGTTCTCGAGTTTTGCATTCAAAACTGGATGTTCCCCGTTTTCCAATTTTCCTGGAAATTTTCCGGGATTTTCCTCCAGTATCCTACGTCCTTCTTTGAGCCAATACGAGTTCATCAAGCCCAATATCGTGAAAATCGAACGATCCATTCTCGAGTTATACGCACACACGGACGACATTTTTCTTTTATATTAATAAAATATACATTGTAATAATTTTCAAATTTAACGTTTTTTATGCTCAACCAGACGCTCTTAAGCCATTTTTTCGAATTACCCCCTGCCGAGAACATTTGTTACAAGTTAAACACATAAAACAAAAAAAACATAAGTTTATTAAAAAAAAAAAAGTAAATCGCGAGGTTCGAACATGGGACCCCTGACACCATAGGCGGTAACACATCCATCAAGCTACGTTCAGTATTACAATTTCATGGCTAATGTTTATGATAACATTATGTATGTATAGTTAACTTTTCGGTTGGTTAAGATTTTAATTATTGATTTATTAACAAATTACGAGGTTTTCTAATCAAATTTTTGGATGATCATTTGAACCTTTTTAGGGTCACTAAATAAATGTCCTTTTGCATTTGGTATTCAATTTGGTTATAGGAATTTAAAAGCTCCATACAAAGTGCAAATTGTTTATATTTAAAAAAAAAAAAGTGTGGGAGTGACCCATTATTTTTTTGCAGAAATGGTATGACCCTAAAGAGGTCTATCGCCTGACATTTTTTTTTTTTGGAAAATCGAAAGTCGGTCGGCTAACTTCGCGGTGGTCATAAAACCACGGTAAGAAGCCACGCTAGTAGGACACCTTACACTTAGGACTGGGAATTCAGAGCGAGAAAGAGACAGGCTATATGCGAAAGAAAGAAAGATATTTGGTGTGTGAAACTATGTTATCAGTGGTGGTCGCGTGCCAGTGGGTCCAGATGGTAGTTGGCTTATCATCGGTATGATGTTTTTTGGTTAGTGGAGTATTTGAATGAGTGGGCCCAGATGGTAATTGGCTTATCAGTATGATGTTTTGTTTTTGGTTAGTTGAGTATTTGAATATAGTGAATTATAGAAATGTGTTATGGCTTATCACATATTTGTTTGATTCATTGTAATTGTAGTTTTATATTTTGTAAAGATAAGACTATGTAATTTGTTATGGTTTTATTTCGTAGTGTGTTAATAGTGTGAAGGTGGACGCGTGCCAGAGGGTCCAGATTGTAATTGGCTTATCAGTATGATTGGTAAGTTGAGTATTTGAATATAGTGAATTATAGAAATGTGTTATGGCTTATCACATATTTGTTTGATTCATTGTAATTTGTATTTTTATATTTTGTACAGATAAGAGTATGAGATTTGTTATGGTTTTAATTCGTAGTGTGTTAATAATAGATAGAATACAAATTATATAAAATCTAAAATTCGATTGTAATTAACATCTTTTTTTAAAATGTTGTTTTACTCAATTGTTTTAAGTCTGCTTTTAATTTGTCCTTCATTAGTGCTACCTGGCCATTACCCTTAGATATAAATTTACAACAACCAAACACAGCTGACAATCTTTCCTTTTCAATGAATTTACCTAATAATGATACTGTCGAGATAGGATTATCGTTTCGTTTGTTAACCTTTACAAATGGGAAAAATTTACTTAATCCCACAAAAAAGGAAACAAATTCATTTCAAAATGATGACCCTGCAACAGTGACGTCAACAACAACAACAGCAAGGCCAATAAATAACATTTTTGATGAAAAAAATCGTAACAGTGGAAGAAGCAATCAAGCGTTTTAGGCAAGACTTAATGAAAAAAGAAACTGATATAGCAGGAATCATTCAGGAAAAGAAGTTTTTTATAGACATTTCAAGCTTGAGTTTGATGACGATAAGACAATAACAATCCGATGTTCGTATGATAGCACTTATAATTTGCGCACACTCAGTATTAAGTGTTATGAATATCATGAATATGAAACCGAGAGAGGGTTAAGTAATGGAGAAGTTGAGGTCTTTATGAAGGAGAATCTTGAATATAAAGCTGATGTCGAATTATTGAACTTCAAATCAATGAAGCATGCATACCAAATGAATGTCTCCTAAGAAAAAAAAAATGTACCCAAATTTATTTTTCAATAAAGTTTTATTAAAAAAAATTACAAAAGATTTATTATTTATTGCCTTTGGGTAAAGGTATCCTCGAGTTGTGATCTGATGAAAATTTGAGCCATTTCACAAATATTCGATCTTTTTTCCTTTGAAGCACTTCTTCGATTAGATATGTATCGGGGAAATTAGTTTTCTGTAGTTCTAGCTCATAAAACCCGCCTTTAATGGGGTGTCCTTGGTAGTCTACCAATAAGTACGTTATTGGATTTGTGCTGTGCACATTGATTATTTTGAAGATTTCAGTGGTCCAATTCGGTGTGTATCCTTTATGGAAAACATGTTTGTATTTACTAATTCTTACAAAATCCCCAACTCTAATCTTTGGAGCAATATGAACTTTGATGCGATTATAGATTTTGGAGAGTAATATTTTTTCGTTTGCAGCATTGACTTCAGATGGCATCATTTTTATTGTACGATGTTTGGAATTATTGTATGTATTTGTTAGTTGTTCTATAATATCAATCCAACGGTATTTTAATTCTTTCCACATCAGAGTTTTCAAGGTACGATTAAATCGTTCAACAATCGAAGCTTTAAGGACACTAAATGTAGAGTAGTGCTTGATTTTAAATCTTTTCATAAGTCTTTTAAAAGAAGTATTAAAAAATTCTTTACCGTCGTTTGTTTGTAATTTTTTTGGATGGCGACCTTTAATAATTATATTACTCTTAGCGTTAGTAACACAAGTCCCCGTTTTATTTTTAATAGGAACCGCCCAAGCAAATTTACAAAATGTATCAATAATTGTGAGAAGATATCGATAATTTTCGTTATCTGATGAATACACACCCATCTCGACTAGATCAGCTTGCCACAAATCATCTAAGCCCTTACTAATAACACGCCTTTTTGGGAAATTCCTTCGAGCAGGCTTATGTAGTTCTTCGACAACATTTCTTTGACTCATCTTTTTATTGAATGATAAAAACAAAGAACTTATTCTTTTTATGTATGTTTATTTATTTCAAAATATTTCATATAATTATAACAAAGGTAAACTCAAACTATTTTAACCTTTTATATAGACACATCAATTTTTTTATTATTAACATTCTATTTTCAAGCATGCGCATGTATATGGTCCAACTTTACACAGGTTTTAAGACCATGTACAGTTGGTAAAATTACACCCTTGTTTTGAAATTGTAGTCGATAGATTCATAAATCGTTTCAAGAAGATTACACTGTTCAAAAGCTCCTTACGATGTTCTTCCAATATATTATGATGATTTGTTTTCAAAAACTCCAATACTTCATCAAAAATTAATAGAGTATCTATGGTAGACATAGTGATTGTGTTGTCGCTCTGAGGTTTTAATTTAAAGACTGAAGTAAAGTAATGATAGACTTTAAGTTAAATAATAGTTTTCCCTTTAGTTATAATTTTATTTATGAATTGATTGTGTCAAACAAGAGTTTCTCAAATTTTTCAACAATTTCAATTTGAAAGTGTTTTCTAAGTTGCTCGACTGTGTTATAAACATATTTTTTGGTAGCAGCGTCTGCAGGTTCTTGTGGTTCTTGAACATTTTTTAGTCGTTTAAAGGTTAGAATGTAATCACTGTTTTCTGTTTTTAAAAATCCCTCACCAGATGGCCCAGGTAAACCTCGCTCTCCCTGTATACCTGGTGGTCCTTGTTTACCTCTTGGTCCTCTGGGTGGGGTTCGATTCTAGAAACGACCAAATTTATCAACACTAATTTTTTAATTTTATTTTTATAAATGATTGAAACAATTTCGTTAGAGTGATTGTTATTTCCAGCTTGTTGTGAAGCAATAAAGGTCTCATGCGATCTACGAGTTCATTGGGATTATCCCAAAATATATAGTCTTTTTTTAATTTCGACAATTGCATTAACCCACTTCCTGAAGGTGTGTGTGATAGAGATGACGGTGCAGTAGAAATATTTGTTGTCAATATAGATAATTTACTTATTAAAATTTTTATACTTATAACCACGGTTGCCAAGTATTTGTCGCCTTGAATCATGATCCTTTCTATGTACATTAGTGTCATCTAATATGGTCTTGTAGTTTTTTAAATCTTCATCAGTGTAAATTGTTTTATCGGGTTTTTTCTTAAATATAAGCTCATATAATCCGTTTGTTCCTCCAAAAGTTTGATTTTTAATTTCTATATCCTTACCGAGAATATTGAACTCACTATTTCCGATGTACCACTTTCCATCTTTTGAATGTACACCATACGTTTTATCAAGTGTGTTGGAATTATTTATAAATAAATCTATATATTTTTTAGGTGTGTCATGAAACTGCTCTTGTGACAAGCGTTCTGCAAAGCTACGCTGACTTGACCTGTTCTAAGTTCTTTTTGGAGTATTACTATCAACAGAAAAAATGGGTGAACCAACAATAGAAGACTTAGGGGTAGTGAATTCATCATGTGATTAATTTTGTTCAAGATTGATTTTTATTTTCTTTAATTGTTCATTAAGGCTACTTTTAAACTGTTCGGTATTTGATTTTTTTACTAATTCATTTAGTGGTTTCGTAAGAGGTTTTAATGTTTCTTCAATTTGAGTTTCATAAGCTTCCCTGCCAGTCTTAAGAGTTTTGTATTTCTTTCGTAAAGCATCGGTGGTTTTAATTAGTTCTTTTGTTAGTTTTACATCAATATTCATCATAATGTCAGAATTAGTTTTTCTTACTGAGACAGGTGGTGAATAAGTTTCGAATTTGTTGAAAGATTCGGCTAACGGGTTTTAAACTGACTTTGATATTGAAGTTACTGATCTTAACTGAAGAATACTGAGTCTCAAACTAGGTTTAACTGGTTTTTACTGCTACTGACTGCTCGTTGAACTGCTCTGTACTATTCTCGTACAACATTACGAGAAATCATATGTATTGATTTGAAATTAAATGTTTTATCTATTTTATAACTTAAGGAAGCAGTCAAAGCCTCTTCTATAACGACCTTCATTCAAAGGACTTTCCTTGTCAATTACCATAAAACCATAATTTGTATTCCAACATTCTTCCAACATACCTTTTGAAATGTATTAAATGTCATATCTGAATTGATATGATCATTATATATGTGTTTTAAATTCATATCGTCCTCTTTGAAGAGAATAAGGAAATTTGCATTATCTCGAATTAAGTGTTTGGGTATTCTTGTATATGTCTGACATAAACAAAAACTATCGATGTAATAATGTCGACCCATACTAAAGTAAACACGAATTGTATCTTGCTTTTCACAGGCAATATCGTCAAAGATAAATATAGGTTTAGCCTCTTCGAGTGGATTTATATCACTGTTATTGGAGAAAGTAAAAAAACCCATACTCTGGATTTGTTTTATGGCTTTCTGTAAAAACTCATACTTTGGCTGATGTAGAGATTTAGAAAATATATAGATATTTTCAAATTTTGATCCATTGGGATGCTGTAAAAAACTCATCATGACATTTGTTTTTCCACAATTTGAGGGACCAGTAATTAACCCCCTTATACTTTGTTGTAATAGTTTACCATGCTTTTTTCTTTCAATCTTGTTATCCAGTTCTATATTTTGTACAGGTAACTGATATTGCTGTTTAACGAATCGCATTGTGCTTAAAACTAAATAATTTCCTATAAATGCAAAGTTTATATCAAAAAAATGTCATATTGTTCCTAACCATTCTAGAATAACGTTTATGATATAAAATTTTTGACTTTTCAAAAAAATTCTATCAGTCGTCGAAATATCGTGAAAGGAAAAGGATTATTAAATTCTGTTATAAACAAACTTCCAATTGAACTACATCTTCCTGGTAATCAATACTGTGGACCTGGAACAAAACTCCAAGAACGTTTAGCTCGAGGGGATCCGGGAATTAATTTGCTTGATCAAGCTTGCAAACAACACGATATATCTTATTCTAAATTTAAAAATACGTCTGATCGTCATATTGCCGACAGGATTTTAACTGAAAAATCCTGGTAACGAGTTAAATCTTAAGACGCTAGTATAGCTGAACGAGCAAACGCACTATTGATTACCAATCTTATGAAGGGAAAAACAAAATTAGGCATGGGAAGCTCAAAGAATAGAGATGAAAAGTCTTAAAATAGCCTTAAAAATAAAAATGAGGATACGAAATACAAAATATATAAAAAAGCTAAGCAATTCTCATTTAGAAAAGTGATTCAAAGAATTGGAAATAATCTCAAACGTAAAAAATCTGTCAATTTAGAAAAAGCAATTAAAAAAGCAATATCATCTGCTAAGAAAACCGTTAGAAAAAACAATGGTTATATTAAGACACCCAGAGTTATTTCTGTACCGAGAATTGGCGGAGCAATTCCATTCCTTGTTCCATTATTTGCTGGCATTTCAGCTCTTGGAGCTTTAACGGGAGGAGTTGCAGGAGTAGCCAAAGCTGTCAACGATATAAGTATTGCTAAAAAAGATTTAGAAGAGAAAAAGCGCCATAATGAAAAGTTGGAATCTATTGCAATCGGACATGGTTTGTATCTTAAACCTTATAGAAAAGGGCTTGGACTTTATTTAAATCCACCGACAAAAAACCTATAAGTTCGCTACCTAATCGTGCATTAAATGAAATAGATTTGCAAAATTTTGCAAATAAACTTATTCCGAATTTTCGAGGAGTTTTTATGCGAGATAATTTAACAAAAACTAAACCTCTTAAAAAAGAGTGCGGAATCGTAAATCTCGATTCATCATTAGGTCCTGGTACACATTGGGTAGCGTATAATAAAAAAGACAACCAAATTGAATGTTTTGATAGTTTTGGAAATCTTCAACCTCCTATTAAAATTGTAAACAATTTGGGTGAAAAAATTAACTATAATTATGCAATATATCAAGATAATGACTCTTTTAACTGTGGTCATTTATGTTTAAGATTTTTATACAATTCTATCTTCAATAAATAAAGAGCTTTATAGACTTTTGATTTCTTTGTGTTTCTTATCACTATAGCGATGACACTTACACTAAGCGGGAGAACTTCCCTTCTATCAGCTGAATATTTTCCCCTATGAACTTCAATCAAGACTATGTTTGTGGATTGATTGATTTTCAAACGGACAACTCTATACCGAATGTTGATGAGCGTAATAATTTGTTTCATGTGGGGGAGCATGAAATTGAAATCCCTACAGGGTCATATAAAATTGACGATATTGCATCATATATATCAGAAGAATTATTAGAGCGAAATTGTCCCATTCTTGTTGAAATAATGGCAAATAATAACACCATGGAATGTACAATCCAAAGCAGCGAGACAGTATATTTATACAAGGATAGAATAATTGGAAACTTATTAGGTTTCAGTAAAGGTGTTCTCAAAGGGAATAAAATTCACTTATCCAATTTACCTGTAGATATAAACAATGTTAATGTAATACGAATCGAGTGTAATATCATTACTGGATCTTATTTTAATAATACTCACGGACATACATTACATGAATTTTCACCAGAAGCAGGAGCAGGGTATAAAATCATTGAAGTTCCAAAAAATCTCATCTATTTACCAGTGAATATCAAACGAATAAGTTCTATAACATTAAAAATTGTGGACCAGGACGGAGACTTGATTAATTTTAGAGGAGAAAGAATAACCGTACGGATGCATTTAACACCAACATAGAAATAATGTTAATATATAATAATTATTTAACAGATATTAATATAAACCAATCAATTAGTTCTACTCGAACACCAAAACTGTCAACACATAAGTTTTCACCTGAAAATAAAGCCTATCTACTTACATTAGGGTTCAAACTAAAATAAAAGAAACATTATGAATAATATATATGATATTACTAATGGAGCCTATTCTGATAATAGCATATCTAAGTATGAATACCATAGTTATGCTCCATTTCTTCAGTCTTTCAATTCAAGTGATGAAATACTTATACCCATACAAAAACAGGATTTATGTATATTACCCTGTGAAAGTTATATTTATATAGAAGGTGGTCTTACTAAAGCCGATGGAACAATTAGAACAGGAAAATTAACTAATAATGCGGTGGCTTTCCTTTTTGAAGAAATACATTATGAATTAAATGGAGTGTACATTGAAAACAATAAAAACGTAGGAATAACACCTACCTTGAAAAATTATATATCTTTAAGTGAGAATAAAACTAAAAGCTTAGAAAATGGGTCATGGAATATAGACAAAAGTATTCCTACTTCAATGGGTACTTTTAATTTTTGTGTACCATTAAAAAAACCTATTAGGATTTGCTGAAGACTATAAAAAGATCGTAGCAAATGCAAGACATACATTTATTTTAATTCGAGCTCGAACTAATGAGAATGCTTATTTTTCAAAGGAAAACGAAAAATTAAAGCTCTCATTTTTTAAATTGTATTGGAGAGTTCCACACATCATCTTATCTGATTCAAATAAACTATCATTAGTAGTAGTAGTAGTAGTAGTAGAATGTTTTTATTTCCAACATAATATCAAAAAGTTTACAATTTTTTAAATTTAATTTTGAGTTTAATTATTATGTACAAAATCAAAACTTACGACAATGACAAAAGTCGTCTGTCGGGTAGTTAAATTTACTTCAATTTTAACAATTTTAAATAGAGTTTAATGATGATTTTTTAAGAAAACTTTTATTAGTTAAATTCTCTCACTAGTTCATTTCTGTATCGCAAGGCTACAGTGATGTAATTGTAAAGCCTATCAAAATCATGGCAGTTCTCTCCATTTAGTATAAGGATAACTTCATCAAATGTTAAGCTGGCTCTTCCAAAGAAACTTGCGCGGAATTCTCTTAAACCTGGACATTTGCCTAAGAAATGATGGATGTTCTCTTCTTCCCTTAAGTTGCACACAGTACATATTGAGGTTTCGTTCTGTCCAAACCTATTCCCGTTTAGTTTTATTAAGTCACATCTTGCCTTGAAAATCCAAGTGATCTTGTTTAGTTCGAACCCGTCGGTAATGTAGATTGGTCCTCTTGAATGATCTAGATGTTTATATACTCGTGTACTGCTTTCAGATGCCTTTCTTAGATTTTGTTGATGACCTTCTGATTTCAGCATCCGCATTAAATCCAAGTTTTTTTTGATCCATTCACTTTGAGAAGTATCACTCTCATCCCAATGCAGTCCGAACCTATGTCCAAGATGGTTTACCTCTTTTACCCAAAACACTTTATTTCTCAAAAGCATTTTTGTTAGTTGATTTGGTAGTCTTCTTTCACTGTACTCGAACATTGTTTTTGCTATATAACGGAGGTGAAGATCAAGGGTATAATAGTGCCCGTCTTCTGACCCTGTTTCTAATGACAACGCGTAGTTTGGTGTAAATGCAGGTAGTTTTAAAATTCGTTTCAAAAAAAAGCGTTGGAGCTTATCTACTTCTTGGAACATACCGAAACCCCAGACCTGTGCACCATAAGTTTGGATTGCCCTGCAAACCGCCTGAAACAATTTCCACTTTGCTCCTAGATTGATGTTTCTCTTAGATATAAAACACTGCCACGTTGAGTTTATGCTGTTCTTGGCTGCACTATTTCTCTTCTCTACATGCTTTGAAAATGACATCTTCGGTGATAGTACAACTCCTAAGTATGTATAGTTAGAAACTATTCGTATTCTCTCTCCATTAAGAGTCCAATTTTCTTGACAAGATATCCTTCCTCCATTTCTAAACACCATTATCTCTGATTTGGAAAGGTTAACTTCCAACCCCCATTGCTCGCAGTAAGTTTCCAGGCGCGTTATCATCTGCTGTAATACATTGACATCATCCGCCAGAACGACCATATCGTCTGCATACAAAAGCAACCTTATGTTAAGCGAGTCGATATAGAGTCCTCCTTCTAAAAATTCGTGTAAATCATTTATATACAGTGCGAAGAGCAAAGGCGATAGTAAGCATCCTTGCTTGACTCCAAAGCGTGTATCAAAATATTCGGAGAGTTCTTTTCCCGTCCAGACTGCAGATTGCGTATTGGCGTATATAGCTTCTAACAAATTGACAAATTTAGTCGCAACTCCCATTCTATGTAGTTTATAGATAAGTAATTTTCTTGAAATTTTATCAAACGCGGCTTTCAAATCAACAAAAAAAGCATATACTTTCTTTTTCTCTGCTAGCTTCAGATGGACAATTGATGCTAGATTATAAATGTTATCAATAGTCGAGTATTTTTTCCTAAAGCCCGCCTGAAATTCTGTCAGTATATCATTTTCTTCCACCCATGCGCACAGCCTTTCGTTAAGGATTCCCATCATAATCTTTGCAACACAATTCATGAAGGATATGCCCCTGTAATTGCTTGGTTGATTTGTATCCCCTTTTTTAAAAATAGGAAATATTATTGTTTTGATGAAAGCTTCTTCTATTTTGCACTCATTCAGAATCCTATTGAAGCCAATTGCAAGTTGTTCCAAGAAATCTTCTGTTGCATTTATAAAAAATTCATAGGTAATCCTGTCTTCGCCTGGTGCTTTATTTAGTTTGACTTTTTTCAGAATGATTAAAATGTCATCTATGGTTATAGCCCTATCCAATGCTTCATCTTCAATAAGGTTTGGTGCATAGATAATCGGATTTGCTGTTTCATTTGGGTTAAGGAGTGAATTGTAATATGCTCTAAACTCAGAAGCGGGAATTTGGGGGTACATTTGTTGATCTTGGTTACGTATTTCTTTTGCCAATTTCCACCACTCCTTGCTGTCTTTTACTCTGCTAATTTTGAGGTCAAGTTGACTGTAGTACTCAGTTTTATTCCTACTGCATATTAACTTGTATTCTTTTTGAGCTTTTAAATAGTTTTCTTTCGCCTGCTGGTTTTCTGTTTTTCGAAAAATGTTGAGTAATTTATAACTTTTCTTTCTGGCTGCTTCGCACTCATAATTGTACCATTTGTTTTTTGGTTTAAGAAGCTTTGAGATATTAACCTGTTCTTTTGTTGAACTCTTAATTAATTCTGTTAGGTCTGTAATTTCAATTGTTTCCTTCTGAAGTTTTAAGTTAAGCAAGTTGCAATTCAGATTATTTTGATACTCAACCTTTTTCCGGTCATTCCACACTAATTTGGGTAACAGGTTAAAGTTAATTGATCCGATTGTGGTACAAATATTTCTAAGGATTAATTTTATGGGCAGGTGATCCGACCATATCTCTTCCTCTACACAGAATTCTTCCACACACATTAGCAGTTCTTGCGATATAGCACAAATATCATTCACCGAGTTTCCAATGTTATTGGTAAATGTGAAGTTACCTTCCTCGTCCCCTTTAGTTCTTCCATTAAGTATGATTAAGCCATTATCTTCGCAGAACTCCATAAACTCCTTTCCTCTTGAATTCACAACGGTATCTTTGGAATGTCGTATCTCAAGGCCCGCGTGGAAAAATGATTTATGTACATCTTCTATGTCTTGTTGTAATTCACCCAGTCTAACGTTCATATCTCCGATAACTATTGGGTTATAAACGCTGTTATCTAGGAAGAAATTTTTCACGTCGTTAAGTTCACTTCTCCAATTCATGCCCCTCAGGTACAAAGGTAGAAGAGTTATTGTCCTTTCGTTCGTGATTATTTGAATGCTCTCCACACCATTAAGTTCCTTATATTCGTGCCGAATTCCCCTCTCAACCAGATTTCTCTTAACTCCGTACAGACACCCACCAATCACTCTTCCAAACTGACTATTTCGAGATCCTGGTTTCCAATATGTGTGAAAATCTTTTTGAAAATATTTTTTGAATTGTTCTATTTTTTCTAATTTCATTATGTGTGTTTCTATTAAAACAAATATTTCACATGACAATACATAATTAAAAAATTCTGTGAATAGACTTTTATTTTCTAGACCATGTATATTATAGGCTATTATTCTAAAATCTTCATTACTTTCTTGTATATTATAATTTCTTTTTAAATTTTTGTTATTAATTTTTTGTGTTTTTTCTTTTAAATTACGCCGACAGACTTTGCTTAGTTTTTTTGGTTACCAGGTAACCTTTCTTCCATAACCTCATAAAAACTGCAGGCAACAGAATCTATATCACCATTGTACAGGCCTTTGAGAATGCTTTCACCCTTTTGTTGACCGCATACTAGCTCATAGTTTTTGTTCCATGCAAACCACTTTCCGTTGATTCTCATTCTATCGTTCAGAACGTTTACCCTGTGTCGACTGCTGACTAAAAGAATTCTCCTCCTAAGTGACAGCATTGCTTTTTTTCGCTCCTGCTTTAGTGAGTTTAAATCTCTCTCTAGTATGTAGGATGTGCCAGCTAGATTTTTAGTCAGTTTAAAAATATCATCAACTATTTCCGCAGACCCAAATTCAGCGATCACCGACATTTTTCCGTCTTTTTCAAAAATTTTCTTGGTTGAACGCACATCCACTGGAGTGGGAATTTTTATTATATTTTCGCAAATATGTTTCACCGCTACAGGTATTTGGATTGTTGCATCAAGGCCTTTAAAAATTATATTTTTGTTTTTTATTTGATCCTCTAACCAGGTAATAGTTTGCCTATCCTTTTCTCTCTCCCCAGACATATATTTAATTTGTTCTTTTAGATTGATATTTTCTGCCGCTAAGTCACTTAGGTTCGCTGATAGGGTAGTCATTTGTGACGCTAAATCTTCAAAATCCTTTTTGGATGGTATCTGGCTTAGTTTTTCATCTAAAAGATTTGCCATGGCGTATTGCATCGTTCCCATGAGATCCATAATAGTCATGCTTCCAACTAGTTTTTCTGTGCTTTGTGGACTTATTGTTCCAGGTGATGTTTCTATCAATCTTCTTTTCGCAATATTATTTGCATGTGAAGTCTCCATATTGGTCGCCTCTACTGTGTTTTGGTTTTTCGAAGGAGTACGTTGCATATTTTTAGGCAACTGGGGATTTTTCTTGGAAAGCTTTTCGATTATATAATTCCCACGCTCAATAATCCCAAAAGTATGCAATATAATATATTTGAAATTCGCTTCGTACTTACAAGCTTTTGGCTCCGCTGTCAAACAAATAGATTTGCCTTTGGAAACTGCCACAGATCATCAAAACCACAATATTCACTTTTTAGCCACAAAACAGAATATACTAGCTGCACTCGAGTTACTGCGTTTGATTTTAACTTCCACTTTAGTATAGTTAACTTTTCACTTCAAATAAATCACTCCAAATGATAAATTTTCTTAAATGAAATGTCCGTGTTTACAACCAGACTCTTCTCCAGACCAAGGTTACCAGCCTTCTACTAAACTATCTAAACTATCATTATTGAAGCAAATAGAATTAAAATCAATTCAGATGCATTTTCGAAATTGGGAAATGTATGAATATCCAACACTACCAAACACCTCAGATCATATATGGACAGTAAAAACTTCAAGTCAACTCGAGAAGCCAAGATATATTGTTATTGCTGTACAAACCGATAGAAAAAATCAACGAAATAAAGATTCTAGCAAATTCGATCGCTGCGATATAAGCAATGTAAAAGTTCATTTAAATTCCGAATCTTACCCACGAGGATTTAAATCTTAAATATAAATTGGATCGATATGCCATTCTCTATGAAATGTACAGAAAATTTCAGCATTCATACTATCAGAAACAATCAAATCCTCTTTAATCACGACAAGATTTTAAGGATATCGCCCCAATTATAGTAATCGATTGTTCTCGTCCAAATGAATCAATTAAAACAGGGCCTGTGGTTGAACTTAAAACATTAACTTTAATTCCCGCTTCAACAACTTTGTACTGTCTGATCCTCCATGATCGTATAATCGAGTATAGCCCACTAACTGGAGAAGTTAACAAACTTTCTTAAATTGAGTGTGATGATACAAACATTGATTAGTAGATAAAGTGAACTTGTTGAGAACAAACCTAAACATGGATACGTGTTTTGTAGACTTTCAAGGTTTTAGAGAAATAAATAACGAGTTCGTTTTAAAGGAAATAGCTTTACTTTTCAATGGATATCACCAAAATTTCATTCTTACACCACCATTTAACTCTAACCTTCTTCCATTATCACTCAAAAGACAAGCTCGCTGGTAAGATAAAAATCATCATGGTTTAACCTGCGATGGGGGAGACATAGATTTCCACAGAGTTAAGATATATCTTCGAGAACAAATTAAAAATGTTGTTTACGTCAATGGTACCGAAAAAAAACAATGGTTACTACACTGGCTACTCAATAATGAAAACGAAGAAGTCACAAACCTTGAAGATAGCAACTATAGTTGCCCCAATTTAAAAGAACTTAAAAAAATGTATCCAGATATAACTCTGAAATGTAAATACCATGGAAAGAGATGAGCACTTCAAAATGTTTATCTCTTAAGTAACTTCATTACCGAAACTTAATATTGTAATCAATAATTTATGAATAAAAAACAAAAGCATAGTTTTTAAATTATGTATTAATTTCTTTATTTTATCAGTTCAAACAACGATGTTAAGATTTTCTCTTAAACCCATACGGTATGGAACTATAATCATCGAGAAAGCATCTTTTTTCCGCTTTTGGTTTATAGGTTTTAACCTCTTCTATGGTAATCACTTGATGCTCTCTTGTTCGACGTATATTATTTGATTTTATAAATATACTTTCGCTATCTTTTGCAGACGAATTTATTACTGCTTCTTTAATTGAGTCGAAATTTATTTTAAGTGATGATTGATAGTTAAGACAAATGCCCTTTACCTTACATACAACCTATTCAGTATTTTCTTTTCTGCTATAGACTTTGTATGCATAGTTTTTAGGACCACCACTCACAAACTCAGTTATATAACTTCCTTGACCGTAAGTTTCCAATTCATCAGTCATGTCTCCAATGAACTTCCAGTAGATGGTTCGAATTAGTCTTTCCGGCTTATATAAATAACTGAATCTGTATCATAGTACAGAACACTTTCTTTCAGCTGTTCTAGGTAACTGTATAATTTGAGACGGGCTTGCGTTGTTGTATAGGCAGCTATACAAACATTAGCTGTTGGTAGGGACTCGACTGCTTCTTGTTTCAAATCGAAATTTACTAAAATATTCTCATCATTAATTGGAAGAATATGTAAAACATCAATAGAAGGATTTGTAAGAAGAAGAAACAGATCCGCAGATTTATTCAGGATACGAGTTTTTTGTTGGTTTTCTCGCTATCCAAATTTCCCCCAAAATGAATTTAAAATAAGTTTGGCCAGTGATCTTTTTCCAGGATTGATTTCTATTTTAGAAAACTCTAGGTCTATATTTTCCTTATCCAAGAAGTCAGCAACATATTTGTTTTTAGCTTCTTCAGATGTGCATGTGCTGGGCCATTCTGATACTTCTTGTTTTATTTTTAGATAAGCATTCATCATACGAGTAAAAAGACCATCAGAACTTGTATCTGGATTATATTGGATCACTTCATATTCCCAAATTTCTAAAACAACAAGCAGCTTGTTCTGCATTTCGATTGCTTTCACAACTTCTTCGATTACCCAGGTTCCAAGTAAAGCTCATTCGTCATCAGAAGGAGTGCAGATTTGTTCGTGAATTCATTACTGCAAGCTCTGCATAAGGAAAACATCAGTTTATTATTTTGCTTCATGGGTAACACCGCATGGAATAAATTTTCTGATGGAAGAATTTTACATTTAACAAGTCCATTTAAACCCTCGAGTTTTATAGCAGAGTAAATATCATCGTTAGCAGTGTGAATTTTTGGGTGACCAATAGGGAATTTTCCATTTTTACAAACCCAAGGGTAAAGAGAACATACGTCTATGTATTTAATGTTTTCACCTTCCTTGCATTTATAGTAATTAAATGTATTTCCTGTCTGTCCGCCATAGAAAGCATCGCGAGGATTGAAAGGTGTGCTTTGTATTAATGGGTGATTATTCAAGAAATTAAGTTCTTCATTATTTAGGTAACTTTGTTGTGTCTGATATTCACAGTTCCACATTTCAATTACTTCGTAATTAAATGATCTTAATCGCGTTGTTTTGGCTAACGTTTTTTCATATCTGTGGTTCAGGGTGTCGTATATGTCTTCTGACAGAGGGTCGTCTCGTGTATGTTTTAAACATGTAGGGTGACCGTGAAAAAAACAACCATGGAATTCGAAAATCTGTTTTGTTTCTTCGCAAAAACCATCGACTTTAACTCCATATATAACTGATTCCTTTCCTTTAGCAGCATGCTTGATATCAATTTTTCGCTTCTTTTCCTCCCAAATCAACCATTTGATTGCTGTTGTTGACTGATTATCTACACACCTATATCCGTTTTTAGGTATAAGTCCAATAGTATTTGGTTGAAGAAAGTTACGCCTGAACACAAGGTTATAAGCTGATGCTATTGTTGTTGCTTCCAAAAACGGTTCAACATTGCTTTGGTTGAGGAACAACTGTCTAAACTTTAAGCAAGTCTCAGTTAAAATTTTAACATCGCTTATACAATATTCCACTAGTTCACGCTCCATGACAAAATTATCGTTTTGATGTACCGTATACCATTTTAAGAAGTCGTCACGATCTTCAGTTTTCATAGAAGCCGGACTGTAATATTTCAAGGCAGGTAGCTTCCCAATATACTTAGAATTCTCTTTTGTACTGAAAAAATGCGGAAAATATCCTTTTTTTAAAACTGGTGAAAGTTGGAACGCTTTTGGTAGTTTTGACAGAGCCATTGAAAAGTAATTTAATGAATCTATAAACTTCACATTCCCCATTTCCATTAAAATTATTGTGCTACCCCTCATAATCAGTGAGGGGGTCCAGTTTGTTTTCTCAAAAATGTATCGAAGAATGAATTGGTGATCGTATGACTGACCATTATTACAGTTACTTTTTTGAATTTCGTTCGAAAGTTCAAAATGTGATCTAGGAATTTGGGGATAACGAATCCTTCTTCTCCTTCTTTTTTCTTGATTACATTTAGCGATAGACCACACTTTTGGCAGAAATACAGAATCACACTTTTGTTGGAATACACATAAGTTTGGTTCATGTAATTTTACCATTGTGATTGTCGGTGTCTCTTTTTTCGTATCAATCATTTTTTGCCCTATGATTTTTCTTGATTTTTCATGTGATACAGAAGATTAATTTTCTTATACCGTGATCTTTTAATCACGTAAATGATCTTGGAATATTTTCAACTCAGGAATTTCACAACCTTCAATGGGTATACTGATGTTTAGGTCATCTATGGAGTCTCAAGGTTCTTTGAGTTTGTAGTTTTCCTATGTCCCGCCTGACTTTCCTTATCAAAGTTTAACTATCCGCATATGCTTTGCCCACAACTAATGCACGGCGAAGACACAAATTGTCTTTATTTTTGATTTGTACTATACCTCTACATTTATTACATATGTTTTGGATATGTTTCTGGGTCTTCCTTTTCCTGAAGGGAGTTTTACTGATGTTATCGTCATCGACAAATAATCTGTGCTAAGACCCTCTGAACTGCTTTGGAAAATGTTTGAGATCATTTCCCATACGTCTTTAAATTTAACAGCTGAACAATCTTGGAATTTAATCCATCCATTCCCTCGTTCAGCACTTAAACTCTTGCCACTAAAGGTAATTCCCACCTTATCTAAGGGATCGAGATCGTTTAGGGCTTGTTTGAACATATAGTTTAATCCTTCCCTTATGCATGTAGTGGGTTCCTTATTTTTTGGGATTGTTTTTATTTTAAATTCTATTTTTCGACCACGGATTCCGAATCTTTTTACTCTAGTCACAATTTCATTTACAACTTCAATTCGCTTAATTTTTACGACGATTGGAAAAAGAACTATGAAAAGTCTTATTATCTTGGAATTGTAGTCTATCAAAATAAGGTATGGAGAAAAATGGAGGCGGAAGAAGACAGCATACTTAAAGGCGCTTATAAAAATGCTGATGCTCCAAATGCATTTGATAAACAAATAACACATCTCGACCTGTGACGTCAGTGGTCTAAAGCGGTGGAGTGCGTAGTGCACACGACTGCTAAGACTGAGCAAATCTGATATGCGTGGGTTCGAATTGGCTATATCACCAGCCAAAACAATTGGTGGTAGCGCCTTTAAGTTGTTGTTGTTGTTCAAAAATTCAATCAAATTGATGGAATAAAAAATGGCCAAGCATAATAAGCTGACATTCTAGTACGAATAGTACAATAATAACAATATTACATTTTAAATGATTAAACGATTGGATTAAATGTACGAAATGAATTTAAAAAAAATCGTATGAGTTCACTGTTCACATGGAGCTACGAACGACATATATAGATATCATACAATCAATATACACTCCAATTCACTCGTTTAATTACATATTTTTTTTATTAAACTTTTAACTATTTCTCTATAACCTTTATAATTATGACAAACCTAATTATAGATTTTGTTAAATTTAATATGGGGATTAAGATTCAGGAAGAATTTTGAATCCTCCTAAAAAACTGTTAGTCTTATGGCTCTTTGAACAATTTTAGTCAAAAAATCGACCTTATTTTGTGTGTCATTCGTTTAAATACAACTTGAAAAACAACCAAGTAGCTCAGAAAATCATTAAAAATAGTATGCACAAAATCAAATAATCAACAACAAATTTTGCCAAAAGGAAGTGTTCTAACCGAATATAAAAATGCTCAAATTCGAGACTATCAGGAAAATGGTCATAGCAATCGATGTGAAGGTCAAAACATTGGACCTATGCAGCTACCTTCGATATAGGGAAAACGATGAAAAAACAACAAACCGCTAGCGAACATGGCTACATCACCTCAAGAAAGACAACGCATACTCTGAAAAGTCTCAAGTTCAACATTATCACTTCGCAAAATCAATGGTAAAACCGTACTTAAAGCCACCAAAATTGCTTTTTATCAGATTATCCGGGAAGCCACACATTTCAACCATCTGAAAACTTAAAAAGACCCATCGAAATCAGGCTGGAACAGATCTGTTTCGTGAACTTTTAAAGTTGAGTTAAACTGCAGCTTAATACAAAATACGGTGTGAAAGATAATGGCATCAGGTGGTTCTTACTAAAAAAAAAATAAGTTCAATTGGGATGGTCCCAGCGGGTACCTTCTATTAACATGACATGAGAAAATAAAAAATAGGCTTGGGTAGTAGACACAAGAAGGGAGGCCAATTAATGGTATGAGGCGCAGTACGCTATTAATACCCAGTTCAAATCAACTTTAAAAGCTTTCTTGAGGTGATGTAGCCATGTTCGCTAGCAGTTTGTTGTTTTTACATCGTTTTCCCTATATCGAAGGTAGCTGCATACTAAGTCCAATGTTTTGACCTTCACATCATTGCTATGACCATTGTCCTGATAGTCTCGAATTTGAGCATTTTTATCTTCGGTTAGAACACTTCCTTTTGGCAAAATTGTTAAATTTATCAAAAAATTTCTTTAACTGTTGATTATTTGATTTTGTGCATACTATTTTTAACGATTTTCTAAGCTACTTGGTTGTTTTTCAAGGTGTATTTAAACGAATGACACACAAAATAAGGTCGAGTTTTTGACTTAAATTGTTCAAGGAGCCATAAGACTAACAATTTTTTAGGAGGATTCAAAATTCTTCCTGAATCTTAACCCCCATATTACACTTAATAAATTCTATAATTAGATTTGTCATAATTATAAAAGGTTATAGAACAATCGTTAAAAGTGTATTGAAAAAAGTCTGCATTTAAACGAGTGAATTGGAGTGTACATATAATTCGTACTCTTAAAAAAAAAATAAACACTTTTAACTAACTCCTTTAAATTCGGCGTCGAAGAATCAGTAATGATTGTGAACAAAATGTTTGGACTGTATGTTAAATTGTTTGATTACGTTTTATCGTAATAGTCTTTAATATTAAATGTCGAATAAAAAAAGGTAAGTGAAAATTTCAATTAAATGTATTATGTGTATTTGTCTTATAGTTGTTTGATACAAATGTTACCAAAGGTGTGTACAGCTTGCAGGTCCAAATCTAAAGAGAAAGATTCCTAACAAGTTCTTGTTGGTAAGTTAAAGTTAAAGAATGTAAAAAGAAAACAACAAAATTGAGTGAAAATAAGTTAACAGTATAACAGTGATAACAACTCGTTTCGTTACTGCATAAATAAAGTAGGCAACAAATTCATATAACTGCATGTGCATAGATTAGAATAAAAGATAGATAGAAATTTTAAGAGCAAGAAATTCATAGGGTATGATTTGCCATGTTTGACAAGTTAACAAAATATTTTACGAAAATAAATTTGATACAAAAATGAAAAATAATTTTAAACGCAATTTAAATGAAATTAATTTGTTAACGATTTATGTAATTGTGAGTGAATGTTTGAATTTAAATTTATGTTGATTAATCCTGGACAGTTATCACATTGAATTTTCTTCCGTATACGTATGGTCTAAAGTAGTTTATAGCCTAATGTATGCCAAGCAGTTCTTTCTCAATTATGGGTTTATTTAGCTCACACTTAGTCAAACTTCTTTTGGCATAGGAAATTGGCAGATATTTAACTACGTCACCTGGTGATAATATTGCTCCTAGGGCATTTAAATTCCATTCCTTTTTTTGATAACATATTTAGTGGTCTGGCTGTTGTTACAAAATGTTTAATGAATCTCCTATAAGAATTGCAGAACTCTACGAATCTTTTAACTTCCTCCGCATTTTTTGGTGTTGGGTATGCAGCAGGGACGAAGCGTCCATATATTGATTGGAATGAGTGCTTCCGTTAAGCAATTCAAAAAATTATACGATTTTAGCAAAGAATTATTAATTCGAAACTAATCGAATTTCATTTAATCTCGTCTGTAAAATAATTATTTCTCATTATAAAAGTCATTCCGAAAAAAATATTAACTAAAACTACTAAAGCTCATAATATCCCTTCAATTCCAAGCACTGGGAATGCACAATATCACTCCGTTATAAGTACACGCACGCAAGTGCTTGCTAACAAATATTTAGAATGCAAGAATGGGAATATAGGACGTTTGTATCTCTGTCTGGTCGCATTGGCTTGCATATACCTATTTCAAGTAAAAGCTCTCATAGGGTTTCCGTACTTTGCATTATATCCCACCTTAATTAAAAGCTATTTTATAAAAACCACTGAAAAAGCTCTTTTGTATTGCTTTCAATAGGTAAGGTAACTCTGTTGGAATATATATTTTTTTTAGCTCATACAGCCAGAGTAGAAAGGATGATATGATCAGTGTGCTGTGGGCATGCAACGAGGACGGTCATGTTGGAGTGTACGATATTTTGCATGGCATTACAACAACAATTCCTGTACGTTGTTCAGTGGGTAAGAATCTTTTTTATTGGCAGTTTTCTCAATTCAGTGTCGTGAGAGTATACACAAGCGCCACTGTTTTGAAAAAAGCTCGCCCATAAGCCCTGTACTGACAATTTTTGTTGAACAGACAGTGGCGACGCGTGAATAAAAAATGCAGTCGTTCACTTCATTTGTTTTTATTTGCTGTAAGTTAACACTTTACTGCGATGTTGGTCATACCTACATACTTATATTCTAATTCTATTCTTCTTCGAAAAAAGAATCTTCTAACTGTTTTCGTCGCAAAAGTTTCTGTTGACACATATCTAAGCATGGCCAGTAGAATATTAATTTATTTATATAATTGCAACCAGTAATATTTATATACCTTTTATATGTTCCTGGGTAAAAGTTACGAATAGTACTTTAAGTACCACTTATTCTTTTATTGCCAATATTTTTTGTCAAGTCTAGCAGCAAGGGTCTTTCAGTCGCTAAAATTGCAGATTTATCTACCGAATTGCACTTGTAAAAGGGCTTTCTTATAAGTTTTTCAATGATGCAATTGCAATCACAAACTTTTTTATTAACAACTTATTCACTAGTTAGTTGATGCCATTTTGTTTATTAAATTTTATACGCAAATTATAAAATCATAAGTTCAGTAAACTGAAAACACTTCCAAGATTTTTTAAAGAAAAATCGTTTCTTACGTCCACTCAAAAATAAACTCAATTCATTGTAAAAACTCCCATTTCGTTCATATTCTTCCAGCACGATTAGAACAAAATAAGCATCCAACAACTTTTCGTACGTGTAGTGTAGTGTCCCATCGCATCGGTAACGTAACCTCAGCGGGAAATATCGGCCCCAATGAATTTTATAGCTGAATTCTTCAATCAATTCACTAGCCAAATAATAAAAGGACACGTCGTGCAATGATTAAGTGAGTGAAGAGTCATGCGAAGTTTCCTCAGTTCATAGATTTGAACCCACTTTTTACTTTGTGTGTAGAAAACAACAAAACAACAGCAATCAATCACTAGCCAGATAATAAAACGAAACGACATGTAATGATTTAGTAAGTGAAGAGTCATGCAAGGTTTCCTCAGTTCATAGATTTAAACCCACTTTCTGCTTTGTGTTTAGAAAACAACCCTTTCTTTCGTTGAATTAAAAATTGCTATTTTGATAGGGAATATAATGCAATGAAAAAACTGTTGAAAAGTCATGTATAAGTTCATCAGCCCATCGTCTATATCCACTCATATGCTTTGTAAAGTGTCCATGGCGAGAAAAAAAAAGCAAACGGCTGAATTTAATGGTGAATTGTAATCGACTTTTTCAATGGTTAAAATTTGATGATATGCTTTATGCTTCATGGCGCGTAAAAGAAACAAACAACTGAAATTAATGGTGAATTGTAATCGACTTTTTCAAAGGGTAAAAACTGAGGTGATTTCTTCCTTAAAAGGAATTAATGCTATCGTCAAGAGTAAAAGAAGAATATGGACGTAGAAGACAACTTTTAATTAAAAATATAAATGGGAGATTTTAAGTGATGAAAAGTATTTTTTATCAGTTCACGGTAAGAAAAGTTGCAGAAAATTAAAAAAAAAAATTCATTTTTTCTTCGCACCACAAAGTTATTACATTCTATGCGGAATTCCAATCGAATTTTTCAATATTGAAGAAAAGTAATCTTTTCAAGTCGCGCTTTGCATAACCTTCTTCCACAAGGAATATGAGGATTTCAATAGGGGGGTTCATATTCTCAAATATGTTTGACAAACACGGTTTGATTCACTCGAATTTGAAAATGTGAACGGTCCATCAAACGGTTTGTTAAACACGTTTGATGAATATCAAAATAATTTGATATTTTGCTGGTTTGACAAGCATATTTGAGAATATGAACGCATTCTTGTCAAACCAGGAGGAAATTTCATTTTAAAAAAGTTTTCAACCTGTGCGCATCAAAGGAAAAGAAAAAAATAATGCGATAGCTGTAAGGGAAAATTGCGATTTTCGGAGATTTTTTTGAAATATAGGTATGCAAGTTTACATGCCAGATTAAAAGTGTTGAGGACTTATTACAGGTGCAAGACACAGAAAATTTAAATGTACCATTAAGCCTAAAAAGTTTGTAAGGTTCAAACCAACATGAAAAACCAATTTTAAGAACTGTGGCACCAGGAAGTTATTGTCATTTTGGAATTAAGACCAATTTACAAAAAGTTGCAGAAAAAGTATGTAAGCATGATGAGGTTAATTTAGTTTTAGGCATAGATGGTTTGCCATTATTTAAAAGCAGTTCACTGGAGCTATGGCCAATATTAGGTTACATTGCTAACATTCCTTCTGTTAGCGTTTTCGTGATAGGAATTTATTTAGGATCTTTGAAACCTCGTTCCGTAGACAGCTTTCTCTATGATTTCGTTGAAGAATTCAAGTGTCTTGACAAAAATGGTTGCATAGTTGCAGGAAAATTAATAAAAATAAATATAAAATATTTTGTCTGTGACGCTCCTGCGAGAGCTTTTATTTGTGGCACAAGGTCACACACTTGTTTCAATGGCTGTTCAAAATGTGACCAAGTCGGTCATACTGTAGAAAGAGTTGTTACCTATAGTACAATTGCTGGAAACAAAAGGTCGGATTCAACATTCAAGGAAAGGACCATCATCAACATTTTTTTTGTCTAGGTTAAGTGCTTTAGAATCAATCGGAATCGGAATGGTTTCCCAATTTCCGCTTGATCCAATGCACTTAATTGATTTAGGGATTTCGAAAAAAATGTCCAAAACTAAGTAAAGACGCTAGAGATACTTTATCGCTTAAAATGGTTTCCCTTGCTCCTTTTGTTCCAAGAGAATTCGCTAGAAAACCAAGATCCTTTTCTGAGCTAGCTCGATGGAAAGCCACAGAGTTTCGTCAATTCACGCTATATACGGGTATAGCTGCTTTGTTGATAGTGATATATACTACCACTTTTTGCTCCTACATTCTGCCTACAGGATGTTAATGTGTCCAAAAAACTTTGCAGAGAATATTCAAACAGCTGAAAATATCATACAATACTTCGTTGAAACGTTTCCTAAAATATATTTTGAAAAAAGTGTGACATACAATGTGCACAGCTTGTTGCATGTACCCGACGATGTTAGAACACTCGGTTTTCTCCCGAAATTAGCAGCCTATAAACAAATATAAAGACTATAATTTAATTACGAAGTCTACATCTCCTATCATGAAAAAAAATTCGACAAGGAATTATTCAAAGTTTTAAAATAACAAACTTATTTTTGACTTTCAAACAACCAGATAATTTTTGCTGCATAAAAGATAATATTCCTATTCAAATTTCAAGTTTCTTAGAGGAAGGAGCATTCAAATTTATTATAGGTAAGAGAATACTTAATACTAGGGCATTTTTCTCAGAACCTATAAATTCAAGGACAGATTTAGGCATAATTTTAGCGAACAAATTTACTTCAGAAATCGATGAGAAGTTTAACATTAATGATGTAGATTTTAAGTATTTTGTTCTACCTAGAGATGAAATAGACATTTTGCTGTTTCCCATTCTTCATCATTGTGTTTAAGTTTGTTTTTCAATGTTTGTGTCTTACGTTTTGATTTCATTAAACAAAACTGTTCATACCCGAAACTGTATACAGATCTGACCAACCAGCGCTTTAAATGCCTCGTAATACCAATCAGTCTATTGGTAGAAAACAACTGAAACAAAATATAACATTCACTTTTGGTAGCTGCGCCACCACCGTCGCAATGCTAGTGTTAATTTTTGTTTTAGTTGCTTCTTTTTTGTGTACTTCTTCTATGTAATTCTTCACCTTTTGGAGACAAAAATCGCAACAAAAACCCTAGACCACGCACACACATCTCATCAAAATTTCCAGCAACAAACAAAATATGTCACAGGTAATTTTGTATGCAATATTTCGTAGTTTAACACTAACCCATGTTTTTTTTTTTTTTATTTTTGTTTAGCTTTCTCAATCCATCAGTGACTCTCCAATTAAAAAGCGCTCCAGGAGAGTGCTTAAACTTACGGTAAGTGTATAGAAATACATCATAAATTAGATGCTGTGAAATAAGACCAAATATGAGGTGCTAATTGTGGGTGTTTGACAACTTTCACAAAACCAAATTAAGATCAAACTTAAAAGTAATAGTAAAATAATAGTTTCCCACTAGATGTATTTACTAGGTGTATTTAAACGAATGACACACAAAATAAGGTCGAGTTTTTGACTTAAATTGTTCAAGGAGCCATAAGACTAACAATTTTTTAGGAGGATTCAAAATTCTTCCTGAATCTTAACCCCCATATTACACTTAATAAATTCTATAATTAGATTTGTCATAATTATAAAAGGTTATAGAACAATCGTTAAAAGTGTATTGAAAAAAGTCTGCATTTAAACGAGTGAATTGGAGTGTACATGTAATTCGAACTCTTAAAAAAAAATAAACACTTTTAACTAACTTCTTTAAATTCGGCGTCGAAGAATCAGTAATGATTGTGAACAAAATGTTTGGACTGTATGTTAAATTGTTTGATTACGTTTTATCGTAATAGTCTTTAATATTAAATGTCGAATAAAAAAAGGTAAGTGAAAATTTCAATTAAATGTATTATGTGTATTTGTCTTATAGTTGTTTGATACAAATGTTACCAAAGGTGTGTACAGCTTGCAGGTCCAAATCTAAAGAGAAAGATTCCTAACAAGTTCTTGTTGGTAAGTTAAAGTTAAAGAATGTAAAAGGGAAACAACAAAATTGAGTGAAAATAAGTTAACAGTATAACAGTGATAACAACTCGTTTCGTTACTGCATAAATAAAGTAGGCAACAAATTCATATAACTGCATGTGCATAGATTTAAATTTTAAGAGCAAGAAATTCATAGGGTATGATTTGCCATGTTTGACAAGTTAACAAAATATTTTACGAAAATAAATTTGATACAAAAATGAAAAATAATTTTAAACGCAATTTAAATGAAATTAATTTGTTAACGATTTATGTAATTGTGAGTGAATGTTTGAATTTAAATTTATGTTGATTAATCCTGGACAGTTATCACAGTGAATTTTCTTCCGTATACGTATGGTCTAAAGTAGTTTATAGCCTAATGTATGCCAAGCAGTTCTTTCTCAATTATGGGTTTATTTAGCTCACACTTAGTCAAACTTCTTTTGGCATAGGAAATTGGCAGATATTTAACTACGTCACCTGGTGATAATATTGCTCCTAGGGCATTTAAATTCCATTCCTTTTTTTGATAACATATTTAGTGGTCTGGCTGTTGTTACAAAATGTTTAATGAATCTCCTATAAGAATTGCAGAACTCTACGAATCTTTTAACTTCCTCCGCATTTTTTGGTGTTGGGTATGCAGCAGGGACGAAGCGTCCATATATTGATTGGAATGAGTGCTTCCGTTAAGCAATTCAAAAAATTATACGATTTTAGCAAAGAATTATTAATTCGAAACTAATCGAATTTCATTTAATCTCGTCTGTAAAATAATTATTTCTCATTATAAAAGTCATTCCGAAAAAAATATTAACTAAAACTACTAAAGCTCATAATATCCCTTCAATTCCAAGCACTGGGAATGCACAATATCACTCCGTTATAAGTACACGCACGCAAGTGCTTGCTAACAAATATTTAGAATGCAAGAATGGGAATATAGGACGTTTGTATCTCTGTCTGGTCGCATTGGCTTGCATATACCTATTTCAAGTAAAAGCTCTCATAGGGTTTCCGTACTTTGCATTATATCCCACCTTAATTAAAAGCTATTTTATAAAAACCACTGAAAAAGCTCTTTTGTATTGCTTTCAATAGGTAAGGTAACTCTGTTGGAATATATATTTTTTTTAGCTCATACAGCCAGAGTAGAAAGGATGATATGATCAGTGTGCTGTGGGCATGCAACGAGGACGGTCATGTTGGAGTGTACGATATTTTGCATGGCATTACAACAACAATTCCTGTACGTTGTTCAGTGGGTAAGAATCTTTTTTATTGGCAGTTTTCTCAATTCAGTGTCGTGAGAGTATACACAAGCGCCACTGTTTTGAAAAAAGCTCGCCCATAAGCCCTGTACTGACAATTTTTGTTGAACAGACAGTGGCGACGCGTGAATAAAAAATGCAGTCGTTCACTTCATTTGTTTTTATTTGCTGTAAGTTAACACTTTACTGCGATGTTGGTCATACCTACATACTTATATTCTAATTCTATTCTTCTTCGAAAAAAGAATCTTCTAACTGTTTTCGTCGCAAAAGTTTCTGTTGACACATATCTAA
Source organism: Melangyna quadrimaculata (assembly GCA_949320155.1). Classification (NCBI taxonomy): domain Eukaryota; kingdom Metazoa; phylum Arthropoda; class Insecta; order Diptera; family Syrphidae; genus Melangyna; species Melangyna quadrimaculata. The sequence goes on from OX439483.1 coordinate 327,536,234, forward strand.
GCATGGCCAGTAGAATATTAATTTATTTATATAATTGCAACCAGTAATATTTATATACCTTTTATATGTTCCTGGGTAAAAGTTACGAATAGTACTTTAAGTACCACTTATTCTTTTATTGCCAATATTTTTTGTCAAGTCTAGCAGCAAGGGTCTTTCAGTCGCTAAAATTGCAGATTTATCTACCGAATTGCACTTGTAAAAGGGCTTTCTTATAAGTTTTTCAATGATGCAATTGCAATCACAAACTTTTTTATTAACAACTTATTCACTAGTTAGTTGATGTCATTTTGTTTATTAAATTTTATACGCAAATTATAAAATCATAAGTTCAGTAAACTGAAAACACTTCCAAGATTTTTTAAAGAAAAATCGTTTCTTACGTCCACTCAAAAATAAACTCAATTCATTGTAAAAACTCCCATTTCGTTCATATTCTTCCAGCACGATTAGAACAAAATAAGCATCCAACAACTTTTCGTACGTGTAGTGTAGTGTCCCATCGCATCGGTAACGTAACCTCAGCGGGAAATATCGGCCCCAATGAATTTTATAGCTGAATTCTTCAATCAATTCACTAGCCAAATAATAAAAGGACACGTCGTGCAATGATTAAGTGAGTGAAGAGTCATGCGAAGTTTCCTCAGTTCATAGATTTGAACCCACTTTTTACTTTGTGTGTAGAAAACAACAAAACAACAGCAATCAATCACTAGCCAGATAATAAAACGAAACGACATGTAATGATTTAGTAAGTGAAGAGTCATGCAAGGTTTCCTCAGTTCATAGATTTAAACCCACTTTCTGCTTTGTGTTTAGAAAACAACCCTTTCTTTCGTTGAATTAAAAATTGCTATTTTGATAGGGAATATAATGCAATGAAAAAACTGTTGAAAAGTCATGTATAAGTTCATCAGCCCATCGTCTATATCCACTCATATGCTTTGTAAAGTGTCCATGGCGAGAAAAAAACAGCAAACGGCTGAATTTAATGGTGAATTGTAATCGACTTTTTCAATGGTTAAAATTTGATGATATGCTTTATGCTTCATGGCGCGTAAAAGAAACAAACAACTGAAATTAATGGTGAATTGTAATCGACTTTTTCAAAGGGTAAAAACTGAGGTGATTTCTTCCTTAAAAGGAATTAATGCTATCGTCAAGAGTAAAAGAAGAATATGGACGTAGAAGACAACTTTTAATTAAAAATATAAATGGGAGATTTTAAGTGATGAAAAGTATTTTTTATCAGTTCACGGTAAGAAAAGTTGCAGAAAATTAAAAAAAAAAATTCATTTTTTCTTCGCACCACAAAGTTATTACATTCTATGCGGAATTCCAATCGAATTTTTCAATATTGAAGAAAATTAATCTTTTCAAGTCGCGCTTTGCATAACCTTCTTCCACAAGGAATATGAGGATTTCAATAGGGGGGTTCATATTCTCAAATATGTTTGACAAACACGGTTTGATTCACTCGAATTTGAAAATGTGAACGGTCCATCAAACGGTTTGTTAAACACGTTTGATGAATATCAAAATAATTTGATATTTTGCTGGTTTGACAAGCATATTTGAGAATATGAACGCATTCTTGTCAAACCAGGAGGAAATTTCATTTTAAAAAAGTTTTCAACCTGTGCGCATCAAAGGAAAAGAAAAAAATAATGCGATAGCTGTAAGGGAAAATTGCGATTTTCGGAGATTTTTTTGAAATATAGGTATGCAAGTTTACATGCCAGATTAAAAGTGTTGAGGACTTATTACAGGTGCAAGACACAGAAAATTTAAATGTACCATTAAGCCTAAAAAGTTTGTAAGGTTCAAACCAACATGAAAAACCAATTTTAAGAACTGTGGCACCAGGAAGTTATTGTCATTTTGGAATTAAGACCAATTTACAAAAAGTTGCAGAAAAAGTATGTAAGCATGATGAGGTTAATTTAGTTTTAGGCATAGATGGTTTGCCATTATTTAAAAGCAGTTCACTGGAGCTATGGCCAATATTAGGTTACATTGCTAACATTCCTTCTGTTAGCGTTTTCGTGATAGGAATTTATTTAGGATCTTTGAAACCTCGTTCCGTAGACAGCTTTCTCTATGATTTCGTTGAAGAATTCAAGTGTCTTGACAAAAATGGTTGCATAGTTGCAGGAAAATTAATAAAAATAAATATAAAATATTTTGTCTGTGACGCTCCTGCGAGAGCTTTTATTTGTGGCACAAGGTCACACACTTGTTTCAATGGCTGTTCAAAATGTGACCAAGTCGGTCATACTGTAGAAAGAGTTGTTACCTATAGTACAATTGCTGGAAACAAAAGGTCGGATTCAACATTCAAGGAAAGGACCATCATCAACATTTTTTTTTGTCTAGGTTAAGTGCTTTAGAATCAATCGGAATCGGAATGGTTTCCCAATTTCCGCTTGATCCAATGCACTTAATTGATTTAGGGATTTCGAAAAAAATGTCCAAAACTAAGTAAAGACGCTAGAGATACTTTATCGCTTAAAATGGTTTCCCTTGCTCCTTTTGTTCCAAGAGAATTCGCTAGAAAACCAAGATCCTTTTCTGAGCTAGCTCGATGGAAAGCCACAGAGTTTCGTCAATTCACGCTATATACGGGTATAGCTGCTTTGTTGATAGTGATATATACTACCACTTTTTGCTCCTACATTCTGCCTACAGGATGTTAATGTGTCCAAAAAACTTTGCAGAGAATATTCAAACAGCTGAAAATATCATACAATACTTCGTTGAAACGTTTCCTAAAATATATTTTGAAAAAAGTGTGACATACAATGTGCACAGCTTGTTGCATGTACCCGACGATGTTAGAACACTCGGTTTTCTCCCGAAATTAGCAGCCTATAAACAAATATAAAGACTATAATTTAATTACGAAGTCTACATCTCCTATCATGAAAAAAAATTCGACAAGGAATTATTCAAAGTTTTAAAATAACAAACTTATTTTTGACTTTCAAACAACCAGATAATTTTTGCTGCATAAAAGATAATATTCCTATTCAAATTTCAAGTTTCTTAGAGGAAGGAGCATTCAAATTTATTATAGGTAAGAGAATACTTAATACTAGGGCATTTTTCTCAGAACCTATAAATTCAAGGACAGATTTAGGCATAATTTTAGCGAACAAATTTACTTCAGAAATCGATGAGAAGTTTAACATTAATGATGTAGATTTTAAGTATTTTGTTCTACCTAGAGATGAAATAGACATTTTGCTGTTTCCCATTCTTCATCATTGTGTTTAAGTTTGTTTTTCAATGTTTGTGTCTTACGTTTTGATTTCATTAAACAAAACTGTTCATACCCGAAACTGTATACAGATCTGACCAACCAGCGCTTTAAATGCCTCGTAATACCAATCAGTCTATTGGTAGAAAACAACTGAAACAAAATATAACATTCACTTTTGGTAGCTGCGCCACCACCGTCGCAATGCTAGTGTTAATTTTTGTTTTAGTTGCTTCTTTTTTGTGTACTTCTTCTATGTAATTCTTCACCTTTTGGAGACAAAAATCGCAACAAAAACCCTAGACCACGCACACACATCTCATCAAAATTTCCAGCAACAAACAAAATATGTCACAGGTAATTTTGTATGCAATATTTCGTAGTTTAACACTAACCCATGTTTTTTTTTTTTTTTATTTTTGTTTAGCTTTCTCAATCCATCAGTGACTCTCCAATTAAAAAGCGCTCCAGGAGAGTGCTTAAACTTACGGTAAGTGTATAGAAATACATCATAAATTAGATGCTGTGAAATAAGACCAAATATGAGGTGCTAATTGTGGGTGTTTGACAACTTTCACAAAACCAAATTAAGATCAAACTTAAAAGTAATAGTAAAATAATAGTTTCCCACTAGATGTATTTACTAGGTGTATTTAAACGAATGACACACAAAATAAGGTCGAGTTTTTGACTTAAATTGTTCAAGGAGCCATAAGACTAACAATTTTTTAGGAGGATTCAAAATTCTTCCTGAATCTTAACCCCCATATTACACTTAATAAATTCTATAATTAGATTTGTCATAATTATAAAAGGTTATAGAACAATCGTTAAAAGTGTATTGAAAAAAGTCTGCATTTAAACGAGTGAATTGGAGTGTACATGTAATTCGAACTCTTAAAAAAAAATAAACACTTTTAACTAACTTCTTTAAATTCGGCGTCGAAGAATCAGTAATGATTGTGAACAAAATGTTTGGACTGTATGTTAAATTGTTTGATTACGTTTTATCGTAATAGTCTTTAATATTAAATGTCGAATAAAAAAAGGTAAGTGAAAATTTCAATTAAATGTATTATGTGTATTTGTCTTATAGTTGTTTGATACAAATGTTACCAAAGGTGTGTACAGCTTGCAGGTCCAAATCTAAAGAGAAAGATTCCTAACAAGTTCTTGTTGGTAAGTTAAAGTTAAAGAATGTAAAAAGGAAACAACAAAATTGAGTGAAAATAAGTTAACAGTATAACAGTGATAACAACTCGTTTCGTTACTGCATAAATAAAGTAGGCAACAAATTCATATAACTGCATGTGCATAGATTTAAATTTTAAGAGCAAGAAATTCATAGGGTATGATTTGCCATGTTTGACAAGTTAACAAAATATTTTACGAAAATAAATTTGATACAAAAATGAAAAATAATTTTAAACGCAATTTAAATGAAATTAATTTGTTAACGATTTATGTAATTGTGAGTGAATGTTTGAATTTAAATTTATGTTGATTAATCCTGGACAGTTATCACAGTGAATTTTCTTCCGTATACGTATGGTCTAAAGTAGTTTATAGCCTAATGTATGCCAAGCAGTTCTTTCTCAATTATGGGTTTATTTAGCTCACACTTAGTCAAACTTCTTTTGGCATAGGAAATTGGCAGATATTTAACTACGTCACCTGGTGATAATATTGCTCCTAGGGCATTTAAATTCCATTCCTTTTTTTGATAACATATTTAGTGGTCTGGCTGTTGTTACAAAATGTTTAATGAATCTCCTATAAGAATTGCAGAACTCTACGAATCTTTTAACTTCCTCCGCATTTTTTGGTGTTGGGTATGCAGCAGGGACGAAGCGTCCATATATTGATTGGAATGAGTGCTTCCGTTAAGCAATTCAAAAAATTATACGATTTTAGCAAAGAATTATTAATTCGAAACTAATCGAATTTCATTTAATCTCGTCTGTAAAATAATTATTTCTCATTATAAAAGTCATTCCGAAAAAAATATTAACTAAAACTACTAAAGCTCATAATATCCCTTCAATTCCAAGCACTGGGAATGCACAATATCACTCCGTTATAAGTACACGCACGCAAGTGCTTGCTAACAAATATTTAGAATGCAAGAATGGGAATATAGGACGTTTGTATCTCTGTCTGGTCGCATTGGCTTGCATATACCTATTTCAAGTAAAAGCTCTCATAGGGTTTCCGTACTTTGCATTATATCCCACCTTAATTAAAAGCTATTTTATAAAAACCACTGAAAAAGCTCTTTTGTATTGCTTTCAATAGGTAAGGTAACTCTGTTGGAATATATATTTTTTTTAGCTCATACAGCCAGAGTAGAAAGGATGATATGATCAGTGTGCTGTGGGCATGCAACGAGGACGGTCATGTTGGAGTGTACGATATTTTGCATGGCATTACAACAACAATTCCTGTACGTTGTTCAGTGGGTAAGAATCTTTTTTATTGGCAGTTTTCTCAATTCAGTGTCGTGAGAGTATACACAAGCGCCACTGTTTTGAAAAAAGCTCGCCCATAAGCCCTGTACTGACAATTTTTGTTGAACAGACAGTGGCGACGCGTGAATAAAAAATGCAGTCGTTCACTTCATTTGTTTTTATTTGCTGTAAGTTAACACTTTACTGCGATGTTGGTCATACCTACATACTTATATTCTAATTCTATTCTTCTTCGAAAAAAGAATCTTCTAACTGTTTTCGTCGCAAAAGTTTCTGTTGACACATATCTAAGCATGGCCAGTAGAATATTAATTTATTTATATAATTGCAACCAGTAATATTTATATACCTTTTATATGTTCCTGGGTAAAAGTTACGAATAGTACTTTAAGTACCACTTATTCTTTTATTGCCAATATTTTTTGTCAAGTCTAGCAGCAAGGGTCTTTCAGTCGCTAAAATTGCAGATTTATCTACCGAATTGCACTTGTAAAAGGGCTTTCTTATAAGTTTTTCAATGATGCAATTGCAATCACAAACTTTTTTATTAACAACTTATTCACTAGTTAGTTGATGTCATTTTGTTTATTAAATTTTATACGCAAATTATAAAATCATAAGTTCAGTAAACTGAAAACACTTCCAAGATTTTTTAAAGAAAAATCGTTTCTTACGTCCACTCAAAAATAAACTCAATTCATTGTAAAAACTCCCATTTCGTTCATATTCTTCCAGCACGATTAGAACAAAATAAGCATCCAACAACTTTTCGTACGTGTAGTGTAGTGTCCCATCGCATCGGTAACGTAACCTCAGCGGGAAATATCGGCCCCAATGAATTTTATAGCTGAATTCTTCAATCAATTCACTAGCCAAATAATAAAAGGACACGTCGTGCAATGATTAAGTGAGTGAAGAGTCATGCGAAGTTTCCTCAGTTCATAGATTTGAACCCACTTTTTACTTTGTGTGTAGAAAACAACAAAACAACAGCAATCAATCACTAGCCAGATAATAAAACGAAACGACATGTAATGATTTAGTAAGTGAAGAGTCATGCAAGGTTTCCTCAGTTCATAGATTTAAACCCACTTTCTGCTTTGTGTTTAGAAAACAACCCTTTCTTTCGTTGAATTAAAAATTGCTATTTTGATAGGGAATATAATGCAATGAAAAAACTGTTGAAAAGTCATGTATAAGTTCATCAGCCCATCGTCTATATCCACTCATATGCTTTGTAAAGTGTCCATGGCGAGAAAAAAACAGCAAACGGCTGAATTTAATGGTGAATTGTAATCGACTTTTTCAATGGTTAAAATTTGATGATATGCTTTATGCTTCATGGCGCGTAAAAGAAACAAACAACTGAAATTAATGGTGAATTGTAATCGACTTTTTCAAAGGGTAAAAACTGAGGTGATTTCTTCCTTAAAAGGAATTAATGCTATCGTCAAGAGTAAAAGAAGAATATGGACGTAGAAGACAACTTTTAATTAAAAATATAAATGGGAGATTTTAAGTGATGAAAAGTATTTTTTATCAGTTCACGGTAAGAAAAGTTGCAGAAAATTAAAAAAAAAAATTCATTTTTTCTTCGCACCACAAAGTTATTACATTCTATGCGGAATTCCAATCGAATTTTTCAATATTGAAGAAAAGTAATCTTTTCAAGTCGCGCTTTGCATAACCTTCTTCCACAAGGAATATGAGGATTTCAATAGGGGGGTTCATATTCTCAAATATGTTTGACAAACACGGTTTGATTCACTCGAATTTGAAAATGTGAACGGTCCATCAAACGGTTTGTTAAACACGTTTGATGAATATCAAAATAATTTGATATTTTGCTGGTTTGACAAGCATATTTGAGAATATGAACGCATTCTTGTCAAACCAGGAGGAAATTTCATTTTAAAAAAGTTTTCAACCTGTGCGCATCAAAGGAAAAGAAAAAAATAATGCGATAGCTGTAAGGGAAAATTGCGATTTTCGGAGATTTTTTTGAAATATAGGTATGCAAGTTTACATGCCAGATTAAAAGTGTTGAGGACTTATTACAGGTGCAAGACACAGAAAATTTAAATGTACCATTAAGCCTAAAAAGTTTGTAAGGTTCAAACCAACATGAAAAACCAATTTTAAGAACTGTGGCACCAGGAAGTTATTGTCATTTTGGAATTAAGACCAATTTACAAAAAGTTGCAGAAAAAGTATGTAAGCATGATGAGGTTAATTTAGTTTTAGGCATAGATGGTTTGCCATTATTTAAAAGCAGTTCACTGGAGCTATGGCCAATATTAGGTTACATTGCTAACATTCCTTCTGTTAGCGTTTTCGTGATAGGAATTTATTTAGGATCTTTGAAACCTCGTTCCGTAGACAGCTTTCTCTATGATTTCGTTGAAGAATTCAAGTGTCTTGACAAAAATGGTTGCATAGTTGCAGGAAAATTAATAAAAATAAATATAAAATATTTTGTCTGTGACGCTCCTGCGAGAGCTTTTATTTGTGGCACAAGGTCACACACTTGTTTCAATGGCTGTTCAAAATGTGACCAAGTCGGTCATACTGTAGAAAGAGTTGTTACCTATAGTACAATTGCTGGAAACAAAAGGTCGGATTCAACATTCAAGGAAAGGACCATCATCAACATTTTTTTTTGTCTAGGTTAAGTGCTTTAGAATCAATCGGAATCGGAATGGTTTCCCAATTTCCGCTTGATCCAATGCACTTAATTGATTTAGGGATTTCGAAAAAAATGTCCAAAACTAAGTAAAGACGCTAGAGATACTTTATCGCTTAAAATGGTTTCCCTTGCTCCTTTTGTTCCAAGAGAATTCGCTAGAAAACCAAGATCCTTTTCTGAGCTAGCTCGATGGAAAGCCACAGAGTTTCGTCAATTCACGCTATATACGGGTATAGCTGCTTTGTTGATAGTGATATATACTACCACTTTTTGCTCCTACATTCTGCCTACAGGATGTTAATGTGTCCAAAAAACTTTGCAGAGAATATTCAAACAGCTGAAAATATCATACAATACTTCGTTGAAACGTTTCCTAAAATATATTTTGAAAAAAGTGTGACATACAATGTGCACAGCTTGTTGCATGTACCCGACGATGTTAGAACACTCGGTTTTCTCCCGAAATTAGCAGCCTATAAACAAATATAAAGACTATAATTTAATTACGAAGTCTACATCTCCTATCATGAAAAAAAATTCGACAAGGAATTATTCAAAGTTTTAAAATAACAAACTTATTTTTGACTTTCAAACAACCAGATAATTTTTGCTGCATAAAAGATAATATTCCTATTCAAATTTCAAGTTTCTTAGAGGAAGGAGCATTCAAATTTATTATAGGTAAGAGAATACTTAATACTAGGGCATTTTTCTCAGAACCTATAAATTCAAGGACAGATTTAGGCATAATTTTAGCGAACAAATTTACTTCAGAAATCGATGAGAAGTTTAACATTAATGATGTAGATTTTAAGTATTTTGTTCTACCTAGAGATGAAATAGACATTTTGCTGTTTCCCATTCTTCATCATTGTGTTTAAGTTTGTTTTTCAATGTTTGTGTCTTACGTTTTGATTTCATTAAACAAAACTGTTCATACCCGAAACTGTATACAGATCTGACCAACCAGCGCTTTAAATGCCTCGTAATACCAATCAGTCTATTGGTAGAAAACAACTGAAACAAAATATAACATTCACTTTTGGTAGCTGCGCCACCACCGTCGCAATGCTAGTGTTAATTTTTGTTTTAGTTGCTTCTTTTTTGTGTACTTCTTCTATGTAATTCTTCACCTTTTGGAGACAAAAATCGCAACAAAAACCCTAGACCACGCACACACATCTCATCAAAATTTCCAGCAACAAACAAAATATGTCACAGGTAATTTTGTATGCAATATTTCGTAGTTTAACACTAACCCATGTTTTTTTTTTTTTTTATTTTTGTTTAGCTTTCTCAATCCATCAGTGACTCTCCAATTAAAAAGCGCTCCAGGAGAGTGCTTAAACTTACGGTAAGTGTATAGAAATACATCATAAATTAGATGCTGTGAAATAAGACCAAATATGAGGTGCTAATTGTGGGTGTTTGACAACTTTCACAAAACCAAATTAAGATCAAACTTAAAAGTAATAGTAAAATAATAGTTTCCCACTAGATATTCAGCCCTATTGTGAGTTTCGACTTCCACGTGAAAGAAAATCCATACGGAAAAAATGCATTCCACGAAACAACATTTTGAATCATAAAAATTGAAATAACGCCAAACCCCCACATTTGGCTTTATGTCACTTGCCCTTATCTCACGGTCACGGCACATTTATAATGTACCTTTTATCTTAATCATTCTAAAGAAAATTTTTTGTTTTAACTTAATAATAATAAATCTTTTTCTTTCATATATTTAAATAGAACCGAAATGAAAATGATTTGGAAATGATTGTAGAGCTGTCGTCCTTGCGAAGTAAGAATCTTAAAATAAAATCTTAGAATCAAAAATATTTAATTCACGCTTGATAGCAAAAAAACATTTAACTATATTTATGTTGTTACACATTTAGAAACCTAATGTTGCAAGATTCTGCAATTTTTTCAACAGGCTAAATTGTTTTCATGTCTGTCTATTATTATTTTGCACTGTATTTTGCTATCAACAGTTTGATATTCACGCATCAGTTAAATAAATTAAAAAATAAAACATTATTTTAAAGGTACGGTTGAGCAACTCAATGAAAACTTTGAAAATTTGTCCGCCAACTTTGCGGAGATGTCCTCGAACATCAAACAGCTTATAAGAAAAGAAGTTGTTAACACAAACGAAATTTCAGTGATATTTTCTATAAGCACCGAAGAGGAGTTAAAACAACTAGAGGAGAAAGCAGGAACGGACCCTGAGAAATACGTAAGTATTTAAGTACATTTCTGCATCGATTGTTTCAAAATGTTTGTGTAAATTTTGATAAGTTTTCCAACAAAAATGTGTTGGCTTGAGGACCAAAAGCTACAATACTTTTTTTAATATATTGTGTATATATTTATAATATATATTTATATATATATATAATAGTGTAGTTTACAGCTTGGCATAAAGATGATAACTTCATAAACGTATGTTTAATAAAGTCATTTAAATTTGTATCCCTTTCAAGATAGGGGAATCATTTATTTTCAATTTAATGCATATTTGTACCAAATTTGAAGCAAATCGGTCTATATGTTAAGGCTCTAGCTCCATGTAAAGTGGGCATCAAAAGGAAATGTTTGTATGGAGTTATCATATTTATACCAAACTTCACAGATATACGTATATCTGGGTGATGTTTTCAAAACGGTTCAATACTTTTTTATTTAACGATCCTTAAAAATAAATTATTTACCACAAAAATAATTAATTTACAGAATTTTTAATAACTTTTTATTAAAAACTAAAATATAATGTTAGGTATATCTACATAACAATTACTCTGGATACTTTTTTTTGCATTTTTTCTTAAGGATTTACTATGTATTTTGTATATACATTTTGTAAGTCACATATTTAATAAGTTAAGATAATGATTTCTAAAATATTTTGTGTTTTTCCATATGTACATATGTAGGTACTAATAATTTTCTTTTATTTCAGAACGATATTTTCAAAAAAATGTTTTTTGGAGTTGGGGGAATCGAAAAAAATTTGAAACATTTCTTGTCATCGGAAGTTGCGCTTAAATATAACTTCGACGGAACATGTGGGAGAAAAGCCTTTAAAAACCTTAAGCATATAAACAGATGTTTGTACAGTAAGTATTTTTTTTTTATTTCTACTTTCCAACTAGATTTAGATTTTTTATTTTATTTTTTATAATAATGTTTAAGAGATACATATAAAAAGTTGATATTCTTCAAGAATATGTTCTCCACCTTCCAACATCTAATGCCGTTTTTCATTGGTTTCACCATTGTATATATACTCTTATAGTAATATCATGGCTCAAATTTTGTAGTACTAATAGTACTCACGAAATGTGCCGAAATTGGCGTTAAAATCGCTTAAATACAATAGAGACCTGGGGATAACGATGCAAGGAAAAATAAAAACAATTAGTAAGAGGGAGAGGAGAACATTGATTAAATTCGTACAACTATAATGGCAGTAAGGGAGTCAGATGTTTTTGTCAGTCAACAACGAGAATAAGGGGAAGAAAATGAGAAAATGAAAATATATGTTTTCGTATGGGCTTATTCTTGGGTTATGTTCTTCCAGTTTTTTTCAATGAGTTTTTGTTGCTTTCTTTTGATGGCTATGGGTATATGGTTTTTTGCACGATTTTGCAAGGTTACTATATTGGCAAATTGGTACCATATGTATCATGTAAGTAGGTATGTATGTACATTTTTATAAATTAGTAAGTAGATATACTAGGTAGGTATTTAAAGAAATTAATTTGTTTTGCAAAAAAAAGTATGAAAATAGGTAGGTATGGTAGGTACACATGTACCTAAATATTTTGAATTGAGGTATGTAGGTAGGTAAATTAAAACTTGATATACCTAAGTAGGTAGGTAGGTAAGGTTATTTTAATGTATGTACCTACATAGGTATTATCAATTAAAATAGGTAAGGTCGTAAGGTAGGTAGGTATGTATTAAAAAATAAACAAAATTATTTTCAATTTAAGGTAAGTAGTTACCTACGTAAATAGGTACATATGCATAGGTAGGTACCTAGAAACATTTTGAAACTCAATTCAACAAACTCAAAAGCTTTTTTTTGGGTAAAAAAAAATATTTTTTGAAAAATGAGTCTGGGGTCGACCCACACTAGCAACTTCCCATTGGTGAACTTGAAAACAATATACATACATACATATTTACCTAAGTGGTGGGTGGTAGAGTATACCTATATTTCATAATTATATATTATATAGTGTAATTACTTTGGGTTTTTGGATAATCTGTATAAAGGTAGGTATAGATATAGAGATACAGGGCAAAATGTTACATTGCCTTTATTTTGTACTTTAGCTATATTTATAATAGTAAAGTTTGTTTGTAAATAGCTTAAAAATTATAGGAATCATATGCAAAATTTCGATTCTGATGTTAAACATTTTTCGAATTAAAACATTTTGATTTTTAGCTTTTTAGAGGGTGGTTTTAAAAATCTCAAAATTACACAACACTTAGATGGTATACATTTTTAGTAAGAATTTGAAATCGATATAATGTTTTTTTTTTTTCAAAATATGTGAGTTAAAAAACATTTGTTCAGTATTTTAAATAGTTCAACAAATCGCACCAATAACAATAACTTCCAATGGGAAGGTAAAAATATCAATTGACAATATTATAGGTATCCATTATATACATACATGTATAGCAACTACTTATAAATAACAATTACTTTTCCCAATGACGCTACAGCTTAATTTATAAGTATGTATTAAAATTATTTAGGTACTAAAATTTATAATTTTATAATAATAATAATTTTATGTAGGAGTGCACTAAAAAAGGATTTTTTTTAATTCTTAAATTTAATAGTGTTGCAACGCAACATGCAACAAGATCAACAAAACAAAAAAAAACTCATATACGTTTTGCCGACGGCAAAATCATATCCACAATGCAAACTACCGACGGCAAAACGAGTTTTAAATGTTTTAATGATGAGAATTCAAAAATAGTCAATTCGAAAAGTGCTTAGTAGTTGCATGGGTGTAGATTTTTTATTTTTTTTTATTTTTCCATATTTTTATAGAAGATGAATAAAGCAATTATTCATGTTTAAGGAATTTTCGATAGGATTTTTTTTCGTGTCGAAAATGATTTTTGAAAAACATACATTTTTGTTGGTCAATTTTTCAAAGTTTCTGATTTTTATATTTTTAATGTGTAGTTGGAAAAATCTTAAATTTTAATATGTTATAGGTATAACTATATTTGTATTTCTATCAATTGAACAGATTTATATAAGTGTAAACATTATGAAACAAAATTTTTATGTTTTGTATCAATATCTTTTTAATAAAAAGTCGCAGAGATTTTAGATCTTAAAACATAGCTCTAAAATGTGGCTAAATTGTGTTTACAAATTTTTGAGGAGGGATGAAAAATTTCATACTTAAAGGGAGTATAAATGACCCGTCAAATTTATATTAGCTTTATTAAATTCAAAACAAAAAAAAAAATGGGCACGACTGGATCGCACAAACAAACAATAAGTACATAGGTAGATATAGGTAGGCACCTGGGTATGTAAATGTAGGTCACAACTTTTTTGAAGACAAAATATATATGTATGTAGGTACCCTTTTTTGAATTGAAAAATGAACTCAGGTATTTGAAACTTAAAAGAAAAGAAACTTTTTAGGTAGATATCAGTACCTAAGCTTACCTAGTACCTAGTTAGACCAAAAAAAGAAACAAAATTATTTTCAATTGAAAGTAGGAGGTAGGTAAATAGGTACATATACAATATACATACCTATAATAGGTAGATGCGTTTTGAAAACAACATTTGGTAAGCAACAACTCAATTTTTTTCAATAAATAGGTAGCTTTTTTTTGGTAAAAAATATTACAAAAGAAAATTATATTTTTAATGTTTAAAAAAAAATAAATATATTTGAGAAAAAAATTACATTAATTTTTTCATTTTGTAAAAAAAAAGTTTTTTTCGATTTTTTACAAAAAAATTATATTTTTGAATAAAAAGTTTAAAGTACCAAAAATCGAGTTGATCTTTCACTAAATCACATTTTTAGTATGAATTTTTTTAAGATTTTGCAAAAATTTTAACACAGAATTTTAGATTACCAATTTCTAGCTTAAATTCATGTATCATTTATTATGAACTAATAAGTATTTCTCAATTTTGAAGCCTCTAAATTTGTCTCGATGTAGATTTTTCGTGAATTTCTTTACTAAATTGGTCGGCCTTTTTTCCCGTTAGATTTACAAATATAAAATAACCCACATATTTGTAGAAAAGTAATACACGTATAATTGTGTTTCATTAGTTTTTTGAAATTCAAAAAATATTCATCAAGTTTTGTATTTAATATATTTAATCTATAGATGAATTTTGAGATCTTAACTTTTAATATCGACCGAGTAGAAATGAAGTTATGATTTTTTATATTAAAAAAAATCGAATAAAAAATAATTTAATATAACGGTGCTTTGCACTGGTTGACGATTGTTGACAAAGCAGAGCATTTCTATGGATTTGAGCCAATTTTTTATGAATTTTAAAAAATCAATTATACGCTTATATAGGAGGTAGATTAAAAAATGAAGTAACAAATTAATAGTTATTCTATTGAGATTAAATATAAGAAAAAACTAAATCAATCCATGCACACACTAACATGTTATTAAGTAATATGTGTTAACAATATTATATTGTTAATTTCTCAGCTCAGCGGTACAGTAGGAATATCGAACATACAATAGCTATAATTCGTTAGTACATTGCAAACCTGTACGACTCTTTACTAAAAAGATATTAACAAAAAAAGAAATTTTAAAATTTTTGCTTTCTTAAATAAATCTGTCAAATGATAAGTTAGAAAGATAAAATTTTTACCATTCGATTGCTATCAAATACATATATCTATAACATAATGAAATTTAAGATTTTTCCAACAACCCATTAAAAAGATAAAAATCAAATACTTTGAAAATTTGACTAAACAAATTTAACCTTTTTCAAAAATCATTTTGGGTATGAAAAAAAAATCTATCAAAAATTCCTTAAACATGGATAATTTTTTTTCATTATCTTTAAAACTATGTTAAAATAAAAATTATTAAATATCTACCCCCATGAAACTACTTAGTACTTTTCGTAACGACTATTTGTCAATTTTCAGTCTTAAATAGGTTATATCTCGGTTTATAGATTTTAAATAAAAAAAAGATGTACCCGTTTTTTTCTAACTTTTTTTAATCTTTAAAATAAAAAAAATCAAGTCTCTACGACTACGGGTTTAGAAGTTAGTTTTTCGACTTTATTTCAGTTTTTACCCTTTAAACTTTATTAAATGTACCAATTTCCAAAAATCCGTTCTTAGTGCACCCCTATAAAAAATTTGCTATTCAATTAATTTTAGTATATATTTTTAGGACTTCTAGTTTGAGCTGTAGCGTGATTGGCAAATGCTGTTGTAATTTTTCTTTCTTTTATATAATAAAAAAAATAACAAATAAAATAACTTAACCTACTTAACCACTTAACATCGCATAGGGATTGTTTCTAGCAAACAATCAAACTATCAACACTTAACCTACCTCAACATCACATAAAGATTCCTTCTTCTAGCCACTGAAAAGTACCAAGGAAATTATGCCCATACATAAAAATAAAACTGAAATTTGGCAAGAAAATTGAATACCCATAAAACCAAAACCTACCCCCGATCATACTTACCTATATACTTACCTATGCACACATTCTTCATTTCCTACATCGCGATGGAAAAATCTGTCTACTTGCCCGCCGCAAACAGATGATTCCTACATTATCATTTGGGAACATACAAATTGTTTTTGTTTTTTTGTCATCATTATTCTATATACTTCCTCTTTTACTATCTAATTCCTATAGAAAACAAATTGACAGCCAAAACAAAACTGTTATTTTTTGTCTCCCTTGTAACCTCATACATTTTGTATAGCCTTCTCTATTCTTCTTTTCTGTCTTTAGCCTTCATTTTCTTCTTATTTTCTCCTCATTTAATCTCTTCACAAATTGAAAAGTCTCTTAAATCATTAGTTCTAACACTCCTCACCATACGCAGCGGCAATTATTTGAGCCATGATATTACTATAAGAGTATATTTACAATGGTTTCACTCAAGATTTCACTCATTCTGAAATCCAATGGAACAGTCCAAGATGCTTCTACTCAATTCTGGGCTTTGGTATCTATATACATACATAGGTGAATCGTAAAATAAAAATAATTTGCTACCACACAAAAAGTGAAATGTAAAACACGAGTACTTCGAGATAATACTTTTTGTTTAATTTTTCTTAATTTGCTTATTAAATTTTACCAAAAACTTTGATTTTGGATGCAAATTAAATTAAAATGGAAAGTTAAAAAAAACATGAAGTTCATTACAGTTTAAACATGTATAAAATATCTTGCGCACTTCACTTGCATTTGAATTTGTTTGGCTTTAGTTGTGTCTGGAACTTTGCTACACTTAATTTATTTGTTTTTTGAAGAAAAGTTATTTATATTTAGTAAAAGACAAAAAATAACTATTTTATGACTGATTTTAAAAGTATGGAAAACTGAAGGCTAAAAAAGCGTCTGGGGTCAAGTTCTTAAGGAAATATTATATCAGTTTTCTTTTACAAAAGAAGAAATGCTTCGTAAATGGAGCAACCTTCTTCTATCATATAAAACAAAGGAATGGGAAAACTGGAGGAGGTGCAAAAAGATGGGAGTAACTACTATGACTTGTTTGTTTCATGAAGTTTAGATATGGAACAAAGCAACATCCACTCAGTAAAATCTTTATTAAAATAATTTTTGTTTGGGGGTCCATAATTCATTCCAGCAAAAATCAACAAACATCGCAAATGTCCGTTCCGAAACGTCATATACATGCTATGCAAACATGCTTTTAACTTTTCAACTTGCTTTTTACATATGCTTTGCATGTATTTTGCTTTGCAAATGTTGCGTTTAGGAATTTGGGCATACTACTTTGTGCAAACTAGTTTGGAAAAAGCAAAGAAAATTTCATACTGTTATAGACAGTATATGCTAGGCGTAGGTATATTTTAATGCGAATAATAAGAAATATGTGGTGTTCTGAGTACCAATCTTTAGAGTAATGATAGGGCTCCTCCTACAAACAAAATTAAAAAACCTGTCGTAATGAACTGTGTACAAGTTATGAGGCTCATAAGCTTTAGAGCCCTCGATTTGAACCGCCCTTAAATTTGTAAAAATGGTATCATGACGTTTTTGATTAGTCGTTCACGAAAGAATATAATTTATTCGGGAAATAGAGGATAAATGGATTTATTCATAATTCGTCTGCCGCTATAGCTTAACTTATTCAATTTACATATACGACAATTTTTAATTTGCATTCTAAAAAAATTTAAAGTTGTACAACATTGGGGCATATTCATAGTCGCAGATAGACACAGGTTTAACTATTTTAATGCGAATACCAATAATTGCAAACATTAACACCCGTATTCATAAAGAAAATATATGTAGTTATTTTAGCTCCCGTGTTAAGGAAAACTACACCATGGAATAAGAATTTTCTGGGCTCAAACTAAAGGCAATTGCTTACTGCTCCATTCGAGTCCAGTGCATGCGTATTCCACGGTGTAGTTTTCTTTAACATGGGAGTTAAAATAACAATTTTTTTCTTTATGAATAAGGGTGTAATAATATAAATATTATAAATAATTTCAATAGATACCTTAAATACCTTCAGATTTGTGATTTGCCGTACTTGATGACCACAAGTTTTCAGTGGAAAAACAATGTATCTGCCTTTGCAATTGGTTGGACCACCGCCACCGTCGTCGCCGGCTATCGGCGTCGCGTCGTCACGACGGTGGTTTGTCCTGCTTCGCGATCGACTTCTTAGCTAAAAAGCATTTACATTTTTTTAATTAAAACAAAAGTAGGTAGATAGATTGATTGATGCCAAATGGGAAAACAAAAAGTAATTGCAACCTTGTTCATTTTGACATTTCAAATGTGAAAATTGTGTTTGTGTTTTTTAGAGATGTGTTTCCTAGAGATGTGTTTCTTAAGCCTGATCCACATCTGTGTCGTGTGTTGTGTTGTGGAGTCGTGTGTCGCTGTCATTCCATTATTTTATGCGCCACATTGCAACTCAACACACGAGACAAATATGGTTCTATGCATATGAAAAACATTGTAGCGATAGCGACACACGACTCCACAACACAACACACGACACAGATGTGGATCAGGCTTTAGAGATGAGGATGGCTACGATGTTTTTTCAAGTTCCTATAAATGTAATTCTGATTTTTGAGATAAATTTTTGATATTTTCTTATGTTATTCCACTTTAGTTGCTTTTTCATAGTCATTTGTGCCTATAATTAATGACAAAATGCATACAATTTGTTTTAATTTATTATTTTTTTTTACAGATGCTGTTAAAACGGAGGTTCCTTCACCTCAACTCTTCAAAAAAGCAGTGCGGCAGGGATTGCGGAGGATAAAAAATCTCCATTTCAAAAAATTGCAAATGCAAAACAAAAAAATCGAAAAAGAAGACCTAATTGTGGATCTGTATATGCAAACAGCAAATTTTTAAGATTTTTTTTAAATGAAGTCCTTATACCTACTTTTCTTTTATTTTCGTTTTACTTTTTTTTATTTTCTTTTATTTTTTATTTATTAATTTAGTGTTAAGCCTACTGAGAAATAATAATGTTACTTTTAAAATAAATTAAAAAATAAAAATATTACAATTTGAAAAATTGAAAACTGTTTATTATTTCAATAAGTGATTGCACGAGTGAATCTTCCTCACATTTTGCATTTGAAATAAAGAGCTACTGACTAAGCCAATCACAACAGAGTGATGAATTCACTGAGAATTTTCTTCACATTTTTCATTTTAAATTAAAGTGCTGAATAAGCAACTGCCACTAATCTTGCGATTTCACAATTGAATTTTCATAAGATTTTTCATCGAAAATATTGAACTGATGAAAAAGCAACATACATTTATAAAATGAATTCACCGATTATGAAACCACCATGTTTTTCATCACCTGGGTCGGTGAATAAACAAGTTCCAAAGAAGTAGTGAACTCGTTGGCGAATTTTCATCAAATTTGCAGCATGTGCTTCCCGCCTAGGACATACCCATGTTAATTTCATCAAAGGAATCAGCTGAAAAGTGGACGGTGCAGCTGCCATTCCTCAAGGAAAAAGCTGATTTTTCCTCAATGAATTTTTGAATTTTTCTCGCTGGGGCTACGAACACGATGCGAGGTTTTTGTAGTATGTGTGTAATGAACTTTTTTTTTTTGTGTGTATACTTCCAATGCCCAGCGGAAAATATCGTCCCCAATGAATTTTATAGCTGAATTCTTCAATCAATTCACTAGCCAAATAATAAAAGGAAACGTCATGCAATGATTTAGCCAATGAAGAGTCATGCGAGGTTTCTTCAGTTCATAGATTTGAACCCACTTTTCGCTTTGTGTGTAGAAAACAACAAGACAACAGCAATCAATTCACTAGCCAGATAATAAAAGGAAACGACATGTAATGATTTATTAAGTGAAGAGTCATGCAATGTTTCCTCAGTTTATAGATTTGAACCCACTTTCTGCTTTGTGTGAAAACAACCCTTTCTTTCGTTGAATTAAAAATTGCTTTTGATATGGAAAATTATAAGATGAAAAAACTGTTGAAAAGTCATGTAGAAGTTCATCAGTTCATCGTCTATGTCCACTCATATGCTTTGTAAAGTGTGCACCGCCATTGTGTGTTTTGATAAAAGTTGATTTTTTTTGTGTTCTCTGTGTTGACATTGTCTGCTGACAGTAAATATTATAAGAGGACTTCTGAATTTCTATTAAAATGAGGAAATCTCAGATTGTCTCAAAGTATTTCAGGTTGTTGGTTAATCACCACTTCGCATATGAAGTGGTGATTAACAAACAACCCCTGACCTAGTGATTACACTTTAATTAAATTTAAAGTTTTAATTCTATATTTTATTTTAATTAACCAATCACAAATTCACAACACATACACAACAGAGTAATGAATTCACTATTTATTTAATTTTCTTCACATTTTTCATATTGAATTAACTATAATTGCTGAATAAACAACTACCACTAATCTTGTGATTTGATAATTGAATTTTCATTACCATTTTCATCGAAAACATTGAACTGATGAATAAACCACATACATTTATGTAGTGAATTCACAGACTATGCAACCATCATGTTTTTCATCATCTGGGTCGGTGAATAAACAACTTCCAACGAAGTAGTGAATTCGTTGGCGAATTTTCATCGGATTTTCAGCATGTGCTTCCCGCCTAGGACATGCCCATGTCAATTTCATCAAAGGAATCAGCTGAAAAGTGGACGGCGCAGCTGCCATTCCTCAAGGAAAAAGCTGATCTTTCCTCAATGAATTTTTCAATTTTTCCTGATGGGTGGATACATTTCGTTCTCAAATCAGGTGAACGTGTTGATGTGTAAGGTTGTTGTTGGTGTTGCTAGCAGTGGTTGTTTGTGTTTTCATTTAAATTGAGTGCATGGAAAAGGTTGCACGAGTTGTAAACTGGGAAACAGAGTGTGAAATTGAGACAGATATTAGGATTTGGGGTACAAGTAGGTATTGTGGGTGTTTAGTATGGTCATTGTATATATACTCTTATAGTAATATCATGGCTCAAATAATTGCCGATGCGTATGGTGAGGAGTGTTAGAACTAATGATTTAACAGACTTTTCAATTTGTGAAGAGATTAAATGAGGAGAAAATAAGAAGAAAATGAAGGCTAAAGACAGAAAAGAAGAATAGAGAAGGCTATACAAAATGTATGAGGTTACAAGGGAGACAAAAAATAACAGTTTTGTTTTGGCTGTCAATTTGTTTTCTATAGGAATTAGATAGTAAAAGAGGAAGTATATAGAATAAAGATGACAAAAAAACAAAAACAATTTGTATGTTCCCAAATGATAATGTAGGAATCATCTGTTTGCGGCGGGCAAGTAGACAGATTTTTCCATCGCGATGTAGGAAATGAAGAATGTGTGCATAGGTAAGTATATAGGTAAGTATGATCGGGGGTAGGTTTTGGTTTTATGGGTATTCAATTTTCTTGCCAAATTTCAGTTTTATTTTTATGTATGGGCATAATTTCCTTGGTACTTTTCAGTGGCTAGAAGAAGGAATCTTTATGTGATGTTGAGGTAGGTTAAGTGTTGATAGTTTGATTGTTTGCTAGAAACAATCCCTATGCGATGTTAAGTGGTTAAGTAGGTTAAACTATTTTATTTGTTATTTTTTTATTATATAAAAGAAAGAAAAATTACAACAGCATTTGCCAATCACGCTACAGCTCAAACTAGAAGTCCTAAAAATATATACTAAAATTAATTGAATAGCAAATTTTATATAGGGGTGCACTAAGAACGGATTTTTGGAAATTGGTACATTTAATAAGGTTTAAAGGGTAAAAACTGAAATAAAGTCGAAAAACTAACTTCTAAACCCGTAGTCGTAGAGACTTGATTTTTTTATTTTAAAGATTAAAAAAAGTTAGGAAAAAACGGGTACATTTTTTTATTTAAAATCTATAAACCGAGATATAACCGATTTAAGACTGAAAATTGACAAATAGTCGTTACGAAAAGTACTAAGTAGTTTCATGGGGGTAGATATTTAATAATTTTTATTTTAACATATTTTTAAAGATAATGAAAAAAAATTATCCATGTTTAAGGAATTTTTGATAGAATTTTTTTTCATACCCAAAATGATTTTTGAAAAAGGTTAAATTTGTTTAGTCAAATTTTCAAAGTATTTGATTTTTATCTTTTTAATGGGTTGTTGGAAAAATCTTAAATTTCATTATGTTATAGATATACGTATTTGATAGCAATCAAATGGTAAAAATTTTATCTTTCTAACTTATCATTTGACAGATTTATTTAAGAAAGTAAAAATTTTAAAATTTCTTTTTTTGTTAATATCTTTTTAGCAAAGAGTCGTACAGGTTTGCAATGTACTAATGAATTATAGCTATTGTATGTTCTATATTCCTACTGTACCGCTGAGCTGAGAAATTAACAATATAATATTGTTAACACATATTACTTAATAACATGTTAGTGTGTGCATGGATTGATTTAGTTTTTTCTTATATTTAATCTCAATAGAATATCTATTAATTTGTTACTTCATTTTTTAATCTACCTCCTATTTAAGCGTATAATTGATTTTTTAAAATTCATAAAAAATCGGCTCAAATCCATAGAAATGCTCTGCTTTGTCAACAATCGTCAACCAGTGCAAAGCACCGTTATATTAAATTATTTTTTATTCGATTTTTGTTTTAATATAAAAAATCATAACTTCATTTCTACTCGGTCGATATTAAAAGTTAAGATCTCAAAATTCAGCTATAGATTAAATATATTAAATTCAAAACTTGATGAATATTTTTTGAATTTCAAAAAACTAAAGAAACACAATTATACGTGTATTACTTTTCTACAAATATGTGGGTTATTTTATATTTGTAAATCTAACGGGAAAAAAAGGCCGACCAATTTAGTAAAGAAATTCACGAAAAATCTACATCGAGACAAATTTAGAGGCTTCAAAATTGAGAAATACTTATTAGTTCATAATAAATGATACATGAATTTAAGGTAGAAATTGGTAATCTAAAATTCTGTGTTAAAATTTTTGCAAAATCTTAAAAAAATTCATACTAAAAATGTGATTTAGTGAAAGATCAACTCGATTTTTGGTACTTTAAACTTTTTATTCAAAAATATAATTTTTTTGTAAAAAATCGAAAAAAACTGTTTTTTTACAAAATGAGAAAATTAATGTAATTTTTTTCTCAAATATATTTATTTTTTTTAAACATCAAAAATATAATTTTCTTTTGTAATATTTTTTACCAAAAAAAAGCTACCTATTTATTGAAAAAAATTGAGTTGTTGCTTACCAAATGTTGTTTTCAAAACGCATCTACTTATTATAGGTATGTATATTGTATATGTACCTATTTACCTACCTTCTTCTTTCAATTGAAAATAATTTTGTTTCTTTTTTTGGTCTAACTAGGTACTAGGTAAGCTTAGGTACTGATATCTACCTAAAAAGTTTCTTTTCTTTTAAGTTTCAAATACCTGAGTTCATTTTTCAATTCAAAAAAGGGTACCTACATACATATATATTTTGTCTTCAAAAAAGTTATGACCTACATTTACATACCCAGGTGCCTACCTATACCTACCTATGTACTTATTGTTTGTTTGTGCGATCCAGTCGTGCCCATTTTTTTTGTTTTGAATTTAATAAAGCTAATATAAATTTTACGGGTCATTTATACTCCCTTTAAGTATGAAATTTTTCATCCCTCCTCAAAAATTTGTAAACACAATTTAGCCACATTTTAGAGCTATGTTTTAAGATCTAAAATCTCTGCGACTTTTTATTAAAAAGATATTGATACAAAACATAAACATTTTGTTTCATAATGTTTACCCTTATATAAATCTGTTCAATTGATAGAAATACAAATATAGTTATACCTATAACATATTCAAATTTAAGATTTTTCCAACTACCCATTAAAAATATAAAAATCAGAAACTTTGAAAAATTGACCAACAAAAATGTATGTTTTTCAAAAATCATTTTCGACACGAAAAAAAATCCTATCGAAAATTCCTTAAACATGAATAATTGCTTTATTCATCTTCTATAAAAATATGGAAAAATAAAAAAAATAAAAAATCTACACCCATGCAACTACTAAGCACTTTTCGAATTGACTATTTTTGAATTCTCATCATTAAAACATTTAAAACTCGTTTTGCCGTCGGTAGTTGGCATTGGGGATATGGTTTTGCCGTCGGCAAAACGTATATGAGTTTTTTTTTGTTTTGTTGATCTTGTTGCATGTTGCGTTGCAACACTATTAAATTTAAGAATTAAAAAAAATCCTTTTTTAGTGCACTCCTACATAAAATTATTATTATTATAAAATTATAAATTTTTGTACCTAAATAATTTTAATACATACTTATAAATTAAGCTGTAGCGTCATTGGGAAAAGTAATTGTTATTTATAAGTAGTTGCTATACATGTATGTATATAATGGATACCTATAATATTGTCAATTGATATTTTTACCTTCCCATTGGAAGTTATTGTTATTGGTGCGATTTGTTGAACTATTTAAAATACTGAACAAATGTTTTTTAACTCACATATTTTGAAAAAAAAAAAACATTATATCGATTTCAAATTCTTACTAAAAATGTATACCATCTAAGTGTTGTGTAATTTTGAGATTTTTAAAACCACCCTCTAAAAAGCTAAAAATCAAAATGTTTTAATTCGAAAAATGTTTCACATCAGAATCGAAATTTTGCATATGATTCCTATAATTTTCAAGCTATTTACAAACAAATTTTACTATTATAAATATAGCTAAAGTACAAAATAAAGGCGATGTAACATTTTGCCCTGTATCTCTATATCTATACCTACCTTTATACTGATTATCCAAAAACCCAAAGTAATTACACTATATAATATATAATTATGTAATATAGGTATACTCTACCACCCACCACTTAGGTAAATATGTATGTATGTATATTGTTTTCAAGTGCACCAATGGGAAGTTTCTAGTGTGGGTCGACCCCAGACTCATTTTCAAAAAATATTTTTTTTTACCCAAAAAAAAGCTTTTGAGTTTGTTGAATTGAGTTTCAAAATGTTTCTAGGTACCTACCTATGCATAGGTACCTATTTACGTAGGTAACTACTTACCTTAAATTGAAAATAATTTTGTTTATTTTTTTAATACATACCTACCTACCTTACGACCTTACCTATTTTAATTGATAATACCTATGTAGGTACATACATTAAAATAACCTTACCTACCTACCTACTTAGGTATATCAAGTTTTAATTTACCTACCTACATACCTCAATTCAAAATATTTAGGTACATGTGTACCTACCATACCTACCTATTTTCATACTTTTTTTGCAAAACAAATTAATTTCTTTAAATACCTACCTAGTATATCTACCTACTAATTTATAAAAATGTACATACATACCTACTTACATGATACATATGGTACCAATTTGCCAATATAGTAACCTTGCAAAATCGTGCAAAAAACCATATACATTGAAAAAAACTGGAAGAACATAACCCAAGAATAAGCCCATAGGAAAACATATATTTTCATTTTCTCATTTTCTTCCCCTTATTCTCGTTGTTGACTGACAAAAACATCTGACTCCCTTACTACCATTATAGTTGTACGAAATTAATCAATGTTCTCCTCTCCCTCTTACTAATTGTTTTTATTTTTCCTTGCATCGTTATCCCCAGGTCTCTATTGTGCATTTAAGCGATTTTAACGCCAATTTCGGCACATTTCGTGAGTACTATTAGTACTACAAAATTTGAGCCATGATATTACTATAAGAGTATATATACAATGGTTTCACTCAAGGTTTCACTCATTCTGAAATCCAATGGAACAGTTTAAGATGCTTCTACTCGATTCTGGGGTTTGGTTTCTGTATAGGTGAATCGTCAAGTAAAAATTATTTGCTACCGCAGAAAAAGTGAAATGTAAAACACGAGTGTATAAACTCAGAACTAAAAGTACAAGTGACCTCAACTCCAGAAATAATTGTGTTTCGCCCAAGGTATAACAGTGGGCTCTTCAGTCAGTCTGTTATACCCTACTAAGACACAAATTTTGGTCGATGTTTACCGACTCTTATAAAAATCACAGCAAAAAGGTACTGTGAATTTTATTATCCTAGGGGAATTTGTTTAAATTCGTGCACCCAGAAAATAAATACCCGTGGTCAGGTTTTTTATAATTAGAAGATGAAGAAATTTAAATATTTAAATATTGAAATTACTTCTGTTTTAAGTGGAGTGAATGAATAAAATTCAATTAAAAGTACAAGTGACCTCAACTCCAGAAATAATTGTGTTTCGCCCAAGGTATAACAGTGGGCTCTTCAGTCAGTCTGTTATACCCTACTAAGACACAAATTTTGGTCGATGTTTACCGACTCTTATAAAAATCACAGCAAAAAGGTACTGTGAATTTTATTA
The DNA here is from genome assembly GCA_949320155.1 of Melangyna quadrimaculata. Taxonomy (NCBI): domain Eukaryota; kingdom Metazoa; phylum Arthropoda; class Insecta; order Diptera; family Syrphidae; genus Melangyna; species Melangyna quadrimaculata. The sequence continues at coordinate 327,562,870 of OX439483.1, forward strand.
TCCTAGGGGAATTTGTTTAAATTCGTGCACCCAGAAAATAAATACCCGTGGTCAGGTTTTTTATAATTAGAAGATGAAGAAATTTAAATATTTAAATATTGAAATTACTTCTGTTTTAAGTGGAGTGAATGAATAAAATTCAATTAAAAGTACAAGTGACCTCAACTCCAGAAATAATTGTGTTTCGCCCCAAGGTATAACAGTGGGCTCTTCAGTCAGTCTGTTTATACCCTACTAAGACACAAATTTTGGTCGATGTTTACCGACTCTTATAAAAAATCACAGCAAAAAGGTACTGTTATACCTTGGGCGAAACACAATTATTTCTGGAGTTGAGGTCACTTGTACTTTTAATTGAATTTTATTCATTCACTCCCACGTTAAAACAGAAGTAATTTCAATATTTAAATATTTAAATTTCTTCATCTTCTAATTATAAAAAACCTGACCACGGGTATTTATTTTCTGGGTGCACGAATTTAAACAAATTCCCCTAGGATAATAAAATTCACAGTACCTTTTTGCTGTGATTTTTATAAGAGTCGGTAAACATCGACCAAAATTTGTGTCTTAGTAGGGTATAACAGACTGACTGAAGAGCCCACTGTTATACCTTGGGGCGAAACACATTTATTTCTGGAGTTGAGGTCACTTGTACTTTTAATTGAATTTTATTCATTCACTCCACTTAAAACAGAAGTAATTTCAATATTTAAATATTTAAATTTCTTCATCTTCTTATTATAAAAAACCTGACCACGGGTATTTATTTTCTGGGGTGCACGAATTTAAACAAATTCCCCTAGGATAATAAAATTCACAGTACCTTTTTGCTGTGATTTTTATAAGAGTCGGTAAACATCGACCAAAATTTGTGTCTTAGTAGGGTATAACAGACTGACTGAAGAGCCCACTGTTATACCTTGGGCGAAACACAATTATTTCTGGAGTTGAGGTCACTTGTACTTTTAATTGAATTTTATTCATTCACTCCACTTAAAACAGAAGTAATTTCAATATTTAAATATTTAAATTTCTTCATCTTCTAATTATAAAAAACCTGACCACGGGTTATTTATTTTCTGGGTGCACGAATTTAAACAAATTCCCCTAGGATAATAAAATTCACAGTACCTTTTTGCTGTGATTTTTATAAGAGTCGGTAAACATCGACCAAAATTTGTGTCTTAGTAGGGTATAACAGACTGACTGAAGAGCCCACTGTTATACCTTGGGCGAAACACAATTATTTCTGGAGTTGAGGTCACTTGTACTTTTAATTGAATTTTATTCATTCACTCCACTTAAAACAGAAGTAATTTCAATATTTAAATATTTAAATTTCTTCATCTTCTAATTATAAAAAACCTGACCACGGGTATTTATTTTCTGGGTGCACGAATTTAAACAAATTCCCCTAGGATAATAAAATTCACAGTACCTTTTTGCTGTGATTTTTATAAGAGTCGGTAAACATCGACCAAAATTTGTGTCTTAGTAGGGTATAACAGACTGACTGAAGAGCCCACTGTTATACCTTGGGCGAAACACAATTATTTCTGGAGTTGAGGTCACTTGTACTTTTAATTGAATTTTATTCATTCACTCCACTTAAAACAGAAGTAATTTCAATATTTAAATATTTAAATTTCTTCATCTTCTAATTATAAAAAAACCTGACCACGGGTATTTATTTTCTGGGTGCACGAATTTAAACAAATTCCCCTAGGATAATAAAATTCACAGTACCTTTTTTGCTGTGATTTTTATAAGAGTCGGTAAAACATTCGACCAAAATTTGTGTCTTAGTAGGGTATAACAGACTGACTGAAGAGCCCACTGTTATACCTTGGGCGAAACACAATTATTTCTGGAGTTGAGGTCACTTGTACTTTTAATTGAATTTTATTCATTCACTCCACTTAAAACAGAAGTAATTTCAATATTTAAATATTTAAATTTCTTCATCTTCTAATTAAACTCAGAACTGCCAAATAATATTTTTTGTTTGATTTTTATTTAATTTGTTGATTAATATTTACCAAAACTTTGATTTTGGATGCAAATTAAATTAAAATGGAAAGTTAAAAAAAAGATGAAGTACATTGCAGTTTGTTGTGACGCTTGAGTTTGAATGTATTTGTGCTTCTTGAGTGGATTCTGATTTGAAATCCAGAATGGAAATTTCTCTTCTCAGCATCGTCAGAAGCGTATTTTGTGTGCCAATGGAATGGTTTCAGAAGACTTCCGGACGTTTCTGGACGCTTCCGGACCTCCAACGAAAAACGGCATAAGTAATCAAAAAAAAAAAAAAAAAACTGCAATAACCATGAAAAAAAAAAAACTGGAATTCAAAGCGCGGCCTTCATAAAGGAACACATAATACACAAAGCAAAACATAATAGTGTACTTTTAACCCTTAAAATCAAAAATCTTTGGTATTTCTTACATTTTCAATCCACTTAGGTGCCAGTTATAGCTATCATTGAAAACCATTATTGAAAAAGTTAACTGTTGATTTTGAGACCTTTCGAAAGTTTAATCATTGAATATTTTAATGCAGAAATATAGCTTAGGACTTTTAAATTATTTCACCTTCACAAAAAATTCATTTTGACCCATATGTTCCCCATAACGTAACTTTTAATTTTTTCAATGATCATTGGTAAGGTTCATCATTGAAAAATTAAAAGTTTCGTTATGGGGAAGATATGGGTCAAAATGAATTTTTTTTTGAAGGAGAAATAATTTTGAAGTGGTAAGCTATATTTCTTAAGGCACTTCTCCTTTCATCGAGGCGGCAGCGGACGAATTCTCTAGATGGAATCAACGGTGGCGTCTACAATTCCAGTTAGGTTGAACTACTTAGTGAACACCTTATATGGGCTACTACGACATATTTGTAGCTCAGGCCTATAAGGAGCGGTTTATCCGGCTCCCTACCCTTGGAGTTATACGAAGGGTCTGGTCCTCCGGGTCGGGGGTTGTGCGTCGGGGTAACTTCCCTACCACGTAAAAAAAGTTGTTCCGAAACAACAACAAGCCTCGGATATGGATGATTTTAAAGTTGACGACCCCAGCAAACGAAACAAGGACAATGAATTTCGGATCTGCACGTGGAACGTCCTGTCCTTATACAGAACACGTGCAGCCGAACAATTAGTGGAGAACCTGGACAGGCTAAAGGCTGACGTAACAGCCATCCAGGAAGTGCGATGGGATGGAGAGGGCGTACGGAGACTGAAAACGTGTGACATCTACTACGGCGGGTGCTTGAAGGAACAGGGTCAGTGGCTCTTTGGTTGTGGTTTTGTGATAAGGGGAAGACTTAGGCAAGAAGTCTTGGGCTTCCGGAGTGTAAGCGAGCGCCTGGTCACAATCCGCATCAAAGGCAAATTTAAGAACATTTCGCTGATTTGTGTTCACGCCCCCCATGAAAGGAGAGAAGACAACCAAAGAAGCATTCTACGATCTCTTGGAGACAACGTATGATATGTGCCCGAAGTACGACGTGAAGATCATTCTTGGTGACTTCAACGCAAGATTCGGAAAGGAGGGCATCTTTGGTTCGATAGTCGGAGGACACAGCCTACACGACGAAACTTCCGGCAACGGACACAGGCTGGCAGACTTTGCGGCGGGGCGAAATGTCATCATCTCAAGCACCTACTTCCCACACCTCAATATACACAATGGGACTTGGCGGTCGCTTGATCGAGTAACCGTCAACCAAATCGACCACGTTGCGATAGACGCGAGACATGCTTCCAGTATCTTGGACGTCCGAACGTTCCGAGGGGCCAACATTGACTCGGATCACTACCTGGTGGTAGCTAGACTACGTATGCGGATATCCATGACGCGACAACGCAGAGCAGATGCTGTGAAAAGATTCGATGTCGAGAAGCTTAAATCGCAAGAGACTGCCAGAACTTTTGCAGACCACGTAACTCTTAATCTCTCAGGAGGTCCCCCACCAGCATCAAGTGCAGAGGACCAGTGGGAACACTGTCAACAAGCCATCAGAAGTGCCGCCTCTGGTGTGCTGGGTTTCACTAGGCGAATACAACGAAACCCCTGGTTCGATGAAGAGTGCCGGCTAGCGCATGCAGCTAAGGACGAGGCCTACCAGGCAATGCTGCAGACTCGAACAAGAGCTGCTGAGAGAGTGGCCCGGGAGCTCTACGGGCTGGCGATATCCAAACTTAAGTCGTACAAGGCTGCTGGTGCGGATGGCTTACAAGCCGAACTATTTAAATCAGCGGGAGATGAATTGGCTAGGAGCATACACCAGCTCATCTGCAAAATTTGGTCGGAGGAAAGTATGCCCGATGAATGGAACCTCGGTATAGTGTGCCCCATCCATAAAAAGGGAGATGTTCTGACATGTACCAACTACAGAGGAATTAGTCTCCTAAACGTCGCTTATAAAATCTTGTCGGCCATCCTGTGGCCGCTTAAAACCTTTTGTCAACGATCTGATCGGCCCTTATCAGTGCGGTTTTAGGCCAGGCAAGTCAACCGTCGATCAAATGTTCACACTCCGACAGATTTTAGAAAAATCCCGGGAATTCCAGATCGATACACACCACCTTTTTATCGATTTTAAAGTCGCGTATGACAGCGTGAAAAGGGACGAATTATACAGAGCCATGTCGAGTCTCGGCATCCCTGCCAAACTCGCCCGCTTGTGCAGGATGAGGATGGAGAAATCTCGCTGCTCCGTCAAAATTGGTAAGAACACCACCGATTCCTTTGATGTTGAGAAAGGATTGAGGCAAGGCGACGCGTTATCATGCAACCTATTCAACATCGTTCTTGAAGCCATTGTACGCAACGCACATAACAACACCAGTGGTACAATCTATCAAAGGTCCGTTCAATTGCTTGCATATGCGGATGACATAGACATTGTCTTCAGAACGAAGCGAGCTGTGGCAGGGGCATTTGCGAGCATTGAATCGGAGGCGGCTAGAATGGGATTGGCGGTTAATGAGGACAAGACGAAGTATATGCTGTCATCGAGAGAGGAATCTCAACATCGACGACTCGGGCAAAATATCACGATGGACAGATATAACTTCGAAGTTGTCAAGGACTTTGTCTACCTGGGCTCCACTATTACATCGCAGAATGACATCAGTGCAGAGATCAAGCGAAGAATTACTCTTGCCAACCGCTGTTTCTTCGGTCTAAGAAGGCATTTAAGCAGTAAGGCCCTCTCTCAGAGAACCAAGGAGACTTTATACAAAACCCTAATCATCCCGGTCCTGCTTTATGAGTCAGAACAATGGACACTGAAAGATTCGGATAAAAATCTGCTAGGGTGCTTTGAGAGGAAGATTCTTCGTGTGATTTTCGGTCCGGTGTGTATCGAAGGACTATGGAGGAGAAGATTCAACGACGAGCTATACGGGCTATACAGCGCCGTTGACCTGGTCAAAAAGCTGAAAATACAGCGGCTGAGATGGCTGGGGCACGTGGAGCGTATGGACAGCAACGCACCTGCCCGACGAGTCTTCGAATCCAACCCCGATGGGGTACGCAGCAGAGGAAGAACCCGTAACAGGTGGCGCAATCAAGTGAGTGACGACATCAAAGCACTCGGTGTGCGCAATTGGAAGGGGCTAGCTAGGGACAGAGCTCGCTGGAGGGGCTTGTTAGTTGAGGCCGAAGCCCATCCTGGGCTGTGAGCGCCATCAAAAGTAAGTAAGTGAGTAAGTAAGCTATATTTCTGCATTAAAATATTCAATGATTAAACTTTCGAAAGGTCTCAAAATCAACAGTTAACTTTTTCAATGATGGTTTTCAATGATAGCTATAACTGGCACCTTAACGCACAATTTTGGTTCATTTATTCATTTATTTCCAATTATTATTCACTGAAATTGTTTAATTTCAACCCTTTTGAATATTTTTTATGTTTAATTCTACACGGCAAGTGCGATAAAGAAATTCCTTAACTTGTAGTACGAGAAATGTCAAATCTTCAAAAATGTCAGATATCGAATCAACTTAAGTAAGTTCAACTCGATGCAGTTATAATAGGTGTTAAAGCGTGGTTTAAGCTCGCTCCAGCTCTAGATGCACTAGAACTTAGAGCCTGATTATACGGTTCGTTTCTTCATTCATACGAACGTACTTCGTTATTTTGATGTTCATGGAATTTGGGGTTGTTTTGTAAGAAAATAATCAGTAGTAATAAATAAAAATATTTTTTAATTACTTATTTCGCAAATAGCAAATACAATGGTACCATTCACCGATTAAAGGCGACAGCAGCGCCTATTTGCTCAGAGTGGCAAACAAAATAATTATTCCTTAGGTCATCTGTTGCCAATTAGCACATGGAAGCAGTTTTTCCAATAGAAACTAATGTCATCTATTATTATTACTAATAAAAAAGCAGAGTGATCTCTTTTATGCTCGGCAAAAATCCTCGTATCAAACCCTCCTAGTGGGTGCCGGGTGGTTAATGGTAACCACAGTTTTTATCTTGTGCGATGTCAAGATGGTGATCAGCTAAGGTCAGGTCGAATTGCTGAGACGTTCCTTTACTTCTCAATAGTTCAACGCTCAGCAATGCGTTTTGACCATAGATACGGGGTCTCTAATTTTCAGTGATGGTGTGAGCGATTTTCATAATCCGTGCCGAAGAAATGGAAGGCTGGGGGGTAAACCAGTCGCTAACGAGCTCTTTCGGACGCCTTGGCAGGGTCCGTCATACTCTTTGCCTTACCCCGGTATATCGGCTCTGCCCGTCAGAACTTTCCTTTCCGACCTACTCGTGGGACTTTTATTTGTTTTTTCACACTATGGACGTTTTAGACATGACAGACGTTTTACCATCCGCCGACACAGAGAATGAACTTTTGGCCTCCAGTCAGGAGACCATTGTAGGGCAACCTACAGAAACTGGAAGCACAGGCAGTACCAGCGACAGTACGCCTGTGTTTCGACCGACCAAACCCAACGTACCCTCAGGTAGCAACGCCAGCCATAGCGGTGCTGCCCGGGGTAAAAAGCAATCAGCGGGTGTTCTTCGCAGGTTGGAGTTCAAGAAGGCCACCTTTATTCTTGACAAAATTGCCAAGAATGAGGAGGCTGGAATTATTCTTGAGTAGGAAGAGCACAACTGTCTTCTGGCCAAAAACACCGCCAAGCGCAATAGGTCTCGTGAAGAGACCAGCCAGCCTATGAAAAAAAGCAAGCTTGATGGTACGAAAGGGTCTACCAAAGCGCCATTTTCCGGAGCAGCGCAACCGCGTACTCTAAGTAAGGTTGTCAGAGACGACCTCCAAGTAGCGGTTGTGGATGAGCTCACCACAACCAGCAGAGCTCTGCTTATTGTGTGGAACTCCATCGAGGCCAAGCTCTCGGAGATGGTGTTTTCGTATACCATTTCGGCGATCGAGGGCCCTTACCCTAGTTTTGACTCTGACGAGGTGCTCAGGGGGTACAGGGTAATCAGGTGCGCAGACGTGTTCTCTAGGGAGTTCCTTAGGACCTGCATCGCTAAGATTAGCAATGACTGGGAGGGCTTGAAGCTCAAGCTCATCCCAGCTAGGGACACCCCTAAACGACCTAAGGCTCGCATCTGGTTGCCCCTCATGAGCATTAAGCCGAGCGGACAGGATCTGATCCATGGTCTTCAGAGGTTAAATCCACTGATTCCGATGCACGACTGGACAGTCATTAAGGCGGAGGAGCCGCAAAGGAACAGTGCATCCTACCTTCTGATGATCAGCGGGGAAAGCATTGGGGCTCCCGAGAAGGCCGAATTCAAGCTGCGTTTTGGCATAAGATGTGCAAAAATTAAGATTCTGCAGAACCAGGGAGCAGACCCCGGCAAAGTTGGTGACAACGTTGAGCTAGACGATGTCACTGATGGAGTCGAGGTCCCTAGCGAGTCGCCGGGCCCTGGCTTTGCAGAATCGAAAGAAAATTAAAAAACGCGCTGCTAAAAGTCATTCAGATTAACCTGAAGCACTCAAAATGTGCCTCGGATAATCTGAGAGTTTTCCTGAGTGAGGAAAATATAGATGTAGGCATCGTCCAAGAACCATGAGTCAATCGCTCTAGAGTGAGAGGCCTCCAAGATAAACAATACGACCTGATCTACAAGATCGCAAAGACAAACGATGGTAAGCCTAGAACTTGTATTTTAGCTAAAAAACACTTAAAAGCTTTTCTGTGTCCTAATCTTAGCACTCCTGATCTGACAGTCGTCAGGTTGGAAGCAAAAAAAATGCAGACGGCTTAATCTTGGCATCTGCTTACTTCGGGCATGACCAGCAGTCACCACCAGAAGAAGTGTGCGCACTCATAGCCGAGGCGAAAGCGCAAAAAACAAACCTCCTGATTGGATGTGATGCAAACGCAAGACACACCCTTTGGGGAAGTTCCGAGATAAACGAACGAGGTGAGTCTCTTTTTAATTTTGTCATCGATAATAATTTAACTGTTTGTAACAGAGGTAATACTCCCACTTTCGTTTTTCCGAGCTCTGAAAATTTTGAAGGTTGGGAGGATGTGCTCGATGTTACTATTGTCAACAATAACTTTAATCTATTAGTGGAAAACTGGAGGATATCTCTTCTGAATTCGTTTTCGGATCACAGGTGGATACTCTTCAGCATAGGTTTTGAGTCTGAAACCCATCCTCCTTATAGAAATCCTAAACGAATTGACTGGAAGAAGTTCAGTAAAATTTTTAATTCTAAACTGCGCAATATAACCAATCTGAGTCCAGAATCGGTTACAGATCTAGAGTCAAAGGTGAAAACCTTTGAAGAATCTATGAACACGGCGTTCAAGATCTCTTGCCCAGTTAAATATAGCCGAAAAACTCTCCCTCCATGGTGGAATGAAAATCTGTCTGAACTCAGGAAATCGACAAGGAAAATTTTCAACATCTGCCACAAAAACAAATTTTATCAACCATATAAAGATGGCATCAGCCAAGAAACAATGCTGGAGGGAGTACTGCGAGTCAATAGAAAACATCAAAGACTCCGCAAGACTTGGTAGAGTTCTGTCAAAAGAGCATTGCAACCCGTCTTTTTTGAAAAAGAACGATGAGGAGTAGGCAGTCTCTCCAGCTGAATCCTTCGAACTACTGATGACGACGCACTTTCCGGGGTGTGAAAACAGTAAACCGGAACCACTTGAATTTCAAATCACACCGTTAGCTCATGTAGAGCATATCAATACCGTCATAACAAGAGAAAATATTGCCTGGGCAATTAATTCCTTCTCTCCATATAAATCTTCAGGCCTGGATGGCATACTGCCTATTATGCTTCAAAAACTGCAAGATGTGGTTGTTCCTTGGCTGGAAATAATTTTCAAAGGTTGCCTCTATCTCAACCATGTACCCGAGACATGGAGACATGTCAGAGTAGTTTTTATCCCGAAGGTCGGTAGAAGGGGTCGCGAAGGATTTTCGACCAATTAGTCTGACCTCTTTCGTGCTTAAAACGATGGAGCTCATCCTAGACAAACACATCAGGGACATCCTAGTTGGATGCCCTCTTGAAAACTCTCACCACGCATACCTAAAGGGTAAGTCCACGGAGACGGCCCTTCACGAGGTAGTTCGTACAATTGAGAAAACTATTAAGTTCAAAGAATATACACTAGCCACCTTCTTAGATGTAGAAGGGGCTTTAAACAACGTCCTAACTGAGTCCATTCTAGAAGCCCTTATTGACTTTGGTGTAGAATTCTACATCCGGGAGTGGATAGTTTCCATGCTCAGGGATAGAAGGATTCAATCTTCGTTAGGAAATACAATTTCAATCAAATACGTCAGTAGAGGAACACCCCAGGGTGGTGTTTTGTCTCCTCTTCTTTGGCTTTTAGTCATGAATAAAATTCTCGCTAAGTTAGAGAGGGGTGGAGTAAAGGCGGTCGCGTATGCCGATGATTTGGTGCTACTAGTATCGGGTAAGTTTACCCCTGTGATAAGTGAGATCACGGAGGTGGCTTTAAGGAAGGTTAGTAACTGGGCTGCGAGCTGCGGACTGGGTATTAATCAAAGCAAAACTGAAATTATACTTTTTACTACCAAAACAAAGATAGACCCCTTCAATCTACCTCGACTCAACGGACAAACACTTTCGCTCTCCTCCAGTGCAAAATATCTGGGTGTAATTCTCGACCCTAAATTTAACTGGAAATTAAACATTGAAGAACGGGTTAAGAAGGCCTGTATAGCTTTCTATGCCTGTAGCAAAACTTTTGGTAAGAGGTGGGGCCTCCAGTCAAAAATGATTTTATGGACATACACAGCCGTTGTGCGACCTATTCTCACGTATGGTTCAATTGTGTGGTGGCCAGCATTAAAAAATTTGTATAATATCAACAAACTTAGGAAGGTTCAAAGAACAGCTAGCATTGGCACCACAGGGGCTATTCGATCTTGTCCAACAGATGCTTTAGGAGTTTTTCTACACCTTTTACCACTAGATTTACACATTAAATACCTAGTATCTTGCAGCGCGATAAGACTTAAAGAATCGAACTCCTGGTTTGCCAAACCCTACGGGCACAGCAACATCACGGGTTTAATTCCAACCGAAATGTTTTCGACTCCCACTGATTACTGCACCCCTTCAATGAGCCTCGATAAAGATTTTAAAGTTATATTCCCATCCAGAAAGGATTGGAATGATGACGTCGTAACGAAAGACTTCGACACAACTATCTTTACTGATGGGTCAAAGATGGAGTGCGGTGTTGGTGCGGGTATTTTCTCAGAGTCCCTAAATGTATCCAGGTCTTTTCGGCTACCTGACTTTGCTAGTGTCTTTCAGGCTGAAGTACTGGCGATCAGGGAAGCATGCAAGCTACTTAAACAAAATCCAAACCAGAACCGAAATACAGCTATTTTCTCAGACAGTCAAGCGGCTGTCAAAACCATTAATTCGGCTACATCATCCTCAAAATTAGTACGACAATGCCAGGAAGAGCTTCTGAGTCTGAACACTAACCTCAGGGTCACTCTTATCTGGGTTCCGGGTCACAGTGGCATTGAGGGAAATGAGCGGGCTGACGAGCTGGCCAGGCAAGGTTCAGCCTTTCATAACTCACTTGCGGAAAGATTCAGTATTCCTCTCGGAGTTATGAAGGGCAATATATTCTCAATTTTTCTCTCAGAATCAAATCGTAGGTGGAATAGTTTAACTAACTGCATTATTGCTAGAAAAATCTGGCCTACCTATAATAAATCCCGAACTATTAACCTAATGTGCAGACCCAGGCGAGACATAGCAAGGATTGTTGCAACATGCACTGGACACTGGCCAATAGGAGAACATGCGGCGAAGCTTGGCATCCCCTACAATACTTACTGTCGTAGTTGTGGGGACCAGCAGGAAAAGGAAACAGTCTTTCATTTCCTCTGTAAATGTCCCGCTTTGGCCAGAATGAGGCAACAATCTTTCGGGAAGCTCTTTTTTAACGACCTTAACGAACTCTCCGGAACGAAGATCAAAGATTTGACTTCTTTCCTCAACGCGACGAAATGGATCTAGGATTTACTTCAGTTCCTCTTGCACCGTCTTCTTCCCCAAACTCCTATGACTGCGAGCTAGCAGACTAACGGTTTTTAAAGGTGGCTCATGGTGCACGAGGACCGGACGATCACACAATTGGGCCGATCTCCGCTTCAATACCAGCCAACAAGTGCCTAGGTGGCACAGTGTAGATGGGTCTTAGTTGCGGACTTCGACCCTTTTGAGTGTTTTCCTATTTTCAAGTTCAGGAATGTTTCAATGGATCTAGAATTAACTTCGGTTTCCTTTTGCACCATTTTCTTCCCCAAACTCCTATGACTGTGAGCTAGCAGACTACTGGTTTTTGAAGGTGGCTCATGGTGCACGAGGACCGGAGGATCACACGGTTGTGCCAACCTTCGTTTCAATACCAGTCAACAAGTTGCCTAGTTGGCACAGTGTAGATGGTTTTTAGTTGCGAACTTTGGTCCTATCGGGTGTTTTTCCTATGTCCAAATCCTAAATAAGTTTCATCTCATGTCTAAATCTAATAAAAGCGTCTGGTCATACAGGCGGGTGGTACTTTCTCTGTTAACAACAAGTCATGTTGTGCAAACAGACGGAGGTGTACAGAGATTACCATATCCGAGTGTGCGACTAGATGATCACCCTAAGGGATCAGATCGTATGCGTCCCGGGCAAATCAGCAAACTGCTTAGCGTAGCATACTGCAGCTGAACTCGGGCGTAGGCGATGATCCGTTGGGAGATCTATCACCAAAAACCCTCTTTTTCTTTAAAAAGATTCTTTTAACCCACAGGTCAAACGAGTTATGGTATCAAAACAGCGCATTACAGCGTTAATTGGGTCATCGAGCAAGGATGCTTGTGACCGCCATCGCTACCTACCTACCTACCATCTCTTTTTATTTGTATCTTTGACGTTTGTGACTTAAGCTGCATTTGGAATCGCCGTGTTATGCTTTGTTTACATTGCTTATTGTTGGTCGTTCGCGGAATAAAGATATAGTCTAATAGCTGGCAGCACATTTTGGTCATGAAAGGAAACCAAAAGATTTAAATAGTATAGGTAGTCCTGGTGAAGGTAATAACGAATACGTTCATCTGCCAGTATGTAGTGGCCCCGTTACCACGTAAAAGTGCATCAAAAGTACAACTTTTCTGAAAATTGAAATCGGGTGGGAAACCATTTCAAATGTAATACAATTTACAAAAATGGTTTTGACAGACGTCTAGGTGGTCCCAAAACCCAGACAGACGTCCCCGAAAACGCGATTTTTGTTGGCGTTTTTAGGCTTTTGGGAAACCACCTGAAATTGGTCACAACTTTTAGCCATGGACTCCCTGAGTGTGAATATGTCCGTGACAGACGTCTAAGTGGCCCCGAAACCCCCGACAGACGTCCCTGAAAACACGTTTTTTTTTGCGTTTTTTCTCAAAAAGGAAACCACTTGAAATGTATCACAAACGAAAGATCTAATTTAATAGAAAAATGACTTACTACTTTTCCACGACTTCCCTCGATGTCCTGCCGGCAGTACTTTTCAGGATGCGTAGAACAATATATGATGACCCAAGTAACATTGTTGGAGCTAGTTGAAGCAAAACAAAAAAAATTGTGCTCTTTAACAGAGGTTCTGGAATGGTTTCAGCTACGTCTCAAGATTCAAAAATATGCTCCTTACTGGAGTTTATAACATTCAAAATAGAGCACTGTCTAAATATCAGCTCTCAACGAGTTATTATAGAGCTTTCAACAACCCATGGACAAAATATTAACGCATGCGCCTACCAAAACGTCGAAACATGGCTCTAATAGAACCACACAAAAAGTGCGCATAGAGCTGAATACTAATACTTTCACACAAATGGTACATAATCAAAATATAACTCATGCGCATTGTAAAGTGTCAAAAGAAGCATTTACAGAGCTATTGTAAGACCACCACTGATTTTGTAGGGTGTTACAAACTTATATAAATTCAACAAAATTAATTCAACAAAAAACAAAAAATAACCATGAGTCGAAAATAAATAAAGCCGTGTTTTTTGAGAGAGTGACTAGCAACTCAGTAAAAGTTTTACACGGAAAACACAAACAAAACTCTATAATAATTTGTTTTGTTGTTGTTTTGCGTGTAAACATTTTGCTGAGTTGCTAATCAATTTCTCAAAAAACACGGCTTAAATTAAAGCTTTAAAACTTATCGAAATTTAACTAAAGCTGAACCACAAAAAAAAAAAAAACTTGCTCGTTAAGTTCAAAGTGCATCTCAGGGACACCTACTCTTTAAGTAAAAATATATTAGGTGTTTGCTGTGCACAATATTCACTCTGTCTTTTATTTTCTAAAACAACCTATTTTATATAAAGCACTGAAAGCACACCTGTCACCTTGTGGCTACTAGCTCTGAAATTGCGCTATTACAGCTCTGAAGAGCTATTACAGCTCTGAAGCGCTTTTACAGCTCTATGGAAAAGAAACTTTTACCCTAATAAAAATATGGCGATGAAAAGAAAAATTATTCGAATAGCAATTTTTTTTTTCAATCTTGATAAAGAAAAGGTCTCCTTTTTCGATTAAAAAACGCAACACATTTTGTAATTTTTAAACAAAATATTTTATAAATAATTGACAATAGTTCTTAGGATTTTTTTTTGTTTTGTTCAGATTAAAATGTTTCAAAATCTCAGCGTAATATTTATAATTCCGGAGGCGCGTTGTAATTTCGCGAAGTACCTTCAATACATTTGTGATAAAACAAAACGCGCACTTAAAATTCACAATTATTTTACCGAAAAATATAATAATTCCCTTATTCTGTTCGAATATAAAAAATAACTTATCTTGTTGACATTACGCACAATTTGTACAATACTTATAAATACTTCGAATAAAATAATCCATCACACAAACATAAAATATGTTGTGCAACTATTATATTACTATTCTTCGATTGTAGTATGCACACTTATACCAACAAAAAGCTGTCAAAGGTACTCCTTAGTAAATGCAAAATGGATAATAAAGAGCTTACAATCTACTAAGTCCTTGATAACGAGCTTATTACGAACAGAAATTTGCTCTAAATGTCAAAGAATTCCCTGTATGAGAGCTCTTAAATTACTCTAAATGCGCAACTGGAGCTAATTATCGAAGTGAAGAGCTTTAAGACTTGCTCTGGAAGTGCTGTTAGAGCATTTGAACAGCTAAATTTGTTTCTGGGGGATGGCTTCAATTGAGCAGCCCGATAAGTATTATTTTTACTTTATATCACATATATCCACAAAAATAATACAAAAATAAAAGAATTTAATAGAAAAATTACTTAATACTTTTCCACGACTTCCCTCGATGTGCTGCTGGCAGTACTTTTCAGGATGCGTAGAACAATATATGATGATGGCTTCAATTGAGCAGCCCGATAAGTATTATTTTTGCTTTATATCACATATATCACTCTGTTTACAAAGTCTGGAACACTCAACCACTCTTCACTTAACCCTTTTTTTCTTTTTTTTTTTTATTCACTTTTCTCTATATTCCTATTGTACCGTTGAGCTGAGAAATTCACAATATAATATTGTTCACACATATTACTTAACAACATGTGGGTGTGTGCAGGGATTGATTTAATTTTTTCTTATATTTAATTTCAATAGTATAGCCATTAATTTGATACCTCACTTTTTAATCTACCTCCTATATAAGCTTCACAATTGATTTTTTAAAATTCATAAAAAATCGAATAAAATCCACAGAAATGCTCCGCTTTGTTCATTGTCAACAATCGTCTACCAGTGGAGAGCACCGTTATCTCAATTGAATTTCTAATTGGAGTTCTTTTAATATACAAAATCATAACTTCATTTCTACTCATACGATTATTATTAAAGTTTTGATCTCAGAATTTAGCTATGAGATATGGCTAAATTTGTGTATAAAAATTATTGAGGGGGGTGAACAATTTCATATCCCAATCAAAAGGTCTTGACCCACCAAAAATTTAAATGTAAGTGACAGACGTTTGAGTGGCCCCAAACAACTGACAGCCGCGATATAATTCGCGGATGTTATTATTTTCTTTTTAATTGTATATTAGTGGTAGCTTCTTCAAATGGTTACCAATTAAAAGGTTTTGACTCAAGAAATTGATTTTATAAGTTACAGACGTTTTGAGTTACGCCAAACTGCTGAATAGCGCGACAAAAGTCGCGGATGTTATTACTAGTTTATCAAAAAAATTATACATACAAATAACTTGAAATGTTTCTCAATTTAAAGGGCTTGACTCTCTGGGTTGCAACATGTAACTGACAGACGTTTTGAGTTACGCCATACTGCTGAAAACCGCGATAAAAGTCGCTGATGTAATTACTTGTTTATCAATTAGATTATCAATACAAATCTCTTGAAATGCATCTCAATTTATAAAGCTTGACTACCTGAATCGAAAAATATAACTGACAGACGTTTTGAGTTACGCCAAACTATTGAAATCCACGATATAACTCGACTTCGAATATTATTATTGTTTTTACTTTCAATTTAAATGGTACCTATAGTACAGTCAACGAAGGAATTTTGCTTGCAAAAAATAGTGCTCTCTGGATTATTTTTTTTATATGGTAGGGATTACCCCCAGGTATAACATACCCAAAGTCCCAAGGCCAGGCCCGCGGGCTAAACTTAGGAGGGGGGGTTAGAGGTACCCCTTTTTAGATTTTCGTGAATATTTCCACAACCTAGAATGTTAGCGGAAAAGTTTATACTATCAATTAGAGACAATTAAATTATCTTTAAAAATATATATTCACATTTTTTTCTAGGGTCAAAAATAAAGGAGATGCGGGCGGTAGAAAAGTTTTCTGACAATTTACTTGGAAAAAACAAAAAGCGTTAATACACATTCATTCACTGTTGCTTCATCATGTTGTGAAGCTTAGAAAGGAGTTATAATTTCCTTTTTTTTTATATATCCGAAACTATACGAAAAAGTTGATGTATACTAAATTAGGCAAAATTTGAATAGCAAGAGTTGTTTTCATATGGCGCCAAAAAATGATAACGGGTTTTTTAAAGGAACACAATAAAAAATTTATTTGCTATAGAGGGAGGTGCTTTATCGCCCCCTTTAGAGAGGAGGGGCATTTTTTTAAAAATAATATTAAAAAACAACGGCAACACTTACAACAAAAAAAATTTACCTTTTTTGAAAGCCAGAATTCCGTTCTTTTATTTTATTTTCAAATCAAGTTATTGATGTCCATAGTTTTTGTAAAAATTACTTTCAAACTCAAAATTAAAAAAAAAAGTTGAAAATTTCGATTTTGATTTTTCATTTTTGTAAAATAAAATGCAGAATTGGCTTTTATTGTTCACAACCCCTATCATTTCTTAATTGAAAACTGTAAACTAAATCGGTCTATGTCTCCTAGATTTTGAGAAAATTGAAAGTTACGACGACAATATTTTTGATTTTTTTATAATGTTTGTTATTACAATTCCTTATAGTATGTGATAGTAATGTTTCTTTGAACCTGCGGTTAATGAATGAATAATTTCTTTGAACCTGCGAAGCAAGCCGCCACCAAAGGTACTGTGATAGTGGTAGAGGGGACCCTAAGGTATAACATAATCAAAGTCCCCAGCCCAGGGTCGCAAGCCTTAGACAGGAGAGGGGGGTAAAGGTCCCCTTTTGTAGTTTTTCTTCCATATTTCGAAAACTGAGCATAATAGAGGCAAAGTCAATACGACAAAGTGAAAGAAAATTAAATTCCCTTCCAATAAAAGTTATGTTCATAGTTTTTCTGGAAGCAATAGAGATGCGGGAGTAGAAATATTGAAAAAAAACTTAAAAAAATGTTTTTCCTTAGAAATTTAATGTTTGTAAATTAGTTTACTTTTATAATACTATGAACATAATTTTTATTGGAAGGGAATTTAATTTTCTTTCACTTTGTCGTATTGACTTTGCCTCTATTATGCTCAGTTTCCGAAATATGGAAGAAAAACTACAAAAGGGGACCTTTACCCCCCTCTCCTGTCTAAGGCTTGCGGACCTGGGCTGGGGACTTTGATTATGTTATACCTTAGGGTATAGGTTGGTAGGTTGGCTGAAAAGGGAATTTTTAAGGAAACACGTTTTGAACACACCAAACCATCCAAATAAGCGATATAATGTAAACGGCTTATTCTTTTCTTTATGAAATGCGAAATTGCAGTCACACTCAGTTCACGTTTTTATAATTGTAGTAAGCTCGCTACAACATTGCTTTTTTATATCGCTTATTTAAATGGTTTGGTGTGCTCAAAACGTGTTTCATTCAAAATTTCTTTTTCAGCTAGTCAAAATCTTTTAATTAGGTACGTACCATTTAAATTGAAAGAAAAACCAATAATAATATTCGAAGGCGAGTTGTATCGTGAATTTCAATAGTTTGGTATAACTCAAAACGTCTGTCAGTTACATTTTTCGATTTAGGTAGTCAAGCCCTATAAATTGAGATGCATTTCAAGAGATTTGTATTGATAATCTAATTGATAAACTAGTAATTACAGCAGCGACTTTTATCGCGCTTTTCAGCAGTATGGCCTAACTCAAAATGTCTGTCAGTTACATGTTGCAACTCCGGGAGTCAAGCCCTTTAAATTGAGATACATTTCAAGTTATTTGTATGTATAATCTTTTTGATAAACTAGTAATTACATCCGCGACTTTTGTCGCACTTTTCAGCAGTTTCGCGTAACTCAAACGTCTGTAACTTATAAAATCAATTTCTTGAGTCAAAACCTTTTAACTGGTAAACATTTGAAGAAGCTACCACTAATATACAATTAAAAGAAAAAAAATAATAACATCCGCGAATTATATGGCGGCTGTCAGTTGTTTAGGGCCACTCAAACGTCTGTCACTTACATTTTAATTTTTTTTGGGTCAAGACCTTTTGATTAGGATACATTTAACGTGGTTTCCCTCAAAATCTTATTACTAAAAAAATAAAATAAAAAATCCGCGATTTATTTCGGGCCTGTCAAGCTGTTGGGTGACACTAAAAACTAATTTTTTTTATACATTAGTACTCTGGTAGTCAAGACCTTCCAATTGCGATACATTTTGGTGGCATACATCAATTATCTAAAAATTTTAATAAAAAATCCGTGACTTTAATCGCGTCTGTCGGGGGTCTTGGGGCTACTTACACGTCTGTCATGTACATATTCGCACTCTGGAGGTCAAGATCTTTCGTTTGTGATACATTTCAAGTGGTTTCCTTTTTGACAAAAAACGCAAAAAAAAACGCGTTTTCAGGGACGTCTGTCTGGGGTTTCGGGGCCACTTAGACGTCTGTCGCGTACATATTCACACTCAGGGAGTCCATGGCTAAAAGTTGTGTCCAATTTCAGGTGGTTTCCCAAAAGCCTAAAAACGCCAAAAAAATCGCGTTTTCGTGGACGTCTGTCTGGACTTAGGGGCCACCTAGACGTCTGTCGAAACCATTTTTGTAATCAGGGAGTTGATGGCGTCATGTTGTATTACATTTGAAATGGTTTCCCACCCGATTTCAATTTTCAGAAAAGTTGTACTTTTGACGCACTTTTACGCGGTAACGGGGCCACTATATGCTCTGGCAGACGAACGTATTCGTTTTCACCCGGGAAAGGATTTTACTAACTTTGCCTATTTTTTTTGCGTGATCGTAAGAAAGTTTCGACTTTATACAAACACGATTTATGTCCTCCTGATTCAAAATATGTGTATTTTATTTTGCCTTTTTTTGCTAGCTTTTTTTATCAAAGTTAAACGAAAAAATCTTCAAAAAAATTCAACAAATACAAACTGCTTGTAGTTTTCCACTTCCGGTTCAGATTATTTCACTTAAAAACATGATCCTAACACAATCTTATGCGCACAGAAAACAAATTTGCTTGCCCTCAACATAAAAGAAAAAGAAAGCAGGTAGTATAGATAGAGTTACTATGATCTTTTCTCAATAAAATTTCTTGACCTTTTTTGTTTTTTTTTTGTTTGTACTCATAAAAACTAGATCTTTGCATTTCTCTATGAACAATCGTGCACTGCAAATATCAATGAAAATTTGGAAAAATCGAAAGGGCCAATAATTGCAAATTTAGTGTTGAAAAGGTTCACTACTGTTTTTAAAATAAATCGTGGACTTAAAACTGTTGAGCAAATGCTGTAATAATAGTCCGGGAGCCCGTGACAGATTTTGGTGACCAATAGGACCACAGATTATCTTTTGTTAATTTGATGTTATAATAAAGCCTAGTGAAAGTCGGCTGGCGGACCATGGGTGGGTGTGGCAACAGCAGTCTCCCAAACATGTAAAAAAAAAGTTGGGTTGCAACTCCACCAAAGCTGAAATTTAGTTATATGATAGTTAACACTTATATTATGCAAAAACAAGTCAGCTGACTGTGTGCGGGTGGAAAGACCGTCAGTTGACGTAGTGAAGTATGCACGCATAGAACCACGGTAAGAAGCCATGCTCACAATTCACGACGTCAGCTGACGGTCTTTCCAACCACATACAGCCAGCTGACTTTTGGTTTTACATAATATAAGGCGTTAACTATCATACAACCAAATTTCAGCTTCGGTTGTATTACCTTTCTAAAGTTATTCTGCAAAACGTGTATTATACGCGTGCAGTTTAAATCGTAATCTATCGATTTTGTGTATAACGCATTTTATTTATTGAGCGGAATTTCTCAGATTTAAAATTAATTTTATTGACTGCACAAAAAGGGCTTTATAGTACCCATACAAATTAAATGAACATAAAATAAAAAATTTAGTTAATGGTTAAAGCGGGCTGTAGGTTAAAATAAAAAACCCATTTTAATCATTGAAATTTGAAAAAATAATTTCGTAGGCAAGACAAAATGGTAAAGCTTAAAATCAAATATTAGTGGAGGCTAGATAGCATTTTATTCAAGAACCCGGGGAACCTGCTCCGATTTGGATGATTTTTTTTTTGAAATTTAGGAAATAAAATTTTAAAAAAGTTTACTATTCAAAAATTGACGCTCTCAGCTCAAACTTTTTAAATTTCAAAAAACCAACATTTAAAAAAAAAAAGTTATTTCGTAATATTATTTGTAAAAATATATAAATTAAGTACAAATCAATTGAAATGCTATAAAATATTTTTTTTATTTTGTATTTAATATACATTTCAAAACTTAGTACAGTAAAACCAGATTATATTCATGGGGAAATGTTAGATTTTTTTTTTATTTGCAATTAAAATAATAAATAGTAATATTTAATAATTTTTTTCAAATTTCAATGAATAAAATGGGTTTTTTATCTTGTGTTCGTTTAATTTGTATGTTGTCCATAAAATAAATTTTAAATCTGAGAAATTCCGCCCAATAAATAAAATGCGTCATACACAAAATCTATAGATTACAATTTAAACTGCACGCGTATAATACACGTTTTGCAGAATAACTTTAGAAAGGTAATACCACCGAAGCTGAAATTTGGTTGAATGATAGTTAACACCTTATTTTATGCAAAACCAAAAGTCAGCTGGCTGTATGTGGGTGGAAAACCAAAAGTTGGCTGGCTATATGTGAGTGGAAAGACCGTCAGCTGACCTAGTGAATAGTGAGCATGGCTTTTTCCCGTGGTCTTATGCGTGCATTCTTCACTACGTCAGCTGACGATCTTTCCACCCGCATACAGCCAGCTGACTTTTGTTTTTGCATAATATAAGGTGTTAACTATCATATAACCAAATTTCAGCTTTGGTGGAGTTGCAACCCAACTTTGTTTTTTTTTACATGTTTGGGAGCCTGCTGTAGCCACACTCACCCATGCTCAGCCAGCTGACTTTCATTAGGCTTCATTATGACATCAAAATAACCTTATCCCTACAAAATTATCTGTGGTGGAGTCACTGACTAAAATATGTCACGGGCTCCCAGGCTATAAATGGCGACGTCAACTCCACACTTTCCGAAAACGTTGAAGTTAATGATGTAGAGACTAGGGATTTTAAAATGGGCTCCACTCCTTTCTGCTCAAGTAGAAAGGTCCTTTAGCTCAATTAAGACGCTTCTAAGAGACAATCGTAGAAGGCTGTTACCTGCGAACTTCAAAAAGCTGTTGGTAGTTCAATGATATTATAATTAGACGTTAAGTTATGTTTATATATTCTCTTTATCCAATAAATGCCTTTTTTTGCCTTTTTTGATTTTTTTTGCTCAGCAAAATCCTTTCCCCTGTTATCACCTTCACCTATATAGGACTACCTATACTATTAAAATCTTTTGGTTTCCTTTCACGACCACAATCTGCTACCAGCTCTCGGTCTAAAAGTTTAAATGATAAAACCGATAACATTAAAAAAAAAAAAAAAAAACAATTTGAATTGGTATTTTTTTAATAAAAAAAAACTTATTTGAAAATAATTTTTATATCCAAAATTACTTGTAATTTTTGAGAGCATCGGCATAACAAAAAATATTTTGATCAGTGAATCTAAATAATGGCTTCACCATACAAACAAAAAATGAAGAATATAAACTTTTGTTTTCTATAAAATCAAAAAAATGGTTGTTAGACCGATTTCACACAAGGGAACTAAGTTACCGGCAACTGCGAGTTTTTAGGCGAGAATGGCAAGAAGTAAGGGAAATGAAAACAAATCTCCACGTTCAACGTTTGAGGAGATTTTTATCACATTCCTTTTCACACTGTCCATAATGTGCGTTCAGCGTTTAGACATTTTATGGCAAGAAACAAAAATCTCCGGCAATTTTGTTTCTTTGTGTGAAAGCTACATAATACTACGTTTTCATTGGAGCCGAAATGAGGTAGTTTCGAAATTAGCTCATTTGTAACGTCAAATTTGTAAAGGAAATGACGTTCCAAATGAGCTAATTTCGAAATTATCTCATTTTGGCTCCAATGAAAACGTAGTACAAGGCAATTAAAGGAAAACGTCAAAAAAATCTCCAGAAACTGGTGTCCCTGTGTGAGAAAGGGGACTAAATTAAAAAAAAGTTGCCTCTCCTTTTAAAAATTAAAGAAGGAAAATTAATATCTACAGTTCGATTTTTTTTACCAATCCATAACTTGCCATTTTACCTATTAGTCTAGGAGCTATACCCCCTATCCGTAGGCACTTGAATGTCACCTCAGTTTGAGGGTGGTTTTTTATGTTTTCGGGGGTGGGGAATCCAAATCCGGATTTATTTTTTGCAAAATCCGGTGTGAAGTCATTGTTATTAAACAATTTTTGATGCATTTTTGTGATGCAATAAAAGTTGTTAATGTTAGGAAAAAATGTTCCGAGTAAATGTTGTTTCTTATTTTCTAACGAAGAAATATGTTTTTTAATCATGTAAATCGGTTGATAATTGCCCACGATATTGCCAATTGTTCCTTAGTAGGGAGGGTGCGCGCTCAATTAAGGGAGCCCGAGACGGAAGAACGTGTTTTTTAGGTAAACGTTCAGAGTTATCGTGAAAGTTGTCATAGTAGAAATCTCTATATTCTGACAAACATTTTCGTTTTTATTTTGTCGCAATTGAATAATTAGATTCGGAGATATGCACAGAAACGTAGACTTAGGATAAGATTTTTCACATTTACATGGTTAAAGAAGACCAATTTACTCAAATTTTTCGCACGATAAAGCATAAAACAAGTATTTTTAATTTATACTCCTGATTTTAACTAATAAAAGCGTTTTTTCAATTTTT
Organism: Melangyna quadrimaculata; assembly: GCA_949320155.1. Lineage (NCBI taxonomy): Eukaryota > Metazoa > Arthropoda > Insecta > Diptera > Syrphidae > Melangyna > Melangyna quadrimaculata. Next base: position 327,586,128 of record OX439483.1, read on the forward strand.
TATTTATAGCATCTAGTTTTAAATATATACATTTTTTTAAGGCATGAAAGATTTATTCCACACTCCAATTTTTTAATATAATAACTGCTTGCGCTTATACAGTGTGATTTCCATAAGGTGTCACAAAAGGCTAGGTAGGTTGGACTTAGACAAGAAAAAAATCATAACGGAGGGGGGGTCTATTTCCTCCTGTTTATGCGGAAGGGGCAATTTTCCAAAAAAAATCACTTAAAACAGAAAAAAAAATAACGGTAATACTTACATTAATACTTACAATAGCATTTTGAAAAGCCAAAAGTCTATTCTTTAATATTATTTTCAAAATAAGTTGTTCAAGTGAACAGTTTTTGAAAAATTAATTTTCAAACACAAAATTTTGAAAAAAAAAAATTCAAACAATTTTTTTTTTTTAATTTTACGTTATTAAGTACTTTTTTTGTTTTCAAAACTCAACGCTCTTATCAATTTTTAGTCAAACGCTGAAAACCACATGGATCTAGGACTTTTAATTTTCAAGATATGAACAAATAAATGAACTAAGAAGAAACCGGCTAAATGATCATTTCAGCAACCAGTTGATTACCATCAACCTGTTTTTTCTTGTTTATACTAAGATGCTGGTTTCTTTATTTTTTAATATCTTGAAAAGTCAAAGTCCTAGAACCATGCGGTTTGCAGTGTTTAACTAAAACTTAATAAGAGCATTGAGTTTTGAAACCAAAAATAGTACTTAGCAACGTAATTAGTTTGAACTTTTTTTTTCAAAATTTTGAGTTTGAAAATTAATTTTTCAAAAACTTTCCACTTGAACAATTTAATTTGAAAATAATATTAAAGAATAGTCTTTTGGCATTTCAAAATGCTATAGCACGACTCTGTAGGTATTACCGTAATTTTGTTTTCTGTTTAAAGTTATTTTTTTTGAAAATTGCCCCTCCCGTCTAAACGGAGGGAAATAGACCACCCCTCCGTTACGATTTTTTTCTTGTTTTAGTCCAGCCTTCTTAGCCTTTCGTGACAACTTATGCAAATCACCCTGTATAAGCACAAGCTGTTATTATATTAAAAAATTGGAATGTGGAATAAATCTGTCATGCCTTAAAAAAATTTATATCTTTAAAACTAGACGCTATAAATAAAAAATTGAAAAACGCTTTTATTAGTTAAAATCAGGAGTATATATTAAAAATACTTGTTTTAAGCTTTATCGTGCGGAAATTTGAGTAAATTGGTCTTCTTCAACCATGTGAATGTGAAAAATCTTATGCTAAGGGTTTGTTTCACAATGTCTAAGAAAAGTAACAAACTTTGCGTTTCACAATTATCAGAATTATAAATTTATGTGTCAATTAGCTACTCGTAAGTTATTCCAGTTTTCCAGACAATATTATTGTTTTGACAGATTGAAAATGAAATTATACAAAAATAATCTATAAAAGTTGTCGAAGTGTTGATATTTAAGTGTTGTTGTCCTTTGTTTGGTTTGTACTCGTATATAGTATCTTTTCTAGTAAATACATATGTGGGTTAAAAATTGTTTCGGCGCGAAAGTATGGTATTTCAACCGTTTATCGAAGGTTTGGTGTATGTGTAAATTTTGTTTAGTCAACTTGTTGACCATCCGTATTGTGTACAAATTAATATTTGCTTGTACCAAATGTGTAATAGTTCGTAAACCATACCACCTATGAATATGTGCATGTTTAATCTGGGCAAACTCCCTACTTTAGTGGTTTAGTAAAATGCAGCAAATTTTATTTTGGATTGTGATATGATATAATATGTTATCGATTGGGATAATGTCAAATTGTCAAGAGCTCAAAATGGTAAGCGGCACTATTGAGATATCTAAGTTTATTTTAAAATAAAATAAAAACATAGGTACACAACACAACTTCATTCAAAAATTGCATTACAACTTTTAAAAAATTATGAAATCTGTCCTGAACACAACTTTCATGCCGAGAACATTATATTTATTTGTTTTATTGGTCGCAATAACATCTAAAAATATTTTAATTGCCAGTTAAGTTTTTTTATCAGTACTTCATCTGCCCAGTAAAATACTCAGAACTTGAATTATTAATGAAGACTATTCGGATATTGTTAAACGTAAATAAGGATATTACTTGACGAGTAAGTTCAAAGTAGCTTAAATGAAACTTTACTCAGATATTGTGAAACAAGCCCTAAGTCTACGTTTCTGTGCATATCTCCGAATCTAATTATTCAATTGAGACAAAATACAAACGAAATGTTTGTCAGAATATAGAGAATAATTTCTACTATGAGAATTTTCACGATAACTCTGACCGTTTACCTAAAAAAACACGTTCTTCCGTCTCGGGCTCCCTCAATTGAGCGCGCGCCCTCCCTACTAAGAAACAATTGGCAATATCTTGGGCGATTATCACCGATTTACATGAATAAAAAACTTTTTTCGTTAGAAAATAAGAAAATAAGGAACAACATTTACTTGGAACATTTTTTCCTAACTTTAATAACTTTTATTGCATTACAAAAATGCATCAAAATTCGTTAATAACAATGACCTCGCACCAGATTTTGCAAAAACTTACTCCGGATTCGGATTCCCAACCCCCGAAAACATAAAAAAACACCCTCAAACTGAGGTGACATTCTAGTGCCTACGGGAAGGGGGTATAGCTCCTTGACTATATACCTAAAAAACAAAAACGACTAGAGTTAACGCTGCATAACACCGAAAGTCTAAATGCAGCCTTAAGCCCATGTCAACCTCAAAATTTTCACCATGTTTTCCGCTTTGCGCCAATTGTCGCTAGTGTATCAATTTTTTTTTTTATAAATGGAACCATCGTGAAGTTGGCTCCTAGCAGTACAGATATAAAAGGTCCATGAATCGTACAATCGTAAATTAGGTGTATCCAATTACGATAGACAATTTTTCAATTCAATCAGTTTTGTTCAAATCGTTTTTTGTTATCATCATTTAGCATTGTGGTTGCCAAATCAGAAACGTCAAAGTTCAACCAGAAAAGTCTTGAAATTTTCATTCCTGTTTTCGTTACTTCCTTGCCTTTACATTTCTACTCCCCTCACCCAATCTCTCAAAAAGACCGAAAACCGAAAAAACGAATCGTTTAATCGGGCACTTAAGTAGCAAATAGGCGTGCTTTTTTGTGCCCTCTACGTTAGCATAAGAAATAATAGGCGTGTTTTTTTGTGCCCCCTATGTTAGCTTAAGAAATAGTGGCACAAAAAAACGCTCATAATTGCTCCAGAAAAGAGTTTAGCAGCACTGATATAACAATGACATTTTCTGACATTTTGGCTGTCAAAAAAAGTCAAAAAAAATGTAAACTAAATTTCGTTAAAATTTTGATTAATTAAAAGAAACGTCTGCTCCCCCGACAGGTCTTTCTTTTATTTGTTGGAAAGTAACATTTATTTTAAATTAATAATTATATTTTAACAAATAAAACAATTTTCGGTTTTTACCTTTTTTTCTGTCTGACCCGTGCTTCAACATCCATCTGCCAAATTAATGAATTTTTGACATTTGTTGAGAATTCATCGGATAAACTTAGAAAATAGTGTATGGAAGCACTATTTTTATTTTAGCTTAATTCTTAAGCAGAGATGTTTATCACCGCGAACTAAGCATATTTGTTGTTGTTGTATTTTACAATGAAATTTTTTGTAAGCCAACATAGAGGGCACTAAAAAAAACACGCCTAATGGCACAAGAAAACGCACATCGTTGCTTCAGAAAAGAATTTGGCAGCTAACATGTTGTATCCAACCTTGGTTTTAAGCTTAATTGCTCGTTGTCTGGAACTGACCACGTTAATCAAGTTATAGGGCTTGCGTAAACTTTGTATCTCCTCAAACTTAACTCCAGTAGCTAAACAACTAAGGCTTGTCAAGACTTTATTTATGCCTATAATTGATTATTCAATTCAATGTAAACTCGACTCCACTCTCAGCATAAGTTATTAGTTGCATTTAATGACATGGTAAGGTACGTGTATGGTCTGCGGAGATATGAGCATATATCACACATCATAAATTGGTCCTCGGTTCAACATTTCAGCAATTTCTTGACGAAAGGTGCTGCCTTTTTATACATAAAATCATAACAAACAGATCACCAGTCTATCTGTACGACAGACTTCAATTTGCGCAGTCAACCAGAACTTTAAATCTTATCACTTCCTGTTTTACTTACTTAAACTCCTCGCGCCATTTCTTTATTCAAGTTACCAAACTCTGGAACTCCCTTCGCACTGCAATAAGAAGAATAATCGGAGCTTACAAATTCAAAATCGCCGCATTGGCTCATTTTTCATCTCTACGACAACAACGGTAACAACTTCTTTCATCCCTGTCTTGTATTTAGGATAACAAACTATTTCATACTACTTTCAGCTTTATCTTTAATCTATCTTCTTGTAATCATCACTCGTTTGTCTTTTCTTTTTCCCCATTCTTCTTAATGCTCTTCTTTAAATTTTCTTTCACCTTTCTGTTTATTTCATTTTCCTCTTCGCATAATTTTTTTTTTTTTATTGATACCAGAAATGTATTATATTGCAATCTATTAGGATTAACTTAAAACTAATAGATACTTTGATTTTTGTATATATGAATATATTATCACTTTTGTCAATATATTTTTAATATTTTTATATAACTTTTATATGGTTATTTATCCTTCAAATGTATGTACTGTAAAAGACTGAGTCTTATTTGTACACTTAATGGAATAAAATTGAATTGAACATAGAGGGCACTAAAAAACACGCCTAATGAAACACGATGCAGTAAGCATGTTAATTCTAAATATAAGGCTATTTTATTATTATTATTATTGAAACATTTAAAATTTGCTTCCTATCTATGAATTTAATCGGGGTCGTAACGGGTGGCACACACTTGAGACATGCGCAAAGGGTTTGTATTTTATACATGCACATACCTCTTGCATCAATTTATATTAATATTAAGAGCCATTTTTATTTATAAAACACTAACATACCTTTTAATATAGAAACTGCTTCACGTGATAACCAAACCGGGTATAAGACATCATCATGTAGTATTGAATCAAAAAGTTCATCCTCATTATCAGCTTCAAAAGGTGGCTGCCCAGCCATCATTTCATACATAAGAACACCAAGTGCCCACCAATCGACTGATGCACCATACTCCAGTTCCTTCAATATTTCAGGAGCGATGTAATCTGGAGTACCACAGAATGTTGAAGTAAGTACTCCGTTTAATATTCCTTCCTACAATTGTTAATAATTTTAAATATATTTATGAACGTTAGTATATCCAAATTAGTTAAGTACTTTGCACATTCCAAAATCTGCAAGTTTGCAGTGACCCTCTTGATCTAGCAAAATATTATCCAATTTGAGGTCACGATAAATCACTCCGTTGGAGTGAAGAAACTGTAATGCTAATGTTACCTCAGCAGCATAAAATGCGGCACGAGCAGCCTCAAAACGGCGTGCTTTTTGGATTTGAAACATCAAATCCCCTCCGTTCACGTATTCCATTACAAAAAATAAACGATCCTGAAATTTTGTAAGCATATCGCTGGATCAATACTTTCATGTTCTACGTTAGGTTTTCATTGTTCTGAGATTTTTCCTAGCAAAGTCTTACATATGTGATTTTGTGTCAAAATATAATGATTTATTTAAAAAAAGATAAATATTAAATCGACTTAGATCATTACAGCCAATTTTTTCACAGAGTACTAATGCTGGGACCGGTACTTGTACTAAAATTAGTACTCAAATCGGTATCAACTTTGTTTCGCCCCACAAGTACTAAGCTATCAACTTGATACCAGTTAGGACTCATCACTAGCTTAGCTAGCCCCTCAAAATCACCTTATACCTGGTTACTATACCAATTATTAATACTCAAATCGGTTCCAACTAATTTTTTCGGGTCTATCACGATATCTAGAAACCAATAATCCAGAAATCAAAAATCCCGAAACTAAAAATCTGGAAAAACAAATTTAGAATTGTAAAAATCTCGAAAAGAAAAATCTGGAAACCATAATCTCGAACTATGAAAATCTAGCAAAAAAATCTAGATCGCAAAAACCTACAATCAATATTAATTTTTGGGACAATGGTTACAACTCGCGCGCGCGAATTGTAACCACTGACTGTCTCAAAAATTAATTCTAGATTAGAAAAGTTTCCTTAAGAGAATCACGATTGATCAGTACACTGCACACGCGCCAAACTATAACAAACAAAGCTTCTATAAAAATTTAAATTAATGATTATAAAAAATAAGTCTTACTGGATGTGCGAACTGAAAAAATCTCATTTTCAAACACACACAACGACATCTCATTTTTTTGTGTCAGGGTAATTAAAGTCAAGCGTAATGATAAACAGATAGATAGATAGGTAAAATAATTTTATTGTCTTCAAAAAATGGATATTAAAACAAGATTATGCTGGTTTACAAAATAAGTTAGCACAATAACTAACTAAAGTTGTCTGTCGGTTAAAATTTTAACAATGTATGTATTTGCTTAGTTTGAAATTAAGTTAATTATATTTATTTAAAATTAGGTTTCTATTATTCATAGCATTTTTTAAAAACTTATAAAGCATTAAGTAACATTTGCCTTTCAGTATGTTGAGAAATTCTGTTCGATTCATCGTTTCAGCTCCTAGAAAAGTTTTGCGGTAGGTTTTGAAAATAGGACAAATGCTGACGAAGTGGTAGGTGTTCTCTGTTGCATCAACATTACAAATTGTGCATAAAACAACAGTTTCATTTCGGAAAGCTCTTGCATTTAAATCTAGTAATACACAAACGTGCTTTTAAGATCAAGCTTATCATCCGTCGTGAATTTATATCATCAAAATAGTTGGGTACGTTTGTGAAGGAAAGGTTGCAGTAGTCGTCATGGAATTTTGATTGGAGAGCGCGATCTGTAAAGGACGTCCATAGTTTATCTTTAAGTTTATTTATAACTATGTAATGAACAAGTTTCCAGTCACAATTAATAGCTTCAGGATTGAAAACAACTCCAGTCTCTTGGAAAAGGCCTGACCATTCAGGGGCCCAATATATATTTTTTTGAAGCACTGCTACAGAGAGCACACGGGGCAATCTTTCGCTGGGTAGACTTATTGATGAACATAGAATAGATAAAAATAAATAATTAAACTGGGTGGCACAACGGCTCGTGAAGAACCAGGGCCTAGTGACTAACAACTCGCAACCATTCCCATGTGCGCCTGTCGACAGGAACGGAAGCGACCTACAATTTGTTTGCCGAATCCGAATGGCTAGACGAGAAGCACTTATTCGTCACAAGTGATACTCTTGCAGGATTTGTCAATTCCTCGCAAGAGGCAGTAGCCCTGAAAAAATACTTTGTTAGGTTTTAGGTGGACGAGGCTGGGAAGCAAACCCAGATCTCCAGCGTGATAGTCGAACGCACTTTTTTTTTTAAATTCATTTTTATTTTTCATTTTTCTTATAACTATCTTAAAGCTAGACAAAAATTCATGAAAAATTAGCCTACTTATCAATATCTTAAAAATAACTTACTGGCTCTAAGCGGGCGCTCTAAATTAAACAATAACTTAATGCTAACGCCTTTCGGCCTACGAGCTACTTAAAAATAATATCTTATCTATGGTTCTATTTTTTACAAAGAAAGATTTGAAAAAACTTGGTTTTATTTTCATTTTTTATTTTTTATATATAACTTACATACTACCTAAAAATATCTTAATACTAATTAAAACTACTTGAACTATTTAAAACTACTATAAAAATACTTACAACTACTTAAAAGGTAGAACAGCCACAGCAAGCATTTTTCATTTTTGTTATTTTTTGTTTGATTTTGTTGTTTTATAATTTTTTTGTTTGATTTTGTTGTTTTATAATTCTTATCTATGGTTTTATTTTTTACCAAAAAAGATTGGAAAAAACTTGGTTTTATTATCATTTTTTATTTTTTATATTAAACTTAGATACTACATAAAAATATCTTAATACTAATTTAAACTACTTAAACTATTTAAAACTATTATAAAACTACTTACAACTACTTAAAAGCTAGAACAGCCACAGCAAGCATTTTTCATTTTTGTTATTTTTTTGTTTGATTTTGTCGTTTTATATTTTTTTTTTGTGCCACCCTGACTGTCCCTACTTATAACTTAAACACCTAAAAACTATGTAAGTCGGCCAAGACGAAAAGGCTAAATCAACTAAATAATTCATATATCATTGTAATTCAACCACCAAAACTGGTTCTCCTGTTTGACTCTCGCTCTCCGGTCCCGATCGGACACAGTCCTACTGAACCGAAGGCGCTCTTCTCCGTCCTGTGCGAGGACGTCTCGACTATAAAGGAGTCGCCTATCAACAGTTCTGCGGCCGACGTGGTAGATTAGCGGAACCGCCGCTCTATCCTGTATCAGCCCCCGAATGTCTAAATAGAGGAGAGCATCGGGTGGGATAAATCCACTTAAACGCACACTCTCGTAGTAATCAGTGTTGGGGTAGTAAGCCCCAGAAATTAAGCTATTGGCTGAGGACATCGCTCTTGCAATGTGACCCCGAATCAGCTTGATAATAAAATTATCGATTCTGTTAATGTTGGCTCCATTGTATAGAACCTCGTTGGAATAATAATGTTTGTACTCCGACTCTGGTGTTCTGTGTAATCCAAGGCAGCGTCGAAGACACTGCCTCTCAAACACCCGAATCTTTTCCATTTGAGATGGGGCAACGTTGAACCACACCGGACATCCATAGGCAATCATTGGCCGGATAAGGGCCATGTAGCAAATCACCTTAACCCTGCTGTCAAGACGGCTGCTATAAAACAACCGTTTTGTCGCTGGTGTAAATACTGCAGAGAATCGGTGAGTTCACCGCTCCCTGCTGAAGACCATTTTTAATTTCGAAGGTTGCGGTAGAAGTTACATTGCTACTTTTGACGACAAACTTTCTACCATTGAGCATATCAGAAAGCATATATAAAAGTGGTTTACTTATGCCAAGTCTGGCTAGCTTTAGATAGAGACCTTCTAACCATACGGTGTCAAAAGCTTTCTCCAAGTCAACCAGACAAGCACCCGTACACGGTCTTTTAAATGTGTTCCATTGGACATCAGAAACGAGCTTAGATGCGGCATGAGTGGAGTCATGTCCCGTCTTAAAGCCGAACTAATTGTCCGGTATGATATTGTTGTCCTCCGACAGAGCTCTACTCAAACTTTCTCAAATACTTAACTGATACTCGGAAGAAGACTTATGAACCGGAGATTCGCGATAATATGCATTATTTAGAGCGTTGTTAAACAGTGTGGCATAAATGTCAACTGCTTCCTGAGGCAGATGTCGCATTTGGGTATACCATAGATTCCTGCTGACTTCTTTTTCTTTAATGAAGCGAAGATGAGCTGGAGCTCAACTTTCGAAATTAACAGGGACTAAGCCCCGTTTCGCTCGGCAATGGTGGCGTTTGACAAGTGTTCTTCATTGAACCCGGTGAAACCGAGATTCTCTGATCGCCATTGCGTCATTTCATTTCGAAGGTAGAAGTGGTGAAGCAAGGCTCTGTTTTCCAGGTCATGGTTCGGGCGAATGCTAGCATTCACCTTGTACACTTGCTGGAAAGCAGCCCCCACAACCTCCACTTTCTCACGAGGATCTTCGATTATAAAGAGGTCATCGTCCAAGACGGCTTCCTCTGGATCTATGCCTGCTATCAGAAGTACGTCTCTGTTCTCTGTCGTTCTCTGAAGCTTAAGACACGGAAGTTCGTTTTGATCATTCCGTCTAAATATTTTATTAATTTGAGGAAACATACTCGGGTCGCTAGAATTAACGGCCCGAATTTTGTTGTCCCAATACAAATTAATAGACAACCGGTAATTTTCCTTGATCAATTGGTTGATGTTTTTAATTGACGACTTCAGTGTCCTAATCTCCAGATCGTGAATGTCAGTAAAACGTCTGTACAAGAGTTTCAGTCTTGTTAAGAGTCCACTTTTTTGTCTGTGTAGTGCGTCGATGGTCGCGTTGCGGTACATGTCTGTGGCTTCGCGTTCTTTGTATTTTGGTATTGTTTTTTCCATTGTTCGTTGGATTGTACTGTCCATCTTTTCCAAGTAATCGTCAATTTCGGTATTTGTTAAATTCCTGTCATTTGGTGGGGATATGTTGTTCATTCGTAGTTCACTCGATAAAGCGCTGGTGAAGCGTGGCCAGCGAGTCTTACTGTAATTGTAAGAATGCACTGGCACATACTCCTCCAACTCCACGAGCTCGTTCGGAAGTTGAATTACGGCAGCAAGTCCGCAGTGGTCACTGTCGTACTCGATCGTTCGTAAACAGTTTCTTGGTCGTTGACCCACAGTGTCAGTAATTGTCAGTCTTGAGTCTTTTAACAATAGATCCAGATAGGAACCGCTCCTTGGAAACGAAGGCCTATCAGTAGCCAAAAGGTCGAGCATATACTCAACGTTGTATTGACACATCCAATTAAATAGATGGCTACCTCTCGGATTTTGTATTTGATTTCCCCAATCTACATGTTTGGCATTCAAATCACCGGCCATGAGATAGTAATTCTCTTCCGAGTTCAATTGTAAGCATTGAAAAAGTTTTTCCAGCTCTGTTAAAAATTCAGTTGGCTGAGGTGATTCCGGTGCATAAGCCGCAATCGCATACATCCGCTTCCCATGTTTGAGAGGAATGCATACGATACACGCCGCAAGCAACCGAAATCTGCGTACTTCACTATTAAATATTACTTTATAATTTATGCCTTTTCGTACAAAGATTGCGACACCTCCCCCCAAAGTGGAGTTGGGCCGATCTCTTCGTACGATATTGTAATTATTGTTAGTCAATTTATGTTTCTGGTTCAGCTTAGTATCGCTGGCCATAAACACATCAGGATTCTGATCTTTCAACAATTGGAATAGATTTGCTCTACGTTCGGTCCTAATCAGTGAATTTACATTCACAGCAAGGATCTTTAAGGGCCTCTCCGGCAGCGCGCCCTTAACCTATAAAATGCGATAAGCTCGACAAAGCAGAGTAGATATTGTCTACCCTTTTCGCCTGCTCACTTATCTGTTTTTGAAGTCCTGCTATTTGGCTCTGAATGGCCAGTAGCAAACCTCTTATTTCGGCCTGTGCGTCCGGGGCCTTAGGCACAAGGGCCTGTGGGGCTGCCTTTGGCGCAGGCTGTACCGTTTTTCCCTTTCCTGACGCCATTTGGGCGTAGGAAATTTGGGGATTGACGGAAATTGTTGTATGAGGACGCGTTGGTGGGCGTCTATCTATCATCTCTGCTTGCCTTGCCGCTTTATTGTGTTTCATTTGCTGAAACGTCGGACATCCCCGATAGTTTGCGGGGTGCCCGTCGCCTCGGCAAAGTGCACATTTAAGTTGGGTCAATTCGACCCTTTCCTGCCCGAGCTTACACTCTCCTACAATGTGGTTCTCACCACACTTGACGCAGCGTGACTGCATTTCGCAGTTTGCCGCAGCATGGCCGAACCTTTGGCAGCGCATGCATTGAAGCATGTCGCCGCGCCTCTTTAATTTATCCCAAGTCACAAGCTGGTTGTCGAGGACGGAGATACTCCTCAGACTTTCCAGTTTGCTGCTGGGCGAAAGCTGTACCAGGAAGAACGGCAGATTCCGTTTCTCCCGCCTGGCTTTAACTGTAGCGAACGGCTTAACCCCGATAAATTCGAGATCGTCGCTCGCTTTTTGGCGAAGCTCATTTAAGAGCACCTGTGGGTCCGTGTAGGAGTCTATGCCCTTTAGTAGGACCGTCTGAAACTTTTCAGTTTTTGGGGTAAAACTAAAGAACTCCGTTGTGGATTCTTTTAACAAATCTTTAATAATTTTATGATCTTTAATGGAAAAGTACTGAATAGCGTGCCTATCTACACTTAATCTTTTTATTGTAAAATTTGTGCCTATGGCCGACTTACATAACTTTATTGTGTCCTGTAATTCCATTTTATACGTGTTTATTGGTGGCACCTTTTCTTTTTTTATCTGCGACGGCTGTGGCTGCTGCTGGTGTTCTCTCTGCTGCTGTGGTATCTGCTGCTGTTGTTTCTGCTGCTGCTGGTTCTGGATCTGCTGCTGGTGTTGTTTTTGTTTATCTTGTTGCTGTTGCTGTGACTGTTGTTTTTGCCTATTTTGTGGCTGCTCTGGTTGTTGTTTATTTTGCTGGGGCTGCTTATTTGTCGGTTGCAGCTCCGCATTTTTGATTTTCTGTGGGGCTTCTTTTGGTGGAGCCTGTAGCGACTTTTTTAACTCCCGCTCCTGTTTTTCGCGCTCTCGTCGAGCTATTTGTTTATTTTTGAGGGCCTTTACAATTTCATGCACCTCTGATCGTAGCTTCTCAATTTGACGTTGTTTTTCCTCAACGATGCTATTGAGAGTTTGCTCCTCTATATCATCTTCCGATGACTGGTCTATAGTTGCATTTTTTTCATCGCTGGTGGAGAGCCCTTCTCCACCCTCGGACATATATTCAATTTCCTCGTCATCGATGACTTTGGATGACGAGGAATTAACTTTCTGCTGCCTCTCACTGTTTGCTGCTTGACTTTGGTTTTCTTCTTGTATCGTCTGCCTACCATCAGCTTGCAGCTGTGTTGAGGGGGCAGGTGGACGTGCGGTGCGCTTCACTAAATTAGGAACATACTTTAGTTGCTTCCTCTTCTTAGTTAACTCGGCTGGTGGTGCCGTTGCCATTGTTGCTAGGGCATCTTTTGAAGTCCCCGCTATAGCTGCCGTTGGTGGCTTTGCTGGTTTTGCCTTCGTTGGCTTAGCCGCTGCTGCAGAGACATCTTTCGATGCCCCCGTTGGTGGTGCCGTTGCTGGCATTGTATTTGGTGCTGGTGCACCACCTTTCGATGGCCCCGCACTCTTCTTTCCGTCGTCTATATGAGTTTTATCCCACTCTATAATGTTTTCCACTTCTCTATTGTGGAAAAAAGCAGATAAAATATTTGACCCCGACTGGGGATTGAACCGGCTACTTTCGGCTCCGGGATCTGCCACCCTACCACTGTGCTATCGCACTATATGAAAAACGCTTGTCTCAAGCTAACCTTCTACTGTTGCACACACGACTCTAATTTAAAATTCTGCGAAAGCCAATAACGTCTACACTGCTTCACAGATCGATATCGACTGAGAAGGTCGAGCATATACTCAACGTTGTATTGACACATCCAATTAAATAGATGGGTACCTCTCGGATTTTGTATTTGATTTCCCCAATCTACATGGTTGGCATTCAATTCACCGGCCATGAGATAGTAGTTCTCTTCCGAGTTCAGTTATAAGCATTGAAAAAGTTTTTCGAGCTCTGTTAAAAATTCAGTAGGCTGAGGTGATTTCGGTGCATAAGCCGCAATCGCATACATCCGCTTCCCATGCCTTTTCGTACAAAGATTGCGACTCCTCCCCCCAAAGTGGAGTTGGGCCGTACGTGGAGTTGGAGTTCGTACGAAATTGTAATTATTGTTAGTCAATTTATGTTTCTGGTTCAGCTTAGTTTCGCTGGCCATAAATACATCTGGACTTTGATCTTTCAACAATTGGAATAGATTTCCTCTACGTTCAGTCCTTATCAATGAATTTACATTCACAACAAGGATGTTAAAGGGCCTTTGTGGCAGCGCGCCATTAACCTATAAAATGCGTTAAGCTCGGAAAAGCAGAGTAGATATTGTCCACCCTTTTCGACTGCTTACTTATCTGGGTTTGCAAACCTGCTATTTGGCTCTGAATGGCCAGTAGCAAACCTCTTATTTCGGCCTGTACATCCGGAGCCTTAGGCACGAGGGCCTGTGGGGCTGCCTTTGGCGCAAGCTGTACCGTGTTTCCCTTTCCTGACGCCATTTGGGCGTAGGGAATTTGGGGGTTAACGGAAATTGTTGTTTGAGGACGCATTGGTGGGCGTCTCTCTACCTCTGCTTGCCTTGCCGCTTTGTTATGTTTTAATTTCTGAAACGTCGGACATCCCCTATAGTTTGCAGGGTGCCCGTCGCCTAGGCAAAGTGCACATTTAAGTTGGGTCAATTCGACCCGTTCCTGCCCGTGCTTACACTCTCCTACAATGTGGTTCTCACCACACTTGACGCAGCGTGACTGCATTTCGCATTTTGCTGCACATTGGCCGAACCTTTGGCAGCGCATCCATTGAAGCATGTCGCCGCGCCTCTTTAATTTGTCCCATGTGACAACCTGGTAGTTGAGGACGGAGATACTCCTCAAACTCTCCAGTTTGCTGCTGGGCAAAAGCTGTACTAGGAAGATTGGAAGGTTCCGTTTCTCTCGTCTAGCTCTAACTGTAGCAAACGGCTTAACCCCGATAAACTCGAGATCGTCGCTCGCTTTTCGACGGAGCTCATTTAAGAGCACCTGAGGTTCCGTGCAGGAATCTATGTCCTTTAGCAGGACCGTTTGAAACTTTTCTATTTTAGGAGTAAAACTGAAGAACAAGTTATTGGTTCTTTCAATAAATCTTTTATTTTTTTATATTGTTCCAAAGTGGAACATTGAATAGAATGCCTGTATTTACTTATTTGTTTAGTAAAAAAGTTTACGCCTATGGCCGACTTACATAATTTTATGGTATCCTCTAACTCCATCTTGTATGCGTTGATGGGTGGCACCATTTGTTTTTTTGTTTTTGGATAGCTGTGGCTGCTGCTATTGACTCTGCTGCTGTTGTATCTGCTGCTGTTGATTCTGCTGCTGTTGATTCTGCTGCTGCGGCTGCTGCTGCTGGTTCTGCTGTTGTTGTTTCTGCTTCTGTTGTTGTTGCCTTTGCTGTTTAGGCTGCTGCTGTGGCTGTTGTTGTTGCAGCCTATTTTGTTGCCGCTCTGGTTGTTGTTTCTGTTGCTGGGGCTGCTCGTTTGTCGGTTGCAACTCCGCATTTTTAATTTGCTTTTGCGCTACTTTTGGTGGAGCCTGTAGCGACTTTTTTACCTCCCGCTCCTCGTCGAGCTATTTGTTTGTATTTGAGGGCCTTTACTATTTCATGCACCTCTGCTCTTAGCTGCTCGATCTGTCGTTGTTTTACCTCAACGATGCTATTGAGAGCATGCTCCTCTCCTCCTCCATTCCTCCTCTACAGATGCCTGGTCTGTTGCATTTTTGTCAGCATCGTTGGTGTGGTGCTCTTCTCCACTTGTATTCTATTTCCTCCTCATCGATGACATTAGATGACGAGGAATTAACTTTCTGATGCATTTCACTGCTTGCTGCTTTTGTTTGGTTTTCCTCTTGCACCGTCTTCCTAACATCAGCTGGCAGCTGTGGTGAAGGGGCAGTGGGACGTGCAGGGCGCTTCACCAAATTCGGAACATAGTGCTGTTTTTTCCTTTTGAAGATGCTTGTTGCTAGGTCATATTTTGATGTCCCCGCTTAGGCTGCCATTGCTGGCTTTGCTGTTTTTGCCGTTGTCGGCTTTATTGTTGTTGTTGCTTTCTTTGGTATATTCACTGGGACATCTTTCGATGCTCCAGTTGCTGGTGCCGTTGCTGGTGCTGGTGCCTTTCGATGGTCCCGTACTCTTTTTTCCTTCACGCAAATGAGTTTTGTCCCACTCTATGAAGTTTTCGACTTCTCTATTTTGGAAAAAAGCCGATAAAATATTTGACCCCGACTGGGGATTGAACCGGCTATCTTCTGCTTCGGGATCAGCCACTTTTTTTTAATTCATTTTTATTTTTATATTGAACTAAAAACTATCTTAATGCTGGACAAAAATTCATGAAAACTAGCCTACTTATCAATATCTTACAACTCACTTTCTGGCCCTAGGCGGGCGCTCTAAGTTAAACAATATCTTATTTCTAATGCCTTCGGCCTAAGAACTAATAATTCACTAAAATCTAACTGGTTTTATTTTTCACCAAGAAAGATTGAAAAAAAAACTTGGTATCCATATCATTTTTATTTTTTTATTTTTTATATAAAACTTACACACTACCTAAAAAATAACTTAAAACTAATTAAAACTACTTAAGTCTACCTAAAGCTACTATAAAACTACTTACAACTACCTTAAAACTAGAACAGCCACAGCCGGCTTTTTAATTTTTTTTTTGTGCCACCCCGACTGTCCCTACTTAAAACTAATAAACCTAAAACTATGTAAGTCGGCCAAGACCAAAAAGCTAAGTCAACTTTAGAAATCATTTTTTTTTTAGCGTTAAGCCACCAAAACTGGCTCTCCTGCTTCACCCTATCTCTTCGGTCCCTATCAGACACAGTCCTACTGAACCGAACTCGCTCAGCTCCGCCTTGTGCGATGACGGCTCGACTATAAAGAAGTCGCCTATCCACAGTTCTACGGCAGACGTGGTAGATTAGCGGAACCGCCGCTCTATCCTGTATCAGCCCCCGACTGTCTAAATAGAAGAATGCGTTAGGTGGAATATAACCGCTCAAACGCACACTCTCAAAGTATTCGTTGTTGGGGTAGTAAGCCCCAAAAATTAAGCTATTAGCCGAGGACATCGCTCTTGCAATGTGACCCCGAATCAGCTTGAGTATAAAATTATCGATTCTGTTAATGTTGGCTCCATTGTATAGAACCTCGTTGGCATAATAATGTTTGTACTCCGACTCTGGTGTTCTGTGTAATCCAAGGCAGCGTCGAAGACACTGCCTCTCAAACACCCGAATCTTTTCCATTTGAGATGGGGCAACGTTGAACCACACCGGGCATCCATAGGCAATCATTGGCCGGATAAGGGCCATGTAGCAAATCACCTTAACCCTGCTATCAGCTGCTGTAAAACAACCGTTTTGTCAGGGCAGAAGCTCCCTGGCCCTGGTCAGAGCAGCACTTATATGTCGGTCGAAATACAAATACTGATCCATCCAGATGCCAAGGTACTTTACTACACTTTTACGCGCCAGTGGATGTCCATGTGGCCCAACGATCACCAGCTTGCGCCAGTTCTTTCTTGTATCCCTAGGGGCTCCATGCAATGGAGTCCTGAACAGAATAGTTTCGGATTTCTAGACGTTGATTTTTAACTTCCAGTCATCACAATATTGCTGAATCTTGTCGAAGTCACGCTGCAAAAGAATTCTGATGACCTCAACTGTTGGAGCCGTTCTGTACGCAATTAGATTGTCGGCATACGCTATGGCATGGTCTAGGGATCGGCCACTCAACTTCTGTGCTATTGCACTATATAAAAATCTGTTGGCTAAACTTGTACTAAGGCACACACGATTTTAATTCGAAAACACTGGGAAAGTCGATTAACGTTCGCTCACCTCCACAGTTCAAGATCGACTGAGTCGAACGCACTTACCATTACGCTACGGACTACTACATGACGAACATACTTACTTTACTTTTGATGGCGCTCACAGCCCAGGATGGGCTTCGGCCTCAACTAACAAGCCCCTCCAGCCAGCTCTGTCTCTAGCTAGCCGCTTCCAGTTGCGTACACCGAGTGCTTTGATGTTGTCATTCACTTGATTGCGCCACCTGTTACGGGTTCTTCCTCTGCTGCGTACCCCATCGGGGTTGGATTCGAAGACTCGTCGGGCAGGTGCGTTGCTGTTCATATGCTCCACGTGCCCCAGCCATCTCAGCCGCTGTATTTTAAGCTTTTTCACCAGGTCAACGTCGCTGTATAGCCCGCATAGCTCGTCGTTGAATCTTCTCCTCCATACTCCTTCGATACACATTGGACCGAAAATCACACGAAGAATCTTCCTCTCAAAGCACCCTAGCAGATTTTTATCCGAATCTTTTAGTTTCCATGCTTCTGACCCATAAAGCAGGACCGGGATTATTAGGGTTTTGTATAAAGTCTCCTTGGTTCTCTGAGAGAGGGCCTTACTACTTAAATGCCTTCTTAGACCGAAGAAACAGCGGTTGGCAAGAGTAATTCTTCGCTTGATCTCTGCACTGATGTCATTCTGCGATGTAATAGTGGAGCCCAGGTAGACAAAGTCCTTGACAACTTCGAAGTTATATCTGTCCATCGTGATATTTTGCCCGAGTCGACGATGTTGAGATTCCTTTCTCGATGACAGCATATACTTCGTCTTGTCCTCATTAACCGCCAACCCCATTCTAGCCGCCTCCGATTCAATGCTCGCAAATGCCCCTGCCACAGCTCGCTTCGTTCTGCCGACAATGTCTATGTCATCCGCATATGCAAGCAATTGAACGGACTTTTGATAGACTGTACCGCTGTTGTTGACATGTGCGTTGCGTACAATGGCTTCAAGAACGATGTTGAATAGGTTGCATGATAACGCGTCGCCTTGCCTCAATCCTTTCTCAACATCAAAGGAATCGGTGGTGTTCTTACCAATTTTGACGGAGCAGCGAGATTTCTCCATCGTCATCCTGCACAGGCGGACGAGTTTGGCAGGGATGCCGAGACTCGACATGGCTCTGTACCCTAAATTTTCACGCTATCATACGCGACTTTAAAATCGATAAAAAGGTGGTGTGTATCGATCTGGAATTCCCGGGATTTTTCTAAAATCTGTCGGAGTGTGAACATTTGATTGACGGTTGACTTGCCTGGCCTAAAACCGCACTGATAAGGGCCGTTGACAAAAGGTTTTAAGCGGTCACACAGGATGGCCCACAAGATTTTATAAGCGACGTTTAGGAGACTAATTCCTCTGTATTTGGTACATTTCAGGACATCTCCCTTTTTATGGATGGGGCACACTATACCGAGGTTCCATTCATCGGGCATACTTTCCTCCGACCAAATTTTGCAGATGAGCTGGTGTATGCTCCTAGCCAATTCATCTCCCGCTGATTTAAATAGTTCGGCTTGTAAGCCATCCGCACCAGCAGCCTTGTACGACTTAAGTTTGGATATCGCCAGCCGCACTTCAGTTAGGTCGGGTGGACGGAACTCTTGGCCATCATCGTCCAAGTTGAATGGAGCGTTCTGCCTATTAGCGGCATCTTGGCTGTCTTCGCCATTAAGCAGTCTAGAGAAGTGTTCTTTCCAGATCATCAGCACTGACTGTGTGTCTACTACCATATTCCCACTCTCATCTCGGCAGGCTTCCGTTCTAGCCTTGAATCCTTGGGTGGATCGCTTCACCCTCTGATAAAATGTTCGAACATCTCCGCTACCGCTACAACCCTCAATAGGCTCTACCGCCCGCTTCTCGTGCTCTCTTTTTTTCCTCCTAAGAGGTCGGCGTTCCTCTTTTCGTTTCAGCCCGTAGAACTCCCGGGCCACTCTCTCAGCAGCTCTTGTTCGAGTCTGCAGCATTGCCTGGTAGGCCTCGTCCTTAGCTGCATGCGCTAGCCGGCACTCTTCATCGAACCAGGGGTTTCGTTGTATTCGCCTAGTGAAACCCAGCACATCAGAGGCGGCACTTCTTATGGCTTGTTGACAGTGTTCCCACTGGTCCTCTGTACTTGATGCTGGTGGCGGACCTCCTGAGAGATTAAGAGTTACGTGGTCTGTTAAAGTTCTGGCGGTCTCTTGCGATTTAAGCTTCTCGACATCAAATCTTTTCACAGCATCTGCTCTGCGTTGTCGCGTCATGGATATCCGCATACGTAGTCTAGCTACCACCAGGTAGTGATCCGAGTCAATGTTGGCCCCTCGGAACGTTTGGACGTCCAAGATACTGGAAGCATGTCTTGCGTCTATCGCAACGTGGTCGATTTGGTTGACGGTTACTTGATCACGCGACCGCCAAGTCCCCTTGTGTATATTGAGGTGTGGGAAGTAGGTGCTTGAGATGATGACATTTCGCCCCGCCGCAAAGTCTGCCAGCCTGTGTCCGTTGCCGGAAGTTTCGACGTGCAGGCTGTGTCCTCCGACTATCGAACCAAAGATGCGCTCTTTTCCTAATCTTGCGTTGAAGTCACCAAGAATGATCTTCACGTCGTACTTCGGGCACATATCATACGTCGTCTCCAGGAGATCGTAGAATGCTTCTTTGGTTGAGTCCTCTCTCCCTTCATGGGGGCATGAACACAGATCAGCGAAATTTGCCCTTGATGCGGATTGTAAACAGGCGCTCGCTTACACTTCGGAAGCCCAAGACTTCTTGCCTAAGTCTTCCCCTTATCACAAAACCACAACCAAGGGGCCGCTGACCCTGTTCCTTCAAGCACCCGCCGTAGTAGATGTCCCATCGCACTTCCTGGATGGCTGTTACGTCAGCCTTTAGCCTGTCCAGGTTCTCCACTAATTGTTCGGCTGCACGTGTTCTGTATAAGGACAGGACGTTCCACGTGCAGATCCGAAATTCATTGTCCTTGTTTCGTTTGCTGGGGTCGTCAACTTTAAAATCATCCATATCCGAGGCTTGTTGTTGTTTCGGAACAACTTTTTTTTACGTGGTAGGGAAGTTACCCCGACGCACAACCCCCGACCCGGAGGACCAGACCCTTCGTATAACTCCAAGGGTAGGGAGCCGGATAAACCGCTCCTTATAGGCCTGAGCTACAAATATGTCGTAGTAGCCCATATAAGGTGTTCACTAAGTAGTTCAACCTATCTGGAACTGTAGACGCCAGCTTTGATTCCATCTAGAGAATTCGTCCGCTGCCGCCTCGATGAAAGGAGAAGTGCCTTAGTGGGTAGTGTAAATGCCATAGAGGGCATAGAAGGCTTAAAATTTTAATTAGAAAGGCACGTGTTGGACCTTATGAATTAATTGAAATTTTGGCTAATAAGAAAATTCATTTTAGTTATCTGGTTGAAAACATTAGGAGAACACAGGTAAGAAGGGAGTATTTAAACAAAGTAAACAAATCTTAAAAATATTAGACGAAAAATTGGAAGAAAAAATTACTTCCATATAACTCGAGTTTATAGAACGTCATTGAACTTACTAAGTTTTTGAAAATTTTGAATGAAACAACAACAACTTAGGTATTCTACCACAAAGTTTTTTTCAGGCTGAAGATATAACCCGAACCCAACCCGATCATCAATTTTCTTTGTGTGGTGTTCATTTTTATTTGAAAAGCTTTGCCCGTTATAGGGATTGAACTTAAGACATCAACTGTGACTGGAAATCGGAAGCCAACAGCCTACCAATCGACCTACCAAAGACACTTTAAATTTAATCTTATCTTAATCTTAACTATTATATAAGGACGAAAGAATTATTTTGTTCCTTCGCGCATAACTCATAAAATAATTAACTGATTTACGTGAAACAAATTTTATAATATTCTTTATGTCTATGAGACGGTCTTAGAATATTTTTTATTTCTTTATTTGTTTAAATTTTTAGAATACCATTAATTTTTAATATTTTGTCACTCATACACTCTACCCGGTTTG
Organism: Melangyna quadrimaculata; assembly: GCA_949320155.1. NCBI lineage: Eukaryota > Metazoa > Arthropoda > Insecta > Diptera > Syrphidae > Melangyna > Melangyna quadrimaculata. The sequence goes on from OX439483.1 coordinate 327,607,484, forward strand.
ATATTTTAAAATAATAAGAATTTTTTGATAAACTCAACATTCTTACGAAAATTTTAAGACCTATATCTTTTCTTAATTATACAAACAAGCTGAGTAATAAATATATAAACTTTTCAGAGTTAGACTGCTTTCACACTAGGAAACTGAGTTGCTGGCAACTGATAGTTTGTAGGCAAGAAGGGCGTAAGGGAAAGAAAAAAAAATCTCCCCTCTCACCCTTCTCGCCCATAAACTAGCTAGTTTCTGGCAACTCAGTTTCCTTGTGTGAAAGGGTTTCTATCAATTTTTTTAAATTATTTCTGGAATGCTATTCAAGAGCTGTTGCTGAGCACAATGGTGTAGTTGTAGAAATGTAAAAAACTAGTATATGTAGCGACACAATTGTAACAAGAAAGTGTGTCCGTGTGTGTGAATTAGGTAGGTATGTTATGTAGGAAGAAAAGATAGTCATATTATGTGATGAAATTATTTTTGTACTGTGTATCTCTTATCATAGGCAATCGACATCCATCGCTTTTATGTAAAAAGATGGATAGATAATGAAATTCTAAGAATCTTACTTGTTTAAAATTTGTGTCTATCTCCTACCCTGCAAACCAAAAGTGAGTACTTTGCCTTGAAACACAACCACAAACAAAACGCATTATATAAATGTATGTGTTTCTTTATTTACCAAAAGCTCTCCCCTAAAAAAAAAGAAGTTTTGTTTCTCCTAAAAAAAAATAAAACTCTTCTATCGTTAAAGGGAAGAAAGAGTGCGATGTATACGATGCACAAAGTTTTGTCTCATTTCGAATGAGCACAACATGAAAAACAAAAACATTTATTTTATCGGCGAGCGCGAGTTTTAAATGGTTATGTAAATGGTAAATTGAAACAATGAAATTATATTTGATTATTGTCATTAAATTTAAAAACAAAATACAAATGTTTTTATTAGTGTTTTATACTTTGTTATTACTGCATTTGAGATTCATCAGGGTCAAGGAAACCATTTTCGACGATCGTCGAGTATTTTGAGACTGCAGCAAATTGTTCAATTATTGGATCGGCTCCAAAGTCTGAACAATTTTTTTATTTATTTTGATAAAACTAGCAATAAACTGGTGACGAAAACTATTCGTAAATTTCAATTTATAATTTATAATTTCAAAAGGCTCAGTTTCAGAAGAAACAAACTACTTCTTTTACGTACAAAGTTTCACCAGTTATATCCGTACTTCTAGATTCGAGAACTCAGTATGTAGTAGTACGGATATAACCGGTGAAATGGACAAGCATAAGAAGTACTTTTAAAGGACAAGTTTCAGTGCTTTCGCTATGATTTAAGAAACTACTGGCGAATAAACATTAGAAGTACTTCCAGTAGTGCTTCGCTGATATACATTTGAAGTACCTTTAGCAGCTCTTTAATGGAGGGGAAATTCACTACACTTCGCATGCTAGAAAGAGATAGCTGCTGCATGTATTCTCAACCGTTTGGCAGTACGAACAAGCCAACTGGGACGGTCTCAATGCTTTCTTCAGGAACTTTAACTGGTCACTATGCTTCCTCGATAGTGACGTATATGCCAGTGCAGATATGATCACAAATTTAATTCTTTTTGGAATAAGAAATTTTATCCCGAATAGGGTTAAATCTATCAAACCTAAAGAAAACTCGTGGTTTGATTCGAGCTGTAAAGAGGTTATTAGGGTTAGAGAAGTAAGTTTCCGTAGTTACAAAGCCAACCCTACTGAGGAAAACCGGAAAAAGTTTCAACAAGCCAGAAAGACCTGTAACGGTCATATTAGAAGAACCAAATTTATGCATGACCAAAAATTAAGGCAAAAAATACTACAATGTCCCAATAGTAGAAAAAATTTTTGGTCATTTGCAAAAAACATTCGAAACACTTCTTCGTCTGCGGTTCCAACGCTCGTCTTCAACGACACACCTGCTGTCAGCTCGCAAGATAAAACCAATTTGCTCACAGCACAGTTTGCTGTTAATTTGACGCTGCCAGTAAGTGATAGAACTCTGCCTGTAATTGAAAGCGTAAACGATTTTATGGGGCAAATCTTCTTTCGCACTCGTGCAGTTGCTAGAGTTCTAAAAGAGATTGACAATCACAAATCTGCTGGCTCGGATAGTATCCCTCCCATTGTTCTGAAGAGGTGTTCTTCAACGCTGGCAAAACCACTGCGTAAGCTTTTCCATCGGTCCTACTCTACTGGTCTCTTTCCGAGTGCATGGAAACAGCATTTGTCCAGCCTGTCCCTAAAAAAGGCGTATATTCTTCACCCTCAAACTATCGTCCGATTGCACTTACGTCCCTTCTTTCCAAGGTCATGGAAACGCTGATCAATTTTCAGCTCAAGAAATATCTCGAAGAACGAAAGCTTCTTAATGACCGGCAGTACGGCTTTCGTAGCAAAAGGTCCACTGGTGATCTGATGGTATATCTCACCGAACAGTGGAACAAATCTTTACATCGTTTTGGAGAAAGTAAGATTATTGCACTTGATATTTCAAAAGCGTTTGATAGAGTTTGGCATCAAGCTCTCTTATCGCAAATGCGCGCATTTGGTTTCGATGAATCTCTTCTTCGTTGGCTCAGAAATTACCTTTCGGACCGTTCACTACAAGTTGTATTGGACGGTTTCAAGTCTGAAATCCACAAAATAAATGCTGGTGTGCCCCAGGGCTCCGTTCTGTCTCCAACTCTCTTCCTTATTTTTATAAATGATCTTTTGTCTGAAACTTCTAATCCATTAAACTGTTTCGCTGACGACAGTACCCTCAGCTTCTCATATTCGTTTACAGATTCTCATCCATGTCCTTCGGATGTGAAACTTGAACGGCAGCGTATGATAAGCTCATTAAATTCTGATCTCGACAGCATTGTCCAATGGGGAATCAAAAATCGCGTAGAATTTAATGTCAATAATGTCGTCAAAACGAAATCCACCCCTCATGCCACTATCCATGAGTGGTTCCTGCATTGAGGAAACCGAAAAGCTTTGAGTCCTCAGTATGTGTATCACAGACCACGTTCTGTGGAACGATCACATATTTGATGTTGCCAAAAATGCTGCTAAATGTTTAGGTTTTCTTCGGCGATGCAAGAAATTTTTCACCCCTTCTGATCTGGCTGTTATCTTTAAAGCCTTTATTCGTCCAAAACTCGAGTACAATTCTGATGTTTGGGCAGGTGCACCAATAACTCACTTGAGTCTATTGGATAGAATTCAAAGAAGAGCTATGAAAATGATAGGTGATAGAAATGTAACGGAAGCATTTGCACCTCTCGAACACCGACGCAATATTTCATGTCTTTCGTTATTTTACCGTTATTTTCATAACCAGTGCTCTAGCGAAATAGCCAGTTGCATTCCTCCCCTAAAACAATTCAACCGTAATACTCGTATTTCTAGGAATGCACATCAGTTTACCCTTGAGCCCAACTTCGGACGTACTGTTAAGTATAGAGATTCTTTCTTTAGTCGCACAACAAGAATGTGGAATGCTTTACCCGGCACTATTTTTCCCTGCCATTTTGATATTCAAAGGTTCAAAACCAATGTGCACCGGCATCTCCTCTTAAATCCTTTCCTATTTTCCTAACGCTCACACTGTGTTTAATCATTTTAAGGGTAGTAACTTTTACTTACTTAGATCCTTGACCCCTCTAAGGGGCACAGGGCGTCAACTACCGCTACACGCCATCTCGTTCGGTTTCTGGAAATGTATTTTAGCTCTCCCCAACTTTTACCGAGCTTTTGTGATTCCTTGTCGACTGTTCTGCGCCAAGATTTTCTCTGGCCTCCAGGTCTTCTGCCATCTTGGATGAGTGGATCCCACTCCATTGCATGTCTTGCAATAGAGTCTGCACCACGACGTAGGGTGTGACCAATCCACTGCCACTTTCTTTTCCTAATCACGATGTCAATAGGACTTTGGCCCGTTCTCCGAAGGAGTTCTTGGTTGGAGATGGTGTTCGGCCAAAAAATCCTTAGGATGTTACGGAGACATCTATTTTCGAAAGTTTGTAGCTTCCTTGTGACAGAGGCGGTCACTTTCCATGTACTACACCCATATAGTAGTACTGACTCTACGTTCGACCGGAACAGTCGCAGCTTGGTCTTCGTACTGTAGACGTTGCTCCTCCAAACTTTAGACAGCATGCCGAAAGCAGCTTTAGCTTTGCCGATTCGGCAGTTAACATCTTCATCCGTACCACCGCCGTCTTTTGAGACAACACTACCGAGGTACAGGAAGTTGTCCACCGCTTCAACCTGCTGTCCCGCAACGACAACTTGAGAAGAAGATTCAGAAATGTTGAGGATTTTTGTTTTCCCGGTGTTGATCCTCAAACCGACTTTGTTTGCCTCGCATTCCAGATTAGTCACCATATGGTGAAGATCCATAATGTTGTGCGAGAGCAAACAAATATCGTCAGCGTAATCAAGATGTTGCAGGAACGAAAACATCGTCCATCGAATTCCACGCGCTTGCTCGGCTAGAGCTGCATGAAGGACATCCCCTATAACCACCAGGAAAAGTAGCGGAGATAGCAAACATCCTTGACGAACTCCGCTATGGATATCGAAGTCCTCTGATACCTTTCCGTTGTGTAAGACTTGACACGATGCACCCTCGTAGGTAGCCTTTATAACGGCGATAATCTTCTCGGGTACTCCTCTCCTACGTAAAGCTGACCAAATGAAATCTCGATTCAAACTATCGAAAGCCTTTTCGAAGTCGATGAAGAGCAAATGAAGAGGGGAACGGAACTCCACGCATTGTTCTATTATGATCCTCAAGGTGTTGATGTGATCAATGCAGGATGAGCCTGCACGAAATCCCATTTGCTCTTTGTCGAGAGTAGAATCGAGATGTTCTTTGATTCGTTCCAAGATTATTTTCGCCATTATCTTTGCCACCGCGGGGAGGACACAGATCCCTCACCAGTTTCCGCAATCCGTAAGATTTCCCTTTTTTGGCAGTTTGACGATCATCCCTTTTTTCCATTCAATGGGGAAACTTTCGTTCTCCCATGCCTGTGCTATTAAGGGGTGTAGCAACTTCGCTGATGTTTGTGGATCTGCTTGGTAGAGCTCAGCGGGAATTCCGTCCAAACCTACCGCTTTGTTGTTCTTGAGGGATTTGATTGCTGATGTTATCTCGGCTAAACTGGGAGGGCAGGTGCGAATACGGGAACTAGTTTCTACGAATAGCTCATTTGGGTTAGGGGCTGGAACACCTCCGCTATCGCCTATGTGGTTGAGCACGCTAGCAAAATGTTCCTTCCATCTCCTGAGCTGATCCTCATCCGTAACTAGCAGGGTGCCGTCTACATCCTTGACGAGGTGTTGTTTCCGGGAGTTGTTGTTTCCAACCAATTCCTTGGTTATCTTGTAGACGGTACCTTGATGCTGCTTCCTCTGCCTGTTCTGCGAGAACATTTACGCGCCTCCTTTTGTCACGTCTGACACTACGCTGCACTTCTTTCCTTTTCCTACGGTACTGAGACTCGATGTTAAATCTCTCACCTACTGGGGCAGCCGCAAGTTGGGATCTAATCGCGTTCCTTTCTTCAATCTTGCTCCATGTATCTGCAGAAAGCCATGTGCTTTGGCTTCTCTGCCTTATACCCACAGACTCAGTTGCGGCAGTTGCAAAGGCCTTTTTCACATTGCTCCAGTGTTAGTCTGCATTTTCTGGCGTGGCAATGCTGATGACTTCTGCTTCTGCGGCGAGGCGGTCCTTATATCTTTGGCGCACTGTAGGATCCCGTAATCTGTCGGTATTGTACCTGGGTGTACGCAGGAAGTTTTGCCGATTTCCATCCACTGAAGCAATTCGAAGACGAACGTAGGCAAGCATAAGATGGTGATCGCAAGCTAACCCTACATCAGCACCGCGTCTGTTTCGGACGTCGAGAAGACAATTTTTATAGCGCTTGCTAATAGCAAAGTGATCGATTAAGTTCGCTGTACATTGACGATCTGTGGATAACCAACTTATCTTGTGCGAGATCCAATGACTAGCTGATTTGCGTTACAGAAGTCAACAAACCGCTCTCCATTGTCGTTCCGTTCCCCGATACCGTGGTTACCCAGAACGTGCTTCAACGCTGTGTTGTCCTGGCCAACCTTAGCATTAAGATCTCCCATTACGATAGTGATGTCTCCATTCGGCGAGCTTCTGAAAACCGCGCTAAGTTGGCTGTAAAATTCGTCCTTCTCGGCATCCGACGCTTCCTCAGTTGGGGCATAGCACTGGATGATGGTGATTTTTCTTAATTTACTCTGGAACCTGGCTGTCAATATCCTGTCGTTGATGGGTTTCCAGGTTATAAGACTTTGCCGCGCCTTTGGAGTCATTATTAAACCTACGCCGGAACATCGGGAGCTTCCAACTGGTTTTCCGGAGTAAATAAAGAAAGTGCTTTTCGAAGGTGAATCCACCTGCCCTGCGCTCAACCATCTCACTTCACTCAGACCCAAGATGTCTAGGTTGTACCGTAGGAATTCTTTCTCAAGTTGGAGGAATCTGGCGTTGTTAGGGCCTTCTTCGCGGTTATCGAGAAGAGTTTTAACATTCCAGAATCCAATATTTGTCCTTGTTCGATAGCCAAAAGTCATCATCGTTTGATCATTCCTTATCCGAGGCTGTAGTTGCCGATTCGAAGCGGTTGATTTCTTTACATGTGGTAGGTTGCCAACCCGTCACACGACCCCCAGACCCGGAGGGCCGGATCCTTGTGTAGCCTTAGGACAGCAGGCCGGATAATCCGATACCAGTAGCCCACTACGGGGATATGAGTGCTGCCGTTGACCCTTGAAGGGTTCATCCGCCACCATCTCTTTTTCAGCACCCTGGCTAGTACTGAAATTCCTTACCGACCTCAGCTCTAAATATTTCAGAGTAGCTCACGTAAGGTCTCTGTCGTCCATACTGTAGGTGACACCGTTGATTCTGATGAATTCATCCGCCGCACACCTTCCTTCTGATGGGCTCGTCTAGGACTTCAGCCGACTTATACAGCCAGTCATTTCCGACAGAGTATTTATAGTGTTGCTATTTTTGTCTCTTGTTCAACACTCGCGCTTATTTGTTTGGCAAGTCAAGTCCGGATGGACGAGACCAGTACCCGATGGTTACCACTTGGAGGTAAAATAAGCACAATTGATGTGTAGTATTCGTTACATCACTGGACATCGCCGTGTTGACGCCACTCAGTGACTACCCGCGTCCTACAACATCCAACCAGTAGTAAGGTAGTAAGAACCCCTTTAGTGCGCACTTAATTAAAAAAAAAAATCTATAGGAGGTATATAACTGAGTTTTATCCCGAGCCCTTATCTTTTTTCAGTGGAAAAGAAGTACTTCTATTACGTAGACATTTAACCGGTTATTTATGTAGTTCTACGTTTGATGGGTACTGGTATGGATATATTAATTATTTGAAAAATTTTATCTCAAAATAGGCTAATTTCAAAAAATTTAACTAAATCAGGAGATTTAAAAATTTGAATTATATATGGTTGCAAAATACATAAAACCAAATTAAAGTTGTCATATCCAAATTTTTGATTTAGCAGAGATTTTGAGTGTAGGAATTTTTGGAAATAGTCGGAAAACCTACTCAAATAAACTGATTTATATCTTTACAACCCCAACCCATCGATCATCTTGATATAGAACACTTAGCTGCGTCTTACGCATATAAGCTTAATGTCCCTATACATATCGAGATTTTTAGATCGCCAAAGAAGTTTCACTTCTGCCACGAGTACTGAGTTACACGCGCCCCTTTTTTTTAGCTTTAAGCTCGAAAAACTATGAATACAAATTATTTGTGCGGTTTTAGATAATTTTTTAAGAATGTTTTTTACCAAAACAATTATAAGAGGTGCACTTTAACATTCCTTGAAGACGAAACTTCCGGCAACGGACACAGGATGGCAGGCTTTGCGGCGGGGGGAAATGTCATCATCTCAAGTACCTGTTTCCCACACCTCAATATACACGAGGGGACTTGGCGGTCGAGTGATCAACGAACCGTCAACCAAATCAACTACGTTGCGATAGACACGAGACATGGTTCCAGTATCTTGGACGTCCGAACGTTCCGAGGGGCCAATATTGACTCAGATCACTACCTGTTGGTAGCTAGACTATATATGCGGATATCCATGTCGCAACAACGCAGAACAGATGCTGTGAAAAGGTACAATGTCGAGAAGCTTAAATCGTAAGAGACCGCCAGGACTTTTGCAGACCACGTTACTCTTAATCTCTCAGGAGGTCCGCCACCAGCATTAAGTGCAGAGGACCAGTGGAAACACTGTCAACAAGCCATCAGAAGTGCCGCCTCTGATGTGCTGGGTTTCACTAGGCGACCACAACGAAACTTCTGGTTCGACGAAGAGTACTGACTGGCGCATGCAGCTAAGGACGAGGCTTACCAGGCAATGCTGCAGACTCGAACAAGAGAGAATGCATTTGATAAACAAATAACACATCTCGACCTGTGACGTCAGTGGTCTAAAGCGGTGGAGTGCGTAGTGCACACGACTGCTAAGACTGAGCAAATCTGGTATGCGTAGGTTCGAACCCCATGGTGTGCATAAAAAGTTTTTCAAATAAAATTGGATTAAAGCTCAGCACCACAAAAAGGAGACTGATGAGTGCAAAAAGTGGCAAAGCACGAAATAGCTATATCTCCAGCCAAACAATTGGTGGTAGCGCCTTTAAGTTGTTGTTGTTGTTCAAAAATTTAATGAAATTGACGGAATAAAGAATGGTCAAGCCTAATAAGCTGACATTCTAGTACGAATAGTAGACTAATAACAATAATAAATGTATTTTCCCTTGATTTTTGTATTTAAAATATTAAAATTTCACAAAATTATAACTGTTAAATAATATTTAGTTTATAAATCACTCAAGAGAGAGTAATAACAAATGATTTCCTTAAATTAAAACTATATAACAAATAATAAAACAACTCGATCACGAACAACGAACATTCACAATCTGCAACCTATCAAAACAAACTTCTGTTAACGAGAAATTAATCACTCCTAAACATCAACCTACAAAAAGCTATCTGTTGGTGAATAGTAATAGCAAGAGAAAAACCAGTGCTGTATTATAGAACTAAAAGTATTAGATTGTACAATAATGGCAATTACACTGGATGTTTTGAAATCTTTACTGAAAAATAAAAAGAGGAGATTTTCAAGAACATCCATTATGCCACAGAAAAAGTTAATCAAAATACAAATGAAGGAGTGGGTATTCTCTCGGAAAGGGTTGAAAAGCTCGAGAAAATTGTCGAAAACCAAGTAGTAATTATTGAAAAACAAGAAGATAATCATGCTAAAGTGGAAAAACGCATCTCTCAGCTGGAAATACAACGAGGGCAAAATAATATGGTAACTTCTAGAGTAGATGAATATAAAAACACTCCTGATGAACTATGAGCGAGAACTGTTAATATGCTTAACAATAGCAATGAACAATTTCAATTGACAACAGACGATTTTAATAGCTGCCACTGTTTAGCAAATAAGTTTGAGGGGAAAATCAGACCAATACTATCAACTTTAACCAACTACGTAAGAAGACAAAAAGTACTTTAATCGAAAAAATCTAATACTGATTTCAGCATTTCAGAGGATCTACCGAAAGGACTTCTTGAAGCAAGGAAACCACTTATCCCAAAGCTATTAGAGTGAAAAATAAAAACAAGAAAAAAGGCTTACTTTAGAATAGATGAACTGATTGTTGATGGAAAAGTTTGGATGGTAAATATTGATATTGATCTGAAAAACCCAAGAAAAAGAATTCGTTCAACGGATGAGGTACAACAAACAACAGAAAATGAAAGCAATAAAAACAAAACAAAAACAACTATCATTGGATTAACCCACATCAACCAACGAAAACAACCTTGTAATCCAATTAAAAAATTTTTAGCGCAACAAATTACTAATGATCAAATAAATAAAAATCGCATTTCACAAAAAGTAGATGGTGCTAAGCCGAGTAGTAGTACAACAAGCAACGCCCAATAGCAAACATAGCTTCAACATGGTCATGGTCATGGTCATGGTCATGGTCATGGTCATGGTCATGGTCATGGTCATGGTCATGGTCATGGTCATGGTCATGGTCATGGTCATGGTCATGGTCATGGTCATGGTCATGGTCATGGTCATGGTCATGGTCATGGTCATGGTCATGGTCATGGTCATGGTCATGGTCATGGTCATGGTCATGGTCATGGTCATGGTCATGGTCATGGTCAGGGTCAGGGTCATGGTCATGGTCATGGTCATGGTCATGGTCATGGTCATGGTCATGGTCATGGTCATGGTCATGGTCATGGTCATGGTCATGGTCATGGTCATGGTCATGGTCATGGTCATGGTCATGGTCATGGTCATGGTCATGGTCATGGTCATGGTCATGGTCATGGTCATGGTCATGGTCATGGTCATGGTCATGGTCATGGTCATGGTCATGGTCATGGTCATGGTCATGGTCATGGTCATGGTCATGGTCATGGTCATGGTCATGGTCATGGTCATGGTCATGGTCATGGTCATGGTCATGGTCATGGTCATGGTCATGGTCATGGTCATGGTCATGGTCATGGTCATGGTCATGGTCATGGTCATGGTCATGGTCATGGTCATGGTCATGGTCATGGTCATGGTCATGGTCATGGTCATGGTCATGGTCATGGTCATGGTCATGGTCATGGTCATGGTCATGGTCATGGTCATGGTCATGGTCATGGTCATGGTCATGGTCATGGTCATGGTCATGGTCATGGTCATGGTCATGGTCATGGTCATGGTCATGGTCATGGTCATGGTCATGGTCATGGTCATGGTCATGGTCATGGTCATGGTCATGGTCATGGTCATGGTCATGGTCATGGTCATGGTCATGGTCATGGTCATGGTCATGGTCATGGTCATGGTCATGGTCATGGTCATGGTCATGGTCATGGTCATGGTCATGGTCATGGTCATGGTCATGGTCATGGTCATGGTCATGGTCATGGTCATGGTCATGGTCATGGTCATGGTCATGGTCATGGTCATGGTCATGGTCATGGTCATGGTCATGGTCATGGTCATGGTCATGGTCATGGTCATGGTCATGGTCATGGTCATGGTCATGGTCATGGTCATGGTCATGGTCATGGTCATGGTCATGGTCATGGTCATGGTCATGGTCATGGTCATGGTCATGGTCATGGTCATGGTCATGGTCATGGTCATGGTCATGGTCATGGTCATGGTCATGGTCATGGTCATGGTCATGGTCATGGTCATGGTCATGGTCATGGTCATGGTCATGGTCATGGTCATGGTCATGGTCATGGTCATGGTCATGGTCATGGTCATGGTCATGGTCATGGTCATGGTCATGGTCATGGTCATGGTCATGGTCATGGTCATGGTCATGGTCATGGTCATGGTCATGGTCATGGTCATGGTCATGGTCATGGTCATGGTCATGGTCATGGTCATGGTCATGGTCATGGTCATGGTCATGGTCATGGTCATGGTCATGGTCATGGTCATGGTCATGGTCATGGTCATGGTCATGGTCATGGTCATGGTCATGGTCATGGTCATGGTCATGGTCATGGTCATGGTCATGGTCATGGTCATGGTCATGGTCATGGTCATGGTCATGGTCATGGTCATGGTCATGGTCATGGTCATGGTCATGGTCATGGTCATGGTCATGGTCATGGTCATGGTCATGGTCATGGTCATGGTCATGGTCATGGTCATGGTCATGGTCATGGTCATGGTCATGGTCATGGTCATGGTCATGGTCATGGGCCGAAGAAATCCACGCCTACATTCATAAATGGTCTGGAAGGTTGGACACGTTCAGGTGGTAAGTTTCCCATTAACTGCTCAATGCTTTTCGGCTTAGCTTTGAAGCATATCATGCAATTATTGACTGGGTTTTCCGCCTAGTATCCAATAAGCTTGTCTTGCAATGGAGAGCAGAGCTTGGGGTCCTGCATGCTTATTTTCTTTGTGTAGTTCAGACATTAGTTTTGTGAAGTTATGCGAACTTGGGAGGATCATTTGATGTTTAGCTCCATATGGTAGATGAGAAGCATATAATCGTCCGCCCACTCTTATAATGTTTCTATTGTAAAGAAACGGTGCGAGAGAGTTTAGATTACTGCTTTGGGACACATTACCATACTTGATAAGTGCCTTTAAATCTTCAGGAAAGACGATTGATTGAATTTGCTTAACGATAGTACACGTTGCTAATTTTAGTTCTTGTGGAGAAAGAACGGTGTCTACTAATCGGTAAATTTTTGCTCATTTTAGGTAACTGAAGAAGCGTATACCATATGCTGTAAGTCGTTACAGAAATTTGAACGAATTTTTGTGATTATTTCGTTCAACAAAGTGGTAATTAGAATTCGGTGATGCTAGTAGTACAGTCTTCATAACTTTCATCTCTAAAACTTTGCTTTCTTCTTTCCTTAATGGGTGTTTGGGCCATTCTGATAGATTTATATCGATCGGAATTCACCTATAAATCAGAGACAAAGTAAAACACGTCTGATCTTGGTGATGATTGAAAGAGAAGAGATTGTTTATTACATAAACATGTCAAGTCTACAAATGTCATTTAGCTTATTAGGCATGTTCAATTAACTTTCCAATACTCTCCCTTAATTGAAATGCCTTTATTTTGTTCATAATTCAATTAAGCTTTAAATATTTATATAAGTTTGTATAAATTTCATAATTAATAGTATTCATTCTAACAATTCAATCCATTGGCAAAATTAGTGAGTATTATTAGATACATTTAATTACATAAAACCAAAAATACTTGAAAACACCTCCAATTTGCGACCAGAAGTTGGTTTAGTTAGGATATCAGCTGGCATCATATTAGTTGGCAAATAAGTGAGTTTAATCAAACCCTTCTTCACGTTTTGGTGGACGAACTTTTCTTTTACATCAACATGCTTAGTTCGTGCAGAGTATGCATTGTTGATGGCTAAATTAACTGCACTTATGCTGTCGCAAAACAGTTCTATTGACTTAGGTGAGTTTATGAAGAGTTCCTTTTCAAGCATTTTTAACTAAATGCATTCTTGTATTGCTGCTGTCATAGACATAAACTCAGCTTCTGTCGTTGAGATTGCGATGGTTTTTTGTTGTTTGGTGCACCAAGAAATTGCGCCACCCTGCATGGTGAACACATAACCAGTAGTGGACCGTCGCTCGTCCTCATCACTCGCCCAATCGGCATCGCAATAACCTCGAAGTTGTGTTTGAGAATTATTGTATGTAATTTTCTTTTCCATTGTTCCTTTAAGGTAACGTAAGACGCGCTTGGCGGCACTCCAGTGTGCCTTGCCTGGATTGTTATTGTAGCGACTTAACACATTAACTGGAAAACAGATATCAGGTCTTGAGACCTGCACGCAAAATTGTAGAGCGCCAACCAGTTGTCGATACGGTACATCCTTCATTTGGTTTGTCTCATTTTCGTTGCTCGGACACATTTTAGCGGATATTTTCTGATTAATATCCATTGGTGCAACGGTTGGATTGCATTCACTCATGTTAAAACGAGATAAAATATCCTTTATATATTGAGTCTGATCAATAGAGATGGTACCTCTTACCCTGTCCCGTGTAACTCGAACTCTCAAAACGGACGATATTTCCCCCATGTCCTTCATCTTAAACTGCTTGGAGAGCACATCAGTCAGCTTCTTTTCCAGTTTTGTTTCATTGCTAAAAATTAGGATGTCATCCACATAAATAGCTACGATGAACAAACGAAAACTTTCGATGAAGTAATATACACATCGATCTGTCGATGAACGCTTTGGCCTAAAATCCAACAAAGCTTGGTTCAATGTCGAGTTCCAAATACGGCTCGATTGTTTAAGTCCGTAAATTGATTTAACCAGCCTACAACAACGGTTTGTTCCATCCGAAAAACCTTCAGGCTGCGACATATAAATTTCTTCTTCCAGCTTGCCATGTTACCACATCCAATTGACGAATATTCAAATCAAATTTAGCTGCAGTCGCCATCAAATAGAATTGTTGTAAAGCGTACCACCGGCGAAAACGTTTCGTGGTAGTCTACACCTTCAACTTGAGTAAAGCCTTTGGCGACCAATCTCGCTTTGTAGCGTACGACCGTACCCTGGGTGTTGCGCTTTGATTTAAACACCCACTTACATTTTATCGGCAATTTTCCAGGTGGGAACTCTTCTAATTTCCAAGTCTCATTTTATTGAAGCGATTCAAATTCCTCTTTCATAGCGCACTTCCATGAATCAGCGTTCTCACTTACAATGGCTTGCTTGAACGTCGGTGGATCACTCATAAAAAAAGCAAAGGCGAAATTGGCGTAATCCGGCTTTGGCTTTCCTTGATTTCGACAAGATTTCTGGCGAGGTTCGATGTCTTGGTTCAACACATCCTTATCATCTGGATCGTTTGGGAGCCACATGCTGCCGTTGCTGTCATCAGTCAGAGAAGTAAATGCATCATCGACCGGTTGAGGATTTGACAAATTGATGGCTTCCGCATCACATCGATTTGAAGGTGAGCTTGTTATTTGCGGATCACTTATTGATTGTAGATCTTCACGAGGCATAACCTCCTCTGATTCGCAAATGACCTCTTTTTCATCTTCAGAATAGTCCAACAAAAAACGATTAGTCTTATCAGATTCAAAATCAATTACCTGACTCATGCGATTTGATTCCAGAAATGTAACGTCTCTGCTTATAACAACGGAATTTGAATGGGTGTTGTACAGCCTGTATGCTTTTGCATCTGAAGCGTATCCGATAAAAATACACTCGACGGATTTGTTGTCCAGCTTCTCTCGCTTCACTGCTGGAACATGTGCAAAAGATCGACAACCAAAAACCTTAAGCATCGACAAATTTGGTCGTTTGTTTGTCCAAATTTCTTCTGGAGACTTCTCTCCAGTTCCTTTACATGGGATTCGATTAATGATATAAGCTGCAGTCATTGCAGCTTCCGCCCAGAACGCCTTTGAAAGCCCAGAGTCGATTAACATACAGTGTCCATAATCGTCCTGTTCATGCGTTCCGATAATCCATTTTGTTGTGGACTATAGACAGCTGATTTTTGATGTAAAATGCCATTCTTCTCAAAAAATTGCTCGAATTTCTTGTTGCAATACTCGGTGCCGTTATCACTTCTAAGACACTTTATTTTCTGACCTGTTTGCTTTTCAGCCATAGCTTTAAATTTCATAAAGCAATCAAACACCTCGCTTTTGTGTTTAATTACATAAATAAACACCTTTCTCGAGAAATCGTCGATAAATGACACAAAATGACGAAAGCCACTCATAGATTCCACAGATGAAGCTTGGCAAACGTCACTATGTACCAATTCCAGCACTTTCTTTACACGTGTTCCGTCATCACTGAAGGGAGTACGACTTTGTTTCCCTTTGATACATGTATCACACACACTGCTTCTGGGAATCGAAACGTCATCTTTCAATTGTTCTTTGCCTTGGGACAATTTTTGACGAAGTGTTGCTTGGAACCACACCCAAAGCAATGCCTTACACTTCTGTTTTGTGATTTTCTATTTTTCACCACTAAAGCTGCCTCGCCCGAATCACATTTTTCGCCATCAAAGACTAAGCCTTGCATCAACAAATTTTTGACATAGTCAAATGTGATTTTACTTGAAGAGTTTTCTACCGCTAATATCATAGGTTTATACTCTAAAGGTCAACCTACCAACATCAATGAGCCTGCTACTTCATCATCTATATTAAAGCCTGCTGCCTTCACTTTCGACCACAATGTACTCATTTTGTTGACGTAGTCTTCCATTGATGTGCATTCTTTTTGCTTGAGTGATACCAATTGTTGCAACAATGCCACTTTTCGGCCGGTGCCGGTATCATCAAAAGCTGCCGCTATACTATCCCAAGCATCCTTGCATGTGCTGGCTCCTACTATGTGATAATAGTTGCACGGCTCGACCAATAAAGTCAATTCACCTAATGCTCTCAGATCAGCATTCCTCAGGTTAGTATCTGCTTCGTCAGGTAATGAGGTGGTGCATTTGTCCCACAAACCCTTGATTATCATGTGAGCTCTAGCACCGACCTTCCATTCGGAGTAATTTTCCCTACCTTTTAAGCGATTGAATGGTAGTTGCGATGTCATATCGTCTATTGAATCTGCCGTAGAATTCTCGGAGGAAGTACTACTTGAATCTTTAATTAAATTTAAGATACCGTCAAACGATTTACTTAATTTTATCTCCTCAAATTTATCGACCATGTGTCAAATACAATTGAAGGCAAATTACGATTCAATTAATTGCAGAAAAAAAAAACAATATTAGAGGAAATTACTAACAAATAAATAACGCAGCAGAAAGTTAACAAATTATTACTTATTTCTGATTAAAATAGGCTGCGGATGGCCCATAACCTGATAGATCGGAATTTACCTATAAATCAGAGACAAAGTAAAACACGTCTGATCTTGGTGATGATTGAAAGAGAAGAGATTGTTTATTACATAAACATGTCAAGTCTACAAATGTCATTTAGCTTATTGGGCATGTTCAATTAACTTTCCAATACATTCTGACTTGGGCTTCTTCAAGAACGTTGGAGCTTGGAACCAAACCGTTGACTTTAAAAAATGTTTAGGAAATATCCCTCGGGGTAGGAGATCAGCTGGATTGAGTTCCGAGTTTAAAAACTTCCCTTGTGATTTTTTGGTAGCATCTTGGATTATTGCTATAAGATTAGCTACAAAGGTCTTCAGTGGCGATGTTGTGTTTATCCAAGATAAAACAATTTGTGAATCGGTTCAGTATGTTGTTTGTTTAATTGCGATTGTAAGGCTTTCTTTTACAAATTTTACTAGCTGAACCAATAGTTTGGCGGCACAGAGTTCTAGGCGAGGAATCGTTTGTTGCTTAATTGGTCATGGTCATGGTCATGGTCATGGTCATGGTCATGGTCATGGTCATGGTCATGGTCATGGTCATGGTCATGGTCATGGTCATGGTCATGGTCATGGTCATGGTCATGGTCATGGTCATGGTCATGGTCATGGTCATGGTCATGGTCATGGTCATGGTCATGGTCATGGTCATGGTCATGGTCATGGTCATGGTCATGGTCATGGTCATGGTCATGGTCATGGTCACGGTCACGGTCACGGTCACGGTCACGGTCATGGTCATGGTCATGGTCATGGTCACGGTCATGGTCATGGTCATGGTCATGGTCATGGTCATGGTCATGGTCATGGTCATGGTCATGGTCATGGTCATGGTCATGGTCATGGTCATGGTCATGGTCATGGTCATGGTCATGGTCATGGTCATGGTCATGGTCATGGTCATGGTCATGGTCATGGTCATGGTCATGGTCATGGTCATGGTCATGGTCATGGTCCATGGTCATGGTCATGGTCATGGTCATGGTCATGGTCATGGTCATGGTCATGGTCATGGTCATGGTCATGGTCATGGTCATGGTCATGGTCATGGTCATGGTCATGGTCATGGTCATGGTCATGGTCCATGGTCATGGTCATGGTCATGGTCATGGTCATGGTCATGGTCATGGTCATGGTCATGGTCATGGTCATGGTCATGGTCATGGTCATGGTCATGGTCATGGTCATGGTCATGGTCATGGTCATGGTCATGGTCATGGTCATGGTCATGGTCATGGTCATGGTCATGGTCATGGTCATGGTCATGGTCATGGTCATGGTCATGGTCATGGTCATGGTCATGGTCATGGTCATGGTCATGGTCATGGTCATGGTCATGGTCATGGTCATGGTCATGGTCATGGTCATGGTCATGGTCATGGTCATGGTCATGGTCATGGTCATGGTCATGGTCATGGTCATGGTCATGGTCATGGTCATGGTCATGGTCATGGTCATGGTCATGGTCATGGTCATGGTCATGGTCATGGTCATGGTCATGGTCATGGTCATGGTCATGGTCATGGTCATGGTCATGGTCATGGTCATGGTCATGGTCATGGTCATGGTCATGGTCATGGTCATGGTCATGGTCATGGTCATGGTCATGGTCATGGTCATGGTCATGGTCATGGTCATGGTCATGGTCATGGTCATGGTCCATGGTCATGGTCATGGTCATGGTCATGGTCATGGGTCATGGTCATGGTCATGGTCATGGTCATGGTCATGGTCATGGTCATGGTCATGGTCATGGTCATGGTCATGGTCATGGTCATGGTCATGGTCATGGTCATGGTCATGGTCATGGTCATGGTCATGGTCATGGTCATGGTCATGGTCAATGGTCATGGTCATGGTCATGGTCATTGGTCATGGTCATGGTCATGGTCATGGTCATGGTCATGGTCATGGTCATGGTCATGGTCATGGTCATGGTCATGGTCATGGTCATGGTCATGGTCCATGGTCATGGTCATGGTCATGGTCATGGTCATGGTCATGGTCATGGTCATGGTCATGGTCATGGTCATGGTCATGGTCATGGTCATGGTCATGGTCATGGTCATGGTCATGGTCATGGTCATGGTCGGTCACGGTCACGGTCACGGTCACGGTCACGGTCACGGTCATGGTCATGGTCATGGTCATGGTCATGGTCATGGTCATGGTCATGGTCATGGTCATGGTCATGGTCATGGTCAGTCATGGTCATGGTCATGGTCATGGTCATGGTCATGGTCATGGTCATGGTCATGGTCATGGTCATGGTCATGGTCATGGTCATGGTCATGGTCATGGTCATGGTCATGGTCATGGTCATGGTCATGGTCATGGTCATGGTCATGGTCATGGTCATGGTCATGGGTCATGGTCCATGGTCATGGTCATGGTCATGGTCATGGTCAGGTCATGGTCATGGTCATGGTCATGGTCATGGTCATGGTCATGGTCATGGTCATGGTCATGGTCATGGTCATGGTCATGGTCATGGTCATGGTCATGGTCATGGTCATGGTCATGGTCATGGTCATGGTCATGGTCATGGTCATGGTCATGGTCATGGTCATGGTCATGGTCATGGTCATGGTCATGGTCATGGTCATGGTCATGGTCATGGTCATGGTCATGGTCATGGTCATGGTCATGGTCATGGTCATGGTCATGGTCATGGTCATGGTCATGGTCATGGTCATGGTCATGGTCATGGTCATGGTCATGGTCATGGTCATGGTCATGGTCATGGTCATGGTCATGGTCAAGGGTCATGGTCATGGTCATGGTCATGGTCATGGTCATGGTCATGGTCATGGTCATGGTCATGGTCATGGTCATGGTCATGGTCATGGTCATGGTCATGGTCATGGTCATGGTCATGGTCATGGTCATGGTCATGGTCATGGTCATGGTCATGGTCATGGTCATGGTCATGGTCATGGTCCATGGTCATGGTCATGGTCATGGTCATGGTCATGGTCATGGTCATGGTCCATGGTCATGGTCATGGTCATGGTCATGGTCATGGTCACGGTCACGGTCATGGTCACGGTCATGGTCACGGTCACGGTCATGGTCATGGTCATGGTCATGGTCATGGTCATGGTCATGGTCATGGTCATGGTCATGGTCATGGTCATGGTCATGGTCATGGTCATGTCATGGTCATGGTCATGGTCATGGTCATGGTCATGGGTCATGGTCATGGTCATGGTCATGGTCATGGTCATGGTCATGGTCATGGTCATGGTCATGGTCATGGTCATGGTCATGGTCATGGTCATGGTCTTGGTCATGGTCATGGTCATGGTCATGGTCATGGTCATGGTCATGGTCATGGTCATGGTCATGGTCATGGTCATGGTCATGGTCATGGTCATGGTCATGGTCATGGTCATGGTCATGGTCATGGTCATGGTCATGGTCATGGTCATGGTCATGGTCATGGTCATGGTCATGGTCATGGTCATGGTCATGGTCATGGTCATGGTCATGGTCATGGTCATGGTCATGGTCATGGTCATGGTCATGGTCATGGTCATGGTCATGGTCATGGTCATGTCATGGTCATGGTCATGGTCATGGTCATGGTCATGGTCATGGTCATGGTCATGGTCATGGTCATGGTCATGGTCATGGTCATGGTCATGGTCATGGTCATGGTCATGGTCCATGGTCATGGTCATGGTCATGGTCATGGTCATGGTCATGGTCATGGTCATGGTCATGGTCATGGTCATGGTCATGGTCATGGTCATGGTCATGGTCATGGTCATGGTCATGGTCATGGTCATGGTCATGGTCATGGTCAATGGTCATGGTCATGGTCATGGTCATGGTCATGGTCATGGTCATGGTCATGGTCATGGTCATGGTCATGGTCATGGTCATGGTCATGGTCATGGTCATGGTCATGGTCATGGTCATGGTCATGGTCATGGTCATGGTCATGGTCATGGTCATGGTCATGGTCATGGTCATGGTCATGGTCATGGTCATGGTCATGGTCATGGTCATGGTCATGGTCATGGTCATGGTCATGGTCATGGTCATGGTCATGGTCATGGTCATGGTCATGGTCATGGTCATGGTCATGGTCATGGTCATGGTCATGGTCATGGTCATGGTCATGGTCATGGTCATGGTCATGGTCATGGTCATGGTCATGGTCATGGTCATGGTCATGGTCATGGTCATGGTCATGGTCATGGTCATGGTCATGGTCATGGTCATGGTAATGGTCATGGTCATGGTCATGGTCATGGTCATGGTGGTCATGGTCATGGTCATGGTCATGGTCATGGTCATGGTCATGGTCATGGTCATGGTCATGGTCATGGTCATGGGTCATGGTCATGGTCATGGTCATGGTCATGGTCATGGTTCATGGTCATGGTCATGGTCATGGTCATGGTCATGGTCATGGTCATGGTCATGGTCATGGTCATGGTCATGGTCATGTCATGGTCATGGTCATGGTCAGGTCATGGTCATGGTCATGGTCATGGTCATGGTCATGGTCATGGTCATGGTCATGGTCATGGTCATGGTCATGGTCATGGTCATGGTCATGGTCATGGTCATGGTCATGGTCATGGTCATGGTCATGGTCATGGTCACGGTCACGGTCACGGTCACGGTCACGGTCACGGTCACGGTCACGGTCACGGTCCACGGTCACGGTCACGGTCACGGTCACGGTCACGGTCACGGTCACGGTCAAGGTCACGGTCACGGTCATGGTCATGGTCATGGTCATGGTCATGGTCATGGTCATGGTCCATGGTCATGGTCATGGTCATGGTCATGGTCATGGTCATGGTCATGGTCATGGTCATGGTCATGGTCATGGTCCATGGTCATGGTCATGGTCATGGTCATGGTCATGGTCATGGTCATGGTCATGGTCATGGTCATGGTCATGGTCATGGTCATGGTCATGGTCATGGTCATGGTCATGGTCATGGTCATGGTCCATGGTCATGGTCATGGTCATGGTCATGGTCATGGTCATGGTCATGGTCATGGTCATGGTCATGGTCATGGTCATGGTCATGGGTCATGGTCATGGTCATGGTCATGGTCATGGTCATGGTCATGGTCATGGTCATGGTCATGGTCATGGTCATGGTCATGGTCATGGTCATGGTCATGGTCATGGTCATGGTCATGGTCATGGTCATGGTCATGGTCATGGTCATGGTCATGGTCATGGTCATGGTCATGGTCATGGTCATGGTCATGGTCATGGTCATGGTCATGGTCATGGTCATGGTCATGGTCATGGTCATGGTCATGGTCATGGTCATGGTCATGGTCATGGTCATGGTCATGGTCATGGTCATGGTCATGGTCATGGTCATGGTCATGGTCATGGTCATGGTCATGGTCATGGTCATGGTCATGGTCATGGTCATGGTCATGGTCATGGTCATGGTCATGGTCATGGTCATGGTCATGGTCATGGTCATGGTCATGGTCATGGGTCATGGTCATGGTCATGGTCATGGTCATGGTCATGGTCATGGTCATGGTCATGGTCATGGTCATGGTCATGGTCATGGTCATGGTCATGGTCATGGTCATGGTCATGGTCATGGTCATGGTCATGGTCATGGTCATGGTCATGGTCATGGTCATGGTCATGGTCATGGTCATGGTCATGGTCATGGGTCATGGTCATGGTCATGGTCATGGTCATGGTCCATGGTCATGGTCATGGTCATGGTCATGGTCATGGTCATGGTCATGGTCATGGTCATGGTCATGGTCAGTCATGGTCATGGTCATGGTCATGGTCATGGTCATGGTCATGGTCATGGTCATGGTCATGGTCATGGTCATGGTCATGGTCATGGTCATGGTCATGGTCATGGTCATGGTCATGGTCATGGTCATGGTCATGGTCATGGTCATGGTCATGGTCATGGTCATGGTCATGGTCATGGTCATGGTCATGGTCATGGTCATGGTCATGGTCATGGTCATGGTCATGGTCATGGTCATGGTCATGGTCATGGTCATGGTCATGGTCATGGTCATGGTCATGGTCATGGTCATGGTCATGGTCATGGTCATGGTCATGGTCATGGTCATGGTCATGGTCATGGTCATGGTCATGGTCATGGTCATGGTCATGGTCATGGTCATGGTCATGGTCATGGTCATGGTCATGGTCATGGTCATGGTCATGGTCATGGTCATGGTCATGGTCATGGTCATGGTCATGGTCATGGTCATGGTCATGGTCATGGTCATGGTCATGGTCATGGTCATGGTCATGGTCATGGTCATGGTCATGGTCATGGTCATGGTCATGGTCATGGTCATGGTCATGGTCATGGTCATGGTCATGGTCATGGTCATGGTCATGGTCATGGTCCTGGCCATGGTCATGGTCATGGCCTAGAAGTACATGGCGAAGAACGGTCGAACAGGAATCGGCACGACTGGGGAAAAATTTGAGAGAGCTGAAATATATTTCAAGAAATCGAACACGCTGGCGCGTAGGTGAAGTGGAGGCCCTAAGTCCCGTAAGGGAAACATCACGGACGTAATAGGTCTGAGGAGCTAAGTAAAGTAAGTAACGTCAAAAGTCTTACCTGTTCTCTAAGCAGTGAGAGTTCACTGGTCTCTGCTTGCGTTTGATGGGCTGTCATCTTGCTCTTGTTTTTGCAAAATTCGACTTATGGTTCGAGTGATTGTATCATACTGGCTGTCGATATGATCTCTCTCACTTTCTGCGTCGGCGATTGCCTTGCTGATTTCTTCGTCATCATGTGTTTCCGTGGATTTTTGCTCAATGGCTGATTGAACAAAATCAAAATCTTTGTAGAGTTGGCCGAATTTGTTTTTTTTTTTTATTTCGGCCTGGGTAGGTGAACTTTCCACGGAGAAAAAATTGTAAATTTTTGTGATTTGT